>JAWWEW010000028.1:15743877-15791112 GCA_035583185.1 Anabacerthia variegaticeps | reverse complement strand
GGAGAAGGAAAGGGAGAAGGAAAGGGAGAAGGAAAGGGAGAAGGAAAGGGAGAAGGGGCGGGCGGGGGGAGGACGGGGGGAAGGGAAGCGTCTGGATCCCGCGCTCTGTCTTTTTGCACGGCTGGGAAGCGATCCAGCGAAGTGCACGGCTCAGCTCGCCCCTTCCAGGCGGATAACCCCGGGGGAAGGAGCGGGGGGCGGCGGGGCAGGGCGGCAGGACCGAGCCCCCCGCATCCCTGCCGAGGGGAAAGCCCCGTCCATCCCCGTCCATCCCGTCCCCCCCGGCTCCCCCAGCCCTCCACCCGCTTCCGAACGCCGCGCCGAGAAACTTTGTGCCGCCCGTCCCGTCCCGTCCCATCCCATCCCGTGCCGTGCGGTGCCCCCGGCGGGGCTCGGGGCGCTGCGGGGCCGCGGCCAACACGTGCTTGGCACAGCCGGGCTAAATTGGGGGCTAATTGGGAGCGAGCCCCCCTTTCCTCGGGGGCTCCCGCCTGCCCGCCGCGCCCCGCAGGGAGGGTGGTGCCCCCGCAGCCCGTACCTGTGTTCTGCAGCGACAGGCGCCCCTTCTGCTGCGGGGTCCTGTCCTGCGGGCCCTCCGGAGGGTGCGTGGCCTCAGTGCCCGCGGCCGCGGGGGCGCTGGCCAGCAGCAGGGCCGCGGTGGCGGCCAGCAGCGCCGGGGCCGCCCGCAGCTTTCCGCCGAGCTCCGCGCACATGGTCGCGCCTCGCCCCCGCCGCGTCCGCCCCCGCCCCGCGCGCTGCTCGCCGCGGCCCCGAGACCCGCCGGTGCCCGGCGCGGNNNGAGACCCGCATGTGCCCGGCGCGGCGGCGAGCGCGGAGTGGCGGCGGCGGCGCCGGAGGGAGCCTCAAATATCCCCGCCGAGCGCCGGTGTCACCCGCATGAGGCAGCCGAGCAGGTGTCGCTCCCCGCCGCGGCCAATGGCAGCGCCGGCCCTGCCCCTGCCCTGCCCCTGCCCCGGCCCCTGCCCTGCCCCGCCGGCAGGTTGCGGTGCCCGCCCCCCGACACACCCGCCCCGCACCGCCCCGCACCGCGGGGGCGGCGCGGGGGGGGGGGGGGGGGGGGTTAGAGGGAAATAAAATGGGGAAAAAAAGGGGGTTTGACCGCCGCGCTGCTCGGGAAGGAGGGAGGGAGGGAGCGGTCCCCCCGCAGGCAACTTCGGGGCGCTGCCCCTGTGCCCCGAGCCGTCCTGCGGCACTGCCGCCCCATGGCCGCGCTCCATCTGAGAGGAAAAGGGGAAAAAGGAAAAATCCCTCTCCGAAGCAGCTATCGCAATGACTTTCTTGGAAATCCTCCTCCTCTCTCTCTCTCTCCCTCTTTTTCTCTCTTCCTCTCTCTCTCTTTCTCTTTCTCTCTCTCTCTCTCTCTCTCTCTCTCTTTTTTTTCGCCTTCCGTGGGATTTTGTACCTTGCTCGCCCCGAGGGGATTTTGGGCCAAACCCATCACTTGAGGGGGAGAAAGTGGTACCCGGGTGCGGAGCCGGATGGGTGAGCAGGGACAGGCGCTGCTTTCGGGGCGGGGGGAGAAGGCCCTTCCCTCCCCGCGGCGGAGAGCATCCCCCCTTCGAGCCCCCCGAGCATTCCCCATGCCGATCGGGCTGCTGCCCTTTGTGCCGCGGCTGGGTGGGACGGGGGGGGACCGGCAGGAACACCCGCGGCAGGTGATGAGAAGCGCGGCGCTGGCTGGGCAGGGGGCGGGCGCGCCTCCCCTCGCCCTGCCGTAATGCACATCAGATGTTTCATCAGCCCCCGCTGGCCCCACGCCGCCCCGAGCCCCCCAGCAGCCCCCGAGCCCCCCGGCGCTGTGCCGTGCTGGGAGCGGGGGTCCCGCCGGGGGAGCGGGGGGGGCGCAGCCAGGAATGTCTCCAGCTGCTGCCGCCGCCCGCTCCCTCACAGCTGTCAAAATGCACTTGAGGAAATCCACTCACACCTCCCCGAGTGCAAGGGTCTCCTCGGCGGGACGTGACACCGCACTGCAGGACCATGGCTCCAGGGCTACGCACCAGCAGGCACGTCCTGACACCCCCTCGCAGCCCCCCGACAGCCCCCGCTCGCCCCGGCCTTCCCTGGGTTTGTCCCAGGGCAGGGGGGCTTTGTGCGCTGCGCCTGAGCCCTGCAAAGTTTGATTTTTATTTTTATCCTTCCCTAGGGTTTGACATCGAAACATTTTTTTTTTTTTTTAATTTTTTTTTTCCCTCCTAAGATTGAGATTCTTAACGGTGGTGCCAAGCTCGTGTGGAAATTCCCTTTTATCAACATGCTGCTGCCTTCGGAACTGCAACTTGCAGCTTTTCCTCTAAGGGACTGGCTGTGCCAGTGCGGATGTCTGCAAAGCCCCTGTGCCCCTGGGATGGGCTCTGCCCCTTTTGACAACAGGGCTATTAAAGGAATAGGTTTTTCTTCTTCATTTATACCTCACCCAGAGTGTCTGCTGGCCCTTCTTTTGTCCTTGTTCTCTTACTATTTATACTGCGGAAGAGTTTTGCTATTTAATTGCCTTTGCTAGGTCTAACTTAGTTCGACTTTAACAATTCTCATCTCCAGTGTTCAAAGACCAGGGACTGAATGAACTCAGGAGCAGAACAGAGGGAGTATGGGCAGGAGAATTTAAGAGATGGCAGTTTTTCTCTGTTGGAGGAGGCAGCAGCCAATGTACTGTTCCTAACCAGCAAGTTTGTATTATACATATATTCTTTCCCCGGTGCCTCATAAATGATGCTTTCTCCTAATACCTTTCCCTGTTGCCCTCCTGCAGCCAATCCTCATTGATCTTTCTGCCTCTTTTTGAAAAAAGTTACAATTTTTGGATGGGTTTTTGCCCTTTTAACTTAAAGGGATTCAGTGCATCCTCCATGTGCCATACCCCGTGTCCCTTCCTCTGACTGACTCCTCTAGTCAGGTCTCATCATTTCTCACAGTGTGTCCTTCGCACCACGCAGCCCTGGCTGCCCTAGCGTGGCTCGTCCTCCACTTCAGCCTATATTGTATTAGTTGCTCCAATCAAGCATTTAACATCTTTTCCTTACCAAAACCATGCCTAAAATAGACCCCGCTCGTGTCACTTTGGGGAAGAAATCTGCCGGCTGTCAGCACGTTGAACGTTTCCCATCTCCTCCTGCTCAGCACTCATAGCTGGGTGGCGGGTGGCACCCAGAGCTGGAGGATTTTTCCTTGCTTTTCTCTCTCGAGGTCACTTGTCAGGGTGCTCCTGGAATTAGAGGATGTGGTCCCATTCAGCCCTTCCTTAGCAAGGCAGGGAGCTGTGCCTGCATTTTAAAGGTGAGTGCTGTCAGGGAAAACGCGCGTGATCCACAAGTCATGCTCTAGCAAATCTGGCGTCTCTTGGAGCGTGGTGTGACTCGCTCCCTGGCAGTGTGATCAACTGCCAAGGTAATTTTATAGACGTTACCAATTCCAGTGATTTAGGGGCTGGTTTCCAGGAGATTTGGGATGCCTGAGTCCCGAGGCACTGAGGCACTGATCCTGCAGCTTTGCCCTAGTGCAGGGAGCTTGTGTGGACACAGGCACCTGATTGCAGGATGGTGTCCAGTTGCGAGGCGTTTGATGATGTGTTGAGCAGTAACACTTGGGAGGGGATCACAACTCCTTCCAGCAGTTTTAAATCCCTGTTGGCTTTCAGGAATACACTCTGAGTTCTCTATAGCTAACATACATGGGGCTTACTTTTTAAGAGTGTTTCATGGTTTGATTAAGACTTCATACGATCAAGCAGTGGCATGAGCATTTTGCAACTGCCTTTAAATGGGAAGCATTTAATTGTTTGGCGTCTTTAGGGAGATGAGCTGCTTTCATGACTATTAACAGGGCTGTGTCCCTGCAAGGCCGTTGCAGGCAGGTGAAGGCTGAGGAATGCTGTGCAAGAGGCTCCAGCGCACAGGAGTGAGCGAGCACACCCAGTTATGAAGGACGGAGAGGCTGGTGACTTCAAAAGGGAAGAGGATGCTGTGGGGAAGGTGTGCCAAGGTCTGGATCCTGGGTTTTCTATCTGTGACTAAACACATTTCACAGTAGAGTTAGAGTAAGCTGTCCTGTGCAGCCCCAGCAGTGCAGTGGGATTTCATCAGACTTGAGAAAATAAGCAAGACAGGGGAATTTATTGTTGCCTCTTCTCCTGGGTAATTTCCCCACCTCGGGGCTTAGTGCAAGGTGCTGACTTGCAAATGACACATCATTACGAAGCCAGCCCAGAGCTGCAAAGCCTTGCTGGGAAAGTGGTCAGGAGAGCGGAGGAAGCTGCTTCTTGGACTTGGTTCCTTCTGGTGTGGGACCTGCTCTGGGAACATGTTGATTTAATTCCCACAAGTTAGTTCTCGGATGGTGCGAATAAAGCTGCTGACAGTGACTGAAATGGGATTTGACACTGGAGAACCTGTTAGGCTCAGTAAATGTAGGTCTGTTGGGAAGCTTCAAAGGGTTGTATTTTAAGCCACTTTTCCCCTCTCATCATCGATTTAGTATTTTTGAATCTCCGGTAACTAGTTTTTATGATGAACAAGCAGAAGTTGACAATAAAGTCACAGAGAATGAAATGCAAGAAAAGTCAGAGCTAATTATGTTAAAAATTATACAGCCATTCTTTTTCTGATTGGTTGTATAAAATTCAGGTATTTGAGAAATGGTCTCAATGAGTTATGCAGCAGGTTTAAAGGTGGTCTGGCTTCCTTGATAAAATATGAACCATTTGAAAGAGTTATAAGAGTCAGAAATGCTGCCGAATATTTGAGTATTTAGAGCAGCAGGAAACCACTCTGAGATATTTTTAAAACAGGTATTTACTCAAGTAATTGGTTACTTTTAATGTGGAATAAGAAAACCTGGTGCAGCTATATTGGACTTGACATAAAAGACAGGTATGTAATTTGTGAGCAAAACAGGGTGGAATGTACACATTGTACCTGGGGAGGTATTTCAAGAAAGACAACTCCTTGAGACAAAAAGCCAAAACAACCGACATGCTAGGTTGCATGCCAGAATTGCTTATTCCTCAGTTAATCAGCTGTGTAATGAGTGTCCAGAAACAATCCCTTCTGCCCAGGTAGTTTAAGTTTCAAACTTCGTAAGCTTTGTGGCCGTCATAAAATGGATTACATGGAAGTTGGAGGAAAACCACATGTTTCTGAGAACATTTTGGTTCAAATGAAAAAAAAAAAATGTGGCAATGTTGGTGCCAACAATTTACTACAGAATATCTGAACCAGATGCTGTTAAACTATAATTCCAAACAATTTGCCAGAATTATGTATTTACTTTATTCTTTAAGGCAAACTAAACTTATGTGTGTTTTTTATTACTTGTGGATATAAACAAAAATGTGATGCGACTGCAAGTAATATAAGGCAGATAATGCCCAACAGTCAGTATTTCTGTGACTACTGCACTAGCTAAAGAAAAATGGAAGTTCTGTTGCTAATTATGTGTGACAGGGTCATCAAAATGAGGCTGTTCAATTGAGACATATCAGACTGCAGTCTGCTTAGTCACCAGATAAGAGCTTTGGCCAAAATCATCTATTTCTCCCTTTTTCTCACAGTAGTACATTTCCCCCCCCATCCCCCGAGAGGATGGGGAAGAGATCTGCAAGACATGGAGAGTTACATTCTTAGCTAAAATAATATATGGAAGGCACTCTTGTTAGAAGATACTTGTAGGCAATCTCCAACTTGCTGGTTCTTACCCAGATGAGCTGCTCTCTGATGGCTGAAATGACAGACATTGACGTCAAAATTAACATCTTGAAAGGATAGAATGAGTTTTAGCAAGAGTTTTTATGACATTACATGTCATTCAGGTTATAAAGACTTCTAGCTGGCACTCCCACAGGCTGAAACAATCTTTACCTACTGTCAAGAGGCTCTCAGAAAACCTCAAATAATTTCCTTGTGTGAAGTGGCTACCTCAGTCAGCTGCAGCCTGACACAGAGAAGTGCTGAATATCCTTTAACACTCATATTCCCAGGTCGACTCCAAATCAGCAGGGAGAAAAATACATCAGAAACTAGAGAAAAGAGTTTCAAGAAGAAGCTTTGATTCAGAGAATTGTTCAGCGAAGTCACCAAAACCGAATCCCCCTGGGTGCTATAAAGAAAAGAAGAATCTGCAAAAGATTTGCAGCAGTCTCTGGTTTCATCCAGACAACAGCCTGCTGGGACACAGAAGGCTCCATCTCCCAGCCCAGGGCTGCAGTGTTGGACCCTGCTCAGAGGAGCATAGAAACTCCCCACAGCTCTGCTGCAGAAATCCTGTTTAATTTTGGGAAAGAACATACTTTCACAGAGAGCAGAATAGAGTTCTCTGGGTCCATGTGGTACGTAAGGCATGTCTTTGTTTCACATGATTCAAGGTTAACATGTGCTCCATTATGGATAGGATCAAAACCCAGTGGTGAACTGGGTGAACGCAAGATGGTTTTGAGTTTTTGAACCCACCAAATCCTGAAGCAGTAGCTACAGAAGAGATGAGAATTACCACCACAACATTAATGCCAAAGTCCAATGCAAATAATTTAATTGTCATGGCTGACATATTTATCAGACACACCCAGCTTATGTGGGTTTATGATGCAGTTACTTGAGGCAGAAATTAAAGATGGGTGAGATTTGCTAGTCCAAAGGTGTCCTTCTCCTATGCAGTGCCAGATTCTTGCAGTGTTCTGATTCCTCCATTCCTCCTCCACCTCACCTCCTGAAGGAGCCACAAGTGATACTTGCAGTCAAAGTGATCTTGACAACATTTTTTTTTGCTCTGGGAAAAAAAAAACTATCTTGGCATTCCTGGCCTTCCAGTTCATAGTGATCCTACCAGCTTGTGGCCAGACCAAAAGAAAATTGCTACAGCCCATTGTGCTAGGACTATCAGAAACCCAGGTCAGGTAACGGGACTGTAATTCCATGGGGCTCGCCAAGAAGGAAACATGCCAATGTAATTATAGTGGTAATTATAGCACCGTAGTCACCGCCCACAGAGCACGACTCTGCAGAGTACAGTGATTCCAGAATCAGAGTCCAAACAATATAATGCTCTGAAATTGCCCTACCCGCCAGTCCTGGCTCTCAGTTGGATTGACCTGGGACTGGCAGCGGATCTGCCTCTCCTGGGAATGGCAGTGCAGAAACCTGCAAACACACACTGAATGGGGGCTTTGCCTCCCTCTCCCGTGCTTTTTCCTCACTGATTCACTTCAGCCAATGGCTGATGCTGACGTTAAGGGTCAGGTTTTGTTTCCACGTTGAACACAGCAAATTCAATGCAATTCTGCAGGACAGGTAAGAGCAGTGAGACAGAAAAGATCTTTACAGTCCAATCTTGGGCTTTCATTGACCTTTCATAACCACATTTCACTTTGTATGTGGATGGTCTTCCTGCTGCTTTGGGACTTCTCAGGCAGATCAGACAAGAGCTAATCCATAGGTGCAACTGTTCCCATGGCCTAAATGCAACTGCTTGGTGGGATCTCTTTTCTCACTCTTATGGGATCTGGGCAGATGCTCTGACACACAGCACAGCCTGTAAACCGTGTTGGCTTAGAGATACTTGCATCCATGACCTACATGGCACAGTTTATGGGTTTGCATTCTTCCTGTGGAATAATGAGTACTGTGAGTTGAAATTCACATTAAAAAAAGGACCCCACACTTTTCATTAAATAATTAATTGCCAAGACCAGACAGCTGAGACTAAAAAAATTCCCCATTTATGAGCTGGACTTGCAGACTGTGTAGAAAAACCAGGACTCAATGTAGTGATCAGTCACAGAGTTGTGGTCCTGCTCCAGCTGCCAATACTGGAATGGGCAACTTAAAATACAAATTAAGGTCCTGCTGCTGTCATGGAACCGACTAATCCACTGGAACCACTTGGATGCAGGAACCTGCTTGAGGCCTTCTTTTTGCAGGGCTAATGCTGTCATCTGTTTTCAAATCAACCTTTAGTTTTCATTCAGCACCATGTAACTTGCAGTAACTTGCCACTTATGATGTGCATGTTGCCTTCATCACCCGTATCTGTATTTATTCTGAGCGCCATTTAATGTGTTTTTATTGTGATTAGTTCAGATTAGTTTGCGCTTGGGTGGAAGCCTTTTATTTTGCACTGCTGTGGTAATGGGAGCTCTGTCCTGGTGTTTATACCTTGCCATGTGCTTGCTCCAGGGACATTGTGCACAGCATATCCACAAACGTTCCTGCCTGCTTTTAGCGGGATATGACGCCAATGAAAACACATTCTTTGAAGAGATAGGTAATTGCTTACGACTTTGCCTAATGTTATAGCAGGACCAATAGACTGTTTGAACCAGTTTAGTATTCATAATAATACATGGTTCAGAGCTGACTAAAAGGCTATAATTCTTTTGAGGGGTTCCACTGACATAATAAACCACCAGAGCTCAGCTAGTCAGCAGAAAGCTGGGACGGGATTATAGCTGGGCTCATCAGCGTGGGACCGTACATGGTAGTTTCTCATGTCTGCAAAGGGATTATTTCAGAAGTTTGTTGGGTTTTTTCCTCCTTATTCTAAGTTACTCAAAATGAAAGAATTGCTGGATGCTGTTTTCTGTGAGGAAAACCCTCAGAGATAGTATTTGCTGTCTTCTCTGTCCTAGTGTAATCAGATTTTGATCTGGAAACCTGTCCATGAGTGCAATTCAATTCTTTTACCCTCTAAATAAGCTGTGGCACCATATGCAGTACCATACAACTCTAACTGCATGTCTGACTGGTGCACGGATGTTGCCTCATGCAGTCATTCTCCCACTTGCTTAAGAGTTTCGCCCATCTATGGACCTAGACTGCACTTCATACTTATTGAAATATATCCTGCATATGGGTTTTGCAGGTCCTTTCCTGGGGCTATTTCAGCTGCACCCATTTTCATAGCCAGTAGTGGGTTCCATAGTGCCAAATATGCTTTGATTTTTGGTTGATGTCATATTGCATTTAGAAGTAGCTAGGGAGCATTTCAAAATAGAGATCTGTTTATATAAATATTTATATGTAATTTTTTGATAGCCTCAGGAAACCAAGTCAATGACTGAGGAAATAAATAAGCATGGAAAAAATCATAAGGGTATTGTTTATGAATATAGTCAGATGATAATAACAAGCAGAACGAATCCATTGGAGAGGCAGAATTGACATGATGGATGCTAGCTCTAATACCATGTACTGAACTTTCAGTACATCTTGTTTCAGACTTTGTATTTCTTGAAAATCCACAGGAATAAATTACTGTGTGGGTAAGAGGTTCAGACAGGGCTGACTTGAGGCTGGAATGTGCAGAACAAGACCACAGACAGGGTGCCCGTGGTCTTCTGCTGCCTCCTGGGACTCCTCTCTGGCTGTTCAAATCTCTATGTTTAGTCAAGTGTCTATTCTGATAGCTGATGGTACTCTGACGAAGGTAACTGCTGCCTGTGCTTTTGGGTCTTCTTTCACCAGCAGCTTTTCTGGGTGCCCTGAGAGTGTCTGCTGAGATTTGTCTGTGTCTGTAATGTCCCCAGCAGGAAGGCTGGGGTTGGTTCTCCCCAGTCGCCTGTGACATATGAGGTGTTTCATCCCAAGTGGAAAGCAGGCTGTCTCTGGCTCGGATGTGGCACAGACCCCACTCCAGGGGTGCAGAGCAGCCTGGAGGGGAACACAGCTCCCCGTGGTGTGTGGGTGGTAACAGGGCTCCATGGCACAACCTGTCTCACCCTTGGCTTGGGGAACATGATGGAGAATGGGCACAGCAGCCTTGACACTGTGAGAGTCTTTGGGGAAACTGCAGGGCACAGACTCGAGACCCGTACAAATTGCACTGAGGCCAACCTCGGCTTGGATGGCACTAGGACTGGATTGCCAGGAGGTTTTTCAATAATAACAGCAACCGTCCGAACTAGTGACACAGTAAGACTCATTTATATGATTTATGGGAACACTGTATGTAATGATTCCAGCATATACAAGCAGGACTGAACTTCTTTTTAGCCTCCTGAATAGAGGCAGTTGTGTAATACCCACAGGAGCTTAGTACTTGTAGGAATATCCGGCACTGCCTGTGGCTGGAGAAGCTGTTTACATGCATCATTTCAACTGGCCCCATTAGGAGTTTTTGAAAGCAGCAAAGAAATTTCACTGGTGTTGAACCTGGGAGACCAGGTAGCCTGCTATCTACCTTACATTTCTGTATTCATCTGCCCTCTTGAGTAGTGTAGCCAGTCATGGCCATGTTGTTTGTATTTGGGTCTAGATTATCAGTGAGTATAGAGCTCGTATTGTCTTGGCTGGGCCCATCATTGTGGGCAGACTGTCTGACTACAGTGGGTTCAGTCCTGAGATCATACCAGCAATTCTTCTTCCACAGCCAGTCTTCCATTATAGGCTGCTGAACACACTGGGGTATTTCCAAATTCTTTTCTGCATGTGTCTAGGAGGGTTATGGAGTTCCCTCAGCATTTCCCTCTGTTTCAATGTACATAAATGGTGGGGGTTGATTTGCTAAGCAGGACAAAATCTTTGGGTTTGTATTTGTATTTGTTCAGTTCCATCACTGCTGGGTAGGATTTGTTATGTAGGGAAACCATGGGGTACCAACACCATAGCCCCCCTTAGCCAGTACCCAGGGAACCCTTGGAGGTGTACATGTCTGTGTATAGTGTGTCCATATACATTCCTCACCGTGTGCCTGGAAAGCAGCACTCAGCACAGATGTCCTCAGCTGGCTACAGAGCAGGGAGAATAGATTCCAACTGGTCCTGTGATAGTGTTACACAAGAACAAGTCCAGGAGTCTGAGGTATATTTTGTGTATCAACAGACCTTACAAAAGAGAGGAGAATATTGTTTGGTGATTTGAGATCAGCTTGGTTTTGACAAAGGATTCATTTCAGGTGATTTTAACTGTCTAAAATGCATCGCATATTCCTTTTTTTTTCCAGTCAAAAATCTCTATTATTTAGCTGACATAATAGTTCTGTGCCTCTTCTGTGAAATTTTGAGAAAACCTGTACAATTTCCTGAAGCCTACAAACAGCTCCATCACCTTACTGTGCCAAAGTGTGTCTCCTGAAATAATCAGATGATTAAATCTCCTGCCAGGAGGATATGATTTCTCTCAAATTGATGTCCAGTCCCTGAAAATTTAATCTTTTGTCTCATTAAAATGATTTGGAGCCTATTATTATCCTACCAAAAGTTTCCTCAGTGTTTTAAGGGCAGAAACAACATAACCTAAGTGATGATGTTTTCATTTCTCAGATCTTAAGTTAGATTGTGGGTCATTCTCTGACTTACCTCTTGAACATTTATGGATTTGAATGACATTCAGTGGACTGGGGTATCACTCTTTTACTTTGATATTTGGGTACTGTTTAAGTCTGATGGCACCATATCTAAACTATAAACATATTTCACTCTTGGTGTTCTATCCTGGCTGCTGCTACTTGGGGTAACAGTGGATTTGTTTGGAAATAAAGGTTTCAATAAACAACACTTGTGCCCAAGTGTCTCTTGGCATTTCTTACTGCTGCAGTCGGGTCTGCTGAGGGCAGTTTAGGTAGTTGCCTCTGGCTGTGCTCCAGGGTGTGATTTTCTCTTTCCCTGACATCTGACCAGTGTGATGATGACAGAGCTTCTGGAGAGCTCTGTCTGGTTTAGGTGCAGTCTCATTTTGGATGAGGGCTGGGTCCCAGCTTCTTCAGTTCCGGAGAAGGGACTAGCCTTTCATGAGAGCCACATTACATCCTTTCTCTTCCTTCTGCTGTTATGTCTGCCAGCCTTTACCTCACTGAGCTATTTAAGAGCCAGCCTCTTCTCTTGTGACACCAGGTACGCTGACCTCTGTCCCTCTGACGTGACTTTCCACCAGACACTACTTGATTATGTCATTCTTCTGCAAAATGTGGTCTTTGGACCAGCATGAACTGGTCCAGCAGGAACAGCTGATTCCCACCAGTCAGCAGAAATGGCACAAACACATGGAAAATCATGAATGGTTTTCCTGAACAGGCTTCACCACAATTTTACTCAAAGTGCACATGGGGAGAAGTTAATCTCTGTCATCCTGGAGGAACAGTGGGGAAACCATAAGTTGCCCCCAGATTAAGAACTTATTCTTATTCCCATCCTCTGGAAATGTGCAGGAAAAAACTTAGCACGGTTAACAGACAGATGAACCCCCATCCAAAACAACACCTTTCTCAGTTAATTTAACTATAATTCACAGTGGTAAAACAACAGGTAGCTGAGGTGGAGGTCAGTCAGAACCCCACGACACTAGAGACAGTGATAATTTTACTTACATATATGTATAATATATTATTGTACAGACATGAACTTCACTAAGAGCTGGATTTCTCCTTATGTGGCTGATAATTATAGTTTATTTACTTCTTGCAGTTCCCATGTAGTTCAGCCATGCACGTTTTCTGTGGCCCACAGCTATTTCTGATCAGCAACGTGGTTTTCAGGCTGTCACTGTCATACCTTTGATGGCAACTGAGTGGGCAGCATTTTGCCTGGGCCTTGGGGACAGTTGCTGATGGTCACTTTGCTGCTTCAGCAGCTTCTAGTTTTCCCTGTGTGGTTTCCCTACACTTGGACAATCCTGTCACTGGTGACCTTTGCCTCTATACTGCCTAGAAATGGCATCTGGCCCCAAAGCCGTGTGGGAACCAGACGGTCTCCTCTGAGCTGTGGGACACCTACCACAAGCTTGCACTTGGGCCGCCTCCAGTTTTTAGCCAGTTCACTAACAATCCTTTTTGGAAGGGTTTTATTCTACACAGATGATAGGAATGGAAATTACATACAGATGGGAATTAACAGCTGGTGCTTTAACAAGACCCCTATTTCTGCTTCCCTGGGGGAATCTGGCTAATTTATGTTCATTCTGTACCTTCATTTTCTTCACCAGTGTAGATTTTGAAGTTCCTTTGGTCGGTTGTTTATGACCTGAGTTTTCACAAAAGCGTTTTTAATGGAGCCCTTGTAAGAACAGGCATCTTTTCCCATTATGAGTTTTGCATTCTGCTCAGTACAAGCTGCTTCCCAAATCCACTGCTGGGCTAAAGTGCTCCATCAGAACGTACCAAACCAGTCTCCTCATTGCACGTTGTGCGCCAGGTCCATCTCCTCCCTCTGTCTGGCATTTCAAGCAGTTTTCACTGTAGCTGTCTGCAAAATTCGAGTCCATGCAGGGAACAGAGGAAAAATATTTTACTAATAGCTATTGCTAAAGCATTTTGGTATAAGGACCTAAAATCCTTCATGAATATTACAGTGGCTTCTCAACAGGCCTCTAATCCTCACAGCCCCCATCTGCTGTGCTTTTTCAGACTTCAGTTCATCTGCTCCCTCCTGCACGTCTTCACCAGTGGAATAACTTTTTCCTAGCTGAAAGCCTTTGCCAGCTGTGCTAATACTTGCTTATAAACTTGCTTACAGAGATTTCACAATTCCGGCAGGCAGGACTTTACTCTTAGCCCCTGCTTAAAGTGCAGGCTGAAATCCTGAACTTGGCCCTTTCTGAGAAGTAATTTCTTTCCCTCTGCAGACACACTGCAGGGAATGTTCATTCCCCAGTTCCCTGTGTCAGTCACTCTTCTATGAATTGCAGCTTAAAAAAAACCACAAAAAACGTAGATTGTGTTCTTTGCAGTGAAATAAAAAGAAATTCCTTACAACACATTTCCACTTTATTAGAAGAGATTATTTTTGTAGTAATTTAAATCTTGGGGTTAAGGGTATTATGTTGGGCAAAGTTTGATAATGGTTGCTGCTGTTATTCAGCTGATCCTGAGGGATCATCGCCTACTAAGTAGCCTTTTACCTGTTTATCATTTTTCTCCACCATTTTCCTTTGAAGGCTCTGAGACAGGAGACTGGCAACATCCTTTGGGTAGTGCTTGCACAAGGTGTATTCTCAGGGCAACTCGGAATCCCAGAATGGTTTGGGTTGGAAAGGACCTTAATGATCATCTCGTTCCAACATCCTACCAGGGGCAGGGACACCTTCCACTAGACCAGGTTGCTCTGGGGTCCATCCAACCTGGCTTTGAACACTTCCAGGGATGGTACATCTACAGGTTCTCTGGTCAACCCATGCCAGAGTCTCACCACCCTCAGAGAAAAATGCCTTCCTAATATCCAATCTAAACCTAGTCTCTGTCAGTTTGAATCCTTTTCCCCTTGTCCTGTCACTCCAGGCCCTTGTAAATAGTCTCTCTCCATCTTTCTTGCAGGCTCCCTTCAGGTACTGGAAGGCCACAGTTAGGTCACCCTGGAGCCATTTTTTCCAGGCTGGACAATCCCAATTCTCTCAGCATTTCCTCAGATTAATGAAGCACTGTTAAGAACTGAATCAGGCCCAAAACAAAGAACTCTGTCGGAAACAGATGCAACACAGCAACCATCTGCTGAGGAGAGTGTGCTGGAGAGAGAAAGTATGTTCCTGCTGACACCTGCTCCTTGGACAGCCCCCTGAAGCCCGGGCAGTGCAGAAGAGGATGTGCCACAGCCTCGCCGGGAGCAGGGCTGACTCTGTGCAGCATCTGTGAGAGAGGCACAGCCACAGGAAACCCAGACTCAGCTGCCCACCTGCTGCTCCACCTGCACAGCTCCTGCCTCTGCCAAGATCTCACGTGGGGGATGGAGAGCAGGAAAGTCCCTGCTGGGCTGCCCACGGAGCAGGCTTGTCCCTGCAGCCTCTGCAGATGTGCTAAACCACAAAGTCACGGATAGCAGCAAATGTGGGGGGGTTACGGAGGGGGAAGAGTAGAAAGGAAGGAAGAGAGGCTTCATTCAGTCCTCCGTGACACCTATTGTCTATTCTCTCTCTGCCTTTTCAGCCTTGGGCTAATATTTTTCCATATTAATAAGAAAATGGACAGGTTTGCTTCTGCTGTTATAGCTGTGAATGTACAAAAATGGAAAATTAGCTTGGATTTAGGCTCTTACTTTTGTCTCTGTGAGCTTATTTCCAGGCTCAGGGTCTCTTGCCCACTCAGTCATTTGGATTTTCAGCCCAGCAGGAATCAGTGCCAAGAAATCAGTGCCATAATGAGTAATAGAAAATCTTTCTCTCTCTTTCATAGTTTTTTTAAACTTATTATTTTAACCCGGGAGTTCTGGTGTTTCTGTGCACCATTTGCACAGGGAATTTGTTGTTTTAAGCTTGATTTGCCAGGGGAGATAGTGTTTATTGCTGTGTTGTATTGTGAGTGTAAAGGAACAGTATGTTTTCATCTGTGGTGTTCCTTTCCTGAGCAGATCAATCTCAATGAACTCTTACTCAGCAAATTATGTGAGTTTTACTAAACATTTGCTCAGAAAATACATTCTGTGGTTAGATACACTGGTATGTTCCCTGAGATGACCACACTGCAATAGTACAGTCAGAGCTGCCCTGGGATTTAGGGTTGTGGGGTTGACTGTAAAGCAAGGGCTTCTTGCTTATTTATTTTAAAAAATTTGGTAAAACTTAAGGGTAAAAATCAAATCACGCTTTAAAAAGTATATGAAACTTAAAAAGAAAACACTAAAGTTGTTTATATTTTAGTTCTGTGAACTTTGACAATGTCCTTTTGAGCACCCTACGCCAAAAAAACAAACCCCAGTGATTCTCAGGCTGTTTAAAAAAGCTGGAGACAGAGAGCCAGTCCTTCCTGAGGCTCTGCCAAAGCCTCAAGTAGAGGCAGACGCTGATGTCAGAAGAGAGCTGCTGTGATTGTCTTGTTTCCTACATGATTGACAATACGTGTGACACCATCCCTGTGCCCAGTACAACCCTGCTGGAGTTTTCCATTGGCTTTGGTGAGAACTGGCCAAAGTCCTACGTTTGTCTAATGTGTTAATGTGTTAACTGTGTCAAGAACTTTGTGACACCCTTGACTATTGTACAGCTGATGATCTATGGGATGATAACTGTATCTGAGTAGGACAGACGACCACAGGAATTTCTGTCAGTGTCTGTTGCATTGTTATTAAAGACAGAACTGACTATGGCTCTGACAGTGCAATTTCATTACAACAGTAGATTTTCCAGGAAGTTAAATTTTGGGTTGCCATTTAGTCACCAATCCAATAAAGTGTTGTTTAATTGGTTTTTGACTGAATAGAGAACATTTTGCCTTTGACTAGATGGTTATTATTTTTAAGCATCATATCATTTGCTTTTATTATTTTTGGTCAAGAATGAAAAACAAGTCTCTGGTTTGTCTCCAAGCTTTAGATAAAGATCATCATAGCAGAAAGTAAGGGAGGAAAGCCCAGCATATCCTCCCTGACACCACTATCATCAAGGGGTTCATTGTTAAGGGTCATGTGTGTATAGCTGGATGGCTGGAACATTTAATTTGCAGTTGTATTTAATGGGTATTACATATTGAATTTGTACAGCAGTTGCATCTGCAGGGTATTTCTTATCAGTTCTAGAACATTATTAGGGCAAACAGTCCCCCTAAGTTCAAAATGAAGCAATGCTCCACTCTTCAGCTTTGTTGGTCAAGCCTGGGACCCGTGCCTTTTCCTTTCTCAGTACAAAACAAAGCCATGTGTTTTTTTGTGAACTTTCACTGGTCACATATTTTATTCTGTAAAAGTAGAGATTTTGTGTTTTCAATAGCTACAAAGCCCTTGTAGCAACCATGGCTGAACCCCGAGGTCCTCCCTTAGGCTTGACTCTGCCTCCTGGTCACACTGAGCTCCAGTTGATTTAAATAGGAGTTTTGCTTGAGGAAGAGGGTGAAACCTGAGATTTGGAGCAGTGTGTTCTGTGAAAGGATGTTCACCCATAACCTATATTGCCTTGGCAGTATTGTTTTATCTCGTATATCTGACACTCTCCCTTTCACTGCTTACGTAAGAAAATAGTTTGTACTGTCAACAAGTCTGTTTAACCTTTAATAATAAAATTAGTAACTTAAACTAAGAGGCCCAAGTCCTGAGGCCCATATTTGGGTAAAGTTTCCATTGAAGCCAATGGTAATTTTGCCAGAGACAGGTCTGGAAAAGCCCTGAACGTTGAACTCACAATTTACCCCAGCAAGCTTTTTCAGTAGCCTCTGTTTCTGCTCTACAAAGAGCAACTGGGACTACAGTGGCAGGGACAGGAAACGTTACAGGAACCTTTCTGTACTTTTCATTTAATGACTTTATTGGACGAGACATCAGATGATACCAGGTTTTTCTAATTCTCATTTTTATAAGCTATCTAATGCGTGGAAACGTCAGTTCTGGGCATATGTTCCTGTCCCTGGAGTCTTGTTCAGACATTAGAAGAACATTTTCTGACTCAAAAGATAAACACTTCTGCTGGAGTTCAGGGACGGAAATTGTTTTCATCGCAGCAGGTGTTGCCCATTAGTTCTACTAGAACTAAAACCCTAAGCTGGGCTTTAAGCGAGATGCATAATCAAGCTCTTACATCATTGTGAGATGTACCATACTTGAACCTTTTGCTTGCTGAGACTGTATTTCCTCCAAGAAACATCCTGTTTTGCAATTCCCCCGAATTCCCCATGTGCCATACAGCATTAGGGATTTCATCACCTCCTGGGCACACAGGCTATGCTTTCTGCAGAAGACCCATAGGGAGGGAGAGACAGAGAGCCAGACAAGTCAGAGGTTTCCATATTTCCTGATGGGACCATGTGATCCATGAAAGATGGCTTTATTTTTATTCCCCCCTCCCCTTCACTTCATGCTGTTTCCACTCTAGACCTGAGTCTGCCTTGCAGTCTGCTGATTGCATCATGTCGAGGAAATGATCATACTCTCCTCAGTCCTGTTCAATTGTTTCAGGTCCCATCTTGCTTTTAGTGGCCTTGGCTGCTTTATTTTTGTCCTTCACCATGCTGTAACATTTGAGAACACAATATATTTCTTAATAGTTTTTCACTTCACATCTTCACCCCAAATCTTTGGGTATATCTTTTGGACCTAATTTGACTCACCTGAATTCAATAGGGCTTGTTAGTCTGGGTTTATAACGAGGTTTGCCAGACCTCGGAAGGTTCTAGCAGGCTCTGATGGCCCTGAGTGGCTCCACCTGGGCACCCACCCACCCCCAGTGTGCTCACTGGTCCTGGGCTGCATTTAGGCTCAGTCCCTGGTGGGGTGGAGCTGTTGGGCTTAGCCTTGTGCCTGGACCTGCTGGCTTCGTTCAGATTTGCCTGAGTCCCTGGAGTCTGCCTGTCTCTGAGTGTGGCTACTGGACCTGCTGACATCTTGCCCAGGTACTGAGGGACTGTGTTTTGTCCATCTGGGTATGCTGCTCTGTTCTCATCCTCACTCCTGCTTGTCTGTCCCTTGCAAGGTGTCTATCTCCTCTCTGGCTATGGGAAGTAGAATGAGGGCTTCAGTTACTGCAAATGCTTTCAAGAGCGGTTTGCTGTAAGAACTGCCCATTCTTTATGTTTTGTACAGCTGACCTTGGTCATGTTTTGAAACCTGTTTACAGCTCTGCTGCACTTTCACAGGTTGTGCCACAAATGCAATGCTTATTGTTGAGCAAAGATGTTCTACTTTTTAAATTTTGCAGTCAATTGTTCTGGTTTATTTAATACACAGAGAAAAGTGGGCTAGATTTTTTTTTTCCTTAGGCATATACTTTTGCTTGTGTATTTGCTTTTTTTTCCTTACAGTGAGAGAAAGGTATAATCATAGAATCATTCAGGTTGGAAAATGTCTGATCGTTGAGTCTAACCTGTGACTGATCACCACCTTAAAAACTAAACCAGAGCGCTGAGTGCCATGTCCAGTCATTCCCTGAACACCTCCAGGGATGGGGACTCCACCGTCTCCCTCGGCAGCCCCTTCCAATGTCTGACAACCCTTGTGAGGAAATTCCTCCTGATGTCCAACCTGAACCTCCCCTGGCACAGCTTGAGGCAGTTCCTCTCCTCCTGTCCCTGTTCCCTGGGAGCAGAGCCCGACCCCACCCGGCTCCCCCTCCTGTCAGGGAGTTGTAGAGAGTGAGAAGGTCCCCCCTGAGCCTCCTTTTCTCCAGGCTGAGCCCCCCCAGCTCCTCAGCTGCTCCTCACAGGACTGACTCTCCTGACCCTTCTCCAGCTCTCTTGTCCTTCCCTGGACACGCTCCAGCCCCTCAATGTCATTCTTGCATTGAGGAGCCCAGAACTGGACACAACACTCGAGGTGCCCCAGCAGTGCCCAGCACAGAGGGGCAATCCCTGCCCTGGTCTTGCTGGCCACACTGTTTTTGATACATAATAATAGTTAGAGACATTAATTCCCTGGATTATCACTGCTTAGTCACCTATAGAAATGTAGTTAAAATGGCACTGACTCTGCAGAGCTGTAAAGAAAATATTACCCCTGAATTTTCTTGGTGAAGCTCATCAGGGCTGTCATCACCTTTCAGAGCCAACGTGCCTTATGATTTAGCAGGTGTGTGCAGGGTAGAGAGGAGCAAAGAAAGAAAGATCTTAGTGTGCTCATCCTAAATGAATGTCCTTTTAGTGTTACAGCAGGATGAACCTGTCCGGGAGCAGCACTTTTCCCTCATCCCACTAGAGGGTGGGTGCCGGTTGGACAAGCCAGGCTTTGGCTGGAGCTCTGCCTGCTTGGCAAGGGCACAGTGGGAGCTCGAGCATTAATTTATCACCTAACTAGGGTGGCGAGGCTGCCAAAATTGGCAGTTGGTACTTCAGAAAATATTCAGCTTGGGGATGGATGCAGACGTTTTCCCTCTCTGCTTCAGTCTCTGTAATCAGGAGATGTTCTGAGTATTAATAATATATAAATTGAGTGAGCCAAATGTTTTTTATTTTTAGTAGCTTAAACCAAAAGTGACTATACTGTGTTTCTAAATTAGTTTGAAAGTTCTTCATGTTGGCATGTTCTACCAGGCACAGCATTCAAAAAGTACTTGTTTCAGAGATAGGGAAAATAGAAGATATAATAGATCAGATTGTATTTTCTTTTGTTTTAATATTTGCAAAATCATTCATTTTGTGATATATGAATAATACGGTCCCCTGATCATAATCTCTACTAGAAATCAAGCGTGGTTTGTACTTACAACAAATATCAGTTTAGACATGATGTGATTCATTGTATAGCCATCAGTATCATCTCACCAGCTTTCCTGGACTCTGCTTCACATTCAACAGGCCACAAAATATTGTTTCAGGGCTTTAATTTTTTTTATTTTTCACCTGATCTACTTGTTTGCATTGTAGGCACTGAAAATGCAATCTTGGTTTAGGATTGAGCTAACTAATTTTGTAGCTGAACTGTATAAAGCATGTCCAATATAAGATGGAATGAAGTTAGAAAAGAATAAAAGTTTATAAATTTTGGGGGGAGAGAATTTATGTAAAAAGAGATAGAATAGACCCACATTAATTTGGCATTGAATAGGCAAGGAAATGGATTAGAGCTCTGTGAAATGGAGAAAGGTTCAAATAATAGTCCTATGGAGCTATTTCTTCTGTAAGAGAAGATATTAATATAGGTAAGAATAGTAATATCACTTTTTGACATAAAGTTGAATTAATTTGTAAAGTCAAAAACTTCTTCTTAAGGAGAGGATGTTCAGTTCTATTAATCAAGCTAAAATAAAGAGAAAAGAAGAAAGGACAATCCTTTGACTTTGACATATGTTTCTTTATGACAGCCCCTGACAGTCTTTCATATCTAGGATAACATATTGCACAGTTGTGTGTAACAGTGGAGTTTTTCCCTGGGTCAAGGGCAAAGTATTGCACAACCAACCCAGGTGCTTTGCAGGCTTCGTGGATCCCTTATTAATCTTCTGTTCCAGCATCAATGTTGGCCCCTGCTGGAGACAGGAGACAAGGAAAAGATGGATCACTGAGTCTGTTCTGGCGTGATAGTTCCTATGTTTTGTTCCATAGAAAGGGTTGTGATCAACAAAAGCATTGCCAACGCAGGTCACTTGCCAGTTTATGAGCAATGGGATTGCTTTGCTGGTTTGTGCAGCCCTGGTTGTTTTTGCTGTTATTGAAATGTGACATTGGCTGACAGCTCTGTGGGATCTCACATATGGAGGCTTTGCTCCACAGGGATGGGAGAAACTGGACAAATTGTAGAGGGTTTTCACATATGGGGCCAATTCATGCCTGATGAACCCCTGTGGAAGCTGTTGGCACTACACCAGCCAAGAGGCTGACCCGTCATATCCACTGATTCATTGTGGTGCTGTTTGTCATGGTTAAAGCACTCGAAGTTTTCCCCCTAATGGGGGACCATGCTGAGTTTCAGCATGTACTACTCTGCTGCTCGCCTGTTTCCGTTTTTGCTGGATCTTCTGGAGTTGTTTGTGTTTGTTTAGCAGTGCACTAAGCTGGTGGTTGAAGTGGCAAATGTGGTTTAGTTGGATTATAAAAACATTTGACATTCTTTGTCACCTTCTTAAGTGTGTGACGTGAATGGGTATGAGAATGGGCAACGTGGATAAAGAGGAATCAGATGATAGAAATGAGACTGGAGTGGTGGAAAGCAGAGGAGATGGGAACACCACGGGGATTTATTCAAGGATGGTCTCAGTTCAACCGGTGTCCAAGTGACTTGGAAAAAGGCAGTACTGCTGCAGCAGGGATACACATGTCTGCAGAACATGGTACTCTATGGAAATGACCAGGGATAGAAGGGAAGGGAATACAGTGGGATTTGGGGAACTTGGAAAGGAATTTGCACATCTTTCGGTTGGGCTGAAAGATCTGTCTATGAGTGAGGGGTGGGGGGGAACCCTAGTCTGTGGGGCTAGATCTGTGTGTTGTGCATGATTAAATGCAGCCTGGTGGACTTGATGGGCCATATTTTCAGTGTGTTATAGAAGCTGATGAGGGCATGGGTGTGAAGATACAACTGTTGTGCTGTTCTCCAAAAATTTATGGCCATGGTTTAGAAAGCAAAGGAGTGAAGATGTTGGTATGAGTGACTTAGTCAAAACAAGCTCAAGTCCATTGTTATAAGCAGGCTCTCAGGGCATAATGTGGGGCTTGTTTCCACTGCTTGCAGTGTGTTATGGAGGAAGGGACTAGAAGAGGGAAAAGTAAAACTCCATGAAAAATATAAGTGTGAAGCTTGAGAAGATTAACAGGGCCATAGGCCCTCAAGGAGAAAACCAGAGAGGCATTGCATGTAAATAATGTAAGATGCTTCAGAATGGGCTGAAAGGGTAAATAATAGTCTGACAACTGACAAAGAGTTGTGTGGGTTAATTTTTCTTTTTTAAAGAGAGCTGACAGTAAAGCAGCCAGCTAGGAATCCCAGTGGAGACAGCCTGAGCAGTAATGTGGGCAGTCGAAGGAGAGGGTGTCTCAGGGTGGTGGAGAGAATTTGAAACACCTTTCTTTGTAGGCAGTGGGGATGTGCAAAGCAAGGAGTCCCATCCCTAATTTCACTGTATTTCTGAGCACTTGTTTTGGTTGTTTTATGTGCTGTGAGCTTTGGGCAGTGGGAGCAGCAGATTACAAAAAGGGACTGACTGTCCCGAAGCCATCACCATCTAGTGCTTGGCTTGGAGCAATCTTCTCCCAGTCTTTACTTATTGGACAGGGAGAAACATGAAGATATGTTAAGCAGATCACATAATCTGTCCAGTAAAATGCCATGGCAGTTAGAACATCCATTCTTTTGTGTAAAAGTGCTTAAATTTTAGCAAATTGTAGTCATAGCAGTCAAGTGATCTCTCCAGATGCTTAAGCTCACATATAAATTTTGAATCATAGAATCGCAATGATTTGGGTTGGAAGGGACCTCAGACATAATCTTGTTCCAACCCCCTGCCCTGGGCAGGGACACCTTCCACTATCCCAGGTTGCTCCAAGCCCTGTCCAACCTGGCCTTGGACACTTCCAGGGATGGGGCAGCCACAGCTTCTCTGGGCAACCTGTGCTAGGGCCTCACCACCCTCACAGGGAAGACTTTTTTCCTAATATCCAATCTAAACCTGCTCTTTGTCAGTTTGAAGCCATCCCCTCTGTCCTGTCACTTCAGGTCCTTGTAAATAGTCTCTCTCCATCTTTCTTGCAGGCTCCCTTCAGGTACTGGAAGGCCACAATTAGGTCACCCCAAACTCTTTTCCAGGCTGAAAAGAGCCTGGATTTTTAAATTTTAGGTCAAATTGATTTTTTTTTTGTTTGCCTTCAGCCAATTTTTTAGCCCTGATATTGTGTACAGATGAGCACAGCAGGCCACGGAGAAAAAGAGTTGTCATCATGCAGAGTCTTGCAGTTCCAGAATAAACCTGGCTTTCTGAAGACAAGGAAAGCTTGTGAATGTTGTATGTGAAAGCCATGAAAGCACTGTCTTCTTTAGTGAAACTTTATTCTGCATGATTTGGTGGAGGAACTTTGACAGGTGTTTGCTCTTTCTCCATGATTTGTTTGAGACAAGGGTTGCTGAGGTTTAAGTTTGGAATCAGAGAGACAGGAGGGTGAGCTAAGGGTTGACATACAAGTGGTGTTAGTCAGGTTTGTGGGTGGACCATGAGGGAAGCCAAGAGCCAGGAAAGGAGAGGGAGGACAGAGCTGTGAGATGCAGGTAAATGGAAGACACAGAGATGAAAACAGGCTAAAACTGAGGGCAAGGAAGGTTCAGAGTCAAGGCTGTGGGTCACTCTTAGAGACAGGAGGCTGAAGATGATTGCTATTGAGCTATTCAATATTAACACTCTTTGCTCCAGAGTTGTGCTGATGCTTATGTCTTATTTTGTCCTCATTTTGCCACTGTATTTGAGAGCATATTCACTCAATGTGCAAGCTGGGCATAATTAAACTAGTAACAAAATTTAAAAAAGATTTGTATTATTGCCTTCCACATCTTGCTTGTGTAATCTGCCTGCAGAATCTCCAAACAGTCTTCTCTCAATCTGGAGGTAGTTTTGGTTTCACATATATGGTTTTTGACAGGCCACCTCCGTCAGCCACTATGTGTTGGAGCTGTAAAAATAAGAAAAATAATAATTTTGCTCCCTGAAAGCCAAATCAAACCACAGTACACATCTGACAGCTGTCCAGGCAACTGAAAACAATCAGTCATAAAATGCCTTTAAATCAACAAATAGAGAACCAACAAAATATCAAGTGAGATTAATCACTGTCAATTGTTCCAAGTTTTTGTATCAAAGAGGCAGGAGGAGGAATTAGTCTTGCAGACTTTATACCCCCCTTTTTTTTTCTTAAAGTGCAACAGTTATCCAAGTCAGTAAAAATGAGGTAATTATATTGCAAAATTCCTTGGATGAGAATGAGACTTAGTTTTAAAATCTGAAGCTACATTTACCCACAGCAGAAAATTGCTGGAAATTGGGTGAATAGCAGCTTGCATGTTTATTTTTCCTAGAAGAAAACAATTGACTCTTCAGAACTCATTTTGAAGTGACTGAAAACAGATGGCAGTGGAGATGATTTGCTACCCAGAAGCATCAGGGTGGTTATGGATTCCTGGGTGCTTGTGTTGTGTTTGTCTGCCTTAGGCTTAAACAAATACAAACTGGACAGGGAAGCAAAAGGGGCTTTTCAGGAGTTCTCAGTCACTGATCCTGAGAGAATGGGAATGCAGCTATGTTTTTTCTTCTGCTGTGATTATTAATTAGATTGCTGTGTGCTAGGGGCTAGGCAAAGCTGACCTGGCCTTCCCCAAATTGTGCAAAATTTGTGTTTAAGCTCTGTAGCAGGAGGAAAAAGGTGTGCAAGATTTCCAGACAGAAGCTTGATAAAGAGGGAACTCACCAGTTTTGCTCCTGGGGCTGGTTCAGAGGCAGATCTTGCTGGTAACTCCATGACAAAGTTAATTTGCACTGCAGTAACTCCAGGTGTATGTGGTTGTAATGCAGTACTGCATCAATAATGGAAAAAAATCCTCCCTGTAGTCTGTGTGCAGAAGCTCTGGGTGGATCTCCTGGTGTTTTTTGGGATCCTCTGTGCTAATGGGGTGGAATAAGGCAGACAGATGTGCTGTGGAGGTTGGTTTTCTTTATCAGAGTAAAGCTGGTTCTTCAGTGTTTGGATAAAGTATATTTTTATGATGCTTTTTTCAGTGTTAATATACTAAGAATTTGAACTCTTTTTCTGAGCCAACAAGTAAAGGCATTAAATGGCAGTCATGCTGTGTTTCTTCTCACCAGAACATCCAAACCAGGCTTACTCTTTTTCTATCAGCAAGAGAGAGCAGAGATGTAATCGCTCTTTTTCTGTATCCTATATATATACACACTGTACATGACATGGATGTTCAATTTATTTTATGTATTATCTTCTTAGTTTGTATGTTTGTTAGTGCTGCATGATTTTTAGCAGTCTGTCAAGGGCATTGATGAAACCAGGTACTGCTTCAATTAATTGTGCAGCCTGGGGCACCCATGACAATGCTTTTCCTGATCCAGAAAGGTATTTAAGGAGATGTTTAATGATTTCAGGTAGTCACACTGGTTTAACAGTGTCCTGTTTGGACAAGTTCATATGTCTGTGCTTTGGAGGAGCAGGTGCACATTTTCACAATGCTGTTCCTTACAAATTTACATGATGCTGTGGGGAGATTCCAGAGCAAGCTCCCCTTTTCAGGTCAGACCCGTAGCACAGCAAGCTGCCTGGGATCTGAAGGTGGAACTGTCAGTCTTTTCATCCTTGGTTTCAAAGATGAAGATAGTCCAGACCTGACTGCCCATGCTGCAGTCTCTGGATGCCTGCAGGCCTTCAAGGTTTGCCGCTACAAGGTTAATTAGTGTAAAATTTGACCCCTTGCCCCTCACTTTCTCTTTCTGAAGTCACAGCTAAGCCCTTGTACCTTTTTATTTACCTTGCATCTTATCTCTCTCGTTGTTCCCTTCTCCCCATGAGCCCAGTTCTCTCTTCACGACTTCAGTCTCTCTCCTTTTTTTCTTCTTTTGTTGTCATGCTGAGTCTCTGGAGTTCTTTTTACCAAAGAAAGGCTGGAGTGAGAAGTCCCCATAGCCCAGCTCTGGCATAATCTAATCTGAGCTTAATCCAATTTGTTTTGGCAGAGAGTTTTATAGCTGGCATGTGCAGCCTCAGAAAAGCAAACCTGGTCTGGCTGGACTGTGACATACTCCTGCCTTGTTGCATCACAACTGGCTTGGTCCTGGCCAAGAAGGTGTTGTAGGTTAAGGTTTATATGTGAACTAAAAATGGATAGATGGCCTGGAAAGGGCCTTGCATCAGTCTCCATCAGGGGGAGAAGCTGGGACTGGGCAATTAGAGGCAGAGCAATGTGTGGCTTCAAGGGCACTGAGGGAGGAGGTGGTTCCTGTGCAAGTCAGTGTCCTTGGAGGTTTCTTCTTAGCTCCACTTCTGCTAGTGGAATCTCTTAGGAGGGCATCTTGTAGCCCCTGAATGTGCTGGTTACTTCTCCCTGCCCTCCTCTGAGGGGGTGGAGGGATATGAGAGTTGGTGGCACCACTTGGATGGATTTCTGGGTTGCTTAGATGGATTTATGGAAGATCCTTTCTACAGAGCATTCTAATAAATCACCTGCTGAAGTAGCTCTTGATAACTGACACATTTCTTCCCCTTGCACACAATATGACAGGGATGCAGCAGAGCAGTGAGTCTGTGTGACAAAACCTTTGTGGTCTATGGGATGGGTCTGCTCCCATAGCCATTAACAATGCAAGTTACTTCGAGTGCCAGCACTCCTTTCCCTTCCCCAGGAGGACTCTGAAGGACTTGTCTTTACTGTGCTTGTTTCAGGCTTTTGGGGCATTTTGGTGGGAGTGGGAGACTGAAGAGGCAGAGGAGGTGGTATAGAACTGTATGTTCCTGCTTCCTGATAATGCCAGAAACCACAGCTTTTTCTAAGACTTTTGACCCAAATGCTGCTCTCTAAACTGCTCAAGGTTGTGGTGAGAATGGAAATGTTTGTCCATAATGCAGTTGGGGCCCATCTCTCAACAAAGTTCTTCAGGTGCTTTCTGATTTAGAACATGGCTAGAGTGCTTTGGATGGGAGAAGTACTCTACCCTTGTTTGCCAGGGCATGAAATAGTATTCCTTGTGTTAATGTTCCATTTAATAACTGCCTCAGGCCTTCTAGCTAGTCCATTTCAAGGCATTAATTGAACTTCTTGGGTGCTCAAGGCCATTAACCTTTGACTGTAGCCCACACTAGAGGCAAACTAATCACTTAAACGTTCTCCCTGTGCCTTATTGCTTAAGCAACACTGCAGGAATGTGCTACATTGCCTGATAAATCATTCACCATGATATCATCAGAGCTGCTGGGTTGCCATTTAATTCTAGTGGGGTACAGAATGTTACAAACCATGGCAATTAGCATTTGAGGCACTGGAAAACCTGCTTGAGTGATATATGTGCATTTTCAGAAAAAAAAAGGGAGAACAAGAGAAGCAGTGAGGTACAGGTTGGCAGGGAGCTGCATCCTTCCCCTGGGCAGGTGCCTTACCTGTGTGGTAGTTTACTCTTATCTCTGCTGATCTGGACCGTCTGTCAGGTCTCTTCCATCCCTGTGCTGGAGTCATGGGGTTTGTTTGTGCCATAATGATGTGTTATAACAGGGGGTAATGACATGTAGCTGTGCACATATACAGAAAAACTAAAAGTATCCAGAGAAAACCCTCACTGGAGGCAGTTTAGAGTTCTGTATTAGGAAGCTGATTTTCCTCTATGCTTCCCTTGCTGTCTGGAGTAGTTGTCTGAGGGATGCTAATTTTGAATATTTTTAGAAGTGACTGTAAGCTGCAAATGTTAGTTGGCTTGCAAGCTTAGATCAAAGGTGTCAATCTTCCCTGAGATACAATTCATGGTCACTCTTAGGAGAGTTGTCTGAGATAAGTGTTTGAGGTTTCCTTGCTGATACTTTCTGGACTGCTGTAATGAGCTCTGCTCTGTGAAAGTGCCAGGAAAAGGAATAAAAAAATTGCATTGACAACTCATTTTTTTCCACAGAGTTAAACCAACCAAAAAAAAAGACCCTCCAAACCCTTGGTTTCCCACTCCTATGGGTCTCCTAGCTCTTTTTCAAAGGACGGGAGCGGTGGCTTCCTCTGGGCACCCCCTTTTCCTCTGCTCTCCTGCTGGCTGAGTGCTGAGCTATCTGCTCATGTGTCCCAGCAGTAGCTATTTGGAGGTTCTCAGACCTCCAGTGTTGGGTCTCATCCCAACCCAGTTTTGTTCTTTCATGCAGAGACTATTCTGGGAAGGAGAGGGCTCTGTCTGTCCCAAGCCAGAGGCAGGGACAAGCCCTCAGCATCGATGCATGTTGATTCCAAGAAGCAGCTTTGAACTATTCTTGTGTGAAAAGCTGTCTCTGCTGCCCTGGAGCTGACAAGGATCTAGAGGGGGGGCTACAAGTGTGGTAGCCCCCAATTGCCAATCATAGTACCCAATGAGAGAGACTTTGGTACCAAAACCAATAAGATTGGAATATTTCATGTGTCTGTGTCAATGTGACCTTAGAGCAATAGGACTGAAGGGTGGAGTTTCCAAATTGTGTGGCAAGTGGCTCCAGTCCTGAAGGAATCCAAAACCCTCAAGTGTGCTTATGAGCAAAATGAATAGCTGCTGGCTTAGTTCTAGGACACTGAAGTCCCTAAATCTAGCCTAAGCTCTTTGCCAGAGCAATGAAAGAGCAGAGATGAGTTTGAGGGAGTGCAAAAGAACATGAGCTCACCCTGGAGGTCTTAAGCTGCCAGGGTTTTCCTGAAAAGGGAGCCGGTTCCATGCAGACAGAATAAAAGGACTCAAATGTCCCCAATAGGAAAGTTTCTATTATAAAAACAAATCCAGACATGCACTTCTTTACTAATGTGAAAATTCTTCTCTTGTTTATGAGATCAACTCTTTTAGGGGGGTAAGAGGGGGAGAAAAAGAAAAGAAGCTGTTTGTTAGCAAAATGAAATCCAGACAAATATTTATAGCTACTTTCAAGTGGCTTGTTCTAACATGAGTCGACTATCCTTAATACCTTCCCTTTAGCACCATTAAGCATCTCACTGGCACTCAGAACAAATTTATGAATGTCTTATAAAAGTCAACAAGCCGCAGGAAAAAAATAAATAAAAAAGAGCCTTATGCAAACAGTGCTTCATTGCAAGAACTCAAACAAAGAAGGTCATATTCCTCATTTGCTCACAGAGAGGGAAAGCCAAGAAGACTGATGAATGATGACACAAGACCTGGCTGACTTTAAATCCCCACCTAAGAGGAGTTTCTGTAGGTGCTGCCAGGGTGGCCACACTCTTTGCAGGCTGCTCCTCTGCCTCCTGCCACATCTCACATGTTCCAGTAATTGCTGTTCTCCATCAGAGCACTGGCTTTCCTGTGCCTGCACACAGGGGTGAACTGCAGGAGTCTGACCTGCAAAGTCACTTGAGGAGCTAAATTCCTGTCCAATGGACTGTGCTAGTCACTGGGTTTAATAAAATTAGGTGAGGGTTACTTATATTGTTGGAGCCTGTTGATCAAATAGAGGGTTAAATATCAGAACAGGGGCATTGATGGTAAATCAGTTGGTCAAATGTGACTCTGCTTGAGATGGGAAGTGTGACCTAAAGTAATATTCCCATGGGATTAGGCTCTAATGCTAACTTTCTCAGCAGCTTTTCAAGAGTTGATATAAAAGGTTTTGGTAGTTGGTGCTGTTTCCCTATTCTGTTTAAGTGCTGTGTTATACAGAATGGCAGTTCATTAAGAGCTTGATGCAAGCAATGAGTCTTTTTATCAATTCTAGAAAGCTCCAAAGCCAGAAAGGTAACTTCACCATGAAAATGACAGTCTTTCAGTGGCATAGTGAAAGAGGGAGGGTATCTGTGTGGTGGCTCTCTAGAGGTTAAAGCTGAGTTGATCAGGGGCTGTAGTAGGAAGAAGGATCTTATCCAAGGCACTGAGGTTCAGTTTGGAGCACTAGTGGGAGTCAAGTAATCCACTGTCCTGGAGAGACATTTGGGACTGGGCTCAGGTATGGAACACTGGATAAGTCTGGCTTTAGGGAAATGTTAAGACCAGTGGAGAGAAGGGATATGCCTAGGAGGATGAGAGATGGGGAAGAGGTTAGTCTGCACAGTGAATTGATAATTCTGGGTCAAACCTGGGAGCGGAGGGGGTTTTTAGTATGTAGTTGGGTTTTTGGCTAAAGAGTCATTCTAAAGAGAGCTCCATTCTTATGGCACCTGTGTTGTTGCTGATGAATCACAGAATTGTTCTTCCAGCTCTCAAACCTGGCACTGTATTTTCCTTTTCCCGAGCTTCTGGAAATCTGATCAGATTTGAAACAGAAGAGTTTTGTAGTCTTTTCTTCCCACAATAAGGAAGCGTGTGTGTGTAATGCAGGTCACACCACTGACGGATTAGCAGCAAGCACACTGGAATCAGTGGTTCTCCCCATGCAGCTGCAGAAGCAAGTGTCCCACAAGGGGATCAGTGCTACAGAAGAGCTCATCTCTTTAGCCTCCATAGCTGTGGAATACTTTGAAACTGGATAGATGCAGATCTTCATTACTATTTGTGACATTCCTGTGTCTGAAGCTGCCTGGCGAAAGGGCTGCTGCCATCACACATCCCTTTGCTCTTGCCTGGAGACTGTGCAGCTTATGGCAAGCTGAGAAGCCAGTTTTAAGGTCCTTCCTACCAGGACCTTGGTGTCTGAGCTTGGAGATGATGGAGCTGTGGCAATTGGAGCTCTGGCTGCTCTGTTCTGCCTGTGGCATGTTGAACCCCACAGTTGGATATGTGGCATCTGTCAGCTTGTTTCCCTACTCCAGGACAGTGTACACTAAATTACTTTTCCTACTGCTCTCCCTGTTGTTGTTGTCATGCCAGGGATGTTGAGAAGGACTGTTCCTAAATGCAAGTTAGGAAGTCACTCTTCCTTGTTAGGGTTTAATGCTGCTTTCAATTTCAGGGCGCTTAAAACTCAGTGGGAGTGGGGGATAATTTGTGTGTATTCTGATTCATGGGGTGTAATAACCCAGTGGAAAGGAAGCTGTTACAGGACATTTGTCATTTTTACATGTTAACTCATTTTCAAGCAAATCTAGAAGACCTATGCCCATGAGGGAGCCTGCAATGTGAGGGGGAGTGGAAAAAGCAACCCTCAAACTTTTCATAATTCAGACAGAAAAGGACTAAGAACAAAAACATCAAGTGAGGGATGATGAAAGAGCCTTATGCTTTTGAACAGTTATTTCTAGGGTTAAAGTCTGCCTGCTTCAGAGTTAGGCTTTCTCCTGCTCTGAAACCATGTAAAAGTTAAACAATTCAAGAGTATTTGCTGCTCTAAATTGTTCTCCAAAGTCCCAGTGCTTTTGGCTGCCTGTGGTTTATCTCTCATGCATGCTTTTTCTTTCAATATTTAAGGTAATTTTCTGCTTTATGGCATAACATAAACTGATAACAAAACCCTCACTGGTTTCTTTAACCACTTATTTTCTCACAAACATTTTGTCTTGCTGAATTACTGAGTCAGCTGTAATGACCTTGATGTAAACATGTACTTTTGAACTCATGTGAGGATCAAAGACAAAAGAATGTGAAATAGAGGCTGGAATCTGGAAATGATCCATGTGAGGCTGGCATCAGTCTTCCATCTTTATTTCATTCATTTTTGTGATGTGAAGCCCAGAATAACTTTGCTCACTTCAAAAGTGAAGAAAAGTGACTTTCAGACAGCAGCACAATGGTTGCAGCACTGACATCTCTACTAATTAATACAGCTATAGTAATTAATCTGCTTTGTTTTTTGCTCTCACATGATCATCATCAATGTAAATCATATACCAATGACACGGAACAAAACTCCTGTTATTTTCTAATGGCTCTTTTGCTTGGATTCTCTGACCAGTCTGAAACCCTAGCCAGGAAAAGTAGTAGATAACATTCAACTGCAGGTGAAGGTATTTGAGAAAGTGTGATTTGTTGTTAGAAATCATACCTGATTTCTTTAAGAAATGAAGAAAGTGGGAGTTCAACATCACTAGGCTGTGTATGACCTTTTTTCCTTTCTTTGACTGTGATTGACTTTGAGACAAATGGATCAGCTGTTTATCATTTCTAGAGGAAGCAGCCAAAACTGTGTTTAATAGTCAAGTTAGAACTTTGCAGCACTGCTCTGAAGAAATGAGGGATGAGTTGTGCTGGCAACAGCAGTTTTGCTTCACAGTTTTTCTGACTGCTGGCACTGGAATTAAGAGGAGGTTTTGTAATCTATTAAAACTGACATTTAGCTTTGCTTAAGGTGACTTAAAATGCTAAAAACAAATGCTCTGGAAATTTCATATGCTACTGAGTGAACTGCAGAGGAATAGAAGTCCTTTTCAGAAGTGGCCTCTGATTTTGGAGATCTCCCCTCTTAAATGCTTGATCTCAAGTCCTTGAGCTGAGCTTGAGAGCATCTGCAGCTTTCCTTGGCTTTAGCTGGAAAAGAAAGGTGACTATCTGTGAAAACCAGGCTTGCTTTGTCCCTTAGGTTGGACATTCAGGACAAGAAGACACATTTAAGCACCCTGTCTGACATACTTGCTCGTGTTATGAGGGCAGTCAGAACTGAAACAAGTGCAATAACCCAGTTTCCCAGGTCTCCTGTATTTTATCTTGTAACCTGCTCTTCCCTGTTGCTAGGTGGGAGAACAAAAGGCTCTCTGGGGTCAAGGACAAGAGTGGTTTTCTCTTTACAAAGTTCCCCATAGCCCCTTTTGATGATGAAATTAATAAAATCCCCACTGTGGCTGTCACACCTCCTTTATAGGTTTCTTAGGTTTCCAGTGAGTAACTGTAAATGTTAAGTATATAAGAAGTTAAATTTCCAGGCTTTTAGTGGCGTTAAATAGTAGATAGATTTTTATGGAAACCTGATTCTCCAGCAGCTGTAAGTTCCTAACAGTAACAAACAAACAAAAATATGCTTTTTTTTTTCCAGCCAGAGAATCTTTAAAATATTAACAGTGTTTTTATAATTTTATTTGTAGTAGTAGTCATTTTTCCAGCTGTTGAGCCGATCAACACTCTCATTTTTCTTCACTCCCAACCCATCAGATATTTTTACATTTTTATTTTAGTTTTTAACAAGAAGGAAGCTGAGTTGACTTCTTGGTCTTATTCCTAAAAATATATTTCTGAGTGCAATTAAAGGAGTTTGTCACCAGTTCCTGGATTGCACAGAAGTCTTCTCTGATACTGTGGAGCAACATTTTTGCAGGCATAAATATGGGAAAGAGACTGCTGCCATTGTGACATAGCACCGAAATACTTCATATTTATTTGTACATGCCAGCCCAGCTCTGACATCAGTGGCACCAGTGTAGATCTAAATCTTCTTGGGACATTGCAGTCCTGCACTGTGGTGTAACTCAGGGACAGAAAAGGCTCCCAGTAACTTTCCACTTGCCTCGTGGAGACCCTCTGCTCACAAAAAATCTTCTTCCTTGAACAAGTGTTTTTTTTTGTTTGTTTCTTTTGCTTTTGTCAGGAAAGGTGATGTGTCAGGTGCTCCAAGGAGGGGAAAAGGACATGCCCAGGACCCTCCAACTTGTGTTAGACCCAATGCAAAGGGGCTTCTCTCTACATCCTTGCTGAGGAATACATGGTCTGGCAGGGAAGTTTCCTTAACACCTCATGGAGAAAGGTGTCTCTGGTGTGTGGGAAAAACCTGAAGGCTGGCCAGGATCCTGAGAGCTCGTGGTGAAGGGGGATTGAGCATTGCTTATGCTTCAACAGCACCAAATCCTTTAAAACTTTCTTTGCATTGATGTGCCATTTGGAATGGCCACTGAAACCTTGGCACCATTGGTGTTGCCAGAGGGATTAGATGGGAGCTGGAGAAGTGAGGAGAGACTTGAGGTGGTGGCTGAGTACAGACATTCTCTCGTGTTTTCTGGGGCTTGGCTGCAGCACTGACAGTCCTGTCAGCTCCTTGTGAACATTTTACAGATCTATCTTGATTTGTTCTATAAAAACATTAGCAAAAAGCGTTATTTCCATCAGCCCTAAGAGCTCAACATCAGCAACAACTCAAGAGATCACAAGGGGCAGATGAGAAAACCAGTGTCTGCAGTTTTGCTAGTAATTTTGGTCCTTTCTAGTTTATAAAAGGAGGTGTATCAGGGGAGTTGCACAATCTGGGAGTTGAATAGAAAATGAAGAGGATTCACAGAAAGAGATAATTCTCCTAAGGGAAAAAATAAACTCCCAAGGAAGTGAGTTGGCTTGGTATTTTGAGCACACAGATTAACAGGAAAAGGGAATCTAACAGACCTGGCTATGTGTGGCCCTTCTCTACTTTGCAGCTCAAGGTTTAGAACAGGTGTCTGTCATGGCCAGTGGGGTTTGTGTGAGGGGGTGAAGCAATACACTGAGCCAGTCACAGCCAAGTGACACAAGTCCCAGTGCCACCCAGACCTGCTTGGTGCATTTCAGCTCTCAGTTATTGCAGAGCAGATTTAAAAATAAGTTGTCATTCACTGATCTGTACCTGGGTTATCTTTCTCCTTCCATCCCCTTTAAGCTGGCAGTGGGTTCTTGGGCAGCACTCCCACATTTCTAGAAGACAATTCTTCACACCTGCTGCTGTTAAATGCCTGGGGACCACAGCCCTGCGTATTCTCACTGTCATCTAAAGACTGATGTGGGACAAGATCCTGTTCTGCTTTGTTTAGTTGTTCTAGAATCTGGGCCTTTTCCTTGGACTGTAACCCAAGTATATTTACAAGTCCAGGCTTTCACTCTGCCCTTGAGAGCTGCTAGGGTTTTTTTTCCTCAGGATTTTGGTTATGAATGTCCCTCCCTAGCCTGGCTTTTGAGGGAGAGAGAAATGCACAATAAAAGCTAAAGGATCTCGGTGCATATCATAATTTGCTATTCTTCATAAATGGAAAAGTCAGGTCCTCACCTTGGCCTAACATCCAAGGTATGTTTCACCAAAGGACAGATCAGCTGATGCTCAAAATTCTTGTACAATGAAGAGGGACCATTAATCACTCTTTCATTCATGATCGTTTCCCACTCTCCCTGCTGCCCCAGAAGAACTGTGTTGGCATGAAATCTAATCTGCCCATCAAAGCCATTAGACCCAGGCAGGAGCTGCTTTAAGTTTCTCAGCCCCAGGAGCTCTTTCCAGAAGTTGTGTCATATCCTAGGGACTCTTGCTGTGGATGTGACAGCCATGGAAATGACACAAGGTAAAACAGACACAGTTTAGAAAAACCTGCTTGATTTTGGATTTTCCACACCCATCTTCCAAAGGCCCTTTCAGGAGGGGATATGTTACTTTTTTATTTTTAAGAAGATTTTTGTCTTCCCCTTATCCCTTAAATGTCAGAATTAAAATGTTATGTAGTTGGAAAGAGAATTTGCTATGTCTTGTGTCCCCTTGAGTGACATAACCAGATACGTAGAGTGAGTTTTCTGGAAAATTGCACTGTATATCTGGCAAATACAGTTTTAAAAACTGACAAAACTATTACTACTATACCATATTTGTATTTAATATATTATTTGCAAAATGCAGCTTATTCCTATTTGAAATAGATTTCAGTTGATTTGTGTAAGGGGGAATTCATAACACAGCAAGAATACAATGATATTTCCCTTGAGTATACCCTCCCAGCCTGCAAATGAGAAACTTTTTGAACCAGAGATTTGTTCTTTTCCCCTTTCTGAGCTCAGTGGCAGCTGTGGGTACTTGGTAATCTCTGAAGCCCTGACTACTATATTTAAGTGTCTAAATATAGGCATAGAGGCCTATGAGCCCATGGGTACCATTGAAGTGCACTGGAAATTTCCCATTTGCCTTTTTGGGGATTGGATCAGGCCCTATTTCAGGTAACCAGCTTGAAAAAAAAAAAATGGATTAAGTGGCTTGTGCAAGATGGTTGAACAAATGGGACAAATGGCTGGCAGGGCTCAGGAGCTCTGAATGCCATTCCTGTACTCTGACTGCCAAATTAAATTCGTTCTTGTATTGAAAGAGCTCGTGCTGGTGAGCATGCAGGAGAGGTGCAAAGGCATCTTAATTGCACCTCCTCAGAGAACAGTGCTGCAGGGGGATTTCTTGCTGGCTTTTACAGCAATGCCCGGAGAGGAGGAGCTCACAGGAGGCTGTAACATGATTTCTGTGTGGTTAGCAAAGTGATTGAGACAGAACCTCATTTGTTGGTCCAGAAAGGATTCAAGATTTTCAGTCTTTCTGTTCATCCTGAGGTGTGCCCATGTATTATGTGATTTAGTACCTCTGTTGCAAATAAAGACATTTAGAGAGGGGGGGAAGGCAGAGAATCATCACAATTGGCTATAACAGTTAACGGGTATATTCTGGAGATTTATTCTGTACAGGCTACAGCTACTGAACTGGTGGCAGGGAGATGAGCCAGCCTAGCACCGAGCTGTGCCTCAAGTATGTGCCAAGGCCAGATATGTTTCCCTGTGAAGGGAGGGAGAGTTAAACCATTGCCTTCATTGCAGTTGGGTTAAGCCTGTAAATAGTTCATAACACTTGCATATTATTAGTTACTCTCATGGCCAGATTTAAGCATACTTGATCTCTGGAGGAATTTGACTTTGCATGCAGTCAGACATTCCTCATTTCTCATTAGTCAGGTAAACACTTGGGCTGAGAAGTTGGGTTTGTTGTCTTAACAGGGTTGCTTCTTCCTAAGAGGGTGATGAATGCCCTTTCAGAAACTGCACAAAATACAACATTTCTGAAAAGAAATCTGTAGTTTGTCTTCCAATGAACTATGGCTGTGACAGCTGAGCAGGGAAGGCTCTGGCCAGGCATAGGTTGAAGTCTTTTATGATGTGGGGCCTTTGGCATCTGCTCTGCATGTCACAGAAGATAAGGACAGCAAGCAGAGGGTTCAACAGCTGGGATGGGAATGGCAGTGAGCTGTCATCTGATGGCTGTAGCAAAGGGCATGAGAGAGGCTTTGGAATACTGTCTGTAATTGTGTGATTTGCTTTTTACTATGTTAAACTTACATAGAATTATAGAATGGTTTGGGTTGGAAGGGACCTTAAAGACCATCTCGTTCCACCCCCCTGCCATGGGCAGGGACACCTTCCACTAGACTAGGTTACTCCAAGCACCATCCAGCCTGGTCTTGAACACTTGCAGGGATGGGGCAGCCACAGCTTCTCTGGGTGAGCTGTGCCAGGGCTTCACCACCCTCACAGGGAAGAATTTCTTCCTAATATTTGTTATAATTTGCCCCTTTTCCAGTGTGAAACCATTCCCCCCTTGTTTTATCACTACCGTCCCTGATGCAGAGTCCCTCTCTGACTTACAGCAGTCAGATACTGGAAGGTGCTGTGAGGTCTCCACACAACCACCTCTTCTCCAGCCCCAACTTTCTCAACCTCTCTTCATAAACTCTGTTTCTCTTGCTTTTCTTTGTCTTCTCCAGTACAGTTGAGCACTTGTCTTTTCACAATCATACGCAAAGGGACTTCCCTATGGATTTATCATCAAGAAAAGCAATCGGCAGGTGCACTTGGCACATCACACACAAATAAGTGAGCTGCAGTGCTGGTGCTGGAGTACCAGCCAAACACTGGAAAGCTGGATGCACACAAAAGGAGTGTCAAGACCTGAGGTACTTGTGCACTCCCTTCCACAGTTGTTGTGGGAATGATCATAAGACTCAGTGTTGGGTGGTCCAGCTGGTCCTGAAGTGGGAGATGGGTTTAGTGCACTGGACAGGAGCATGGCTTAGATAAGCAGTTTTGAGACCTCCTTAGTGCTACTGTTAATGCTTGCAGTTGAGTTGTATTGCTCAGTAAGTGTTTGCCTGCTTTGATCTTTATTTCAACAAAGCCAAGTTGCTGTGTCTCAGTCATGCAATGCACTGATGGTCTCTGTTCCTCTTCTAAGAGATGAATGAGTTGCATCTTGTCTGATATCTCTGGGCAAATTTCTTGCAGAAGGCACTGGGCAGTCACACCCAGGGCCAGAATTTTCTCGAAAACACAAGGGTTTTTTCCCCAATGCTGTACATGCACATGCAAAACACAAAGCAATCCATTTTAATCTGAAGTTTCTAAGAACATGGGTTTGGACCTGGATGTGTGGGTATGAAATGAGTCTAAAATTAGACTTACCTAACCTTGCAATTAAGCTTGATATCTAAGCATCTGTGGGAATGATCCCCAGGCCTGAAGTTAATGCCTGCTGTGAGCTGGGCTGTTTCCCTGTCTGAGGGTAGTGCTGTATTGTTCTCTTAAGGGCTGTCTGAGTCACATCTTATATGAGTTGTTTTATCATTGTAATTAGTCTACATATTGAAGGGGGGGCGGAGAGGGGAAGGGGCACACAAAAGGACAAAGGCAAAACATATTAGGAGTCCTCGTAAACTTGTGAAGGTCTCCATAGGATTTTTTTAGTTGAGAAATAAAACATTCTAACTTCTTTTGTCTGGGCTACAACAGAAATGTCTTCCCCATATGTCAGTGGTATAATCTACATAATGAACAAAACTTCACAGATGGACGGGCTGATGCAAGGGGCCTTCTTTAATATTGACAATTACTGAGCTATTGCTTCCTTTGTTGCATAACTTATAAGAGCACTGTAACTCAGGGAGGTGAGATTTTGTTCCAGAATAGTCAGTGGCACAAAACAGCTAGAGGAAGAGAAGGCAGACATTAAAAAGAGAGGCCCCCAACCAAAACCAGCTTTAGAATGTGTGTGCCCTTTCAAAAACAAATAAACAAACCCCACTCTGATTTCATACTTTACATTTTGACCAATGCCATTAAGTTAATGGGTTTTTTTTCTCCTCACAGTTTATGCAATGATACAGCTCTTCTGACTGTCTTGGAACTTGTTTGTGCCCTTGGCTTCTGAAGTTTTTAAAACTTGTTTTAAGTTTTATTACAAATGCTTTTTTTAAACTAAAGGCCTTTTAGGAATGCAGGAAAATATTTGTTTTGAAGTCCAGCTTTCACCTTCGTTGCTTTCCTTGGCCAAACCTCACCACTTATTCAAATTCACAAAGTTCTAGGACTTCAGATTTTATTTCTGTAACCCTACTTGGTAGGTTAAAGATCAAATCCCTTCTGGATCCTCTGTCTTTCTCCAGAGATGGTTGGTGGTGACATGGTTTTAAACTCTGGTTTAATCTACTCTCCCAGTTATTGCTGGATCAGAGAAGTAAAGTCAGAGAGGTTGAATTTACTATGATGGTGTGTCCAGGACTTGGAAAAGCTTTGTGGAAAACAAAAGTCTAGTTTGTATGAAAGAGGACATTTTCTTTTGCTGTGTTATTGAGATGTGTCATCCCAGCCAAGAACCTGGAAGACATTAAAGTAGATGTGATTGTCACAAACATTGAGGGTTTTATTTTTTTTATGAGCCAGCTACACTTTTAGAGAGTATGAGGTGGGACTGCAACCCAGAAGTAGGTATGAAGGTGACATTTTGGTTATCCAGGAACAACAGTAATATGCAAGAGTTCTCAGTTCTATGTGTGTGGGGAGAATATAAAATTTTATGTAGTGATGGTTTCCAATATAATGAAAGATATCTCACTCTTGGAGTGAAACTCAGACATTCACCCATCCAAAGCAGTTGCCTCAGGCCTCCCCAAACTCACACTCTCCTTTTTTTGTTCTTCATAGTTGCCTGATTCCTGGGTCTCCAGCATTTATTCTGTCCCACAGGGTATGTCTGCTGTCCAAATGAAGGTGTGATTGCTCCACCTCATGTACCAGCAATGGAGCGATGGCACTGGCAGATGCTGAGTTGCCAAATGTATTTGCAGAGTCTTGGGCAACCGTAATGAGCCTGAGCTGAAATTCCCCCTGCTGTCATCCTTATTTCTGTGCTAACTAGATCAGTATTGATGACACTGCCTTGGAGATGTCTGAAAGAGCAATGCTCGTGTTTTGAGTTGCAGTGTAGAATTTCCTGCAGCTCAGGTCAAAGCCGTACTGCTTGCAGCAATGGGCCAGTATGGAGAATGTGTAGTCTCTTCCTGAAAGATTGTGTGTGTCCTCAGAGAGGTGGTTTTGGTTGATTCAGATGACCTTTAAGCTGAAGACTCTCATAGGGGTTCCCCTTCCATCTTTGTATAGACTGTTTTCAGGTATTGCACTGTATTGTATCTTCCCTCCTGCCTGCTTGCCTGGGACTGGGACCTCTGAATGCCTTGCTCTCTATTTTAGGCATTTTGTCCTGATAGTTTTTGGCACAGAGCCTACAGCCTCTGCTTTGCAGGGTGAACCAAACAGCAGGCTGGCTGAAACAGCTTGCTCAGGGACTCGTGGGCAGCTGGGGTTTGAGCTAGGAATCATGCCTGTGCATCTTAAATCCCAATGAAGTGCTCTGCCCAGTGTTGTTTCCTCCCCTGTTCTAGAGGATCTTACAGAACAACAAGGTTCTGCTGAAGCTGTAATTGAAACTCAACTCTTTAAACCTGGGTGCCAGAAGTGAGATGGATCTATTTTTTTTTCATATTAAGGAGGGCCACTTTTGAAACTGCTGCCTGTCCTCAGCTTTCAGAGTTGTACATACCCACTGACTCCACAAACATGTGCTCAATTTTGAAGACTAGTTGGCATACTGGACCTATGCAGCTCATAGGAGTTTGTAAATTTGAAGCCAGACTGTGATCTCTAAGGGCCATTAATACCTTCTTGAACTTGGAAAATATGTTATCAATGTCAAAGTTAATCACATGCTTCAGGCAGCATTTATGCTTTGATCAATTTGAGGTTTCCTTGGGAAAGGGAAGAGTCCTATCTCAGATAATCCATGGCAGGAGGAGAGGAATGAGCTCCTGATTTATTGTTATTGGCTGTGTGTAACATGATGCAACTGCTACACAATAGAAAATGTGGTTGCATTTGTTGACTGAATGATTCCTAGCTGAATATCCATTCAGTTTTGTCCTTTTCTGCTCATTCATCACTGGTACACAGGCCATAATTTCCTCTAGCATGCTTTAATTCCAGACTGGCAACTGATTTGCTAAGAGGTGTTAATCTTTGAGATTTTATTGACTTCTCTGGGCTCACTAATATAATCTGTATATTGAGTTTTTATTATATATCAGTTTACTGGAATTTGTTAGAGGACACACATAATGTTAATTTCTCCTTGACTGGATGAATATGTAGCATTTCCAAAGTTAACAAGGATCCTCCATCTGAGGATTGAGACTCTATAGCGTCTGACAGCAACTTGTTCCTTTGTTCAAGCCACCCCCAGAGTAAAGCAACTCTTTCTTCTGTTTAAATGAAGTTTCTTATTTTTCAGTTTGCCCATTGCCCCTTGTGCATTCACTGAACACCAAAGATTCTTTGTCTTCTTTTCTGTCCCTGTCAGGTATTTACCCACTGAGCACTGTATTCCTGCAGTTGTGTGAATTCCTAAGCTCGTCACCATTCATTTAAAAATAGGATTTTTGCTTTCTCAGCCAGAGGGCCACTTAACAGTTTTACTCTAAAGGCTCAGGAGCCAGGAGGAATGTGGCATTTGAATTAGAAATGATATCCAGCCCTATGCTCTCCCCTACAGAACACGCTGACAGCTCTCCTCTGTGTGGAGATATGCATACCTATGGCACCCTGTTATTGCACCAGAATACTAAGTAAATAGCTTTTGTTTTACTTGAAAACGTGAACCAAATCCTCAGCATGAGGGAATGTCACCTGGTGCATTTACTTTTGTAGCTTGTGCTATTGTCTCACCCCTCCTCTTTGCCTGGTTTTCTACCTTGTTATAACTCAGTTAGGGACAGAGCAAGTGTTGGCTTCCCTGGCTGGTTAGTGCAGTAGCAATTCTTAAAAAAAAAAAAGTAAAAAAAAAAATTAGTCCTAATTAAGGAGCTGTCCTCATGATTTCTGGTTTTGTATACTGGAAAGCAGGCCAAGGCTGTCTGATTTCATTTCTGTAAAAGAATGTAACTCCAGTTCCTTGCCAGTTTATACCATTCCCCATGCCGGGCAGTAGATAATTTCTCATGGTCCCAAAGCTTTCAACAATACTCTATTATGTTTCATGACTCATAAATGGGCTGGTGCCCACAGAAAGCCATGTGTCTCAGTGCAGGCAGTACAGCTCCCCGCAGTATGTTTGAACTGATTTCATTGCCTCCAGACCTAGCATGGTTTATTATTTTTATGACTTGCTCACTGTTCTCATTGTTGCTAAGACCATATTGCATCAGTAGCAGGAATAAAATTCAAGGCCCTGATGCATTTTTATGCAAAATGAAGAGCACAGTATGCGGAGTTTCAAATGGATGCAGAAGAAAACAAGACCAAACAACAGGCTGAGCTGAAGTTCAGATCTAACAGCTCCTTGAGATAAGCAGTTCATATAAACTGCAGACAGCTGATAGATAAGATGATGTTATCTGGACTGACAGCTCTGGTGGTTATCTTTGGCTTACCTGTGCACTCAGGGCTCTGCAGATGAATGTTGCCCACTTTCTCTCTATTAAATCAGAATAAACTCAAGGATTAGAAAGATATGATAAATAGCCTTGAGTCTGGTCCTGCAACAGAGCTGAATCAAAGCAGCCAACAGTGACTTGCATAATTACTTGCTGCTTTCAGCCTGCTGAGCACTGTGCAAACATACATGAAGCTGCAGTCCAGACCTCTACACCTGAGTAAAGGTTGGGAGATTAGGGTGGTGTGCTTATGGCCTGATCCTGCTTTTATTAATGCCCATGGAAAAACTGCTGGTTGGCTTCTGTCCTTGGGATTTTTTAATCCTATTGTGATTTCCTGGGGTTTTGATTCAGTTGGCTTGATCTCAGCAGCCTTGTGATACGGGAAGGGCTGTTCCAGAGGGGCTGTTGTGGAACGGGAGCCAAAAGGGGATCAGTTTAGGAGGGTTGAATGGAGTGGTTTTGTCTGCTGTTGTAAAGCTGTTTTGTAATACTCAGATAACTTATTGAGACTGCTGCCAGGTACTGTTGCAAGCATACTGACTGTGGAAATAGCTGCTTGAGTAATAAGAACAATAGAATTTGAAAAAATATGATTTATATTATTTTTTTTAATTTAGCTTGGGTAATAAAAGCAAACAAAGCAGTATTGCTTTATTTGCCTAGTTAGAATTGCTTTCAGATTGTTATATTCTAGGCTAAAACAACATTCAGGTTGTAACAGTACAGGCTGATGGTTATTTTTTTAATAAAATAATCCCTTTCCTTCACATATGTGTTCTATTTGTAATGGAGCCATTTATTCAGTTTTAGATATTTGAATTTAAAAAACCCTCAGATTTAGCCTCAATAGAGCATGCATATAGTATTTTAAAATGCACCTTCTTATTGTAGTTGCTCTGTTACATAATTTCCCATTTGCTATTTCATTCTTTTTCTGATTTAGCCAGTTATGGAGCTTTTAACATATTGATTTGAGAGGGCTGAATATATTTGGTCTAGTGAAAGAAAAGTATGTTCTATAAACAGATCCGTTCCTTCAGTGGAGCTTCATCTGTTTAGTAATTTTCTTTTTTGGAAGGAGTTGCAGCAGTAACATTGGAAATGGGCATGGTTGCTTGAAACAATCACTGGGCATTGGTACAGAAAACAGGGATTCAAGTCAGGGAGCTTTAAGAAGCGAAGCGTGTGTGGATCTGTTGCGATGCCTAATGATTCATTTAGAGTGCTGTGGTTAATGATTCTAATGACTACATGTGGTAATCCTGCCACAATCCTCACCTCCCCCTTCCTCGCCCCTTTTCCCCCTGAAACAGGCAAGAAAATAAAAATCCAGCGGCAGGCTCGGCTGGCAGCAGGTCCGTGTGTTTGCCACCCTGGGCGAGATGCAGGATGGAGGGGGCAGGCCAGGTTTCCCACAGCCTGGTCCATGCTTGTGGCTCCCATCCATTGCCCACAAGCTACAACAGGGGAAATTCCCCTCTGTGGACCAAGCTCAATGACTGCAAAGGCAGGATGCAGTGCCCAGCTGTAATTAAAAGTGCCTTCCTATTAGATCGTGTAGCTGGAGCCAAAGGACCTGGATTCGTTCTCTGATGCTGAGGGAGGCAGGAGCAGTAATTAATTAGCTAGATGAGCTTTTCCATTGCACAGGGCCCGGTCCCATGACCCAAGACAGCTTTCGTTGTGAGGCAAAGGGAAGGTTTATTTATTAAAGCTCAAGGCAAAGGTACAGATAGATAGGTAAAAGTTTGGGAAACAACCTAAAATCCTTGTAGTGTGTAGCAGCCCGGGGAACTGTTTACCCAATTTTCATGAAGAATGCCCTCCTTCCATCCCACCTCTGACCAACTCCAGACTAGCCACCTGCCTAGGCATGCTCCTTGGGGATTTTTCTCTCAATTCAGATGCAAATGTTATGCTGATCACTTGCTCCGGAGGTTGGCAGCCAACTTACTCCGGAGCACTTACATGAATGTTTTCCCCAGCAGCAGAGGCAATTTAGTTTTACCCCCACATTTGGCCACTTGCTCTTGGCACTGTCCCACACAGTTCATTGCCCCTCAGTTGTGCTGAGGCAGCTCTTTGTGGAGACATGAAATCATCCAAAATTAAAAAAACCCAACCTGACTGCTGCTCAGAAGTTTCCCTGACCCAGTTTATCTCAGAGCCCCACGACCTGTTGCATCAGCACACGAAAACAGGAGGTAAAATTGAGGTGCAGGGATGAGAACAGGAGACCTTGGTCAGGCAAGAAAGTAGGAATTTCTCAAACTTTACTTTTTTTTGTCAGGAAAAGGAGTTGTGTATCTTCACGTTGTGGTTGTACAGTACCACATGGGTGCATTCAGAAGTAGCAACTTGATGTTGGGCAGGGCTGGGAGCGAGTTGCCATCCTGCAGAATTCACACTGGACTAAGAAATGATGGGATGTGGCACTCAGTGCTCTGGTCTAGTTGACAAGGTGGTGATCAGTAACAGGTGGACTCGATTTCGGAGGTATTTTCCAACCTAAGTGATTCTCTGTTTTGTCATTTTATTTCAGCTCTATGCTGGAGGTGGGAGGATGGGGAATACTTGATCGGGCATGAAGTTAGAGCGGTGCAGGCAGGTGGTATTTGATCTGGCACAAAGCCTGCTGGTACAAAGTTGATATGTTGAAATGTTTTGAACAAATCTGAACTGACAGATACTATACCTGTGCTGTGTTTTGCCCAGTGCAGCTGTGGCATTTTTAGTCAGGATACAAACAGAACTGTCTTGCCAAGTCATGCCATAGATGTCTCTGCTCTTCCCTGATCACAGCTCATGGGCTTTGCAAGAAGCTGTTTTGCTCGTGACTGAGATTTCCTTCCTGCCTTCGTGGACTCCATATATTCTTAGGACTGTTTGCGATTAAGGCTATTCTGTGTCTCCTGTGTCATCAAAAATGTAGTTCAAAGCATGGGTGCTTCTCTACACCTTTCCTGGCTTCTCACAGAGGCTGTACAGGACCTTTAGATTTGCCATCACAACAGCAAGGAAACTGGTAAACAAGGTGCTTTCTTGGCCACAAGCTTTTGGGACAAATCTGGCTTTTCCTGCTGTCAGTATTTGGGATTCCTGAGGTCCCCAAGGAAAAAGGTAAAGCAAGCTCTCTCCCCAAAGGTTGAGGGAGGTGAAAGATGAGAAAATTGCATCACTGAGGTGAAGTTCAGGGGCAGGAGGAAAATGGGAATAATGTAGAGGTAATGCTCTTGACCAGCAACTTTGTATACTCATTTATTCAAAACACAGGCATTGCAACCTCTTTTAAAATTGTTCCAGAAAGTCTGGTTGTTTCTGATGTTTCATTCTATGCTGTAGTTCCTGACCTAGCTTCTAGCTGGCAGATGTGGACAAAACCTGCCTCTTGGCAGGGAAGAAAGATTTGGTTTTGATGTCCATCAGAACCAGAGCCTCTCCCATGAGACTGCTGCTGAGGAGATGCAGAGCTGAGGTGGGGCAGACAGTAGCTGTTAGGGAGCAATTACTGTCAGGGATCAGATTTGATAATGTAATGAGTTAATGCCTAAATAAAATTAGTTAGAGCCTTGTGAAAATAGGATACTGTGTCTGAGGAGTGATATAATCTGATGCCTTTGGATATGCATTGAAAATGGATTTCCTCCCGCAGGCCATGAAAAGTGAACTGCTGGCTGAGTACAAGGTATGGTGTTATTGAATAAATGTCAAAATCTGTGAAAATACAGCCCCAGATACTGAAGTAGTGTGGGGTGCACAAGTGGGAGGATTGTTCTCAAGCACAAGGGCTCTAAGTCTGAGCACATAATGAGGAGATACATGAAAAAGGTTAATTAGGTGCATCATCCTGAGGGGTACCTGGTGTATATATCCATAGTCTCAGTGCTTGAATAGGCAAGTCTGATGTGAGTGTGAGCATTAGGCCTAGCAAAGTATTTTTAATGATGATATTTGGATGTGCAAGTCAACACACAATTACTTTTCTTTCCCTTTCCCTCTGCCTTGTTTTATGATTAGCTAGAGGTACCCAGAGGATGTTTGTTCCACTATAGCTCCCTTTACCTTATTCAAACCTAGTGTGCTTTCCTGGACAGCAACCAAGTTTCTATTTGTGCCAGCACCCCAAGCTTGTGCTGACTTGTACCACTGTGGCAATAACTGCTAATGAGTGCAAATGTGTTCCTGGAAAACCCTTGATGCTGGGGAGGCATCTCTAACTGGAATGATGCTCCTGGCTATGAAATAGCTGAACACCTGTTCCTTGTTCAGTGCAAAAAAGCTCAAAAAACAAAGAACCAAAAGACCCTCGGGAGCTCTGCTCCCTTTTTAATTTCTGAGTGCCCCCTGTCTGCAAGGCCTGCTGTTCAAAATCAGCTTTTTATATTTGTTTTTACGGCAATTTCTCAAAAATTGCCACGTTCCTTTATCATCTTGAAAATAAACACTGCTCTTCTGTTCTCACATGCAAAGGGGTGCTATGGTACAACAGATGGAATTGAGGGTTGACCATCAAGAAAGAATTCCTGCAAAACCCAGAAGGAGGTGGGAGGAGAAGTGATACTTGGAAGGCTTTTTGGCTTGGTGATGTGAGGGGTTTTATGTTCTAATGCCAACCTGTAATCATGTGAGTCCTGCCTAATCCAAGTTAAGAACTGGGCTATGTTAATTGCTTAAATACACTTGTTATTTGCTTGTAGTAGGCTTTTTCTGCAAAGTTTTTCATCACAGCTGTCACCAGTGGTGCTGTACTGGTGAGATGTGTTCATGCCCATGGCAGGGGATTGGAATGGTGATGTTGATTGGAATGGTGATGTTTAAGGTTCTGTCCAACCCAAACCATTCTGTGGTTCTGTGAGGATCTATTCAGCTTTATG
>JAWWEW010000028.1:15730835-15743777 GCA_035583185.1 Anabacerthia variegaticeps | reverse complement strand
GATTGGAATGGTGATGTTTAAGGTTCTGTCCAACCCAAACCATTCTGTGGTTCTGTGAGGATCTATTCAGCTTTATGGGAGTGATTCTGGGGAGGAAGTGAATATGTATGGGGGAGGGGAAAATCCCAGAATAGCTTTATCATCTTAAAAAAAAAAAAGACCAAAAGTCCCAAAGCTCCCCCACAACCCCAGGAAAAAAAAAAAAATCAACCCCCTCTGCCCCCCTGATCAACAACTGCAAAATCTCCATCTAAATAAAAGAACCCAATGAGCTTTGGACTCAGGCTTTCATTTAGTATAAACTGATCTCACCCTGAGCAGCTGAAGAGCTGCCCTGTGTACACACAAACTCACAGTTGGCTCTTCCTTTCTGCATTTATTTTGCCATCTGTGTGGTGATTTTATTTTTTTAAACAGTACATGACTCACATCACCTTCAGCTTTGAAGGTTTTACTGATAACCAAAATGGACTTTCATCTCTCTGAGTCTTGAAGGAGATGAAGATTAAAGGTGCTCCTGAGCACTAGAAGCATTTGTCAGCTATAGTCCCTCTCAGGGATCCCTAACTCCTCTAGTGCTGGGAACAAACAGTTCTTGACTGTTTCCAAAATCTATCTGTACCAGGCACTTCATCACTCTGACTTGATGATACATGTGTTTGCAGAAATATATAGAACCATTTTAATAGCTTCAAGCTGTTCTAGGTTGACCTACCCTGGTAGGTACTGGCAAAATCTGAGCCTATTACTTCATTAGCTGTTGATTAAGAGACCTGGATGGGTCAGAGGACTGAAAATGGAAAATAGTGGGTTTTGTTGATTTCCCCCCCTTGGGTACTGGTATGAATTTGAATACCAGGCAGTCTGAATGTTGCAGAGTATGAGATGAGTTTATTGTGTTTCAGTTCACTTTCTAGGGAGTTGAAGAATCATATCAAGCTGCCTTTTACCTTTTTCAACTGTGTGGGATATGATACAGGATTTTCCTTCTCTTATTCTTTGGCAGAAACAGTTGATTAGAGTGGTATTAAACAGTAATGAAAAAAAAAGAGATGAAGGAAAAAGAGGGAACAGCTGTTTATAGTGATTAGTAATGGGGTGGAAGGGAGGCAATGCTTCAGGACATTTTTCCCCACCCTGGAAAAGTTGCAAAATTTTGGGTTTTCTGCAGTTCTCTCCATTGTCAGAAAAATGTGCCCCCAAATATGGTGGAGAAGGCAGGGACTGACACTGGGGTGAGGCTGGGGCTGTCCCTCTGGCCACCTTCTGCTGAGAAAAGGCTTTACTATGGGTGTTTGGTGACAGTGGAGAGTGTACAGTGACCCAGATGGTGCCTCTCCATGCCCAGGTTCATAGTAGTAACTCAGGCTGAGTGTGGATTACGGGTTCCCTGGTTTTTAGTGAGGGGGATCTTCCACTGCTGAGACCTCACAGTGAAGCACTGCTCTCCTGCAGGGTCTGAACTGATGCTTTCAACCTGGATTTCCACAGTCTGGCAGACAAAATCCCTGTACAAACTCTGCAAACAGACCATAATTTCTGCATGAAACTAGATTGATGCAGCTAACTCTGAAGGAGATTTTTGAGAGTGGCAATTGAGCACAAATAGTCAATATTTGTACATTACAGCCTTAAGCTGTTCTCAGTAGAAGAATAATTATCTAATAGTTAACACACTACAGCTTGGAAGTGGGAAGTCAAATACTTTTTGCCTGCTGTTACCTTAGTTACTCTTTCTATACACTGAGGATAAAATGAGAACCCCCTACAACAGACCTGTGGAGCTGTTGCAAGTGTTAATAAATGTTTGCAGAGCTCTTTAAAGTTCTCTGATTAAAGTAATTATGAACTTGTGAAGTGTTGAAGTCTTTTTGTAGACTTGGCTGCAGTGAAAATGACTAGAATAGAAGAAGCTGAGTCCTGATTTTGAGAAACTATTGAAAGCAGAATTTGAAAGAAAATGGTATATGTTAAACTGTAACCCAGAGATTTTTTTTATATATTTAAAGAAAGATCCTGTGAAATTGACACAATACTTCAGGGTTCTTTCTATTCTGCCAAGCCAAACTGCCCTATTTCTTGGTAGGAATTCTGAGAAATATACTCTTACCTTCTATTTAAGATGTGCTTTAATTATTATTACCCATTACAGTCAATCAAAAGTACAGACATAGATGTCTCACATAGAAGCTATTCAAGAGGCTTATAGGGGAAAGCAAAGTTCTCAAGCAGTTTATATAATCTCAGACCCAGAATACCCTTTGCCTGCCTTTTTTTTTTTTTAAATTTTATTTGAAAAACTCCAAACCAGGCAGTGACTTACCTCACTGTGGGTGTCCAGTGCCCAAAGAGCCCCATCCTTGGTTTTTTGGTGGTGCTGTGTTAAAAAAGTTTCATAATAATAAAGCTTCCAGTGTTAATGGTAAGGCAAGAAGACTTGATGTTTCTGGACTATAACTGGCTTTCATCCTCCTCTGCAGTAGCCAGTGGTAACAGAGACTCCATGCCAAGCTGTAGCATCAGTTACACCCAGACAGCCTTCAAACTGTCAGGGACAGTAGACTGGGTGACGTAGCTCCAATATCACCAAACTGGAAAAATCCAAAGCCAGGCAGTTGATTTTTATAATACCATGTATATTCTTTTTATTGAGGGACGACATTTAGTAAATCCTTAACAGTCTGTTTAGAAAAGCCCAAGCCAAGTCACAAACTCGGGAGGATGGGTGTGGGCAGAGATGTTAACAGAACAAAATGGCCTGTCTGAGGCGGCCAAGCAGACTCCTGCAATTATATCTGAGAGTGGAGCTACCTACGTAAGTGAAAAATGAAGAGCATTTCTGTCACCCATGGCTTGGTGCAGAAATCAAAGAGAGGAAGCTCTCTTAGCAGTACATGCAAGAAACCCCAAAGTCTGGCATGTTCAAATATACTTTGTCCCGACTGCTGGAAATGGAAGCAAACTTCTTGGGTGGTTTGGATGCCATGCCAGAGCTACCAAGTGAAAACAGGGCTACTCCCTGCCACGTGGGGAGGCAAATTATCAGGGAAAAAAAACCTGTAATCAATGTAATCTGAAAGGTATTTTTAGCCAGAATGATGGTGGTATGAATGCTGTTGTCAAACTGGAGGGGACCTTAGAAAGCCAATCTCATTTGTGCCATGAGGGACATATGGCTAAATACAGAGGAGCTTTGGGCAGCTCAGCCTTCACTTATTGTGGCAAAAATACCCCCTGGAAAAAGGTGATCTTATGCCTGCTCCTATGGTAAAAAGGTGATCTTATCCCTGCTCCTATGGTGTGGCACAGGATGTCCTTTCAAATCAGAGCACTGTTATAGAAGCACTGTAAGAGCATTCTAGGGCTTTCCACAATGGAGCCCTGCCTCAGGAACCTCACCTTACTGCAGCAGTCTCCTGGTAATTGCCTTGAGTTGGTTCATTTCTGAAAGACAAAAGCAACTTAATTTCATTGATTTTAAAAAAAACCTGTTTCATTCTTACATAATTTTAAACATTCTTAGAAGTCACTCTTCATATATCTAACTTTTAGTTCTCATCAGCTCCTTACTGACATCAGCTAATCTTGAGGTTTAGCTGAAAAATTTGGCACAAGAAGACTGAACTGAGTAATGAGATTCTAGACTGATTTCTTTTAAAAAATACATTTATTTAATTAAAAAGTTTATAAGGTACATAAGCATAAATGTTGATTATATATCAAATATCTTTAAATGCAAACACATCATCTCTAGGAAACACCCAAGATATACCACAAGGGAGGATGACAAAGAATAAATCCAAGACTTACTAGTCTATGGAATTATCTTCTGAGGAGAGTAGAGAACTTCCCCATGATATTACAATGAAAAAAGAAAAGAATGCTAAACACACCTCGGTGGAATACACATGCAGTGATGGATAGATAAGTCAGTGATTTCTAAGATACTTGTGAACAGTTTCCATAATGAACAACTTTAGCTAATAAAGCAACTTTTGAGCTTGGATGAAGGGTGGAATTTTGAAACCCTGAGTCTGTGGGAGTGTGATTCACCTGACCAAATACAGAGATCTCCATCTGTGCTCACTGTCTAGACTGCTGTTACAGTCAGCAAAGAGAAAACAGGCATTTCTAGGGCATGATTTGACTTTTCCTAAAATAGTCATCTGGGATATGTCAGGCAACTGCTTGGAGACAGAAGTCCAAAGATGACTTAGCAGTATGGAAATCTGTGAGGCAGAAAATTGTGTTCTGTGATTCAGAACTCACTTCTGAAAGCTGAGGGTTTTTTCCAATACCTATGTTGAGAGCCATAAAGCGTGAGGTTTCAGAACCACAACCTGACCTGAACCACAAGCCCTGGCTGAGGACTTCATCAGAGGGAAGTGTCCCCTGCAGGTCTGAGCTGCTTCCTGCACATGGACTCTGATGGTACCCAAAGCGCAGCTGGACCTTCTCATGCCATTTTGAAAGACCTCCTCCTGAAGAATAGTTTGCTTTTTTGGTGATCACTTCATAGATCACTTTTAATCTTTCCTTCATGGAAAGTGTTATCCCAGCAGTAATGGACAAGTCTGTCAGAATCAGCCAGAGGAGGGCACTTTTGAGCTTTGGGAGACCTCTGGGCCAATGGGGCTGAAGGTGCTGCTAGTCCCATTAGTTTTATTTGCAGGACATTTCCTTAAAATCCTCTAGCAGTAGGCTTGGTTCAGTGTTTGTCCTGTTGCACGGGTTATGGTGGGCTCCTTTTCCTTCCACACCTTCCATTCTGTGGATTGCCAGTTGTGGTGATGCCTCTTAGGAGGTGGCAAGAGCCAATGCTTTGCCTATGGGGGATGATAGAATCATACACTCATTCAGGTTGGAAAATACCTCTGAGATAGTGTCCAACCTATGACCCATCACCACCGTGTCACCCAGAGCAGAGCACTGAGTGCCATGCCCAGTCATGCCCTGAACACCTCCAGGGATGGGGACTCCACCACCTCCCTGGGTCACCCCTGCCAATGCCTGACAACTATTTCTATGAGGAAATTCTTCCTGATGTCCAAGCTGACCCTCCCTAAGCACAGCCTGAGGCTCTTGTTCTGTCCCTGTTCCCTGGGAGCAGAGCCTGACCCCACCTGGCTCCCCCCTCTTGTCAGGGAGTTGGAGAGAGTGAGAAGGTCCCTCCTAAACCTCCTTTTCTCCAGGCTGAGCTCCACCAGGTTCCTCTGTCACTCCAACTGGACACAACACCTGAGGTTCCTGAGCAGTGCCCAGTGCAGGGGGACAGTCACTTCCCTGGTCCTGCTGGCCACACTGTTTTGATACAGACCAGGATATCATTGGCACACTGATGGATCTGTGCTGCAGAGTTTGGTGTGGATGAATGTGCTGGTTCCTCACTTCCATGCTCTGGATGCTGGAAGCTTTTCCTGCAGGAGGTGATGGGCCAGCTGATATTCTGGGATGCTTCTGTACTGGTGGGCTATGCCTGTTTCAGGAGCGACACCCTGGTGTAAGGTTTTTGGCATGGGCCAGTTTTTGCTCTGTTCCTGTCCATATGTGTATGGCCAAAGACAGGCAGTATTGCCAAGAGGGACTCTTGTGGTAAGGAGGATCATCTCTTTGTGGGCATGGATGCTGGTCTGTCTCTCAGCCCCAGTACTAGAAAACAGATCCTGGCTTTTATAGATTAGCAAGATGGGGTTTGCCTTGATATCCATCAATTTGTATGGGTTTGGGAGCATGGAACCTATTGTGCCATGCGGTTGGCTTCATTTGGGACAATCTTCTCTTGAAAAGGTCAGGCCTCTAGATTGCACAGCAGTGAAGTTGGAGATGTGCTCAGCAGCCATTCCTGCAGAGAAGTATTTTCAGGGAAAGTATTTAAAACATTAGCAGCGGGGGGTGGGTGGAAATCGCAGGGAAAGTAAAATCCGTACATATTGTACATATGTTTGCTTTAAAGAGTGGGTGACCCCTGCTGAGTTTCTTGGCACTGAAAGCCAGGCCAATGAGGACATCACCAGATGGGTTCATTACCAAGGCATTTTCATTATCACCCCTCGGGGCCAGCCCCTCGCCGTCCTCCTGGTCGGAGCATGGGAAGGAACACTGTGTTCCGAATGCACGGAGGGATGGGAACACAGGGGGAAGTGCTGCTTTCTGGGACAAAAAAAGCCACGGTGACTGATCACGCCATACAAGCTCATGTGAGAAGCTGAAGGCCAGTCTGCTGGTTCTAAAAGCCCCCTCTCTCAGCCTAAATATGTAAGTACAAGCAAGTTCAAACACACCATTAAGATCCACTAAGTGCCAGTGGTAATCTGGTTTATCTCAGATGAGGCTCCCCTGGCATGACCCTATCAGTACATTAAATCCAGTGGAGCTCCCTGGAGCTTGTACAAAGACAACATGAGCAGACAGAACATAAGCAAACCCAGTAAATCTTGGTTAATCCAACATGAAGGAATTCTGTACTGAAAATGGACTAATGCCTTGAATTTGTTCTGACTTATCTTGCAACGTTAGTTCTCTGAAAGCAATGAAATGGCAACTTTCAACACTCAAACTCCTTTAAAAGCTATATTTGAGGGAACAAAGACATCAAGTTAAGATGATAGCGCTTTAGTTCTTTCCCAGAGAATTGCTATGCTTTATACAGGCTGTTATCCTTCCCAAAAGTTGTCAGTTGCAAGCAAATCCATCACTGTGAGGCTTTGTGTCCCTGCATGAGGCTGCAATGGCTGCACTGGTACAAGACTGGTTTCTTTGTCTGGTGTTGTTCTTGCTTTTTTCCTAAGTGAGCATGCAACCCTTTATTTGTGTAGTAATAGCTCTAAAACTGTGGTGGATGAAGGTCTATAGGCAGGTTCTAGACCTGGTAATGGTTTTGAGCCAGAATTTAGTCAAGTGTGTGACCCCTTTCTGCGTGACACAGCCTCATATGCTGTGGAGAACTTGTGGGCTAGACTTGGAATTGTGCAGGGTGGAATTTCTATCACCTCTTTTCCAGTTATCATTGTTTACACATGAAGCCACCTGTCTTCTTGGTATCTTGCCATGGTGAAAAGAAGTTTCTTTCCATGTTCCCAAGGGAAGGAGACTATTTAAAAAAAAAAAAGGAAAGCATTTTAACATTTATGAAGAAAAAGCAAATATGTATTGCAACAGACCTGGAATGGTCAGTATGGACTGAATGTTCCTAAACCTTTATGGTAATTTGCTCCAGTAATTTCCATCATAATTAAGAAGCTGATAGTGAAGTTATTGCTCTGACTCAGACTTGCAAGATCAGCTTCTACACACATGTAGCTGCAGGCTGCTGGTATCCTGCATTTAAATGTTATTAGTTTAGAAGTGGTTACTAGAAATATGTCTGTTAAATGCAAACTTTGCAGCAGTACAGATATACAAAGCTGATAGTAAACCCCAGCTGTGGGGAAATGAGGAAGTTTTATGCACACCTTGTCTCTGCATCCACCTTTGCCCCCAGGAATACCTCAGAGTAATCTTGAGGGAGTTTTTTTTGTTAGGATGCTGTGTCCTGGCTCTTTCCCTCCTGCTGGCTCTGCCTCTCCTGTGGTGTGGATGTGAGAAAGCACATCAGCGTCCAGCTTTGCAAAGGCAGATGTTGCAAAGATCATCTCTTTGGTGTGATTATTATCTGTCCAAACCAGTGTTGCTTATCTCCTGCCTGTGTTGACTTCCATGAGGACTGTTGAATACTGGGTGGTTCTAACTAGCAAGTCATGTTATTGAGGTGCCAAAATAGGGAGACAGATTTTACGTGTTTTCCCTTTGAGTGCTGTGGAGCTGTTTTTAGACAAATGGTTGATACAAACAGATTTCAGCTCTGGAATTGCTCATGAGTTGTCCCCTTGCAAATTTGCTAGTTATTGTTTTTGCTCCAAGATAGATGACTGAGGTTTTGAGTATTTTGTTGTTGCTTTGGTTTTGTTTTTTTTTTTTTTTAAGTGGGAGAATAGGAAATACTGAATGATTGGGAAACTGGTTCTATTGTCAGCTTCTCTCCTGCCCCACAGTTACTGGTAAGGAGGATGGATTATCCTGTGAAACACTACAGTGAATATTCACAAACAGCAGGATAACAGGGAGCAAGGACATGTCTGGAATTTGCATAGTGCTCAATCAATATGTGTGCAATGTGGGATCTTCTGATCTTCCTTCTTCAGGTGTTTGCCAGATTTGTTGTGTGATGTGCCCCCTGGGGAGCAGTGGATTTCCCTGCCTTTGTGTGACTCTTTCTTTTTGGAGTGGTCACCAGGGAAATGCTGAAGGAACTGTGTTGTGCTGATGCCTTCTGAAGTAACAGGGTGTGTTCCACCAATCTTGCAAGGCCCTGGATTTCTGCTAAGTCATTCTATATTATCTTTAAAATTCATTCATCTTTGCAATTCATGTTGAAAAGGAACAGAAAACTACTCGAGGAAAGGTCAGTCCTCTGTCCCTAATACTTAAGATCTATACCCAGCTGCTTTTCTATAGTACCAGCCAGATGCCATTAGAAGGCACATACTCCTGGCTATGAGCTGGGTCACATTTAGAAAAGAAACTTTAATGGAACAGCATGGTATGTTTTGGATGTATCTGTGAGTGAGATGGCTTGAATGGGTCCTCTTCTTTGGGCAGCTACAACAGTTGGTTCTGTTTGCCCCTGGCAGCCTGTGGTGTGAATGTGGAAACTCTGAGAATGCTTTTTGAGCCCTATCCCTGATATCAATCGTATATTTACCCTAAAAGGTAACAAAATCCATTCCTACACCCCCAGTGAATGAAGCACGTAATGGCATTTCCTGCCCTGGACACAGCGTATGTTGATGCAAATTTTACTCCTGCGCTTCAGGATTTGCAGTCCCAGCACGTGCTGACCGTGGGAGTGCTCCCTGCAGCACATTCATCCCTCCTGGCACAGAGAATCTCAAATATCTTTTTTGGATGGCTGGGGAAGAGCACAGAAGTATAATCACTTGCTCTGAGAGCAAGTGCAAGATATTTTAAAAAGCTTTTGCAGTATGACTCAGGAACAAGAATTACTGTGTGCTGTCTAGTAGGAATTCTAAAGCTCCTATAACCGAGGTTTTTCCATTTTATGACTTACCAAAAGCCAAGGTTGACCTCTTAGGTTGCATAATGACTAAGCGAACAGCCACGGAATTATGCAGCAATGCAGCTTAATATTAGTCTTGAAACTAAGCCCAAGAAAAGTTGACAATAGAATCTGAGCTGATGGTGACAATGTAATAGGAAGAAATAACCTGAGGACACTTGCTTTCACACCTCTAGGTTGGTTCTTTAGGACATGAATGACCTGTAAATGTCAACTTTCCCTGCTTTTGGGAACAGAAATTCTAGGTGAAAATACAATGTCCTAATAATTGAGAAAGTCTTTCATGCAAGGATGTCAGATAATTCACAACTAGATAATTCACAACTGATAAATTTTTCAGATTTGCTTAGCTGATCTGGAAATTCAGAAGAAAGGTCTTGATTTCTGAATTAAGCAGGCAGGCTAAAACCCCAGACTAATTCCAGAATTATATTCACTTGAGGTCAAATAAAAATGCTGTAACTCATATGGTATACAACATCATAACTCAGATGCTGTACTTTGTTCAAACTTCAGAATATTTAAAAAAGTAGTGAAGTAAATTTTTAAAGTTATCAGTATGACTGATTTATAAAATCTCAATAGGATTTTGCCCAGTTCTAACCTGAGACCATGGCAGAAATCCACACCCTTGTGGGCAGGTGCTGGGCAGCTCTCAAAAGAGCGCTTGCCTACCCTGGTACCAAGGGCTGGATAATCTTACTTGACCAAAACATGTAAATGAAGAGCATGGGAAGCAATTGAGATTTAGAGGATTTACCCCAGAAATGGCAGGGCTGTGGCTGCTGGTGGGGGGCAATAGGAGGTCTGGCTTCCATGAGCTGCTAAAGGTACAAAAAGTTCCTTCTGTCTCTGGCGTGGATTGAGATACGGCCGGGCGGTGAGCTGCTGACCCAGTACAGGATGTCTGTGGGATGGGAGGGAGATCTTTTGGAAAAGAACTTTGAGAAATTCTGCAGGAGAAGTTCTGCAAACAACTGTGTTTAATCTAGGATTCTGGTCAGATGTGGGTGCTTGTGGTTTGCAAAGTTTGTTCAAGAAGGGGTCAGTAGTGTAACTCCATCGTGATGGACACTGGAGATGTCTTGCTCCTTTACAGAAAAAAGATTTGCACAGGGCAAGATATCTCTGTGCTGCCAGGGGAGTGAACTCTGAGCACTGGCTGGCCTCAATCTGCCATGGGTTCAATTACAATAAATGTGTGTATTTTATGCTCCCAGTAATTACCTAATTAGGGACACTTTGAAAGCAGATAGTGCTTGATCTTTTTGTTGAAAAGTTGTCCAAAATGTGGAAACTAAGAGACCAGAGAAAAGAAGAAATTCTTTCAAGCTTGCATCATTAATAATGTTTGGACTGAGCAAACAGACCTTGGTTCAAAAGGTTCTGGGAGGATTATATCACTTCTGAGAGGATTAGAGAAGTATAACTAAGAAATTCTGTGCATACAAACTATTGGAGTTCCTTTTTTTTCACCTTATCTAGCCACAACAATATATAAAACATTGTTAAAAGCCCATGAAGCTATTAAGACCCCTCTGCCTGAAATTATTATTGCAAAAAGAAGGCTTGCAGTGTTATGGGCTGCCCCATCTGCAAGGTCCCAACTTGAAGATGCTATTTGTGTATTACTCACTTTCATGGTTTTAATGTTAATTTTAAAATCTGTTTTCCATGTGTTGATATCTCCAAAGAGGGGGAGGTTCCAACTTGCCCCAAATCTGAGTGTTAGTGGCTGAAGCATCGCTCTCCTGAACGTGATTTATTAAAAAAATAACATCAAAGTAGCTCTGCAGAATGGGAAATAATTATACAGTGTAAGGAAAAGTGTGGGATTAGGGTTGGGTAAGAAATTATAGTAGTCATTGACAAAAATCTTGGGGTGAGAAATGTTCTGAGAAGGATCTGAAAGGCAGTGAGGTTTTCAAAGGAATCCTTAAGATATATTTATGATATACCTGGAACAACTGAGTGGACTATATTTATATATAAATATGGACTATATGAACTATATGGACGAGATACATATTTTTTGATGTAGATGCAAACTTTCTGATTTTGACTAGAATCATAGGGGAAGGAGCCCTGATCTCTGAACTGATCCAATTTGTATTTTCCCATCTAAAGGTTGGTATGACAGACTTGTGGTCAGACCTGTGGCAACAGGCTTCCCTGGTAAGGATTCTAGTTATAGGTAACACCACTTGCAGCACAAAAAACCCCAACCAGCCACCAAAAAAAACCACCCCAAAAATATCCAGCAAGGGAAAGGACCAAGGAACAGCAGAGTGAGGAGGTGGGACTGGGTTGCATGAGAGCTGTGGGAAACCAAGAAGAAGATTGAGGGAGGGGTTATTTAAGCATTCTTTTTTCATTTAAAAAAGACCCCAAACAAACAAAAAGGCTACTAGCTGGGCTAACTGTATCTGCAGGCTCCAGGAATCTGCAGTGACTCCTTTACTTGGAATGGAGGGGAGAGAGATGATGAGGGAGAAAAATCCATACAGTGTGATAGGAAAAAGAAAGCAACCCTCAGCATGGAAGAGCCGTGCTGGGAAAAATGTGAACAACTCGTAAGGATGTCGCTGTTATTTGTTCCAGTACTTAATATTCTAGACAAAGAGGGCTGTTCTCTGAATTTCTTCGTATGACCTTATTGTGTATTTGGAGGTATTTGCTGGTGACCTGCAGTTTTGGATGGGCATTGACTGGAAAATTTTGCCTTGCAGAGATTGTTTTCCTGTTTCATAATAGGAGAAGTTTAACTCTTCTAGGAAAGGACAACCAGGGCCTTATTTCTGTGATATTGCCAATAATAACAGTTATTCTTTTCTTGTCCAAATATTCTTTCAACACAAATGACATTTTGTACAGAATATATTTTTTTCCAGAAACATATAAATTCTTTTCTAAATCCAGTGAAAATTTTGATACTGATTTAATGGTTGTGGTATCAGGCCCTTGAGGAGGCAAAGGCAGCATGTTCTCCTTTGGTCTTCTATTCATCTTCTTACTCTTATCTTCATTTCAGTGAATCTTTCCTGCACAAGGATGAAGTTGCTGTCCTGTCTTCAGAACCTCTGTTGGCCCCCTCTCATTTTGGCATGTGAACATAAGTACAGTTAATTTATTTGGCACATATATGCAACAAATTGAAGCTACTTCCTCTGTGCTGGTGGCAAACAGGGATGAGGATACCTCTTTTAACAGAAATGGGTGATGAAGTGGTAGATGCCAGGCCATTGTTCATATCCTAAACAATTCTGGCTAATGTTTGAAGCTCTGCTTTTTTTATACCTAAATTGGTGGGATGAACCTGCAGCACACATCCAAATTCTCATTTTTTTGCTCATGAGCATCATCTTTTGCTCATGGTATTGGCAGGAGCCAGGACCTGGTCCTGCTGGAGACCCAAAGTCTGGAGATGCAAAAGCATCTTAGATGTCATTTTTCCTTATGAAATCTGCAAACTTTGCAGGATGTGTGGAAGATGGGGTTGAAAAGACAATGTATTTAAAACAGTGAATCAGTAGGCTGTTTACTGCTTAAGTTCCATTATCAGTGTGGCCTGGTGGGGCTTCAGTTCTATACTGTGATTAAAATGACCCAATACATCTTCCCCTCTGTGCAGGTACATGATGTGTGTGTCTGACACGCTCATACGACATAAGGTCTGTTGCTATCCACTACAGACCAGCTGAGATATTAACAATAGTTCTATAAATGAGGCCAAAAGAGATAGCAATAAATAGATAGCAATAAATGAGTTTTCCTACTTGGTCACCAGCAGTGGTATGTCTTACAGCAAGCCAGATTCTGGCTAAACA
>JAWWEW010000028.1:15683579-15730735 GCA_035583185.1 Anabacerthia variegaticeps | reverse complement strand
AGATAGCAATAAATGAGTTTTCCTACTTGGTCACCAGCAGTGGTATGTCTTACAGCAAGCCAGATTCTGGCTAAACAAACAGACCTTGGAATATTGCCTTCTGAAGCTGGTGTGCTGCAAAGGGAGCATCTGAGACCATCCTTGGAGAGGCCTTGGCCTTTCCCAGGAATTCCTCCTCCTGTGCATCACAGCAAATTCCAAGTGCTGCAGTAAGACAGAGTCATGCCTTGGACCTTTCCAGATCCTATAGGAAACAGCTAGTACCATGGACCACATCCATATGTTGTCAGAGCTGGCTAAATCCCCTTGTAGTCAAAACTGTAAACTGAATAACTGAAACTTTGCATCAGATTTGGAAAACAAACAGTTCTGTTTCATACCCCATCCCAGGATGGGTAGCAGGGATCACACTTCAGCTGGCAGCATTGGTCATGAGGTTTAACAGAATGCAGCTTATTCTTCCATGACTCTCAGCCCTGGAGTGCTGACAGCAAGAGACTAGAAGTGGGCCAAGGAAATTGATGCTGGATGTGAGTCAGGTACAAAGCTGAATTCAGCTTGGATTTAATATTATTGAAATACCACAGGTGGTTTCGGTTAGGATTTGGCCTCATATGGCAAGACTGAAGTCAGGTCAGCTGTTCAGTGAGGTCCAGAGCTGAATTCTCATGAGCATGGTGAGTTGAGTGAGATTTCAGTCACACCTGAAGCACAAAATTGTCCCTTTCCTGTTTGTGTATGAACTCGGGACCAGAAATCACAAGGCCTGGTGTGAAGTGTACACAGACATAAGAGTGGGCTTGTGTGTACACATTTTAGTTTTCTTTAGCTTAAATGGGATTTGTACCAATGAGCTGTGACATGGGTCTGACTCTGGATCCTGTGCCTGGGGGTTGACCCTTTACCTTGTTAATCCAGGAGTTGCTGTTTTATTGACTTCCAGTTGGTTGCAAAGGAACCTCAAGGTATGTTTTCAGAACAGCTGTGAGAGTGTTCAAGGCTGAGTGAGAAACCGCAGAAGCTCATCAGGTCATAAGTTATGTCCATGAATGCATTGAGACTGAGCCATGTGGGATCCCTCCACAGCCCACTGGAGATGGGTGTGGAGATGCCTTCCATGCAGTTGACTCTGGTTTATCCCGTGTTTTTTTGGACTTTGGAATGCTTGTGGCTCTTCTGAGAGACATGGAAGGCCCACCAAGGTAACAAGAGAGACTTTACAAGTTGTTCAGTGATCCAGTTTGTTACATGTCGATCAAGATGGGCTTTTGCTGACCCAGTTTGGTTAGGAATGCTCTGGATAAGTGTCAGACTGGATTGAGATGGAGTTGTAACCATGACTGGGTATTAGCAGGATATGGTCGTACTCCTGTACTTCCAATATTATACCAAAAACCAAGGATGAATTTTGTACTTTGAGACAAGGTGTGTAAAAGGAGGAAAACATGTCTGTGATGGGTCAAATTAATCATCCAGCAGCCCAGAGAAACCTGTTGGGGTGAGACTAGAGGGGACATCACCAAACTTTGATGTCATAAAGCTCCAGAGACTGGGTCATGTGATGCTTGTCTCTTGTTTGTCAGTAAGTAACAGTCCTTCCTCTTTTATCAATATAGAAAGTACATTGGCAGGGAGTTCCTGATATTCTTCACTTATATTTTTGAGGTGTTAAAGAGACAGTAAGAGTTGGAACTGATAGCCTTTCATATAGACATATGTATTAGAGAGACACTACTTTTAATTTCCTAGCCCAAATTCTGAGTCCTCCCTTGAATCACACAGACTACAAAATACAACCAACAAAGCTCTCCAGTGAGAAAGTTGGAAGTACCAAGTCTTACATAGCAAAGGTGGGTACACTGGACTCCACATGGAGGAAATGAAACATTTCCTTGTCTGTTTGGACCCCAGAGGAATCTGTACTGGCTGCAGGAGCCAAGGGGTGGCACCAATCACACCCTTGATTTTCTAGGCTCAGTATTAGTGGGAACTGACCTGAGTCTAAGCTTCATCTCTGGTGTTATTTGCCAACTCAGTTACTGGTGATATGATCCAGTAAGGTCATTAGTTAGCTGGTTTACTGGTTCATTTACATTTTTACCCATGATTTACTAATTCTATTCTATTACTCTTGATTAGTTTGACAGTGAAAAAAGTGACAGTTATTTCAGCGAGAAGCTGACTGTTTATTGATTCCAATCCATGAATAGCACAGAGGGCTGTTTTTTTTTCTTTTGAGTTTCAGCAGTGCCAGTCACAAAGATACGGAGATTTTGAGCTATTTGACTCTATTTCTCCTTTGCACTAGTTTGATTTTCAATATTCAGCCTGGCCTGTTCCCCCTCCTCCCCATGCACAGAGGATTTGGAGTCTGAATCTCAGTGTCTGCTTTTTGGTATCCTTAGCCAGTAAAATGGCCAAATATGGCTTCCAAAATACACAAACTGTGCAAGAGCTGGTTTTTACCAAAGGGCTGTTTTTTGCAGAGTCATTTTTTGCTTATAACTACATACTAGCAAAGCCTGAGGGACCTGTAAGAAGGATTTGTGGAGCCAAAGAGGTGGTTTGTGCTTTTTTTTTTTTAATCCCCTTGAATTTCACCGCTAGTTCTGAGGTTGAATCATGAATAAAAATAAGTTTGTATTAAACAAAAAAAAGGGAAGTGCAAATCCTTGTCCTCCAGCTCTGAGTTTACCCAGATATGCAGCAATATCATTTTATCACTGAAGCATCCATTGTATTAGAAAGCCTCGTTTACACGAGCTTAAGCCTCTGGCTGATGGATAGAGCTGTTTCAATTTCCCTCAGTCATTCCCACTATGGATTGTATATTCAAGGGAAAATCCTCTCTGCAATACTGGGCATGCCACGCTCCCAGCCGACTGACGTTTATTAACTCACACAAAGTTGCGAATGATGTACCAACACAGCGAAACAAGAGCCCAGTGTTGAGCCTAAATCAAGGTCCTAAATCATAAGCCGTGGTGTGACAAACTGCACAATGTTTGCCAGTACTTTTAAAATGGGGCTTTCTTGCCAGGCTGAGAATTCATAGAGCCCAGCCAAAGAAAACAATGGGAGGGAGCCAGGGTTCTCCCAAGCCTTGGCATGAAATCCACAATAGTAGCTTTGGCTGAGGTCCACAGACTCGAGCACATGCTCCATAAGGTCACTTCAGAACACCATAATTACTTGGTATTTACTGTCAGACAGAAATAATAATAATAAAAAAACAAGTGCCACCAACACAGTTCAGGGTTTCTGTTACAACCCCCAGACCTTGGTGTCTCGGAGCGCCCTGTCACTGGCACTGTGTGATGGAGTGGGAAAGCGTGATCTGAACGACTGAGTAACAGCAGAGATGATAAACAGCACGGCACACTTGGGGAGGGAGAGTGGACTTTGTGTCCCAGCTTGTCCTCGAGCTCGTGAGCAGTGTTTGTTGCTGCCCTTCCGTGGCTGTTTACTGACCTTTGGGGTTGAATTCGGGGGTCACTGCTGAGTTCACCTGAGGCGAGTTGTTTGCTTTTTCAAATATCCTCTCTTTACTGGCAGTCCTGCTGGAGAAGTTAGGATCTGAGCAGATCATTAGGACTGGAAAGCAGCCCCAAGTCTAAAGTCTGGCTCTGAACAACTCGGAGCTGGGCAGGAGAACTGAAAAGCCAAGCTTATTCTGAATTTCAGTGCCTGGATTGGATGGTGCATAAAACTCTGATACGGTATGTTTGGTCCTGATGCTCACAATTTGGGATATTTGCTAGTCTCTTTTCCCTAGATATAATCCCTCCAGCACAACGGAAGGAATGGGACTAAAGATCCTTGATCTGTCTCTGCTCTTAAACCTGGAGTATCCAGGACTCAGCTCACTGACACTCAGCCTTTACTATTTACATTTAAAAAAGAAACCACATTTGATTATTCAGCATTCTTCTTTCACATTTTTATTGCCATTTTGCAGAACTCCTCTGAAGACCAGAGAAAACCTTGCTGGTTGACATATTTAATATTTTAGCACTTCATAGTGTCTTTAGACAAAAGTGTCCAACATGCATATGTATTTTGGCAGCTTTGCTTATGGCCCCTGTTCTGTCTTTGGCCTTGAGAAGCAAAAGAGGAAAAGGAAAAAAAACCCCACACAACCTTAAACTGGGTCAGGATTTTTCCTTTTATTTTTGTTGATAGCTTCATTTGGGATTTATGCATTGATAGAGGAGAAGTAGGGAAAAAAAATGTATGCCCCAAGCATGTGTCCTTGAAAAACAATGTCACATCTTAATTTTCTTGGGCTAGCAATGCATGCATTCCACACTCCCTGTGATGTAGAACTAATGAAGATAGAAGTGCAAGAAAACCTGTAATCAATTCCAGTCCACACCAGGCATAGCCCACCAAGAAGCACACCCATCTGAAATCTCACAATGCTGAAAGGAAAACCCAGGCCATGCAGCTGTGGCAGTCCAGTATTTCTAGCTGGTGATTTTTTGTTTAGGGAGGGTTCTGCATCCATGGAAAAACAAAAGCAAGTGAAAGCACTCCTTGGCATCGCTGTGTGTCAAATACTTGTAAGCAGCAATATTCGGAGAGCAGCTCAAGTACGCAAAAGCACAGTTGTTAGGAAAGGCTAGAGGCATGAATTGAAGATTTTCCTCTGGGCACTGAGGATTTGTTTCCCTGTGTTTTATTCCCCCGTGTGTGTCTGAGGAGTGTTGTGCATATAAACTGTGTATTGCTGATACCATGGCAATGATTAAAAACCCCAAGAAGACCAGCCCTTTCAGCCAGGACCCTCCATAAGCCTGGGGTGAGGGGGCTCCCTCAGTGCCCTGTCCCCCATGCCAGCACTCTGCCTTCTGCCTGTTTCCACCTGTTTTCCTTTACTTTAAGGCATAAATGTCTCCTGGGAGAAGAGTTTTGTTACAGAATTGAGTGCACATGGTGATTTGCACAATGAGGTCCTGGTATCTGTGGGGGATTCCTGTGGTAGTGCCTATAGCAGCAGGGGTAGAAATAATAGCAATAATCATAACCTAAACCAACAGCTGGTGGGAGAAGAAGCAGAAATGTAGTGTGACTTTCCAGGTGTCACATAACAGCTCAGTGTCAGAGCCCTGAAAATAAAACCCCTGTGTATCCTGTCTGCCAGCCTGGTGCTCTGGGCTGGAGAGGACAGAACTGGCTGGTGACGTCTCCTGATCTGGGTTGATTTACAGTCTGTGCAGAGTCAGGGAGAAAGAAATGAATAATACAGACAGTTCTTTGTAACTGTGGATTTCCATCTTTCCTGTGTTATTTTAAATCCTAACCTTAAAATCCTGTTAACCTTCAACCCTGTTAAACCTAACCCTGTAAATCCTGTTATCTTCTACCCCACACCATTGTAGCTTAGCCGTATCTTAGCTGCCTTGTGTTTAAGAAAGTGGCCAGTCATTGGGGCATTACCCAGGGGCTGGGAATGTGGGGTTTTTTTGGTGTTTTGTTTTTTTTTTTTAATTTCCAAGTCACTGTTGTTTCCAGAGATCCCCTGGAATCACTTTACTTCTGTGTCTTTAGCATTCACTAATAAAACAGGAATGTCTACTGACAAATGTTAGATAAATGCACAGAAATTTGAGGGTGACTCAAATTTCTTAGCTTGTGGTTTTTATTATCAGGATTTTTTAACCTTAGTGATCTGTAAATGCCATCCATCATGTATAACTAGTCACTGCCACGAATCTGGGACTTGCTCTGGGTTACTTTGCCATCAAATGGTTCAGTCTTCGCTAGGAAATTATTTGTCTTTGTGCACAGTGATCCCACCACTCTTCCCAGGAAATGGATTGATAGAACCATGCTGCAAGATTATCAGTCTGTCCTCTAAAGACTAATTCTTCAAAGTAAAAGTGAAATACTCACCTTGATTCAGCTCCTTTCACTGTGGTTTGTGATCTGCTGGGCTCCTGCTCCCTTCCTCCCACTTGATAAGCTCCTGTGGAGATGGACATTGCATCTTTCCACTTCCTCGATTTTGAAGGGAATCACTCTGGGGAATATCACAGCACTGTGTTGTTATAATTTTGCAGGAGTGTTAAAGTCAGCATGTGTTTGATGTTAGGTTTGGCAGGGCCAGGATCACAAGTGATGCTGTCCCAAGCTGGAGGAGAACTTCCAGAGTCTCCAGTTATTTATCTACCACTGACACTGTGAGCGAACCCATGTTTACACAGGGGAAAGCATGGAAGTGGTTAATCTGAGATGGTTTTGCAGGCATCTCTCTGCCTGACAGTTTTACATTCCCCCAGATGTGCCACCTGGTAGGGAAACCACTGGTGGGAACCAACAGAAGGGGACAGAGGAGGCAGATAAGGAACAGCATGAAATTGTCTTTTGCTTCCTTGTGAGTGTGAGGGAAGAAACCAGCAGGTGCTTTCAAGAGGCAAATGGCTCGAATTGAACAGCAGAAACCTAATTCTCATCTCTCAGGATAGTCTCCCTAAGCCTCTTGTGAACCTCACTCCTTGGCTCTGGCCGGCAGCTCAATCTGGTTGTTGAGTAGATTCAGATATCTGCACATCTGTAAATAATGAGTGATAGCAATTACATGTTCTTTCTGAAAGACAAAGCAGCACATTGAACACTGCTGGCAGCAAGCAAAGCCCAGGAGGACCAAGCTTAGGGCTGCTGATTTGAACCGTCCCGTCTATTAAAGGGGCATCATTGTCACAGTGGGTTTGTCTGAAATCCAGCGCTTCCAGCCTTTGTGGTTCCTTTTGCTTCCACCTCTCTGTGCTACTTACTCAGCCAAAGTAAGGACTGACTAATATTGGAAGTATTTGCCTTTCCATTCCCTCCTTCCCACTTCTGGCTTGCTTTCTTCAAAACATACACACAGCAGCTTTGACGTACAGACCTGCACGACAGAGATGGGGAAACTGAGGCAGGGGGAAAGGTCCAGAGCTGAAAGGTGGCACAGTATCAGTGTGGGATTGAGCAGCAGAATCAGGCAGAAAGGCAGTCTCTCCTGATTCCTCATCCTGTGCTCAAGAGTTGGAGACAGCTGTTGTTTCATTTTTGTCAGAATTAATACATTTTTGCATGGATTGTCCCTGGCACATTCCGTATTGTTTTCCAGCTTCTGAAGAGCCCCCAGACCACCTTCTGCAGTGCAGTGAATCTCAGAGCCTGGCTTACCTTTGGCACATTTGGATCTCCTGTGCTTGTCCATCCCTGTTTGTATTGTACGTACAAACCCATCAGTGGGGTGTAAGACTGTTCTGGTGCAGTGAGTTCACGTATGGAACTGTGCCAAAGCTTAATGAGCAATCAGAAAGGTGAAGGAACATTCAACATGCTTATTTGTCACTGCTGCTGCTCCCGAGGGCGTCCTTTAACCCTCTGAGTTCAACACTGTATTATGCAAGTTTTGTTTTTGTGCTCAGTGAAGCATGTAATTGTCCCTTTGGTGACTTGAAGAACTCTGACTGTTCAAAGACCATTTGGGAAACAGGGGGGTAGAGGGGGAAACCCAAGCAGATGAGTGACCTATTTAAGCAAGGTTCACATTGATTTCACTTTCTATTTGCTTTGTGGAACGGCTGCTAGTGTGGGCACCTCTTCCTTCTGCACCAGACACAGAAGGTGATCTTTGTTCTTGATTGATAGTGATCTATCAGTAATCTGGAATATGAAGTGACATATTCAGTAGACAATTTGTTTGGGACTATCTAAAAGGATAAAATGAAATAAATACTCTGTGTGTGTATGTGTATATATATATATATGGATGTTACCGTGTACCCTGTCCTGCAATCCAGCAGAAGAGAACAGACACATCTCCTAAGGGGAACGTTTATGTTGGATGTTAATTCTGCAGTTCCTGGGTAAATTTGGATAGTACTGTAGGTGCTTGGGTGGCAGTGGCATGAGCCATGTGGGCAAAAGAATGTAGGGGAGAGACAGGCCAGTTCTCTGTGACTGGACACTTAGAAATGTGGGCCCTACAAAAGTGACAGGTTTGGAGAAGACAGAGGAATGTGCTGGCTTGGAGATTTGGCCCCAGACCAGGAACATTGCCGAAGGCAGGGTGGAAGCTCCCTGTTAGAGACAAACGCAGCTGTGGTTAAGGTGGTTCTTGAGGGCAGTCTTTGTTCACACAGTCTAAAAAGAAACATGTAAACCTACACCTGCAAGAAGCACATTCGTGTGGGTCTGAGCCAAACCCCGTGGAAGTTGGGAGGAATCTTTCCACTGACTTCAATGGGCTCTGAGTCCAGGTCCCCAGTGATTGGCTTGAAGTGACATGTAGACTATTTTTGTCTGACAATTTTTTCCTTTCTGTGTTTTCCAAAAACATCAGTAAGAGCAGGACTGAAGGTTGCATTATTCCCCACATCCCAGGGCTGGCTGTGGAGACTGGGATGCAGCGCTGCAAAATCCAGAGGTTTTTTTTTTTTTGTTTTTTTTTTTTTTTTTAAATGAGATACATAATCTAAGCTATTTACATTCTTGTTCTACGTATTGAACCAATGGAATGGTTCAAGGCGATGGAAAGATCCCTGGAAACATTAACAAATGTGGTGTTTACTTGCTTGGGCGCGTTACTGATCACAGCAGGCAGATGAGATATTTTCTTTCTATAATTTGTAGAAACAAGTAACAAATTCTGCAATGATCTGTGAAAAGGGACACTTGCCAAAGGAGTCTAGCACAGTGCTTGGAAGTGTAGGGCTCACTGTGCCTTTCAGTTCTGCTTCCTCGAAGTTCCCTTTATCTTACCTTTTCTTCTTCACCCATATGTGGTGCTGAGCTCTCCTGCAGCCATCAGTAATATGGATCAGTGGAGGCCTCCAACTTTATGATTAAAGCATTAAACATCAAATTCTTCTCTACTGCCTCACTGCAGAAGTTTCAAAGCAGTTTGGTTGCTCTTTTGTGGATTGATGTAGTTATAGGGGGGGTTGACAGCTGAATAGCTGCAGTTGGGTTGGTATACAAACTTTCCTGTTGCTGTAAAAGGAATGTGCAAGAAAGCACTGACTGATGCATCTCTAGAGACATCATGCAAGAGCTTAATTTAGTCCTTTTTTAATAGAACCTTGGATCTCAAGCCCTGCTCTTGTGTAATGACAGGCAAAAGGAAAAACTAACAGGCTTGCTTGCTTTTGAAACTTGTCAGTTGGCTTTAAAGAGGGGCTTTGCTAAAAGAGCCATGTATAAGAGTAAAAACTTGACCAAAGTGCTGATGAAAAATATTTTAAATGCAGTCAGGGCAGTGTGATAGATGAGTAACTTGGGACTGGCAGCCTTTCCAAGCAGTGTGTGAGGCTGTGTTTTCCTATGGGAGTGTCTTTCCCACAGCCATGATGATCAGAATAACCAGTGACTGACAGTGGCTCTCCTTGAACCTGGAGGGGTGTCCGTGGGAGCTGGGACCCCTCTCTGTCTTTCCACTCTTTTAAACCTGCTTCACTTAATGTGCACCCAGCTGCATGCAGATGTGGTGGTGGGGTCCCTGGGTGTGGATTCTGGGAGCAGGATACAGCAGTGACAACCCTCCCACACGATGGCAGGTCCCAAACTTTCCTGCATGTCCTACTTCCAGTAACAGACTGACTTTTAGAGTCTGTAGCTGCCCCTTTACAATTTTTGCTAAATCACGGTCTCCCAGCACACAGTTTGTGCTTTCACAATGCTTTGCAACTCCATCAGCTAGAACTAGTCTCTATTTTTAATGTATTTTGCCCTTTGATTAAAGTTTCTTCTGACAGCACGCTTGGCTAGGGCTGCACCAGCTCACACAGTCGGGTATATGATGGCAAAAGAAGTGTGTTGTGCTCTGAAAGAGCTGTTATTACTGCTTGCATTTTCTATTGCTGAGCTGGATCTCAACTTGCAACTTCACAGATTCCAAGCCCATAATTACTGACTGCTGCCTCTGCTGTGAAACACTTTATTAAGCCTTTAGAGTCATTAAAGATTTTCAGGAAATTTATGGGAGCTCAGGTCATGTTTCCTGTTTGTTTATATAGCTCAGGATTTGCCAAAAATGTGGCCTGTAGAGTTTCTGTAGGGCAGCCTCTGCTCACCCAAATCTGCTTAAGGGACTGATGAGAACTGCTTGTTCCATCTTCCCTGTCCTTGTGTGAGCTGTCGTGGGCAGTGGGATGCAGCCTGCATCACAGAGGAATATTCCAGCAAAATTAAGTGAAGTTGCTGGACCGAGAGCTGATTTCTTGCTGGAGACAGTGGCCTCTAAAGCTGTCTGAGCCTGGACACTGGGGCTGTGAGCTCAGGTAAAGCTGCCACTGCCACAGCGGGAGTAAGGGCTGAGTTCAGAGTGAGTAAGAAAGCTGGGAATTGGTCCCAAGTGTTTTAAGGGACTATTGTTTCTTCCTACCTTGGATCTAAGGGAGCCAAGGGGAGTTCAGGGCTCGCATGGCTGCTTGAGCCAGACAAGGTGTGGTTTTATATGGGATCGTGCTTGACTGAGGAGCATTAATATTCACCAGGATGGCTCAGAGCAATTCATATTCATGACACTAAATCCCGTAATTTAATTCATCTGCCACTTCTTTATTTATTCTTTTTTAAAGACAAGATTTGCATTTTGGGCTTTGCAAATGCCCTGTTGTGTCACAAACATGTGGCATAAAACATGCCTTGCCCAGCTGTCACACAGAGGTGTCTGCTGTGCTGAGCCAGCTTAGCAATAGAAGTCAACCTCCCAAATATCTTGTACTGTGATGGTGTTGTGTAGTGTTTGGGGTACATTTGCTGTCCAGTTAAAGGTATGTGTTATTACAGACCTCAGAGCAGCTTTTTACTGAACTGTTAGAGATCTGTAATTTTAAAGCTGGAATTGTAAGCCCAAACTGGCAACATTCAACATAAAATAACTGTGTCTTGGTCTGCAGAGCGTCCATTTATTACAGGATTAAAAGCACTTGTAATGAAGAAGGCTAGTCACGATTACAGTCTTTCTATAATCACGTGTGGCACAGACTAAAGATAACTTCACAGCAACCAGCTCACTTCTAACAGCACTTCAGCAAGGTCTGTGCTAATGTCCAAGCAGGGACTGATGGCTGTCCCTGCAGGAAAGGCTCACCCCATTCTTGGGGAACAGAAAAGCCCAATGTTCCTGCAAGCCAGCCAGACTAGTGCATCTGCATCTACCCTGCTGTGGCTTTGTGGCCAGACTGCATTATTTATCTCAGGGTGCTCCCTGGGATTTTCCCAGCTGGTGCCCTGGGCTGGAGCGCTGAGTCTGCCCTCTGCTCTTAATTGCCCCCAGCAGTGTGGGCAGCTGCTGCAGGCAGGATCTCTGGCTGGCTTGGAGCTGAAAACCTCTGTCTCTCCCAGGTGAATTTGCAGTGGCACATGTCTGAAATCTCTCCCAGCACCTCTTGGAATCACCTGCCAGAAGGTCAACAGCCTGAGCTCAGCTGCAAAGGGAAATGCCAGCATGCACCTCTGGATTTTGGGATTGCTTCAAGGTGTTCCAGAGGCTCCAAAGGTAAGTACGAGGTTGGCACTTGTCCAATAATATAGGCACATTTTCCAGTGTTCCTGTGTTAATGATAATTATAACCAGCTATGGCCGGGGGCCTACAAAACTTTCCATCCTCATTTGTCTTTACAGACCAATAGGTGTGTAATGTAGGCTGGTAATGAAACTAATTATTATCCACGGATTTCAAGGACATAAAGCCCATGCCAGCCCAGGATTAGATGGCTCCTGACTCTCAGACCTTTAACAGGCCACTGGTTTCTTTTTCTCACCAGTGTTAATCAGCACAGCTTTGCTGACACAATGGAAGTGTCTGCAAAAGCCAAGGCAGCTCTGCCTTGGCAACGTGCCTTGGAGAGCTCCAGGCAGGGGAGGATGAGATATACCACACGCCTCCATTTCCTGATTTGCAGTATATCAACATATAGACAGATCTTTATTTTTTGATGTGAAAGCAGAATGAAAAACTAGGTTAAATCCATCTTAAGGGATATTAAGCCAGTTCCCAGGAAGCCTATGCAATTATTATGCATCATCCCAGCCTTCTTGATTGGGAACATGCCTATAAGAACATGATCAGCCCCAGGAGAGCTCCCCCATAGCCCGGGAATTCCACCCTGTCTGCTGACGAGGAGGGAGGCTGGGCCACAGAAACTCTCCATTCAGAAGGGAAAGCTTTGCTTCCCAATTTTTTTTTTTTTTTTGCTTTCACTTTTTTTTTTTTTTTGGCAAATTATAAATGTGCACGTTGGATTCTTTTGTCAACCAAATCTAATGGGACTGGCCTGAGCTGAATGGCTGGTCTGTGTGATGCTCGGACTCAGTTTCTTTTCAGGTGTTCCTTGCCTGTTTCCACGAGATGAGGATTAGCATCTGCTTTTGGGCTCAGAGCAGCTGCAGGCACTGTGTCCCTGGCTGGAGGGTGCTTGTGGGAGATGGAATGTATCGTGTCAGACTGGCTGGGGTTTGTGTCTGAACAGGTGCCTCTCCAGCCCTGTGTTATCCCAGGGCTGTGAAAATAGTGTAGGGCCAGCAGCGAAGATCTTTTACTCTTTTAAGAGGTGGTAAAATAATTCAAAGTTTGGGTTTCATCCATATTCTCTTCCGTTCCCTGCATAGAATCAGATTCCCAGTTCAGCTATAGGATGAACTGGTTGTGGGGATGATGAGGGGAATAAAAAAGTTAATCAAACCTCAGGCAGTAGCACAATTCTCAAGGCAAACATGCCTGTGATTTCCTTTGGTTCCCTGTGAAACTCCTGAGCTACCTGAGCTGGGAGCCAGCTCCTGAATTCTGAGGCTTTTTTCTGTGGAATTTAGAGAACAGTTCCCAGAGAGAGCATTTTATTGATTTGATATTCTGATAGAATCCACCCAGATCTGAAATTCCAAGTGCAGAAAAATAACTCCAGCCACTACAGCTGAAAGAATGTGAAGCCTTCAACCTGGCAACTGCTGGAATGGCATTCCCTCCCACCTCCCCTGTCCCTGACACAGCCCCCAGCCCCAGGAAGATGTGTGGTACACACACACACACACACAGAGCCTGTTCTGCTGGCAAATTTACAGTTTGCCTCTGGGAGTGACCATCCATTACGGTTCAGTGCAGCTGTTCACGTGAAGACAGCTTTAAACTCTTCCAGAAACTGCTGGCACACATCTGTGGGTGTCTCTCCCTCCACCCCTCGCTCGATCCCCTGGGGCAGGAGGGAAGTGCTGCCACCTCGTCCACCCTTGGGGGCCACGAGGGAAAAGCTGGTGGCTTTGCACACACCCACTGCTGTGGTCACTTTGCCCCTGTGCCAGCTCCTTTGTGAGTGTAACGTCACGCACACACGTCTCCAAACCCTCCCTGCTGAACCAGGCAGGGCTCTGCCCCTCACTGTGAAACTCTTGTGCATTTTATGAGGTTTGACTTTGAAATAACAGCTTCCTCCTGCTCTGCTCTGCTCTGGTTTCATCCATTTCTGGATCATCTTTTGAATAAAGTGCTGGGTCGGAATTAACTTTTACTTCATGCTGCAAGCTTCCAGCTCAGGGTCTGTCTTCCTCTGAGTGTCCAGCTCTTTGTAGCTCTCTCATGGCACCTTTGTGCAATCAGCCCCTCCATTGTTGCTTACTCCCCTTCCTTCTATCCCTGCATTAAGTTACAAACCTTCCTAAGCCTGTTTTAGTGGGCCCTGGGTGCCCAAGTCACCAGGTGGTACAAACGTTCCAAGAGGGCACGTGAACATCTGTGTTTTCCAGGAATAACCTTGTGCCCATGTAGTCATTCCTTTGCCCCATAACTGCTGGATGAAGGAGGAGACCTGTAGGCTCAGGTGGCTGAATAATGTTCCTCTTTCCACACAGTATTTTTGTCAAAACCAAGTTTATTGATGTGGCAGTGAGTTCTCTTTGTTGTCCTTGCCCTGCCTGGGGGACAGGACGCTCTCCCATCAGAGTGCAAGGATGGTGCCATAGCAGGGAGTGCTGGGCTGCAGCACAGTTGGGCAGCATGAGATTGCTTTAATCTCTGGGCAACCCTCCCTCCTAATCAGGGCAGTACAGGATGCATGGGAATTCAGAGTTAAGGCTTTGGGAGGAGTCTAAAGTCATGAATTGAACCAGCACATCTCCCACTTCCGTGCTGGCACACGAATGGCCAAGAGGCATTTTGGGTGACTGTGGCTTTTGGGAGACAGAACACAAGGAGCATCTCTCTCCTGAAGGTGGAGGGTTTGGGAGCTCTTACCAGTATGCACAGCCCATAGGAGGATCCCTCAGGCTGTGCTCAGCTCCCTGCTTTGGGCAACCCAAGACCAAGTGTTGTCTCTGCAGAGAACTGAGCCTTCTCTGGTGGCTGGTGAGGGGGAATTGGTGTGAGAAGCTGGCAAGGACAGGGCTACTGCAGCCCATTGAGAGCAGTCAGGACCCAGAGTGGGAAAAAGATGGACACCATATAGCCAAGAACCATACTTTAAAATGTAAAGCAATCCAGTCATTTCCAGCCAGCGGCTTTTCCCCAGCTGTTCGTTTCCAATAGAGTATTATGATCAGTAATTGATACTCTCAGATGTCTCGGTGCAATCCCCAGAGAAGGATGGCCAGGGCAATATATTTTTTTTTCCCAACTCACTGGAAAATTGAGCCCCAGCTGGGGCTAATAAGTGCTTTCATTAAAATACTGATCTTAATCCAAAGCTGAGAATAATGTCTCCTCTCTGCTGCAGCTCTCCTCAGCTCTGACATGGGCTATGCTTTTTAACAAGAAATGAAAGGAGGTTAAATAGACACTTCTCACCCCAATATCATAATAGCACCAATGTTAGGTCCCAATGAGGCCAATGCTATTTTGATTGGACCACTGAAATGTGTTCTTGTTTCTTTCATGAAACAAACTCTTTCCAGTGATGGAGATGGGATGCATGGCCAGTGCACCCCTCCATCCTTCTCCTGGATCCATCCCGCTTCACTGCCCATGCATGGTCTCATCAGGAAGAAAATGGGGAGCAGGAGTGTTGGTCTGGGTGCTGTGTGCATGCCATGATGTGTGTTGATCTGCAAGGCAGAGGAGAAACCGTTCCATGATTTCAGCACAAAGATTCCTTTTGTCCTTCCACTTCTTCATTTTCTACTGGACAGCACAGAGAGATTATTAGTAATATTTACTCATCTAGAGCTTGTCAGACAGAGAGGTGATTTGAAGACTACGTCTTGAAAGGTTGAAGGATTTGTCCCCTTCTCACACTACTTTCACACAAAGAAAGAGCAGTGATTTTCCCTTTTTCCTAGGAAAGGGCCTGTGCATTTCTAGTTCAGAAAGCAAATGTGAAGACAATAGCCTTGTTTCATGTTTATTTGATATTTTCCTCTTTTCAAAGCTGGATTTGATTTTGTTTTGATCAAGAGCAGGATCATAAGGCATATCTTGCTAAGCATTCCTGTTGTTTGGCAAGGCATCAAGTATAAGATAGGCTGCCACTCCTTTCCGTCACTTTCCTCCACCCTTTTGCCATGTTACCTCCCTGCTATACCTTTGATTGAAGTTGGTCCTGCCTCTGCTCCCATCTTTTCTACTTGTGCTGTTCTGCCCCAGAGAACACAGTGATGCTCCCTGAGAAGTCTCAGATGTCATGGGAAGAGAGAATCTTGATTTGTTCTGTAAGACCAACTGGAAATCCCAGAACAGTCTCCTGCACATGCATCAAGTTTAACATATATGAAGGTGATGACTATTGAAGGATGAACTGCTGTGACTCGTTGCTGGAATAGGACACGTATCCTGGTGCTCCTGTGAGCAACACTCCAGGCATTGACAGAGGTATGATTAGGTGAAGTCCTGATAGCTGAGTTGTGTTATGAGGAACAGCTGAACTGTTGGATCCTTCCCTGAAATAAACCCTCTTTTTTCATCCATTCTCTCTCAGTGTTCAGCTTTAGGGCTACGTTTTTTCTTGTCAGGAAAAAAAGGGCATTCCGGGTAGCAGAGTTAGAAAGGGAAGTACCCAAAAATAGAGAATTCATCAGATACCTCTGAGAACATGTGACCAGTTGCTCTCTGAGGAGTCATACAGCTCTGGGGAAGACTTTTAACTCCTTTAATGAATGGCTGCTCTGTGATTTATTCTTTTTCCTACTGAATCTAGATGTCCTCTTTGAACACCAGGACCTTTTTGCACTCACTCACCAATAAAAGTGAAGGGCCAGGCTCTGATAATTTCACTGATAACAAATTACACTTTATTTCTGCCTTCCTTTACACCACTCATAACTAGTACTTGATCCTTTTTTGAAATCCTCTTACTTTGTGATGTTTTATTTGGTCTTAAATGTAAGGCTATGACATCTTGTGTGCAGGTTCTGGCTTTCCTTCTGTGGACCTATGGAGTTGGAAACACTATGTTTTAGTACTACAGTCTCACAAATTCAGTGAGTTTTGACCTACACTGGTTATTCTCAGGTGGGGTAAAAATGTTGTTTGACAAAGACAATGGTAGTACTGTAGTTAAAGCTGAAGCATTAGGGAAGTTCCTTGTGGATTTATGAGACCAAGTAGAAAATACAGAGATTTTGCAGCAAATCTAAAATGCTTCACTTCTTAGTCAAAACTAAAATTTGGACATCAGAGCCGGAAATTAGTTTCTTGAATTGCTCTCAGGGACAGACCACCACAGAGCCCTGGAGAGCTGCTGGTCCTTCTTTCAGGATTTCCCTGTGCTCGGACCACTGCACCCAGTTCTGGCACCATAAGGGCCCTCTAGCTCACATCCTATCCAGATGTTTATCCTACTACTTAAAATAATGTCTGCACATTTATCTTTGCCTGTAGCAACACTTTGCATTTAGTCTGCAGGGTCCTTAGGGCAGGAACTGCCTTGGTTTTTTTTTCTGGGGAGCACCTGACACTTCTAAACCTGCTCTGCAGTGCTGCAACACCACTCTGCACTTGCCTGAGCCCTGTTTGGGAAGGCACAGGATGTCTCCTGTTACCATTACAGAGTAACCTGCAGTGACTAGCCACAGCACAGCTCAGCTGGCAGCTGAAATCCATGCAATTTCCCAACCAGCCCTAGGAGGACAAGCCATTCATTTAGATTTCACGTAACCCTTTCTAAGCCAGGAATCCGAGAATAGCAGAGAGAGGGGTTGGCAGACTCCCCTGTGGGTTAAGAAGGAGCTATTTGTTCTCATAATTACTTGTCTAGGAGAGGGGTCTGTTTGACAGTACTTTCCTGCAAAGCATCATGTTTGCCCTGAAGCCAAATAAAACCTTGGTATAAACTTCTGCCCAAAGAGAAGAGAAGGCAACTCAGAGGGAGTTTCTGTGAATAAAAAGGCTGTGACCATTTCAAAGCATCTCTTGTGCATCAAGTGAGTGCGATCCCTAATATCTCAGATGCCTAAAAGGCTCTTTAATATCCAGGAATAGGCACAGACGTGAGGTGGTTTCCCTTCCCCTTCACTGAGGCTTTTTAAATGTGTCTATGTCAGACCCCCCCACCCACCTCGCTCCCCTGCCACCCAGTGGACTTCCTGACACCTTTTTCAAGAGATGCCAGCACTGAAAACCTCTATTCCTTTCCCTGGCCAGAGCCAGCCAGGAGCTGCCTCTGGTGTAGCTGCAGGGATCAGGCACTCTCCACTTGGCTTTTCCCACAAATGCAGTGCTGGGATGGCTGGGAGCAGTTTGGGCAGAGTGGCTGCTGCTTGGCTGGTAATTGTGGCTTTTGGGTTTTGTGTTACCCCCTGACTAATCCTGTGCAATCTTCTCAGGTTTCCAATGCTTAGTTCAAGTCAGACTGTTCCTACTCCCACTCTCTTCAGGCTATGATGATGACATTTGGCTTTGCTATGGGAAGGGGCATTTCACCACAGACCTGACCTTTGCCAGACCACTGGGCACGGCATCTGCAGTGCTCACGCTGCACAAGTGAGGGTTGGGCAAGCAACTCTTGATTTCAGAGGTTTTATTTTGTTATTTCACCAACTTGAATCACTTCACCATCATTTCCAGTAACAAATGCACCTAATTAATGGGTAGAAGTATTATTGCCCTCTGGGGTATATGGTCTGAATTGCTCAGCTCTGTCCCACAGGCTCCATCGTGCTTGAGGTCAAGGGAAATCAGCTGTGAAGTCACAGTGGGGCAGGTCTTTGTTTTTGGAGCAGGGCAGGCCTGAGTTCTGGTGAGTGACTGCTGCGAAATTCAGAATAGCTGTGGTATCCTGATCCCAGGTAAGAGTAAAAAACCTGTTGGAAATGCAGGGAGGAAAACAGCATCCTGACCTCTCTAAAATTATACTGGATCCAGAGGGAATAAGAAACTGCTTTTTGTTGGAGAATTCTGTACCTATGACTTGAAGACATATAGGGAGCCAGTGCACTGTCTGGGCAAACAGGAGTTAGTGGCTGAAGCTTTTCGGTTTAGATTTGTGAGGTTTTGTCAAAGGTAAGTTGTAAACTGTTTATTTCCATGTCCAAAAAGTTTTGGTTCCCTTAAGAATTTTCCCCTTCTCTTCAGGAAAGGGTGTAATTTCTCCTGCTGAAGAGACACACATGACTGGTGTGGTTACAGGATTATGTTTTCAGACACTAATCCTAAGATTTTTGTGCCTCAGTTTCCTTTTCTGTGTATTAGTTCTCCCTGCTGCAGGTGGACAGAGGTGGATGCTGTTGGTGTAGATGCTTAGCTCTCCTAAAGTGCTTTGGGATTTACTGATGGATCATTCCTTTGAGATGGAATTAACCCTTAGCACATCTTTTACTTCATAAAAGGAGGATATGATTTGTCTTAGCTTCATATAGGACTCTAAAAAAAATGGGTTTACGGGTTTACGCCCCGCTCTGCCTCTTACTAGAGACCTATAATGTAACCCATTTATACTCCCAGGCTAAAAGAAGGACTAGAGTTGTTGAAAGGTTTCCAGTGATGCTGACCATAGTCTCCTTTAGTCTGCAAGGAAGCCCTGCTTGTGTGGAACCCCCATTTTTGAATGAGGATTTTGCTTTAAAACCCACAGGTCATCAGAGTTTCAGAAGCTGCATCTGGAGAGCACCCCAGCCTTTGAGACCTAAGGTGTGTTCAGATCAATGGTATGACTTCAGGTCCTTATGCCAGTGAAATCCTTCAAGGACACACTTTCTTCATTCCAATAGATGCTACCCTGTGAATAGGATCAATCTATTCTGATAGAATTTGGGGTTTTGTCAAGGTTAATACGATAAAGGAGGTTGGAATATTTTGGAGGGAGATTTTGCTGCATCTTGGGCACATGGTGGCTTGCTCAAGTGAGGAGACAGCACAGGATGACAAGGTGGGGTGGGTGGTTCATCAACACGTTGCTGCTCCTGTCTGTAGGAGAGTTAAAGAGATTCACCCTCCCTTTTGGTGTGCAAACACCCAGAGTCCTTGCCTTTCAAGGGGAATGGTCCTCAAAAGACCATCTTCTGCTTTTCATGGCTGTGGTGAGGTATCCAGCAGCGATGAGCTGTGTTGCTGTGTTTGTCACGTTGAGCTGGCAGTGCTGAGGGCCCCGCCTGACTGAGCAGCCGAGCTGGCAGCAGAAATGTCCAGACAGCCCACGAACAGCAGCCTAATGCCTGTGCAGGTACGGTATGTATTTATAGCTGAATGCACGGTCTGTGTCTGCACACATGTGTGCCTGGGAAAGTTTTTGAGTGAGTGGATAATGCATCTCAATTACATCCCAGTCTGGAGCAACAGCCTTGCTAAGGAATTGAAAATCTGTAAAGAATCCACTGAAGTTGAAAACACCATTTGGTTTCCTTCGCCGGAGGGACACTCATCAATATCTCTTTCTGTTAATATCAGAGGGTTAAGGCCTTGGCAATGTTCTCAGCCACCAGATGCTGGCAGAATTTTTTTCTTAAAGGCAATTTCAATGCTGTTGAGTTAAAGCTCCAATTTTGCCTGATGCTGCAAGCTTCTTAAAAACAGCAAAAAAGAGATGGGTGTGCAGACTGCTGGCCTTTTTCCTTTGTGTATGTGTCCTATGAATGAACTATCTTCTTATTTTATCTGCATCATGGTGGATTTCTTACAATTCACTGCACTCTTGGCATCACATGAAATCCTGGGTTCCCTGAAGTGAGAGAGTGGTGCTTTGGTGTTTATGCTGCATCTCTGGACAGTGCCCAGCACTCCATGGTCACTGTGGTGGAGGAACTGGAAGAGGAGTTCCTAAGTGAAGATTAGGAGTCCATGGTACAGGAGGAGGGGTCCTTACTGAGCCCTGAGTTTTTTACTGTGTCAGGCTTAGAAACAACCTTAGCAGTGCTGAATCCCATTTCTTTCTCTAATATGTCTCTAATAATAAATCACATTTTCCCTCTCTGTCTGACAAAGGACACTCCCTCCCAGAGCCAGTAACAGAGCACTTTTCTTCAGAGACCTGCAGTGCTGCTCAATTCTGCCTCTTGAAAATTTAACCCAAGGTTACGCAGCAACTCTTTGGCTTCACACTGAGTGACTGAAATGCCCCTGATTGCGTGGTGGTTGTATTCCCATATCCTCGGCGAGGAATTTCCTCTGGTGGTTCTCAGTTCATTAATGTGCTGCTGTCTGACACTACCAGCCCCCTCCAGCTGCCCCCAGCCTGCACAGCTGGGGACACCTGGGCACTGCAGATCCCCTGCTCCTTAGGGGCTTTGCAGTCCGACCATGGACATCTGCTCTGAGCTGAGACTTGGCACGAGAAAGGGCTTGGCCTTGGAAGGAATATATTTACTTTGTACAGCTTTCCTGTAAAACAGTGTTGGATGGAGAAGCCCAACAATCTATTTAGTCTAGGAACAGCAGAGCATGCCAGTGCTTCTGGAAGAGCCCCCCCCCCCGCCAGTGCAGCTGGTTACTTGGATAATACTTTCCTACAGGAGGGAAAAAGGATATTTGATTCCTCCCTCTTGTTCATCCTTGCTCCACAGCACTAGGGCACTCTAAATTTGTCTGGCTTGGGAAAGTGTCTTGCAGGTCAGGGTGGGGAGGGAGAATAAAACCTTTTGGTTCTGAAGAAGCCAAGGTACTTTCATACATGAGAAAGTTTTCTTCAGGGTAATTTCTGTTCTTCTTAACAGGATCTGCTGCAAAAATCTCGCAGCGTTAGTAATGCCTTGTGCCAGTCATGGCTAAACTTGAGTGCACACTGCTGCAGGCTTTGCTTTGGACACAGGGAGGTTCAGCCAACTGGTTCTGATAGCAGAGCAAAGGCTGACTTATTGGGATCAAGTGTGAGGATGACAAACATAAGTGTGCCCTTTAATAAGGAAAAATTGTTGTGTGAGTGAACCTGACCACAGGAATGTGCCTGTGTCAGGATGCTGGAGCCAAAGCAGGTGCCTCCTCAGACTGGGGAGGACCAGACCACAGGTATTCCATGGAGTTGGAGCCTTCATCCTCTGTGAGGAGCCCAGAGCAAACCTGCCAGGATTTCTGAATTCCCAGTTCCATGTTATCTGCCCTATGTCAAGGAAACCACTGGTCACAAAGGCAGCTGCTGGCCTGTGTTGCAGCACAGCAAAGGGGATGCCAAGGACAGTGTCTGAACTGGGAGGAGGGACTGTGGGGAGAGGGACTGGAGAACAGAAGATCCCTGAATGGGGAAATGTAGAGCCAGACAGGTGCCCTGGGGAGGGGCCCTCAGAAGAGGAAGCCAGAAGCCCTGATTGAAAACTTCTGTAAAGTAGTTTTGTGATAAAATTCACTTATCCCCTGCCTCCAAGAGGGGGAATTGTCATCTTGGGGATTTCACGAGGGTGGTGTGCCCTGCAGACAGGCATAAGAACAGGGTATGGGTGTCCAGGGTGCTGGCCAGACCCTGCAGGACACCTTGAGGCCAACTGTGTTTGGGCTTTCTCAATTCAGAGAGCTCAGAGCGCACGTGCCTGGCTTGGAAACCTGACTCTGTGGGCTGGTGAATGTCCAAGAGAGGCTGTGACCCATCGCAGGCTCTGACACCTCATTTAAACCCTCTGGATGCAGTATTGGGATTTATCTTCTGCAGGTGAGCACAGTTGTGGGGGAAGGAGCAGCTTTGCACTGGGCAGGGCTGTGCTGCCTCCAGGAAGGTGGCATGGGGTGCAGGGGGGCACGGCTGGTGTTGCTGGGATGGGGCCAGGAGGGGCAGCTTGGGGCTGGGCTGGCCCTGTGGGGATCATGCAGTGCCTGCCCATGCTTGGTTTGGCTCTGCAAAGAGCTGACGTCTCCTGGTTTGTGTCACATTATGCATTATGTGATAATTATAAAAATGTGAAAATAGAACTCAAAGTACCAAGCAGGCAGCACGCAGCTTCTAGTGGTCCCATGTGTGTTTTCCTGCTTCCCCTCAGAGTATAAATGGCCCTTTAGGAAAGAGGCTCATGTTTAGTATAAGTCTCTCATTACTTCATAGGGGTTCTTCCTTGTAGGGCGCTCGAAGCAGGATTAACTGGCAATGGGTGGCACAGTTCCCTTAGTACATAGTGATCCAGCTCCACATTTGAAGGGGCACAGGGCTGTTGCCATTGCTTCTTATTTACTGCCAAGTGCCACAGGGGGATTGATGTGAGCCAGTGTAACTGCTGGGTCCATCTTGAAATGGATGTTACGGGCTGAAATATGGTTTGCCATTTGTTTGTCTCTATTATCTACACAATGCCAGGTCCCCTCTGAGACACCTCCTTGGGGAAATTGTTAATTTTCTCTTTCTGGGTGGCATCAGTTTGGTTTTTGACATGAGTTTCCTCTATTTCACTGGCAACTTCCAAAGCCAGCATGGAATGGGAGAAGTGGCTTCAGAATCCAGCTGGGATGTGCTGTGCGGCAGAAAGAATATTTCTGTGGTCCAAGCAGACAGCAGACCATGCTGGGCTGTGCCACCAAGGCAGAGAGGAAGCAGCAGCCAACTGTGGTGCTCCAGACATACCCCCAGTGCTCTGCGGGCTCCCCTCCTGCCACTTCATACCATAGAATGGTTTGGGTTGGAAGGGACCTTAAAGATCAGACAGTTCCAACCCCCTGCAATGGGCAGGGCCACCTTCCACTAGACCAGGTTGCTCCAAGCCCCGTCCAACGTGGCCTTGAACACTTCTAGGTGTGAAAGCACTAACATGCTTTCAGTGTAAGGATGAGACCTCTGAGGATGCTGAGACTTATTGAAGCTTAGGCATAAGGCAGTTTTCTTTCTTCAAACTCCTCTTTGATATGGAAGTAAGAAGAGCCTGAGGGAAGATGAGTCTGTTCCAAGACTTGCAAAGGTTTGGCCATCAGTGTTAACTCTCTCTGATGTAATACAGTGACTCTAAATTTTGCAGGATTGGCAACTATGAGCTGAGGGTTGCAGAAGAGAATAGTCTGGTTTGCTTGAGAAGCAACAACAGGTTTTAAGAGAGCTGAAGGACAGGCAAGCATATCCAAATGTGCTGTCCTACCCTGGAAGGAATGCTTTGCTTGGCAAAAAGGGTTAATGCTGTAAATATGTATTTGTATATGACCCTTATGCACGTAACAGATGAGGGTCAGTCTTCTTGCTTTTTTCAAGGGACATCTAAATAAACTCTTTTGGATGAGCCTAAGGGGATTACCAGAGGGAAAAATAAGTGTACATGAGACAGAGATTCAAAGAAGTCACTGAAACAGGTAGAAAAAGGATCAAATGAAACTCATTAGGTGTCTGTTTCTGACCTCACCTGCTGCTTCTCTCCATTTGTGGGAGAGATACAGCTGTAGTTTTAAGCTCTTTTGTTTTCCCAGTTTCTTTACTGGCCTATCAGCCCTGATGTCAACATCACCACTTCTAAGCCTTCTCCTTAAATCTACAATCACAGTCATAGGCTATTTCCAAGATAAGAAAAGAGGTATGGAGCATCCTTTAGCAGCACCAAGTTAATAGGATAATATTGGTGCTCATACTGTGGGTTGTTTAATGAGGACCATGGCCTCATTATCTGGTTCTTGAGGAGTATTCACCTGTACAACAGCTAGGAGAATTTTCATTTAGTACCTGTTCTGCTATGTCAAAACAATACAGATATTGGCTGTGAGAACTTATTTAAACTGATGTTTTCTGCTAGATAAAATCAGGAGAGCCCCTAGGGAGTTGAAAGGGAGCTATGAAGCTGTAAAAGAAGAAGGGACTGATGCTTCTGTATCTTGAAAGCAGTAGCCCTTTCTGGGTGGGAATGGCTGGTACTGAGAATAGGACTGTGCACTCCTGAGCTCCTTTAAGGCAAGAAGGGAACCCTTGTATTGGAAAGGGAGAAGGGGAAGCTGAAGGGAGGCAGGTCTGGTTACTACTGCTAACAGAGTCCCCTTGCTCCACTCATAAAGATCTCATTACAGGGAAAACATCCTTGGCTGTGCTAGGTGTTGTGTTACAGACAAGGGGGACCCCTCCTTTCTGTGCTGGGTTCAGTTTCTGTTGGCATAAATTCCTGTTTGTCCTGGATAAACCCTTGTCGTGAGTTGTCCTGGCACTGAGCAGAGCCTGAGGACACAGTTGTTGGGAGCTGAAAGGGCTCCTGAGCCTGTTCAGTGCCCACCTGCAAGAAGGAGCTGTGTCTCCCTGCCAGCACATCGTGTGGTAATGGAGCAAGGAAGTGCTCCATCCTGCTTTTGCATGGCAGGGACAGTCACACTGTGGCTGTTGGATAGCTCAGAAAGGGACAAGCACAGGGCAGCATCTGACACCCAGGTAGCTCCAGTCATTTCAGGACAGCATGTTTCTGAGAGAGGGCCTGGGGAGAAGGGCTCTCCTGGAGGGCATGAGAAAGCTTGGCCAGCTGTGCCCTGACCTCATGGCCATCCTATTGCTCCCAGCTCCGTAATTCTGGATAGGATCATGGTTGTTGAATTAAGGAGATTCAAGGATGACATTTTAAGTGTTAAGAATGAAAAAGGCACAATTAATTACGTCTCAACTGCCAGGCTGTGATAAACACCCCTGCAAGGACAGGGACTGTGCAGTGCTGAGCAGTTGAGGGGAGGAGGAGCAGGAGATCCACAGGGATCACACGCCTTTGTATGGGGTTGTGGCCACTCAGAGCTGCTGAGCTGCAAACACCTCTGCCACCTGAAAACCAAGTGCTAACATTCTTTCTAAGATTGACCCCCAAAAAGTCCCGTATGTTTTTATTCAAGAACAGCAGAAACGAGGAGAGGAGGAGGGTAAATATTCACCGCTGCTGCTGCTCAGGCTCTTGTGCCTTTGGGATCTCTCCTGCTTTTTGTTTCTCTCATCAGCAGTCTCCACACTCTGTGGCCTCTTTCTTTCATGTGGAGCATGCTGTATCCATCCTTGGTCCTGAATCTCATCCTGAAGGCAAACAGCTTTTTCATGGGCAATGCTACATGAAGAGGCTTTGGGTGGGAGGAGTGGTCTTTGAGTGTCAAAATTGAGTTTCTTCTAAAAACTGGAAAAAATTTGCCTCTTATTCTGAATCTCACTTCATGTTGTTGGGTTTCTGTTCAACACAGGCTCTGTGTGCCTCTGCAGTATCAAGAGGAGGATTCCAGGTACAGATCAGTTCAGTAAATATACTCCCTGATTTTTTTTTAGAATTCCTAAAATACAGGCAATATGTCATTGTCAGGAGACAGCGATTCTCTTTAGTTCTGTGGGCTGACTGATTACCTGAAAGGTTTTTTTTGGAAGAAATTATTTGAGGGAAGGAGAAGCAGCATTATAAAAGATCATAAAGCAGGTATGATCTTCCTACCCACTGATGTAGGAAGCTGATATGTCATATGTGTGAAAACAAATGAGAACTTAACAAGAGGAGGGTATAATGACTTAAGAGAAGTTTTGGTTGTTACACAACCAGAAGTCCCAGTACCTTAAAAAAATTTTAAAGCATCTTATTTTTCCCTATTATTTCAAAAAATAAGGAAGGTCTCCTTTTTAACACTAAATCCAGAGGTAATCCAGTGCTGTTTTGCAATTTGAAACTACAGCTTGTGCTTATGTGTTATCTGCTCTGAAATAGTTTTCCATTACGCAATTTTTAAGAAAATTGAGGCAAAGGAAACAAAACGCTGAGATTGTTTTCTTTTAAAGTATTGTTCCCTGGTAGCGTGCACAGTCTTTGCACTTTCTGACTTGTTGTCACCCTTGAGACATCAGAGATCCAAGAAATATGGTACTGGGGCTTTATGATGGGTAAAAGGTTGCATTGTCTTTTCTTAATGGAACAGATAGCCCCAAGACCCCTGTCCAAACCTCCTAAGAAGAGTTAAAGAATGAAAAATTGTATTGATAAAATGTACTTATGCACTTGCACACCATCCCTTTAAGGGGATGTAGCAACATGGTTCTGACAGCACATGGAGAAGGGATGTGAAGCCCTTTTTTTTTTCCAGAAAGACAACTTTTGTTTAAAAAAATGCAATACTGTGAGGTGTGGAGGTGGTGGATCCATGCTAGGGACATGCTGGCAGTGAAGCTGCAGGAAATGAGAGTTCACAGCAGTGCCAGACCTGACAGTGAGCAGGGGTCGAGGGAGGTCCCCACTTGCTTCTGAGTGAAACCCTTTAGCCAGGTGCAAGCACTGAGGAGGTGTCACTTCCAGAGACAGCTGAGTGTGGTTCCTGAGGCTGTCATCAGCTGTGGATCCAAAAACAGCAGAGCAGGCAGCAGATCTCCAAGGCATTGCTAGAGGTGCTGACTTCAAGCACAGGGAGTGATATGGTAGCACAAGGTGCTTGCTTTGTGGTGCTGCAAGTCATGTATAGCCTCTTGGAAAAATTCCCAGCCCGCCAGGAGTCATTTCTGACTAACAGGCACCTCTTAATCTGTCTTAATCCCCTCTATAATTTTATACCTATTTAGCTTCATCCAGATAAAAAACTTCAGTTACTTAAGTAATGACTGAGGCTTTGCTTCTCTGCAGGGAAATAAATATTATAATCTCCTTTTCTAAACAAGCAAACTGTTCCTTGATGAGATAAATGACTTCTCAAGTGAGGGAGTACCAGGTCTAACAACAGATGCACTGCCAGTGCCCCAAACCAGCCACAAAACCCCAAGTGAGGAGAGACACCAGCCCTTCCCCACGAAACTCATGCCCAAGGGCTGGTTTCAGGGCAGGGAGCATGTCTGGGCCAACTGTGGAAGGGGACCAGCAATCCCTGATCTCCAGTGGCGTAAATGGGAGCATTTCTTGTGCATTCCTGGTGGTGTGTTGGGAAACGCTTGTAAAAACAGAATGCTCCAGAGATGCCACCGAGTGTGGACACTAATATCTGCAAAATCTGGCGTTGTCAGCAAGCTATAAAACATCCCTGCTAGTTTGCCAGCAGCTGCTCCCAATTTAAAAGTACCCAAAGGTACACAAACATCAGGGCCGGTCGCACCTTTTGCTGCTGCTCGCTCGAGCTGTGCCGCTCTGCTCAGATAGAACTGCTCAGGAACTTTGCCAAGCAAGTCCCTTTTCTATGATCAGATAATCACAACGCGGCCACTTTCCCTTGGCACTGGGAAAGAACAGCGTGTATTGTCCATCTGATGCTCTGCAGTGCTCTTGAAATGAGGGATGTGCCGTGCTTTTGTGGGACCGGACTGTGTCATCCAGAGCTGGGCTGAGCTTGTGAGGACTTGCAGAGAAGATGGGTCCATTTTTCACCCGCTGTGAAAAATACCAGGAAAAGTTGCAAGAGAAGTCCCTCGTATTGTGTTTCCTGAACGCCACAGAGCTGCAGTTTTGGAAGGAGAGGAGTGAATCCAGCTGTGCCTGCAGGCGCTCGCTAGGAATAGCTGTGCACTGGATGGGAGCAGCAGCGCCTGCGTGGAGCACAGGAGCTGTGGCAGATAGTCATCAGATGATTTGCTATTCCCAAATCTCAGTCATAATGTCAGAGCTGCCCTCTGGGGAATTCTCACTGCTGCACATCTCCATATTGCTTGCCTTGATTATCCAGTGGGACAAACAGCACTGAATGGGCAAAGGAAAGGTTTGGAGGTTGCCACATTGGCAACACTTGAACCACATTCTCCCTCCTTGCTTTATCACCTGAACCATTAGGGGAGAAGGCTGCTTGTGTGCAGCTGTGGGAGGAATTCAGCCACTTTGAACAAAAGTTTTCTGGTGTGGTGTCTTCCTTTCTGCAGCACAGAGAAGTTGGCAGATAAAACAGTAGTAAATTGATGGCTGTGACTGACAAACTCATGTTCTGCGTGAGTGTGGTCTGTGGCCATTCTCCTCCACCCCAGAAAAAGGTGTCAGGATTGACCTGAGCTGCACCAGGGCAGGTTCAGGTTGGAGATCAGGGAAAATTTCTTCATGGAAAGGGTTGTCAGTCATTGGAAGGGGCTGCCCAGGGAGGTGGTGGAGTCCCCATCCCTGGAGGTGTTCAAGGAATGACTGGACATGGCACTCAATGCTCTGGTCTGGATGAGAAGGTAAGAATTGATCACAGGTTGGACACAATGATCTTGAAAGTCTTTTCCAACCTAAACGATTCTGTGATTCAGTGAAAGATTTTCAGGTTGGTGGATGAGAGTGAAGCTGCAGGTGGCACATCTTTTTTGGGTCACTGGTGGGTCTCACTGTCCTTGGAAGGGTCGCCTCAATGGGTCAATTGGATCCTCCACCAGAGCAGATACTCCTGGAGTCTCAATTGCATTCACAGAATCATTAAGGTTGGGAACAACCTCTAAGATCCTCGAGTCCAACCATTGTCCCCTCAAAAGCCCACAGAGCTTGGCTGTCACTGGTGGGCAGCAGTGGGTGGCACCAGCACTGGCACATGGTGGGCTGGAAACATGAGCTGCATGCTGGATTTTTTGGTTTGCAGATTTCCTTCATGTCCCCTGCATTGCTTCAGACAGGAATCTGCTCATACCCTTTGTCAAGCTCCTGTCCCTCTTTTTTTTTTTTTTTTAACAGGGAAAATGACTTTTAGACCACAAAAAGGTAATTTTTGAAGGATTATGTTCACCCTTTCTAAACCCTCCTTTTAAAAGAAGTTCACCAACTTCAAGGAAAAATAGAAACTCAACTGGAAAATACTAGTTTCTATAGGAAATTTCATGGAGAATAACAAAAGTTGTTTTGCTGGAGGTTTTGTTTGTTTGTTTTAGCAACTTCAGAAAACAAGGCAAATCATGGAATTTGAATTGAAAGGTTAGATTTCTTCATGTTTTGGTTTTAAAACATTAGATGTAATTTTATTTGTCATCTCTGTTAGTGATGCAGAAGAGATGGGCAAGCAACACAATAACTGATTTTCCAGCCAGTACTGAACTGGGAGAGGCACTGCAAAGGGTGATGAGGAGACAGATGTCGTGGAATAGGACAAGATCAAACTGAATAAGAAAGAAATGTAAGGTGAATTAAAAAAGACATAGATATACTCTAAAAATAAAAATAAAAAAAAAAGAAAAAATAGGGAAAGAATCAGCTTAACTTGAAAACTCATGGCTCTGGCAGTCAGGACTACTTCGAAAGCATGAAGAGGACTAGGAATGACAGCGTGAACTTGTTCTACAGCTGTTTGGCTGAAGATACAGGCATGAAATCTTGTACAAAAGAAAACTAGCTGCAGGCTACACTTGGGGATGACACAAAAGACGTGGCTGTGCTGCTCTATCCACGGAACTCGGCTATGAATGTGGCTTCTTTCTGAGCCACTGCATTCAGTGTGTGCAGCAGTGTATTGGTCACAGTCTGGACACAGCCCTTGGCTGAAAAATTTGAAAGGAAAGGAGTTAAATCGGAAGGAGCTGCTTCACAGGAGTGTCTGGAAGACTGAAATCTAATACTGACCTAATCTCTCACATGCCTGTCACAGTGTCTGGACTGGCTCTGGCTGCCGTGCTGGACAGCCATCTAGAGGTATGGATGTGATGGGGAAGAAGAGTTTTGGGTCACTCAGATGTGCTGCAGGACACGGCAAGGGCAGGAAAGGACCTTGGGAGCATCAGGAGATGTTGCTGAGCAGGGCAACAGGAGCAGCCACTGCCAATGGTGAAACTCAACAAAAGTGTCCACACTGGGAAGACAAAACCTGGTCTGAGGCATGGACTGGGGCTCTTCAGAAGGATATGCCCAAGAACGGGTCTGACCAAGGTATAAAACTCATTATTGGGTAACACTGGTGCTGCTTGCAGGATGCATCTTTTGCTGAGGCAAATGCCAAGTGTGGTGCATCTGTTAGACCTCATAGAAGACTCTGGCTGGGCTAATAATATGTTTAAAAGCCAATGCCAAAATTTCAGATCTTGGAGAAGGGTAAGAAAATAGATGTGGGACATTTTGCAAAATTTTATAGCTGGCAGAAATGTTTTCTAAACAAGAAAACTTACTCCGGATGAGAGTCCTGGTTCTCACCAAGTCTCCGTGAGGTTTTAGCTCTTCTTTCTTGATGGGAAATTCAGTGATTCATCCTAGATCCTGGCCTTAGTGCTACTGCCTGGCTTTCCCCCTTTGCTCTTTGCAAACCAAAGCCATTTGGGAAGTGTAAAAGTGTAGTGCGAACACTAGGAACTGTTGTCATCCATCTGAGGGGCCAAATTAGTGCTGACAAGCCCAGTCAGACTTGGGGGTGGGTCTTCTACTTGCCACGTGTTGCAGAGCTTGCAAAAAATTTGGGACTGGAGCCACCTCCAGGGCTGCTGCTGGTTCTCCCAGTTGCCAGGAGACTCAAGGGAATGACCTGTCAGCAAAGAAATGCCAAGGGGCAGGTACACCGAGCACAACCCCAGCCACTGTGACATGGGTCAGTAGCTTTTTCCCTTGTTTTTTTGATGAAGTAATTTTGGGAATTCTTTTTCCCTTCAAAAAACATCTTTGAGATGTTACGTATTTTTCAGGATCGACTTTTTTTTTTTTCTTTTTTCTTTTCCCACTTTGTTTAAAAATGCTTTATCTGTGAGAATAAAAAACAATAACTCAGAAAGTGGCCTGGGGTCAGGCATAGAGACATGTCCCATTAGTGAGCTGAGCACTTTGCCTTTTCAGTGATATAAAATTTCCAGGAGATATCTGGCTTATGAGTCAAGGCTGAACATCATCTGCAGATCATCAAACGTGTCAGCCCAGTGCCTCTTTGTGCAGGAGGAACTGGTGACTGGTGGGGAGGTGTTAACAGACAGGTGAGAGATGGTTGTCCCTGCTTAGAGGGGGGGCTGTGGGAGGGCAGGGACTTCTCGGGCAGATGACATGGTCAAATATGCATGTGGTGTGCACAGAAGGTACGACCTCAGTCACATTTCACCCCCATGTCGATGGGGTGAGTCAGTGCTGTTATGCAGACTCAAGAAATTTCCACGTGAGGACCTGCGGTGCACGAGTGAGGCACATGCTGGAAGGACTCCTTGAGCTGGAAGGGCTCCCTGAGTGGGCACAGCAGTGCTCCTGCAGCAAGAGCAAAGCCCCAGCTGGTGAATCAGTTACTGGTGTTAACCAAGTAGGCTCAGCATTCAGTGTGTGTGTGTGTCATGGACCTCAAATGAACCTCCACCGTGGGCTGCCTAAAGACATCCACGAGCTTCCAGACACCCTCTCTAATGCAGAACTTGTTCTAACATCTGGAATTCAAATGGTTGGCACTGATTTGGGATGCTCTGAACTCTAAGAAAATATAGCAGAGCTGAAATAACATCCCAGACAGGGCCACAATTACAGAAGTTCTCCTCTGGCTTGGAGTGAAACTGTCTCGTCTTCTCTTTGCAACACTCTCAGCATGGAGGTTATGAGATAAAGCAGATGTAGACGTGCCCCCGAGCATGCAGGGCTGGAGTTAACAGAGGAACTAAATTTCGGGGGCGTTCTGTTAGTCTCTGCCCTATTCAGAAGGGGCTGTCTATTTAATCACTGACTTTCAGTGATTTATAGAGGGTTGGTTAAATGTCCGTTAAAGTCAATGGGAGCCTTTTGATGTCAGGAGACCTCAGCTGGGCCCACAGCCTGCCCATTCTTGTAGCATCTGGGTATGTGGCAAGCGAAAAGCATGAATGATAAAGCAGGCAGTGAAAGTAAGGGAGGGCTGAAAGGGAAAAGCCTTCCCTTGAACAAAAGCCTGCTCCAAAGGTACAATGTTTCTCAGAGCTCTGAAATGCACAAACTGTTGCTTTCTTTTCCGGCTTTTCAATGTTCTATTTTGTTTCTTAACGGACAGTCTGTTCGGGGCTGTTATTACTTTTGAGTACTGCAGCCCCCATTGGCTGGGGGTGTTGTAGAAATGACTTCATTAGCATTAATTTAGATGTCTGCCTTAGGAAGCAGCTCTGATTGACGTGGTCATTGTCTGGACTTTGCAAATGACTCCACTGCTGTACTTATCTCCATTATGCCATTCAGTTTTAAGCAACTGTGATGGTTTTGGGTGTGTGTTGGAGCTGGTTTTAATCTTCAGAACATTCTTCAAATCTTAATTCTCAAAAAGTGACTTTGGGGGGAAGGTTTTTGCTGCTTTTCCCGTTTCAGAAGTTGGGGTAATGGATGTAGAGAGTTCACAAGTGTTACCCCAAGTGAAGCACAGCACCCCAGCTGGAGCTGGAATCAGAACCGAGCAGATCCCAAGTCCATCCTCAGTGTCGAGAATGTGCTTTACTTTTGTACACTTCTGGCCTAGTGAAGCAGTTTCTAGATGCCATGTGGACAAATGAGCCCAATCAAACAACCTCTGGCCGACACTCACATCTGTCAGAGGCCAAAACATTACTCTCCCATCAGCAACAGGGGAATGTTTGGCACATCTGCATCTACAGCCCAGCAACAGCCACTTTGAGATGTGTCCCTACACAGTGGACTCCAGGAAGACAGACCAGGCATCTGGGAAATGTGTGTCATTTAGGGGCAAAAGCCCATTCAAGAGTGACATTTTGCAGAAGCCAAGCCTATTTTGGCATCTGCAAAAACTCTGAGAGGGTTTTCCACCTCTGAGTTGCTAAAGCACGAAAAAGCCTAGTCTTTTTTTCTATGCTGCTCTTTAAATAATAGCAGTAATAATTCTATACCCAGATAACTTTTTTTATATTCAAGACCCTTTTGTTATTAAAAATCATTCCCTGCTTGAAAACAATAGATGGCAAGAAAATAAACTTGAAAGGCATTTTCCTACACAAAAGGTTTGTAGCCTCTCTTAGAGCCAGTGGAGCTCTGGACTTCTCTTCTTGAGTCAGAAAACACAAGGGTAACAGGCTTGGGAGGGGGGATCAACTCCCAGCTGACATGAGTTTTGGTATCAGGAATAATCTCCCTGTTTCTTGTGTAGTTCTTTGCAGGATGCTGAAGTGGGTGCTGAGGGGACACTCGCTGCTCCCAGAGGTGTCTGGATTTCCATGAGGGACGAATCAAAACCCAGAAATGCTGTTTGGTTCTGCAAAATACTGCATGCCTTTGGCCAGCCTGGATTTCTGTGGATAACAGGGTTATTAGCTGTTTAGCACCTTGCAAGTCTGGAGCCCCTGTGGGGTGCTGGCTTTAAAAGATGCTGTGGAAAAGGAAAAACACGTGTTTCTTATGTGGCTATTAGTACAGGATTATTACCTAGAGAGGAAAAGAGGAGAAAGCTCATAGATAAGGAACACCTTACAGTAGACACATGTAGCACAGACTGTTTCACAGGAGATGGGACAGCTGTAAATTCTTATTCTTTCCTGTTGGTGGATCAGATTCCTTTGGTAGAAAGAGGGCAGGGTGCCCCGGGGAAATAGCTGCATAGCCCAAGGCCCTCTCTGACATCAGGTCAAACATTCCGGGTCACATAACTGAAGGCTGCAGCATGAAACTTAATATTACAATGGATCAAGTGCTTCTGGCACATGGAGCTGACGTGCTCCTGCCCGGGCAGACTCGGCAGACGGATGGGGAGAACAGAGAGTTCAGGCACGGCTGAGCACAGGGCTGGACTGGGATTGATGGAGGCAACGGAGGAATGAACCTGAGCCGGACTCAGGTCAGCACTGGTGCCTCATCCACTGCCCATGGAATGACTGTGGTGGTGGGAGATGAAACTTGGCTGGGGTGGAAGTGGGGCAGGGTAAGGGAATAGTTTTATCTGCCCTGGACAAAGCAAGGAAAAAAAGCTTGAGATAAAAAAAAACATGTGAGCCTTGATATGCCCAAAAGGAGGAAGCACCACTTTCATCTTGTCCAATGCCAAAGTCTAAAATTAAAGCCTATTAAATGTTTAGGCCCAAAGAGTGAGGAAAAAATTAGATATTGCATATATTTAAATGTGACTGACAAGCATTGCAGTGAAGAGACTGATCCTGCACCAAGAATGTGAAGTGGTCTGTCCCCTCTTCCAGAAAAATAAAGCCCAATGAGTTGCCTCCCAACCCCATTTTCAAAGCTCAAATCACTTTAAATCAATTTCTGCTGCAGATGTCCAAATAAGCTCCAGTTTCTACCAACTCTTTTCAGTAAAAATAGCTTATCCTCTGACATCTGGGAAAGGTGAAGGTGTTACCAAGTATTGAGCTGTCATAATCGCTGTCATCACTTAATTTCTGATTGTTTAAATTCCCATTAGTTAGATTTTGTTCTTCTTATATGCTTATTACCATCTTCTGCTAGGAATGAGAGCGTGGCTGATGGGGAGGACTCCCATATTCTGCAGAAGTGGCATGTAATGTTTTACAAATGCATTCCCTGCCTGCAGCCCAAAGCGCATTGCAGGCTGAACTCTTTAACATCTTGAAAGCTCAAAGCAATGTGGAAAAGTACAAGTGAACAGCAAAACCCAAAGCAATTTTTACTGCAGAATTGCTAGTTCACCTAATAAAATGCTCAGAATTCCTAGAACTTCTAAGACCTTCTGAAACTTTATTGCCACTTAGGCTTGCCTCTGATTTTTTGTATAAATGAAATCCAGATCTTTAGGATGATACGGTGTCAGCAGTGTTAATACGTGTTATCTTGCAGAGGGAGGCTGCTAGTGGAAAGTGCTGGATGTGAGCAGACTGAATCTTAGAATCGTAGAGTCAAAAATATCCTGAGTTGGAAGGGACCCACAAGGATCATTGAAATCCAAGTCCTGGCCCTGCACAGAACACCCCAGCAACCCCACCGTGTGCCTTCTGGGGCTCAGGCAGGGTGCTGCTGCCACCTGTACAGGTGAAATCGTCTCATTCTCTCTCCTCCTCCTCATATTCCTCAGACCTTTTTCTGAAGAGCCTTGTTTAAGGGTATCTGTGCCCTTTCAGACTCTCTTCCCTCCCTTAAACTGATAAAAGGCTCTCAATTTATTTCTGATTAAAGTCTTAAATTCTTTGCTATGTATCAACTGCTTTTCAGTGAGAGCAATTTAATTACTATTATGAGCCAGTATCTTGTAAAGTTGTTTCTTTTGGAACCCTTTTCCAGTCCCCAAGAACATTATTTCCATGCCTTTATTTCTCTTGGATGGGCTCTCACACTGCAACTGCCCCGGGTTAATGCTTGCAGAATTCTGAACTGCTGGTTTGGCTGGGGCTATTCTCCATTGATCACCTTCCAGTAACTCCCAGTGACTTGGTGTCCTGCAGGTTGGTATTTGAGCTCTGCCTTTGCTTCAGTTCAGTTTCATTAGTATCCCTTTGATTTCGCTCTTTGCAGTCAAGTCAAAAGCTCTCACAGAGGTAAGGGATGTCATACATATTACATCTACAGAAATTACAAATTATTCATCACAGCTAAATTCAAAGGCAGCTCTGTCATCTCTCCTACTGCTTCTGAGAGCTGCTCCCTTCAAAATCCTGAAGCCTCCAGAGTAAAACTGTTCTGGCTGGAAGAGGTTTTTCTTTTAGGTGTAATAGAAGAAACTGAGCTTGAGAGGGACAGATCAGGATGTTTTAATGTGTTCTGGTAAGATAAATGGTCAAGGCAGCAAATAATCTCACAAACGCTTCTGATGGTGAGATGACTGAAAATCAAAGCAAAAACCAGATTTTTCCTTAGACCTGGAATAATCCCACTCAGGAAATCCTTCAGGGCCACGTTTCTTAATCATGAGCTTGGAAGATTTCCCTGACTTTGGGATAGTGAGCACTTCTCTCAAGTGCCTGTTCACTAGGGATGGACAAAATACAAGGGGTCCTAACATGTAATTAAAAACATACCCCAAATCACATTTCCCTGAATTTCTTGTGTCTGCAGCACTGCCCAAAAAATCAGATGCCTCTTTATGCAGGTGCTTTCAGGGACTTTATACAGGCTTCAGTGGGATCCCTGTGATGGAGCAAACTTCCTAGCACTTGTGCCTAAGGATAACATGACATGAAGATGATTCTTCCACATGTGGCAGCACTTCATTCATGTCCTTCTTTGGTTTCCATGCCCAAATTCCCACTATAACTTTCTTCAGGCAGCTCTGCTGGGAAGTGAGGTTTTGGGAGGGATGTGTGATCCCCTTGGGGTCTGCGTGCCCAGTGCTGCCCATGAAACCCTGATATCAAATCCTGTCTTGATACAAAAACTGTGAAAAATGGCTTAATTGACAGGGACTGGGGTTAAGTTTACCCACCAAATTTCCACTTTTTCTTCTGTTTTCTGTGGAAGGGGCCAGCTTCCCAAAATACATAAAATTTGAGTGTCAGTGAGTCCTATAACCAGATAAATGTTTTACTTCCCGCTCCACAAGCATTGCAGCTGTGGATGAGCTCTGCTTTGGGGTGACCAGCTCAGATTCAGCCCCTCGTTTTCCTCAGCAGCCCCATAGAGAGGGCAATGCCAAATGGCAAAACGGCGGTGTCTTGGGGACGGACTTTGGTTTTGGTCAGAAAAACTGTGATTTTATGTTCCTCCAAAAAAAAAACCCTGACAAAAACCCCGAAACAAATCCCAAACCCACATGTCTTGAATTCTACACCGGGTCTCTCTCTGATAAAGCTCCTTTCCTCCCGTTCCCCAGCGCAGGAGCTGCACTCGTGGCCCTGCACGTCGGCAGTGGCGGCCGAGGGGTGGGGGGCGAGGGGGGCTCCATATCGCCTGACCGGGGCGTGCTGTTTCCACAGCAACCCCCTCCCATGCCCTCTGGACCCCTGCGGCTCCCCGACAGCCCAGGGGGCTGGGAAGGATGCAGGGAAGCTGTTGGAGATGGAGCGGCTGCCCTGCTGCCCTCCTGGTACCCTCCGTTGCCCTGGAGAATCCACGCTGGGCTCAGCCCTGGTTAAAAAGGGGAAAGGAATCTGTCCCCGTAATAAGCCACTGAAGGTGGCTGCTGGACACCCCCCACCCATTGTACCCTCGTGACATCCCTGGAGGAAGCCAGTGGGATATTTTGGGGGGCAGTGTCAGCCTCAGGGACCTGCCAATTCCTCATGTTGGAGCCAGGGGGGAGTTGGAATGTGAGGAATCACCTGTGGGGCCAACAGCTGCCACATCCCACTTTGCCATGCCCTTTTGGGAAAGATGGGCTTTTGCATCAGATTATGGCTATGTCAAAGCTCCCCTGTAGGAAGTGGAGATTCAGGCAGGGCTGAGAGATAGAGAGTCATCCCTTTTTGCAGGTGAAACAGTTTGGCTTTTCCCCTGGGTGGGGTTTGAGATTGGGGTGGGGAGGGAAGACAAAGGCTCAGGTGTGCCCTGGTGAAGGAGAAATAAATTGATCCACTGAGTGCCTGCAGCTGGGGTGAGTTAGATGGGAAAGCAGAGACTGCTAGAGCTTGGGACCCGCACAGCAGATGGCTCTTCAGAACAAGGTAAGGAGAAACTGGTTTTTTTTTTATGTTTTCTTGAATGGTTTTGTGTTGATGGGTGTTTTTTGTGAGGTCTTGTATTTGTAGCGTTGTTTTTGCTGGCTGGAGAGGCTGGTGAATGAAGGTGTGGAGCTCAGGCTGGTGCTGGAGGAAATCAGCTTAGGGGCTGGTGTTGGTCATCTCTGAGGTTGGTTGTCTTGGTTAACGCAGTCCTGGTTTTGCTGTGATGGTAGAAGCTGGACGTGACTATTTGGAGGACTAAGTCTTAGCAGGAGGAGCTAGAGAAGGGAGTGATTAATGCCTTGGTGTCTCACAGGGAGTGCTGTGGGGGAAGAGTTATGGCTGGATTTTCCCTGCAGTTGTGCTGCCCCCTTGTAGAAAATGTGAAATTTATGAGTGTTCTCTGAAACAGGATTATTTTATCTCCCTTTTGCAGGGTTGCAGTGAAATATGAAGCTCATGGTAATTGTTTTCTATTTCTGTTACAAATCCCTTCCAAAATGGATGCATTTACTGTATGAAGTTGGTTGGACTTCCCAAAGGCTCCAACTCTGCAGAGCAAACTGCTGCTGTCTGTCCTTATGTGAATTCTTTGTAGGGCCAACACTTGAACTGGTTTGGGGATTTCCTTTTCTCTTTTTCCAAGTGAACAGGTATCTGTTGTGAAGATATTAGTGCAAAAGGCACTAATTTTTTTGAGAGTTGGTGAGACGAAATCAGTGAAATAGCAGGTCCTTGCACTCCTTTAGCCTGGACGGGTGGATTGGACTTGTTGCATTTTGCTGTGGTGTCTTTCCCTGGGCTTGTCCCAGTGCTGGAGGGAACTGTTGGTGGACCAGCTCCCAGTCTGATGGCTGAGGTAGCACATTTCTCTGTGCTGTGGCTTCGATGGTGTTTAGGCAAGGGCTGGTTACTGCCCTGTCATGTTCCCGAGGCTGACTCGGCACTGCTGTAGGCTCAGCACCTGAATCACAAAAATGCAAGAACTGAAGCAATGGTTCTGATACAATCTCATGGCACAACCAGCTGGGGCTGCAGGCATTGCTGCTACTGTTTTAGCCTCAGCCTTGTTCACCCTGGACCAGATCAGTTACAGATTTGGGTAGGTTAGGATCTACAATTTCACATCCTAAACTTGATTTTTCTTTTCCCCTCCTGATTGCTTGGGTTATTCAGTTTTCTCTCCTAATCCTAATTGATATTTGTTTCCTATTACTTGGAAACCTCTTGGAGCTGACGGTATCTGCTGTGTGATTTGCATTAGACAAGTACAGTCAGAGTTCATGGAGACGCTTGGGGAAAGCTGTCTCCACACCTTGCTGAGCTGATTCACCCAGGAGTCAGCAAAGGCTTTGCCATTCTGTATGTGCTGGAATTTGCACCGAGGATTCGCGATGGAGAAATGCAGTAATGGTTTATCTCCCTCTTACGGCCGAATTCCGAACAGCCACGCTGTGAACAGGAGGGAAGGGAGCAGGGAGCCCCTGCACTTGTAAGGGTTGGTGCTTGTGCATAGAAGAGGCCCTGACTGCTCCCAAGCTGTTAAGCTGAGCTCATTTAAGAAAGCTGGTAAAATATATTTTTCACTAGACTATAAAGTGCAAAACATCTGTGAAAGAGTTAAACTGCTCCACTGTGAGTTTGAACCAGGAACTGGCTAAATATATAATCACAGAATCATCATGGCTTGGGTTGAAAGGGACTTTAGAGATCACATGGATTATGGCAGTTCTGTTTCTGCTTCTTTTGGTGAAGTCTGCTTGAGTCAGTGCCTGACTTGCCAAGGGACTCCATACTAGTCAGTAAAAGAGCTGATGAGGGCAGAGAACAGCCTGGGCTGGAGCCTTTGCTCACTGAGTTACTCTTTCCACGTCACTCAGCAGCACCATTACCTGAAGGTGGGATGTCTCTTGAACTGATTATGTTAAATTAATGCTGTGGTATTGAGCCTGAACCACGTGACCGGCTCAAAAACCTCTGCAGCTGCAAAAGGGTTTGAGGAATGGAATACATGTGCCCAAAATTCACCCTCAGGTGAAACTGAGGTCTTGTTGAGATGATCAGCAGCTGTGCTGGCTGCCTTGCTCTGTTGGTAACCTGTTCCAGATTGAACTGAAAAGCGTTTCTGGAGTTGCAATGACAGAGTAGTTACAAAGTAAGTGTTTCAGGAGTCATCCATTTATTTTATGTAAGACTTGCATGAAAACTTTAAAAAAAATTCAGAAAATGCCTATTAATAATTTACAGCAAAAATCAGATTTACTTCAAGGATCTGTTAGAAACAAATTATTCATCACTTAACTCATGTTTAGTACTTGTAATTAAATTTATCTTGGACTAATATGGATGTTTGTAAAAATAACTTGGATTGCTTTGTGTGTTTGGTGATAAGCATTACATGTATATTTTCCAGGAATAATGGGGGAAAGGCAATGGAATTCTGCTTTTAGTTTTTCTACTATGACAGTATTTGGGGCACTGTCAAAGGAACAGACATCAGAACTGTTGTAAGGCTGCAGTCCAGGGTTTGATATGAAGGGAACATAGATGGTGTGAAAGTAAGAAAAGTTCTGCAGTGCTGCAAATGATGTTTCAACTGAGATGTCCGCACTATGTGACAACTGCTGCTTGAATTCAAGTGTCTTAGGCCTCTCCGCCTCATCAAACTCAGATTGTGTTTAACACATCCAGCATAGCAAAAACTGAGTCATACACTAACTTTAGTCCAACATCCTGCTACAGGAACAATTTCACTTCTATAGTGGGTACAAACTTCTTCTTTTGTTCTGGTGTGAAGATTTCTATACTGTCACTGAGTTACTGAGGCTGGAATCCTGGTTCTCTTAGCCACAGATGTTTATCATCAAAGGGCTCTTCCTACCACCTCTTCATAGTAAGGACTTGGTGGGTTTTGTCACTGTCCTGTTGTCAGGCGTGCTTCTAAAGCTTGTCACTTCCAAGAGTCCAAACATTAGAGCCTATGGTCCCAAATGTAGACTGGCTGCCTCAACTCATAGGTCCTTCAGTTCTGAAGGTTCCCACAGTCACTGCAGCCACGCACAGACTGAGCCCCACCAAAGGCACAGCAGTGTCACTGCTTGGTTTGACACACCACAGTCCAGAGAGAACAATGGAAAAACCTTTTAAAAACCAGAATGGCTGAGTCAGTTCTCCTTCACTCATCTGCTAAAACTCTTGTCAGGTAGGAAATGTAGGTTCAGGTTCCCTCCTCACTGCAGTAAATCCAGCTCTACTTGCTAATTTTAAAAACTGAACTTGCATCTCTTCTTCCTGACTGCTGCTATTGTAATCCAGAATTTGCCTAAGCACACTCAGAATCCTTTTCACTTGCTCTTTCTAGACTCTTGAACCCTTTTTCCCCTGCTGAGTAAATGGGTCAATTTCAAAGAAGTGGTCAAGGCACCCTACCAGGAGGTAAAAGATCTTTTTCTGCCAAGAGCTGCCCTTATGGCTCTAAGGGAAAACATCTACTACTGATTTGGAGAGCAGTCTTTAACCCCCAAACCAACATTCCTTTACTCATACAGTCCTCGTGATAGATTTTTGAGAGACATCTTATATGGAAAGGAATACCTATAACCATCATGATAAGGAACAACCCCACACTGCAAAACCAGGATTAACCTATGAACTGTCTAAGGTCATGCTTTCATTAGGGCTCCAGTAATCAGGACTCCGGGATTTCTTTAAGTAGTTTTTCCTTAAGAAAAGGCCACAGCCAAGAGATGCTTTTTGAAATATTTTATTGCAAAAAGGTGTGGACATTTGCTGGCAGAATAGTTGATCACATTCTCTATTTGACTGTCATCCAGAGGACACTGCATGCATTCAAGCTGAAAGCATAGGACAGTTTCCACTAGGCACCTGAGAAATTTCACGGGAAAGAGAAGTCTTTCAAGCTGAAAGAGACAAGCTTTAAACTGATCATCTACTCTGGTGCATTTTGCTTCCCAGAGTTACCTAGGAAAGAAGAGTTAAATCAGCTAGTCATAGCCAACTCTAAACGTGTTCCTGTGATGCAACAGAAGCTATCTAGACAATTGATCCCAAAGCTTTATTTCCAGTTTTAAACAGGAAATGTCCTTCCTAAAGCAGGCAGTGCAGTGAGTTACACCTGACTTGGCATCTACTACTCAATGCTGTGCTATGCAGCAGAGGTGCAAGATGCTTTCTCTCATCTGGCTCGTATCCAAGGACATCTGACAGCTCTTACTTGAATATCCCACCCCAAAACCTCTTTCTTTCTTCATGCTATTAGTATCATCTCAAATCACTTCCCTACCCCCTCCAGACAACAGCCAACTCCCTTTTCCTTCCCACCCCCATGACTAACGAATACATGCTGCTCTCTGCAGTTCACAGCAAAAATATCTTCACACTTTGTCCCTCTGCAGACAGAACTCCAGGTGCACCTGGATTTCACCATTTCAATGCCTTCCCACAGGTCTGATAAAAGTTATTCATCTTTGGCAGACAGCAGTCCTGCACCAAAGGGAACAGTAATCCGTTGCCAGTCTAACGGGGCATGTTGCAACTGCAGCTGTTCAGTATCAGAACTCCCTGCAAGAAAAATAAGAGAGTTTAGAGGACATAAAGGTACCTTCACAAGTCACTGCATTTGGATAGACTAGAAGATATTAACAGTTGCATTTTGCTGCAGGTTATAATGGGCTTTTGAACTACCTGAATCACACAAATGCAAAGATCTCAGGCATTAAAGTTGCAAGTCACAGCTAAATAACTCAGCATGATACTACAGGCACTTAATACTATTAAGCTAAACCCCATGCTAATTTTGCTCTAATAATTCCGAGCATTGGAACAGCTATTGTAGGTTATTTATTCCTTCTTAATGAATCAGCTGTAGATTACAAGGAATATTTTTGCTTTTCCTGGCAGATGAAACAATTCAGAATTAACTTCCTTTCATGCAGTATAGCTTTAAGTTCCCCAGCAAAGCTGCAGATTGAAATTTCCCATCAAGACAGTGGATCCTCAGTAATGTGCACACAGGCCTCGACATTAAAATCAACGTTTAGATCCAGGGCCTTAGCAAAGATGGGCACATAGTCATTTGTGCTAAGACAGAGTAGCAATTATGACCCCCTGAGGCCCCTGGAGTTATTTTAATCACAAAAGCCAGAACGAACTTGTTTGCAACAAAGGCACCCTCAGTCCTTTCAGCTGGAAAGAGACAGGTTGCTCTATTTAAATCATTTAATTTGGAATGAAGTTATTCACTCTGAGATGTTACCCTTACTCCAGTGGGGACTATTTCAGTCACTAACAATTCAACACTCCAGTGCATGTTCTAAAGAAGAGATATCTAAACCTTTCAATGCTAAAGCACAGTAACTTGTCACCACTCTACTTTCAGCTGTGTTTCAGTAAAGGATATATATTTTTAATCCAGCTGATGTAGTCTGAAGGCTATCGAGCCAATTCCATGTCAATTGCTGCTGGATATGCTTTTTTTTTTCTAGATGTGCTTTACTGGAATAAAAGGCTTTTTGGCCTGATCCAAAACCAGCATTGGCAGAGTCTACAGTGTTCCTTGATAGCTGTTTTACATCATACCTATGTCTTCAGTCCTAGTGTATTTTTAGCAGATGCTTCAGTGGGAGCAGCTCAGATGACTGTGTGACATTGACAACATGCTGCTGATCAAAGTGTCCTCCCTGGCAAGCCAGGGAGAACCAATGTCTCCTCTATCTTGCATTATATAGAGATGAGGTACATGAAAAATGTAAGCAGTAAGTGCAGAGATACAAGACCTTTAGGAGGCATCCTGAGATGGTGCAGGAGGATCCTTATTCTCAGGCTCTGGAGGAGGAGCTGGCACACTTTCCTCTTTCTTTTGTGCAGCCAAAAATTCATGAATCGCCCTCTCTATCTGGGGCCTGAAGATGTGGTTTAGTTTTGGATCCACCACCTGAGAAATAATTCTGTCCACTCCAGCTTCCAGCATTCCTGACCTTGAACAAAGACAAAGAAGTCATTCAGCTCCTCTGAAAAACTTCTCCCCGATCTCCTCCAGTAATTCTCCAGAGCCCTCCTGTCAACTGCAATTAGCATTAACATGGTGAGAACTGCAGCCTACTCAGTAGATCCTTAACAGGGAGTTGTTTCAATCACCTATTTCCCCTCACCCCCTCTCACTGCTCCCTACAGAATTAACAACTAACAGCTGGTCTCCCAGGTACTTAAATGACACGTTGGACAAGAACCACTTTTAATAGGGCTCATGTGGAAATGAGGTCAATATGAAAGCAAACAAACACATTTTGGCACAAACAAGAGAAACAAGCTATTCTGAGGAGGAGGGCAGGTGAGAGCACAGTCTTTTCTTTGGCTGACTGGAGGGAGAAGAGCCCTGCCCCCTAGTAACAGGACTGTCACTTGCTCCTTGTAACTGTTAGTCTAGACAGATGGGTATTAATTATAAAAACAAGACACTGAGCACACAGCAAAGTTTCTGGACTGAACACTAGTAACTGAAGTGACTTATTACTTCAGGGGCTGCGTCAGACTCTTGGATTGTGGGGCACAGGCTGTCTAGAAGGCTTAAGTCATGTCTGCAAGGGAGCAGGGGACAGGAAATGGAGACGTTGCCTGGCACTGGGAAAAGGAGCCACAGGACTAAGGCCGTGAATGCTGGTGCGTGAGAGGGTGCAGGGTCAGGGCACATCGTGTCACCTCCAGGTGACAGCACAGGGCACATCGAGCGTGAAACACATCTGGGCACCCTCAGGGCTCAGCCGTGCAGATCCAGGAGCGACAGGGACCCTTCAAACACCCCAGTACTGGGTCTCTTCTTTATACTAATGACCTGTCAAAGAGCACTTCACACTGTTCTCATCACAGGCTCTCTGATGTAACGTTTTACAACTGTCCACTTTATTCTCCTGGTAGAGTAACATGAATTAGGAAAAGCATTGAGACAAACATGTCTCAAGGACTCCAAGTAATGACAAGAAATTCTGTATTTCCAGTGGATGCACATCCCTTCTCTAATTACAGATTAAACAGACTAATGTGACATACTCATGGATTTACAGGTTCTAGCATGTGCTCTTGAAACAGTTTGTTCTGTGTGCCAGATAGTCTTTTAGCTTTCCTTTGAAGAAAAAAATGCCATGATCAAGTTCTCAACTGCCTCTCTCCCCACAACTTTTACTATAAAGGTTTTCTCCATCTAATAAGCTAAGGCTCATATTTCAGAGTGCCAGGAGGCAGCAGCAGAGTTTAATATGGCTTTCCTTGATTTCACCCTGGAAATCAATCATAGAATCCCAGAATGGTTTGGGTTGGAAGACCTTAAAGATCATCCAGTTCCCACCCCTGTCATGGGCAGAGACACCTTCTACCTGGCTTTGGACACTTCCAGGGATGGGGCAGCCACAGCTTCTCTGGGCAACCTGTGCCAGGACCTCGCCACCCTCACAGGGAAGAATTTCTTCCTCATATCCAACCTAAGTGACTCTTGGTTTGAAGCCATCCTCCTTGTCCTGTCACTCCATAGCCTTGTAAATAGTCACTCTTCATGTTTCTTGTAGGTTCCCTTGAGGTACTGGAAGGTCACAATTAGGTCACTCTAAATCCGAATCCTTCTCTTCTCCAGGCTGAACAAGCCCAATTCTCTCAGCCTTTCCTCATAGGAGAGGTGCTCCATCCCTCTAATCATCTTGGTGGCCCTCAGTGTAGAATCTTAAATATCTGTACAAAAGTCTCTCTCTGCTGCAAGAGATCAGGCTGGTGCAGTGTGATTGTTGCTTGTCTAAACACACAAGCTTTGGCATCTTCAGAGTTCTTTCTTTAAAGAATCTTTAAAGAATTTAAAGGCTCTTTTCTGAAGATAAAGATCAAGGTCATTCAGCTCAGTTCATCAGGCACAGCACTGGCTATTTGCAGCAATAATTTGGCTAGACAGCAAATACAAATACTTCACTCAAAAACACCAATTTCAGATAAAGCAATAATGTGCATTGTGATGAGACTGCATCCACTATTACAATGAAACTCATGAGAGCACGACAGAAATTCTTGTGAAAAACAGATTCTGCAAATCCTGACTTGATTTAGGTGATGTATTACTTATCCAACAGCTTCACTATCGTTTCACAGACAACTGCTCACTTACTGAATCACACTCTGCCTGAGCCCATTCCGTAGCTGGTTTTTGTTCATGGCTGGATTCCATTCCTGTTTGTCCAGGTGGGTCGATACAAAGTTGTCGACTTTCTGCCTCAAATTTTGATAGGCTGGCTAAGAAAATATCAAAATAAATCCAGTTAAACAGCTACAATATCTCAAAACAACGTCCTGCCAAAGGCCCTCACAATTTATCTGTTGTCACATACAGACTGCTCTGTTGTCTGTATTCTCCCTCCCTTCATTCTCTGAACAAAGATAATCTTGTTTTCCCTGAGAGCACAACTGGTAATTGCACAGAACAGTTAGGGTGTTGTTACAATAATTCAAATGGCTGGATATACTGGTTTTTAAATTGTTGCCTGCTCATGGTATTACTGAGTGAAATGTAAACTGTGCAGAAAGGAGTTACTTAAGCAGGGCTTTTGTTGTCTGGAAACCCTCCATCCCAGAATTTCGAGGAAAATGGATGAGTGATACTGTCACTAACAAAGAACTCGAATTATTTGCTTCTGTGGCACTATCAGCAAAGATAAGAATAGATAATTGTAAGAATTAAGAGAATAATTATGATAATTATAAAAATAACAAGATAATTATTTGAGTTTTATCTGAGGAAACAATTCAATTTTAACAGAAGTTAAATAGGAATTAAGTAACAAACCTATATAAATACACAGGACCATTCATATCTTGGATGCAAGGACATAGGGGTGACATGAATATTTCAGGGTCTGAGGTGCAGTGTCTGTCCTGGGCAGCGCCGACAAAGCCGCTTTGTGCACGAGTGTTTTTGTGCCGGGTGCTGGGCCTGGATGGCGACTGCAGGTCCCAGGACAGGGCTCTTGCTGAAAGAGTAAAATTCTGGGGAAAGCAAAATTCCACGAGTGCTGAATTTTGACAGGGCAACTGTGAACAACCCGACGTCGTGTTGACAACAAACGCTCGGGAGCTCGTGTGGTGGCCGAGAAGAAATGAATGCCAGATAGGTCTGAGAAGTAGAACAGCATAGTCTGAGTCTCAGGAGGGAAAAGTTAAGTGTTTGGACTGGGGATGCGGGGGGAGATGAGATGCGGGATGGGAAATGCGGGCTGAATTGCAGCGCTGCTCTTGTGGGAAACTCTTTCCCCGAGGGGGCCTGGGCCGGGCAGCGCAAGGCCGAGCCCGTTCTCCGGCCCGCCCCTCCCCTGGGCCGTGCCTGTGGCCCCACACCGGGGTCTCCTCCCGGTGCCACCGCCCGGCCCGGCCGTACCTTGGTGTCCACGTCGGCCAGGCAGTCGCGGCGGAAGCCGTCGAAGAGGCCGCGGCTCTTGAGCTGCTCCACGATGATGGCGATGAGCTGCGGGTCTCCGGGGGGCAGCGAGGCCGGGTCGGTGGGCCCGGGCCCCGCCGCTCCCCCC
>JAWWEW010000028.1:15629352-15683479 GCA_035583185.1 Anabacerthia variegaticeps | reverse complement strand
ATGGACCAGGCTCTGCTTGGGGTGCCCAGCAATGGGACAAGAGGCAACGGGCAGGAACTGATGCCCAGGAAGTTCCACCTGAACATGAGGAAGAACTTCACTGTGAGGGTGACACAGTGTTTGCCCAGAGAGGGTGTGGAATTTTCCTCACTGGAGATCTTCTGCTCTGGGATGACCCTGCTTGAGCAGGGAGGTTGGACCACTGTGGACTCTTCCAAGCTGTGATTCAGGGAAGTTGATTGATCCCTTTAAGAGAGTTCAGTTCTCAAAGCCACTTTGGAGCTGCTTCCTCAGAGGTTTAAGAAAAGCAGGTGCATTTGCAGGATCTTCCCCTGGACCTGCTCCTGGGCTGCAAGCAGGACACACCTGGAAGAGTGTGGAAGGAAAAGGAAACAGCAGCAGTGACTGCCAGCACAGGATCTTGCTGCTCAGCTGCAGAATAAACAGCATCCAGTGAGTGCTGGAGAAAAAGGAGGCATGTCAACATCCTTGCCACCAGATCCCCAGTGTTAACTAGAGGAAACCGAAGCCCTATTTCCACTGGGGTCAGACTGATGACTGGAAAAATGTTTCTCTGTTTACAGGAATCTGAAACCTTGTAATTCTCCTCTGTTCTCTCTCCCCCTCACTCTCTCCCCTGCAGCCAGCCAATTGACAGTGGGCACATTTGGAAAGGAGGGTTTATTCCAACTTGAAACCTCTGTAATTTAATAAGAAAAATGGTTTGGGAACAATAGGAACCACAGCAGCAACATAGACAAAGTATTTTAAAAAGTCCAGGTCTAGAAAAGATTGGACAAAGTGCCTTGGAATCAGAGATGCTGGTGTCCCCTGGGACCAGTAACAAGAGGACAACCACGAGGACAAGCGCCTGACACCAGCAGAGGCTGGGGAAGAAACAGCACCTGGAGGGCAGGGCAGAGCTGGCAAAAGGCCTGGTAGGAGCTGCAGTTGTGTTACACGTATTCCAGCACCAGAATCTCCTGATCCTGAAATTTGCTTGACTTAAAAGCTGGAGCCTGAGCACGTGTACCGAAATGTAGGGTACTGCTGGTACAGGCTGTGACTTGTGTGCACTCTCACTGTGATGAGCACAAACAGGCAGTGAAAAGTTCAGATATTTTTAGAAAGAAAATTCATCTGAAATACAGTCTGTATTGAAGAAAAATTCTGATACTGTATGAAAAAATAGGCCTCTCCTTGTCTTTACTAATTCATTTCCCAGGTCACTGTTGGCTCTCCTGGGGTGGGCTCTTGTCTCCTTTCTCAGCTCTGGTTTTATTTACAGAGAGGCTGTTGAATCTCCACTCTGACTAGAGGAAAATTCCTTAAATTGCCATATCAATCAGAGGAACAGCTTGTCCTTCTGTTTCAGTATTCATGGGGTAGAAAAGAAAGGATCAGTAAAAGCAGAGGAGGATGTTTGGAGAGGCTTTTTCAAGTCCCTCTTGGACCTGCTGTGCTGTACATCAATTTACCTTGTTTTGAATTCAGGCAAAGCAGGAGCTGGATTCCCAGTTTAGATCCAGGAGTCTCTAAACTAGCAAAATCCAGTAGTTCAAATGAAAGTTTCCAGTTTCAACCCCCCCCCCCAGTCCCTCCCCCCGCTACGTGATGTGCATTATTTTTATTGCTACTTGTCCATATTATGTGTCATCACAGTTTAATGTCTCCATATTTAGTGTCTCTCTGGTTCATAGCCACATATAAGTTATTATTGTTCCCTGGTTTGGCCTAAAACTGAGAGATGTTGAATGCAAAAATCTGCTATGGAAGTCTCATTGAACTTTGGTAATTGTATAAAATATTTCCCCAGTACTTCTGAAATTATCCTCCAAGTGGAAGTCGGTGGGCCAGGAGGTTTTCACTCTCTACAGCTCCCTGACGGGGGAGCCAGGCAGGGGTCGGGCTCTGCTCCCAGGGATCAAGGCACGGGACAAGAGGAAATGGCCTCAAGCTATACCAGGGGAGGTTCAGGTTGGACATCAGGAAGAATTTCTTCTCTGGAAGGGTTGTCAGGCATTGGCAGGGGCTGCCCAGGGAGGTGGTGGAGTCCCCATCCCTGGAGGTGTTAAAGGAATGACTGGATGTGTCACTCAGTGCTCTGGTCTGGGTGACAAGGTGGTGATGGGTCATAGGTTGGACTTGATGATGTTGGAGGTCTTTTCCAACCTAAAGGATTCTGTGATTCTGAGGTGGCTGAGAGCCCCCCACAGCTGCTGGGGCTGTGGCTCTGGCTTATCACAGCCCTGGGCTGTGGCTCCTGGATAACCTGCTGCCCAAATCACCTGGTGTGTTCCAGGTACTTGTGCCAGCACCAGGATACCTTGGCAGGCAACCCCCAGTGCAGACACAAAGGTCAAAATGCAGCACGTTGAAGCACCTCTTTTTCAACTTACGTTTTTTCCCTTTTTGGAGTCTTATTGTGAATTATTCTGTAGGCTAATGCTGGATGAATCAGCTGTATTAATTCCTTATTATCTGTGTGACCATGGTACCAGCAATTTTAGCACGCCAAGGTAAAGGTGAAAAGAGGAAGGAGAGAAAGCTCAGGCAGCTCAGTAGGAATTTACCTTCCTCAAACTTCCTCCTGTTTCAAAATCAGCAGTGTAAAGTCTGTAGTATTAATTGGGGACTGTGAGTGTTTGAACACCGGAGATACATTATTTACCAGCAGAAAATTCTGGCAGGTCTGAAAATTCCCTGAGATCCTAAGTGAAGCAGGAACCTTTTGAATTATTCAGAACCTGAATAGACAGCAATCATTGCTGCTGTTGTAACAAGTTTATTATTTTAAATTATTATTTTCTGGTACTCTCTTGTGCACATTTATGCCTTTTTAATGCCTTCTTTCTTTTTTTCCCCTTGTATTCAGCAAAGACTTATAAATGTTCACAGGTGTGAGTATTGCCAGAGCTCCCCCCCCTTCAGACTGTTTGCTCATGAAGGGTAATTGATCTTCATTAAGTATTTTATTGCCACCTGACTTGAGCAATTCCTGATGCTTGGCATGGGCAAAATACCAAGAAGGGCATTTCCCTGCCCCTCCAAACAGGCTGAGCCTCTCCCAGAGGAAAGAGCTTCCCCTTTTCAATTCAGTTTTATATGTTGAGGCCCAAGTGTTGGAAGCTTTCTTTCAAGAGATTTTTCTTTCTTCTTCCCCTTTAAATCTTGTAAATAGGCTCCTCTGCTTCTTGGGAAATTACAGTTATTTTTGGAGCAGTGAATTCTCATTAAGGCAGAATGTATTTACGGCAAAAGGCATAAATGCAGGTGGAGACATTCCTGCACGATGGAGAACATTGCGTGGGGGAGTTGTGCTGCACCCCCACAGCATATGTGAAGCCAACTGAGGTCGTCCCCGTCCATGTGGGACATGTGGCTCCTCTGTGCAGTGAGAAAGCCCTGGGCACCTGAAAAAAAGATCCATGCTATTGACTTCTGTGACCTCTGCCTCAAGGAAAGTCAGTTGAAAAGGGCAGGGAACAGGGAGTGGCCAAGGGGACGTTGGTTGGTACGTGACTGTCACCAGCTTATCTGATATTCCTCCGGTGCCACAGGATCAGAGCTCCAAAGGAAGTGAGTGGGGGCCAGTGAGTTTCCAGAATATGGAGGGTCAAAAGGACAAACAGTCCTTTCAGGTAACCTATGGCTCTTTCCAAAGAATTGGGACCTCTTTGTCCTGATCTCCCCTCCCAGACCCACTATAGAAACAGATTTACTTTGGCCCTGCTTTTGTGCAGAGATATCTCTCCATAATCTCTCCCCTCCATTTTTCATGGCTTTTAAAAAGTGATTTTGACAGCGGGAAGCACTGCTGTTGTGATAGCCCTTAGACTGGACTCCTAAAAGAAAAAAAACCCTATTGTCATTAGAGAAGAGCTGAGGGAGCACTGTTTGGATTGAGTTGGATCAGTCTGGGTGATAGGATTCAGCATTCAGGGCTGAACTGGGGCTGAGTCTCTTGTTTTGCAGCCATAGAGTCCCACGAGCTGTTCCCCTGAGAGTTCAGCTATGGATACCAGACACCTTATCAGGATTGCCACAGCCTCCCGGGAGCTGCTGCATTTCTGGCTGAATCTTTCAGAGAAGTGCTTTTAAGATAACTTCTGCATCTGAACTTTTTCCAGAAAATCGTAGAATAATTTAGGTTGGAAGGGACCTCTGGAGGTCACCTCGTCCAACCTCCTGTTCAAAGCAAGGTCAACTTCAAAGTTAGATCAGGTTACTCTGGACCTTGCCCAGTCGAGTTTTGAATGTCTCCAAGGATGGAGATTGAACAGATTCTCTGAGCAGTGTAAACATTCCCATGAATTTTTTTCCTATACCCCATTTGAGTTGTCCTTACTGTAACTTATGGCTGTTGCCTCTCCTCTCTTTACTGTGCATCTCTGAGAGGAGACAGCTCTGCTTTTCTATTTAGGTTGTGGAAAACTGCAATTAAACACCTCCAGAGCTTTTTCTGGTGAGCACTAAAAAAACTTGGTCCTCTCAGCCCATGTTTGCGTGTTGTGTGCTCCCTGACGCCTCAGTGCCCCTCTGCTGCACTGCCTCCTGTTTGCCAAGCTCATCCCTATCCTTAGAAGCCCCAAACTGGACCAAATACTGCAGATGCAGCCTCACAGATGCTACGGAGAAGAGGATAATCCCATCTTTTGGCTGGCTATGCTCTTGTTAATACAACCCAACAAGGTTACTATTTATTGCTACAAGGGCACACAGCTAATTTCTGTTTAATATCAATCCCAACCTGCTGAAATAACCCTTTACCAGTGCCAGACTGGTCATGCACATGCTGGGATAGGATTCTGGACGCAATCCTGCCTGGCCACTATTTCTTGGAAGTTCAAATATGAGAGCTGAGCTCCAAGGGTTCACGAGACAACCATGTCATTCTGTCAGACAAAGAGATTTTTCTCCACTGCCTGTAAAGATCCTAAAGATATTATAATCAGTGGAGAAGAAATAGAATAAAAACTTAAAGCTGAAGTCAGATACACTGTGCTGCTGTGACAGGCCAAGAGGTTGCCATCCCCTTAGAGTGCCAGCGTAACTGAAAGTGTAATTGCTTCCTATCTCAGTTCTGTCAAAATATTTGTGGTTAGTTTAAGTGCAGGGGAAGGAGATGATGATGTTTGTGGAGAAAAGATAGGAAGGCAACAAGTAGACTGCAGTTGGCTTGGGGATAGGAACCTACTTAGAGCTGCAGGCAAGAAAGACTACCACCTTTGCCCTTGAAATATGGCAGCACTGGAAAAGCCAGAATGTGAGGCGTCAGATATGCCATGATAAGTATTATAAATCCCAGGTATTCATATGTCCTGCTCTTTCCCACATGGGTGTTTTGAAGAGGCTTCTCTAGAGCACAGATGGTGGGTGAAGCTGAGTCCCACTGATTTTTTGAAGGGCACAGAACTCCCCTGAGCATCTTTGAAAAATGCAGTTAATTAAATTAGACTTGCTTGATAACTGAGTGGAATGAAAGATTGCTGTGGGTAGATGAATATACTGTTTAATTGCACAAAATTTGGCAATTTTGCATAGCTTTCTTATGTAGACTCGCAGTGGAAAGGGCCCATTTATGTGTCTGATACATCAGTTTCAGATGCCTTTATTGGTCTGTGGCTTGTCCTGGGATTACAGTACTTTTGGGATGCTGTGGTAGAAGGCAGTTCAGAGCAGTGTTTTATGTAAGGTAGCACTCTGCACTATTTTTAAATTTTTATTATATGTTCTAGCATTTTAATAAAATGAGACATGCTCTTCCTTTTCTACAGTGGTACCAAAATCCAGTGTAGGGCTGCCCTGCTTGACAGTTTGTGGCAGGATTATTAAAAAGAGTTTATTCTGGGGCTATATATAAGTATGATACGTGGGTGGAGGCTGGACGGAATTGTCTCATGGGTCACATGCAGTGTGCAGAGCCCAACCTTCTCCTACAGATCCTGCCTGTAAATAGCATGGAACTTGCTCTGTCTTTTGGGTTTTTTGTGTTTTTTTTTTGTTGGTTTGGGGTCTGTAGCTTTATCTGCCTCTTGGCAGAAGGAGAGTCTAGGGTCCAGAGGTGGTGGGTCTCTGCCTTGCTGTCCCCACCAGTGCCATCCTCCTTGTCCCACGTGCACTGTGGAGTTTACCTGGAGCAGGCTACGTGCTCTCCTAACATGAGGCACGATTAGTCTCAAGGCTGAAGCTGTGCTTCACATGACATCCACACTGGCATTGCCTTCTCACTACTTCTGTCCTCAAAACAAACCCCACTTCTCTGTTTGTGACATTTCCCCCTCAATTCGTCCTTCATTATGTCTCCATACAGTAACTCTGTGTGTGCTTATGGACCTGATTTTCCATGGGTTCTAAGTCCAAAGCTATTTTGTTAGAGTTGGAATAAACATGTGCCCTCTTTAGTCATGTGAGCTCAGATACTCATGTGCAAACTTCTTAAAAGTTAACTAGAACTCGCTCAGGTTTGATAGTTTAACTGTGGTTAAATGGATTTTATCAGGTTTTCCTGAATGATTCACCTCTGGGCTAAAAATAAAATTGGAGTCACTTTGGGTAATTTACAAAAGAAGAACACGAGAAAGCAGGTTTTGGAGTCAAAGCATCTTCTCTTGCACGACAGCCTTGATAATTCTGTGTGAACAGTCTGATCCAGGAGAGACAGGGAGAAAAACAACAAGGAGCAAAATTTGGCAGATTCATGGGTGTTACTCTGTATTTTTACTGTAGGAGCTGATGTTAAGAATTTACCCAGCAGGCTTTTAAAAATTCAATAACGATTTAAAAAAACCTCACCGGTGTAGGGAAGGACAAGGGGAAAAAAAAGGACCTGAAGACAAGATAAGTCATTAGCGATGCAAGGAAACGCTGCTGTTGTCTTCAGGCTAAATCTATCAGAACAGAGAGCCATAAATCCAAGATTCATTGCTCCCTCTGCTCATTAGCTGTGTGAAACTGTGACTAAGCTTGAAGGTTAGTTGGTGTAGGGCAGTATTATTGTTCTCATTGCTCTGGACCAGGCAGGCAGCCATGATTCACACATACTGCCTGCCCTGAGAGGTGCCAGATTTCCACGAGTTTTTTCCGTGAGGGGGAAGATTCTGCAGCCTTGTATGTCTTCTGCCTTCATTAATTTTTTGCCTGGACAAAAGGAAAATTATTCAAGTGGATCTCTCATTTATTAAAGAAATTGAATTTGTTCACTAGACTAGGCTGGGAATGTAACAGGCAGAGATGGAGAGCATGAAGGATACAAGCCCAGCGGACATTTTTATTTTAACAGTGAAAATATGCAATCTGTCTCAGCAAAATACAGCTGCTGAGCAAATTAACTTGTGTTGAATGCTTATTGGGGGCCCACAGCTCATTCTTTTGTTCTTCATGTACAGCAAATGTGTTTTTCTGACTAAGAAATAATAGATTGTGGCTCTATAGAGCCTTTCATCAGATGATCTCAAAGTACTTGGCAAACATTAGTGGTTTGCTGGGGAGAGACTAAACCTTGCAGTATATCCAGTACCTAAGAGAGCAGGGTGAAAAGTACATTGCAACTGCTCAAGACGGCTGCAAAATGTTCAGCTAATGTGACTAACAAATACCAGGTGATGTTCTCTGAAGGGATGTCTGGTGTTAAAGTCCAGATAGTTCTATTTTCATTCATGACAACGTTAAGAGGATACAATAATGAGGTTCTAATTAATTTTTTTCCCAAGCTAAGGTGTGTGTGCCCACCCAAATAGCCAGATAACTTCAGTGCAGTGTCTATGAGCCCTGGCTCCCATCCAAGTCTTTGTTCCCATTTCCCTACTCTGCTCCTATGGAAAGTAGCCCATCCCACCTACCAGCTGGGAATTTCCCTGACACATGGGCATTCTCTGGGTAACATGAGATTGGCAAATGGTGGTCTGTTGCAAACCCCCCCTCATCTAAGCAATGAAGTATGTCAGGAGTGAGTGCCTGGATATTCAGTGTCAGAAGACTGAGCTGGAGCCTCTCTGTGCTCTGTCTTCTCAGGGTTGTGCTCCACAGGCACGACAGGATGTTAATCAGGAAAGTCCTGGAGTTCTGGAAATTTGAGGCAGGGACAGGACCAGTCTCCAGTCAAGTTCAGAATCATAGCATAGACAGTTTCCTCACGTCTTTTTAATTGCTTCTGCTTCACTGTCTTGAGTTAAAGCCTGTAGAAGGCACAGCTGACATTGCCTGTGTTTGCAGTTTTCAGGCTCCTGCTGCTTTTGTGCTGTTGTTTTCATCCACCATTCAAACCCAAGTTCACAGAATTTAAACATCAAGTACCTGCTCTGATGTTGGTGTTTTCACAGGCCTGCACAGAGTCGTGGCTTTGGAGTTAAAGTGGGGGGCTAGAGCTGCAAACCTTATACCCCATCCAGGTGTCTGAGACTCACAGAGGGGAAAATGCAAACTTCTGGATTAAGAAGTTATCCCCACAGTTCCCCATCTGTTAAGGGGACTCTCCTGCTGCAGTCCAAGGCAGCAGAATCCTTAAAGAGTGAAAATACCACTGGGTAGTCACTTTGAAATACGGCCTTATGAGAACACCTCAGACTTGTGGTAGCATTGGACATAAGCACGTGCTCTCTTTTAGACCCAAGCATGAATTAATTTGTAATGTAATTTTGTTATGAAGGTCTCAGAAATCAGCAAACCATCACCTCTGACCCAACTCTAGACAAAACTTGCAAGAGCCAGGGTTTCTCGTGGTCTGTCATAACCCAGTGGAGCAGAGGGAGGAGAATGGGGTAGGACTGAGCAAGCCACCGAGTGCAGCTCCTGAGAGAAAAAGAAAACTTCAGCTCTAGTAGGAGATTTACATAATGTCAGGAAAAGCGATTTAAATGCAAATAGCCTGGTAAGATTGTTAGAAATTTTGCAGTGGCTCTGGCAGCCAGGTGTAGCATAAAGAGAACAAGAGCTAAACAAATATTTCCTTCCTCTGTGAGTTCATTTATTCACAACCAAGGTTCATTTCTTTGGCAGGTATATTTTCCCCTTCATCTTAAAAAGCCAAACAAAATAAAAACTTATAAAAAGGCTGACTAACCCCTCTTTCCTAAATGCAACACACAGCAAAACACACACCTGCATGCAGACAGGGAATAACCTCTCCAAGTGCTATGTAATACATATGTTTGTTGAATTTGACATCGTTTCATGAAGTGAGGCACACATCAGTGTTTTAAAACAAATTCCCTTCTCCTTCTCTTCTTGCATCATAGAATCATCAAATGGTTTGGGTTAGAAGGGATCTTAAAGCCCAACTTGTTCCACTCCCCTGCCATGGGCAGGAACACCTTCCACTGTCCCAGGTTGCTCCAAGCCCTGTCCAACCTGGCCTTGGACACTTCCAGGGATGGGGCAGCCACAGCTTCTCTGGGCAACCTGTGCCAGGGTCACCCCACCTTCACAGGGGAGAATTTCTTCCATAAGTAAAAGGTTTCTTCCAGGTGACCTGAGGGGACACTGCTGATGTAGCTGCAGCTTCCCAGTGGTCACAGGTTCACTCTGTTAAGACCATTTAAAACTCCAAAGGGTAAACCTTGGCTGCACTGAGATCCAGAGATCTCTCTGCCATTGATTAGAGTCAGTTAAATCTCGGTGTCTCCATTTCCCCCACTGTACAGTGACGCTCTGTAGAACTCTGTAAGGGTCTGTTTGCTGCTGGTAAAACTGTCATCTGAGGACCTATTCTTAAAAGCCCAGGAAAGATAATTATACAACTTGTGTTAATTAGCTACCATTCAGTGTCAAAACAGTTCTCGGTGTTGTAGCCTTCCCACTGCAGTTGCTGTAGAGGGCACTGGCAATGGAATTGCAGTGGAACTGCTGGTGTGAATCCCTCCACAGTAAACATTTCACTTGCAGGATCACTCTCTTCATGACATTGCAAATGTATTTCTTCTTTAAGAGATGCTGCATTTAGAAATTTGCTGAGCCTCCTCTCAATCCAGCAGTTTGTCCTCCACAATTAAATTATGAACGATTTCTAAATGAAAAGACAAGCTGGACAAAGAATTTATTTCACTTTGCTTGTCTCACAATACCTGGGCAAATTTAAAATACCGTATCCATCAGGCAAAGAGGAAATAAAAACATCTTCAGAGCTAAAATCATGTAGCATCTGTTCCAAATTCTGTCAGTAGAAACACTCTGTTTCCCAGAAAGGCTAGCGGATTTATTCAGAATAGCCCTTACCAAGATCTCAAGCAGCTTAAATTTGTGGTATAGAATATTTCGGGACTTAAGAAGGACTCCACAGTCGGTCTGTCTGCCTTGTTGGCCACGTGTCACCAGTGCAAGGGCTGGTGGGGATGGAGTGGGAGTGAGCATACTTGGAACATCTCCCTGTGCCGATAGGGATTCACACTAATGGGTGGCAGACTTCTCATGCAATTTCACAAAAACATTTGTTAAGCAGAGAGTTGCATCCCAACTTTCTGGATAGACTGAATATAGATTTGCAGACAGGCTTGGGCTTGTGCTGAAAACATTTGTTCTCTATTGCAGACCTACCCGTGAGCCCGGCCTGTGGCAGTAGCCAAAAGTGGCCAAAATTCGGGTGTGCCTCTAAAGAAGTGAAGTTTAGCTGTTGAAAAAGCCTCCATGCTAGGAATTTTCTCGGCTTGGCCAAGAAGCCAGTTGGTGTCTGGCTGTGCTTTCAGTGCTCAGGGTCCCTGCAGAGACAGTGAGGCAGCTTTCCCAAGGCTGTTCTGGTCATTACTGGTCCTGACTGGGTTTGAAAGACCTCCAGGTACTGTGATGTTTCCATGCCATAGGGCTGTTCTGGCACAATGAGGGATTTTTGGGTTTGTTTTTAGACTTTTCATAAAATTGTTTCCCCCTTGTGAACTTGTTTCTCCAGACTCTGCATTTTGCTTGTTGACCTTTCAGTCAACTGGCTCCAGTCGGAGTGGTTTGGCTCAGAAAAGCATGTGAAGGTGTTAAGATAAGGAGTTAAACCTCCACCTCACTGATCACTGTATTTACCCTTTAACAGTCTTTGGAGTCGTCCATCCCTTTCCTCTCCCTCCTCCCAAATCTCAGCAAGAGCTTTTCCCAGCCTGTCCTACTGCACCCACAGGACTCGAAAAAAGCATCCATGAGATCTGCAATATAATATATGAGCATTAATGTAATCTGGCAATTATCTTCCCTTGTGAGGGGCAGATGAGATTGCTCACCATGAGAAAGGTCATAACGACAGATCAGCCATCATGTGGTGTTTGCACACACTGATTGTTGGTTTATTGCGAGATGCTAACACTCAGGAGGAGGAGTTAGCACAAAGCTGATGTGATCATAGGGATCTGCCTACTGTAATTGGATTTACCCCATTAACAGAAGAATGTTTGCGAAGGAATCCACACTTGATGCTGCACTTCTGCATATTCCAAATAGTCATATACTTGCTTTGATCTCCAATGGAACTGTGGTATTAGGATCAGTAATTTGCCCTTTGTTAGTTCTCTCAGATTTAAAAATTGGTTAATTAATGATTTAATATAAAATCATGAGGAAACAAGATCATAAAATCTTGCAGAAAGGTCTTATTTATCCTATTTTTAAGCCTTGTCATAGTTTTTCTCCCTGAGTGCTCAATAGGATTTTGTATTTTTTTGCTTTATTTTTTTCAAAGTTTTTTTCTGTGTAGCTGAATCTGTTCCCTCAGTGAGGGAGAAGGGGGAGGGAGGCTTACTTTTCTTGGTAATAATCTTTATAAAAATTTTATATGCTTAAATCCTCACAAATAGCCAAAAGATTATCAAGCAAACTCTCATACTCCAGACTACATACTGGAGAATAATCTTGTGTTTAAAAAAAGAAAAGGCCACAAATAAAAAATTAGTCAGGAACAAATCATTGAAGAGATAAATTATCCTCATAGGAGAAAGGTCTTTGTACCATGCTGAGTGGATTTCTATAGGTACAGCGTTGCTGGCTGAGAATAAATAAAAATACAGTATCTTTACAAAGCAACAGCCACTCACTCATAATAAAATATGTTCTGCTACTCCTAACCTAGATTTTGCTGTCAAATACACTCTAAGGCTTTGCTTGGTTTCATTTTTTTCTCTTTAATTCATTGTTGCTTCCTTCAGACAGGTTAATCAATACTCTGAAAGCTATTTTTAGATTCAGTGACAAGCTGACTACATCCTCAAGGCAGAAGGAAAAGTTTCCAGGTCTCTCTCAGCCCTTGGTGGATTTTCAGAATAGATTGGTAGGAGAGGGAAAATGAGACTTTCCAAAAGCACAATATTTTTAACTGTAGTTTGCTACTAACAGGCTTAGGTTTTCAAAAGTCTCACTGATGGTGGATAAACGTGATTGAAACTGCCATTGTACTGGAGGGAACAGTTTTAAACCCTGTTGTCCTGGTTTTCAGTGGTTCCTCTGCTGTAGGGGTTGTTTTTCAGCTGCAGTACTCTCTCAGATGAGCATCTCAGAGAGCCCTTAGGCCCCTCACCCCAATCATATCCCTGCCCTCCATCCCATCCACGCTTCCAATGCCTACATAGCTCCCAATCCAATTCAGCCCTGGTGCCCAGTGATGGTCCCTGGGCTGAGCAGCCCTTGGCTCCCCACCCAACCTGTCCTGCAGCTCCAGTTGCCCACTGGCTGCTCCTCTGGGCTCCCCAGACCTTCCAGGGTGTCTGCTGTGAATCCAGGTCTGACATGGACACAACAGGCTGCCCCTGTGGGGTCTGTAAAACCAACCTACCTGCTGCTTTCCCCCGGTGGTGTCAGATAACAGAATCATAGAATATGCTGAGGTGGAAGGGACCCACAGGGATCATCCAAGTCCAGATCCTGGCCCTGCACAGACACCCAACAATCCCACCCTGTCCCTGAGAGTGTTGTCCAAACACTCCTTGAGCTCTGTCAGCCTTTGGGCCGTGCCCACTGCCCTGGGGTGCCTGTTCAGTGCCCACCACCCTCTGGGGGAAGAACCTTTTCCTGATATCCAACCTAACCCTGCCCTGACACAGCTCCTGCTGTTCCCTCGGGTGCTGTCACTGGCACAGAGAGCAGAAATCAGAGCTGCCCCTCATGAGGAAGTTGCAGACAGCTGTGAGGTGTCCCCTCCTCTCCTCCAGGCTGAACAAACCAAGAGATGATAGGACACAGGTCCAAAGTTTTATGTCCTAAAGTACAGCGGATCAGCACGTGGCTGTGCTGCTTGTGCTGTGCCTCTTCAACCTCTGCAACAACACTGCAGTTCCTTTTGTCTTTAACCTCTACCTGTTTGCTTAGCTGGGATTTGAACAGATCACTGCATCCTTGTGCTAATTACAGTTTAATAATTAGTGCCTATCAAAACACTGCCTTTCAACTGCCATTCATTTTGCTCTTTGCTTGCCAAGTAACCTCACCTTCCCCTTGCTGCAGACACTCTGTTCAAGGGTGACAGCATTAGCATTTCTTAATTTCACATCCAGTTCCTTCTCTATCCTGCACTTTACCCCCTCAGTGTTTTCAGTTTTACTTCCCAAGATAAAAGATACAAATCACTCTTAACATGCAGAAAACCCACTGTGAATAAACCAAGCCCAGAGTTTCTTGCAAAGATACAGGGCTGATCTTCCAGCAGAACAAAAGCAAAAGAGATGGCAGTCAGGTTTGTCAGTGCCATTTTAGGTTGGGAAGATTGATTCAGGTTTAAAGTGTTTTTGTAGGACATACAGAGAGTTAAACGTACAAGAGGCTTAAGGGAGCCAGTTCTCTATTCCCAGGATTTTAGATGCAGTGAGATGGAAGAAAGTGGCTCAAGTTGGAGGAAAATGACTTCCTGACCTTTAGCCCAGTGATCAAATTGGCTGGCAAAACCAAGAAGTATTTGGAACCTTCGCTAGTGGCCTGGTGACTTTGAAGCCTGGCTACCTGTCCCTTCCCACCTCTTTGTGTGTCGACAGGCAGGGTTGTACGTCGCTGCCTCTGCAGCAAAATGCAGTTGCTGCTGAACCACTGTGTGTTGAGGAGTGACTGTGCACCACCAGCAGCTGGAGAGAAAATGGATTTTGCTTGCAGTGTAAATCATAGACCAGAAAGAAACTGAAACTTGACTTGAACAGTTTTCAAGGATTTCTGTGCTACATCTCATTAGTGTTAATTGCAAGCTTACGCCAGTGATTAATCAAACATTAGAAATGCTGCAGACCAGGATTTACATTATGTGAGCTTTGAACACTTTCATCGCTTCTTGCTGGGGGATATTTGATCAGTTCCCCTTCATTTTATTTTGTTTTAATCAGCACAATCAGCCTGTCACTGACAGTAAAGCTGTAAAGCTTCTTTATACTTCCAGTGGTGGATCAATAAATGTTCTCTCTGTGCTGTCTGCCCATTCAGACATTTGTCCTCCAGAGCTGAGGGTGTCAGGACTTCACCTCAGAGCTGCTGAAGTTGCATCAGCCCAGAGTTGTGTCTGCCATGTCAGTGATAAACACCCAGAAGAGCTTCAAATAGTTACCGCACTGTCACTTTCTGTACAGTTCTAAGGTTAAAAAAAATATTAGAAAGGTGTTCCAGCAGTCATTAAAAACACAAAACAACAACAACAACAAAAACCCAACAGAAACCTGTTTAATGGTGTTTTAGTAGCAATGTGGCTATGTTAGATGTAAAGCCAAGGACTGAGTGGGTGACAGGCTGGCCATGCTCTGCTCTGCCCTCACTCCACAGATCCCATGGGGAACTGAGACTTTAACCTTCAGATCTGTCTGTCATTGGCACTTGAAGCTACAGAGCTCACCCACCGTGGTGCCACTCACAGCAGAACTTACCAGGCACAGTGGGGCTGGAAACCAAAGCTGGGTGGACCAGGCTTTCCTGTGACTGCGAGGCAGCTCACGATCAGCCCAAGCTTTAACACATCTCTTTCCTATCTGAGGCAGGGAGTGTAAATTATTGCTAGATCCGCCTCTGGGGCATTGTTCTGACTTACATCCAGTAGTAAAATACTACATTTCAGTAGTCAAAGAAGATTTCCTACTGAGACACAGATAGTTTGGCTTAAAAATGTAATGCCTCCTCATATACCGCTGAAATACATATGCTTATCTGCCCCCTTTGCTCTTTTCAACTACCATTATGTACACAGAAACCTTAAAAAAAACCCAACCAAGTGAAGATGTGTTCAGATCTTAGTTTGAGACAGAGCATTAACCAATTCATCACCTGCTCTTATCACCAAGGGGTTGCCCAGCTCCCGCTGTCCCAGGCACAGAGTTGGATGGAGAAAGGGAAGACCTAACAAAATACAAATGATATGAATCTGAATTATCACACTAGTAAATACTAAAGTGATAGTGTAAGAATCTCCCTGCTTCCTGGAGATACCGAACTGCATTAACAGAGCAGGACAGATAAAGGCTGTTCAGGGAAGCAGGATGTGGGCTGTGCCCCACATCAGCTCAGCAGCTGTGCCATCCAGCACAACCTGACCCAGCTCCTTCTCCTTCCCTCCAGCTCCAGTGGGGCTCCCCTCTGTCTCAGACGATGGAGAGCACGGAGGGACAGTGAGAAAAGAGGAGTCCACAGCAAACCAAGGCTGGTCCCCAGACGGAAACAGACTTGGGGGCAACAGAGATGTATTTTCATAATCCTGATTTTTTCTGCAATGTTTGTTCTCACATTAGCATCAACAAACAGGCTCTGACCTTGCCTGTTGATGCTTTAAATGCCCTGTTACACAGCAAGCATGGGAATGAGTTAGTCACATGGAAAGTACTTAGTCTCACATGGGCTGTTCATGTGCAGAGAGGAAAAAAAACCCCAGTCTCACAAATACAATAATCTCTGCAGGAATCTCTCTCTCCCCCCCACTTCTATAATGATGAAATACAGGGTGGATTTTTGCTTTAAGGCAGAATCATATCACAGTTTCAAGTCATTTTAAAAACACAGGCAAATCAATACTTTACTCTTCTTAACAACCATGGCATTAACTTTGTCACAAAGGCCACAAACTGCCTTAACAGACAGCTAAGAACCCACCTTTTTAACACACAGTGCTAATGTACCTCAGCTCGGGGCAGTGCAGAGTCTAAAAAATGAAAGCCCAAAAACTACTGAAGGCAGATGTGGGTAGAGAACAGCCCAGTACATTTCCCCTCCCAGCTGGCTGTTCCCAGGCCAGAGGTGAGCTGCCAATGCATCTGGAATTCGTGGAAATGCAAGAAAGAGGTGGGCTTTCTGGCTGCAATGTCTCATTCCCAGAAACACACACTCAGCACAGACCCAAGCCAAAGCCACTGCAGTGTGCTCTGATATGCTCCCAGACCCTTTCCTCACTCTCTATACCAAACAGACCCAAATTTTAAGCATCCTTTTACAATAAATATACTTTAGCTATACAAATCTGCATGAAGGAGCAGACTTGGGGTAGGTTGCATGGGCACTGTTGCTGCAAAGATCAGTCAGAGAAGCTCAATCAGTTCTCAAGGATTTAATTCCTGTGTTACAGCTCTGCCAGGTAGAGAATTCACTGGTGACACCCAAAAGATTCTTTCCATATTTCGGGGAAACGGCAGCAGGTGCACAGACAACATAACCTTTCCTCAGCTGGAAAACCTTCCTGAACAACTGCAGAGGTATTTATTTGGGTGGTGAGAGGATACTCTCTGTTGTTCCAGCTCCCAGAATAGCCTCTGGCAGCAGGGTTTGGCAGCTGAGGCTCACGTGTGGTGATATCCCCTCAGGACGCTGTGCCTGGTGGTCAGAGCCAAGCCAGACATCTATGGGTCCACCTGGGGCCTCACTGCTGATCTGTTCCTTCACCTCTGTGCATGTTCCTGGCTGAGCAAAGCCACGAGGCTGAATTAGCCTTGGTCTGGTGCCCACCCCTGTGCAGAGGGTCCATCACAGCACCTCGGCCGCTGCTCCATGTCCAGCTGCTTCTGAGTTTCAAGCGTCCCACACTGCTCATTCCTCCAGCTGCGTGGCTGTTTTAGGCAAGGCAGGTTATAAACACAATAAAGTCAACCAGTGGACTGCTGCTATAGCAGAACAGTCACTGACACCCATCTGGCAAAACTCAGAAAAACGTGCAAGTACATCATTACCTGTGTGGTGATGCAGGGGAGGGGAGTTGGTCTTCACACAGCAAGCTCATGGTCCTGGGATACCACAACTGATGGAACAAGTGAGATGAGAAAACCAAACAATGAACTGCATTGTCAATGTGTTTGCTCTTGCTATTATCCTGTAGCTGACTGGAAGATAAATACAAGCAACCCTGAAGCCTTTTTAAAAAGAAATCATCTAAATATATGATTATGTATTTCAAACTATTAGTTGTTTCTGCATGAGAAGCATACAGAAGTTCTCTACAGAGAGCATAGTCTAAGCCATTTCTCATAGATTAGTTATCTGAAAGCTAGCCAAAAAAAAAAATATATATATGTATCTATCTAAACAGAAAGTTTTAGTAATTTAAATACTCAGAAGTATGTTAATGAGAAGATGCCACAAAGATCAATACAATTTACATCAAAGCCAATATGAAAGATACTTTATTCAAGAGGAACAAAACACATTAAATCAAAGGAAATGTGGCTGCAGCCCTTCTGATGGTGACAGATTAGTTGGCCAATCTTTCTTGGCTGGGTCAGAGCCCATAACTCCAGCAGATCCAGGCTCCAGTGGTGTTCCCTCTCTCGCAGCCAAGCGCCAACATCAATTGTCCCTGTGGGATTTCATGGTAACCTTTCCTTTGGCTGCTGTCTCCATTCCTCATTGCTGCAGCCGATGGGGCTCCTATTTACGATTCCTGGTGCCTCTTCCCTCTGCCTCTCCCAATCCTGCACCCCTCTGAAAGCACAAGCACTTTGAAACTGGGCAGGAGAATGGAAGCAGTAAATCCACACTCTCCACCTCTATTTGGCTCAAGCATTTCCTAATTTTCCCCGTGCGTGTGCTCACAATGCCTTCCTGTTTTAAGTCCCTGAAAGAGTAACTTCCTTGGAAATTTGCCATTTGAAAGTGTCTTCACCTGCAATGCTTGGTGCTGATGGTTCTTTCTGGAGCAGAAGAGCCACAAAACCCCGTTAGCAGCACAGCGGCTGCCACGGTTCAGTGCTGCAGTGCATCAGAGAACTGGCAATTGCTCTTGCTTTCCCATCCTGCCTAATGCCAGCTGGCCTGTAATATTGATTTTTTTTTTTCTTCTGGTGTTAGAATATGATTTTATGTGAGTGCAGGACTTACTCCTGCTCCGTGGTGCAGATCCTCATTGCAGGATTGATGGGATGTGTGGAGGGCAAGGGTTTGGCTCTGTACAGGCTGGGCTCACGGGGAATGCAGGAGAGCTGTGACACCATTATCTGCCAGAGGAGTCTGGAGAGAGGTTGTACTTTTTTTGGAGCTTCTGGGCCAAAATGTCAGTCTTGCCTCCACAGCCATTTATTTAGAGATTGTCTCTTTCCACTGCATGATTATATCATGCAGCAGAATTGAGACCTGATCACTTTTGACAATCCTCTAAAAGTGGCTCTGACTGTAATTTCCCTTAGCAAAGGGTTTTCCCCTACATAGGCTCCTTCAAAGAGGCAGATGGGTTTGAAAAATGAAAAGGGAAATCTAATCCATTTTTAGTAATGATCCTCAAAAGTGATGTGCAACTCCCCTTCCTCATCTGGTATTTATACAACATAATGGAGCAAAGCTGAAAACACACCTGGGAGCTCACGAGGAAACGTGACAATAGTTGTTGGTGGCATTCACCTATTCCCAGTACATTTGCTATTCAAGTAGAGATTCCAAAGGGTACTTCCTACCTTTTTTTTTTTTTTTAAACTTGTCATTTTAGTACAATTTCTGTAAAATCAGACTATGCATTTTCTCTACTGAACTTGCTGGGTACCACAAAATAAGTTCCTGAACGAGCTCATATAAATGCAAAGCCTTTCCCACACAATGCTCCAAGCACTCAGAGAGGGGAATATCAATGTTAACATAAACAGTATTCTATCGAATTGAAAGAAGCAAAAGACTCTTCTTACTCTGCGAACATACAGTGCCAATATACATCACAATGAAAGAAAAAAATTGACTTTTCACAGGAGATGGAACTGTTTTCTGACTACACATTGCAACTGAACCCAATTTCTGACCCTTTGCCAGTTGTTTGGAATCCATAGAGAGAACTCGGTCATTTCTGGTTGTTTATTGTTCGGGGCAGAGTGTGCTGCTTTCTGTGTAATTACTGATGAGCACAAGGTGAAGCTGAGCGTGGCTTTCCCCACTCAGAGGCTGCAGAGGTAGCACAGTCCTGTTCACGTGTACAGTGCTGCAATGGCTCAGTTGCTTTTAGCCAGTCTTGACATTTAGCGTCGCCTTGGTGATTTTCTGAGTTCTGCAAAGTTAGCCTGAGCTTATAAAACATTGTCTTGTAAGTGGAAAAAATTAATTTTATGAAAAAAACTACGTGCTAAATCAACCTTTAGTCCTCCCTGTTGCTCTCTCCTGAGCCAAATATGCTTTACAGATTCAGCTGATAGGCAGAGGAGTTTGCTGAATACCAGCAAATACATTTTACCCTCTGAATTGTCTGCAAATTGGGTGCTTTGATGATCTGTGGTGGGTGATGGGCTGCCAGAATCTCAGTGCTGCTTGAACAAAAAGCAGCTAAAAAAAGGCTTTAAACTGGAGAATGCTGTTGAACTATAGCAGGTGACTGGTGCAGGGAATAATTATCTTACATACTTCAAAATTATTGGGTTTTGATAATTATTTGAGTTATATTTTGTGCTGTATTAGGCCCCAACAAGCCCAGGGGCTGGACTTGTATTGGCATTGTATGAAGAAGTAGCCAAAGATAACACGTGTGCTGGAGAAGCACTGTGAAGTGGAGGATTTGGTAAGAGTATGGAAGGTGCAGCCCGAGAACTAAGCGGTCCAGATGTACCTCAAACTTTCCCCAAAAAGTGGCAATTAAGTGTTTGACAGTAAGTGATAGAAGCTGTTCTAGAGGAGCAAAGGCTCTGTGCTGTTTGATCCAGCCCCAGGGAAGCTGGACAAGCCCCTGTGCAGCCAGCAGGTCCTTGTCTGGCCACTGCCCATCACACAGACCACCAGGAGGGAAGAGATCTTCTTCTGGACCTTCTCTTTTTCTCCTCAACTCTTTCAACCTGTCATGTCTGATTCTCAAGACCCCCTCATTGTGTGGCCCCTCCACCTGGGCTGCTCTGAGCAGCATCACAGCCCTGGAGGGCCACACCAGACCCCTGCAATGAGCTGCAGTGTCAGGTTGTGGGGAAGATGTACACACTGTGGTCAGACCTCAGCTCTGCACAGCAAGTCTGGTGACTTGTCACATGGAAAAATTATATATAATATCTCTTTGTCTTTGGAATAATATTGTTAAGAGGCTTTTGCTAATGAAATCACCATCCCCATAATCCAGTTCTCTGTGCCTTGGCCCCCACCAGGCAGATCTCCCCAACTTGGACCATGCTTAATTTCCCAGGGAACTTTTTGTACATGTCCTAATCACATGCATTAGTGGAAGAATAAAAACTGCTCTTAGCCTGTTTCAGGGGCTGTTGGTGTCCAGAGCAAACTCCCCAGTGTGCTGCAGAATAAACAACAGGGCCCCCAGTAACACTGATGTGATTCTCTGGTTATGCAAGGAGATCTCACCTCCACAGGACCATTCATATGCTGCCTCCCAGCCATGTTTACATTTAGTGACTGTCCCTCCTGTCCCCTCCTCTCTCCTTAGAGAATCTTATTCACTCATTAGGCTTTTCACTTGGAACCACTCAACCTTGCTGCTTTGATTTTGTAACAGGACAAACTCCAAGTCCTAGCAGGATAAACAAGATTGCATGGCTAATGATTTGTGAGCTTAGCCTGAATGCAATTTACTGCAGAAATTCCAGCCTATGAGACTTTGTGACCTGCTAATAAAGCACTTTTGGCAGGGGCTGTGCAAATACAAAGGATTTCGTAGCCTTTGATTCCAGGTTCATATCACCCTCCCAACTTGCTGAAATGGTGGTTTAATGTACAGTTTAAAAACCTAGTGACAACTGTTGGACTGAGGCAGGGTTTCACCCCCATTTGATTTAACTTATGAGGTGCAAGGGATGCTCATTTTTTTATTTTACAAACAGTCTGCTTTGTAGCAGAGTCACAGAACAACAGAATATACCACACTGGAAGGGACCCACAAGGACCATCCAGCCCAATTCCTGGCCCGGCACAGGGCCATCCCAAAGAGTCACATTGTGTGCCCCAGAGTATTGTCCAAATGCTTTTTGGACTCTGTCAGGCTTCTGCTGTGACCACTCCCAAGTGAAACGAGACCCTGTCCTTATCAAGCACTAGGCAATAATAACCATCATTACATTGTAATGTCAGACTAATTGGTGTCAGGAATTGTAACTTGGTCTTATCTCAGTTTGGTTCCCTGGGCAGGGAACACGGGGCAGTGGTGCAGTGTGTCACATGAGGGTAATCTGCTGGGGCAATGTCTTGGATTAGGCATTTCCTCAACAGTGTGGGTGTGTAACTGTGGCTCTGTCCCTTCAGATTTGACCTTGGGCATGTCAGTATGCTTGGAAAGAGACGACAGTCATTCTTCTTTGTGAAGAGAAGAGCCTTGAGAGTCTCAGAGTCATTATTTAAAGTGGTGGTCCCTCTCCTGACCTCCTGGTCTGGTGAAGTTCCCACAGGCGCCAGGAGAAAAAAGAACCAAACACTGAAAATCATCAGTCTGTCTTCTCTTCTTTATACAGCTGAAAACCTGAGGGCTGACCTGGGATCATGGTTTTGTTTATTTGCTGAGATTCAGAGGCCAGCTTCGTTTTATTGATTGCACAGAGTCTCTCCTCTCATTCATGGGTGCTGTTCACTCCCAGATTTTTAGATGGGATGATGAGGAAATGTCTGGTTATCCATTTCTTTGTCAGAGTCAGAAACCTCTTCCAAACACAGCATTAGCTGACACAGGCAGACTGCTAGACAAACACTGGTCTGCATGTTGTGTTCGAGTAAATACCTGCATTTGATTCCAAAGGGCTCCATTGATTAAAACCAGCTCCCCCCACAGACCCGGGGAACAATCGTTACAATGGGACACTGAGCCATTAAACATTACTACACAAAAATGCTGCTGGATCCTTTCATGTTTGTTGCTGTTCTTATTATTGTTGAGATCTGGAAAATTACCCATCAATCACTCCTTAAGCTGCTCGTGGAAGTTTTGCTGAACGTGGAGTCTGAGTTTGCTGCTGAATTTGTTAATCCTTGCCCCTGACAAAGAAATAAAGCCATGGGAAGCACATTGCACTTCCATTAGGTTGTCTCAATAGCTGTTATTTCCAGCCTGTTGCAAATGCACTGATACTTCCATGTGAGATAAGGCACATGATTTCAGGTTCTTTATTATAACATTTCCTACCGGTTTCATTTTTTCAGCACTTTGGGTAAATTTCTGTGATACCCACACTGATTAGCTTTCCAGGCTTTTGTTGCTAGGCCTTTATAAAAGCCTAAGAGTGCAGTTTGCATGAGAGCAGGTGTTCATCTAGCCCAGTTTCTTCTCTTCAGCAGTGTTTCAAAGTGGATGTAATGTATAGACAAAAGTATAAGAACAATCCCAACAGCCAGTGATACGTCCTTGGCATATTCTTTTAGCAAATTGTGGCCTAAGCATAAATCCTCTGCAGTTGATTTTGGTGTATAAAACTGAAAACCAGAATGAAGAGGAAAGACATCTATCCATGGAGAAACAGAATCACAGAACCACAGAATCATTAAGGCTGGAAAAGACCTCCAAGACCGTCAAGTCTAACTTTTGACTGATCTCCACCTTGACAGTTAGAATGAGTGCCATGTCCAGTCATTACCTGTCCACTTCTAGGGATGGTGACTCCAACATGTTCCTATCAAATAAAATGGCCAGCCCATTTTATTTATTCTGTGACATGCGTAGCCTATACCACATGGAACTTAGCAGAAAAGTAGTCGTGAACCCTATCTGGCAAAAAAAATGCCTTTTGGGATAAAGTGGATAACTTATGAGTTGGATCTAAGACTCTGTAGTGTTGATGTCTTTAGGACTCAATCTTGCAGTGGGAGGTAGATCAGTTAATTATTGGGATTGACAGGTAATACTAGAGGAGACTCCACCTGCTAATTGCAGAATGATAAACTGGGACTGCAGTCCCTGCAGGCATACAAAACTCAGGGAGGCTTTTCCAGAGAGCCAGGAAAGGAGGGTTTGGCCACACAAGGAAGACAGTCACGGTCGGGAGTGGGTAAGGCCAGAGATGTATGAAACTGGCTTGAGGAAACTAAAAGTGATTGAAGGGAATAGAGAGAAGATGGCAGGAGAGCAGCATTTGTTTTCCCAGGCAGTTTTCTGTACTCTTGGTGGGCTGGATAGTGCTGGAGTGGCTGAAGAGCCGAACTGGAGGTGGAGAAAACCCCACAGTTGTTGGAGTTTGGATCAAAGGGAGACATTTGCTGTAGAGTCTTCAGATTTTATTTTCTCACTTCTGAGTTCAATCCCAAAGCAGAAGGTACTTATTTTGTTGTTTAGATGTGGCAAAAGCCTCATAGTCACAGCCACTCCTGCAAGATTTGATGTATGATACTGTGGGACTTACTAGAGCAGTGACCTGTGAGATTTCCATCATTTTGTGGAAGGATCTCTTAGACCAACTTTTATGATAATAACAGCATTGGATATGAATTTGAATTTTAGGCTCGATTTGGTTCCAGATCTCTCAATCATTCTAAAATTAACTCCCTTTTTCAGCTCACATATATGTACAGGGAGGAAAACAGGGGAATAAAAAGCCATCACGAAATGTTTGCTAATAAGGGAACGAAGCACCTGTGATCTCACACGTATTATTTCTATTTTCAAAGACTAATGCAAAGTCCATTGGGTGGAATTTAAACCGCTGTCACTGAGCTAACTGCAGGAACACGGCGTTACTATGGAAAATTCCTGATTAAAGTCTGCAAAGAATTTCCTATGCAGAGGCTGTTTATTAATAGGTACCTCAGCCTCGCATCTGACATTGACAATTCTGCCCTTTAAACGCATCATTTTGCAAGCAGTTTGATAAAATGCTGCACTACTTTTTTTTTTGTAGGAAGAGAGAGCCTGTCCCAGCCCTCCCCCTCAGCCCTCTGCCAGCTCTGACCACTACAGTTTGCTTTGCTAAGCACAGGAACAAAAACTGCAACCATGAAATTATTTTAACAAGACCATGAAAAAAAAAAAAAGAAAGGATGGCGACAACAACAACAATTTGCCCAAGTGATGCTTGGAGAAAAAAAAATAAATTCCTCTCTCTAAACTAATTAAACTGTACTATGTGTCCTTGTGCAGTTCCTGGCGTTTTTCTGGTTCACTCAGTTTCAATAGATGCACAAGGACCGGAGCCAGAGCTCCTGAGTGACTAGTTCAGAACAAAAGCAGGTCTCCTGAGTATTCTTGAGCAGCCAGTAAATTGAGGGAAAGTTATTTTGGGTTAATCAATGTACTTCAGTTGCAATCACATTTAGCTTCTAACAGAGGAGCCTGCAAACAAGGAATTACTGTTCTGAGCTCAGCTATGGATGGGACTGGAAAGTGTTACTGGCTAGACTGTGCTCTTCTCAATGTCTTTTTTTCCCCCTCTTCCTCCTTTTTTCTTTTGCGTCCTGAATTGGGTTTGGCAGTTTTACGTGTCCTCTCCATTTGCATTTCCCCCCATGTTTATTTATTTATTTTTTACTGGCACCAGGAGCATGGGAAATTATTGGCAGTTACTTAAAAGTCCCCGCAGGGGAGAATTCTTGCCATGTTCTAGCCAGGCCTACTGTATGGAGCGAGAGCAGCTGGGATCAGTGCTCAGCTTCCCCCAGGAAATCCCTGACCTGTGCGGGTGTATGTTTATGTGGGCTGGCAATTGGAACTGCCGAGGTGTGGCAAGGCAGGGGGAAGGTGCTTCCAGCATCCCGGGGGACAGGCAGGGTGGATAAGGCTCCCAGGTGAGTTTAATAGCTTAGGTGTGCAATTACAAAATGGCCTCAAAGAGACACAGGGTAGGCTTAGATTAGATATTGGGAAGAAATTCTTCCCTGTGAGTGTGGTGAGGCCCTGGCACAGGTTGCCCAGAGAAGCTGTGGCTGCCCCATCCCTGGAAGTGTCCAAGGCCAGGTTGGACAGGGCTTGGAGCAACCTGGGACAGTGGAAGGTGTCTCTGCCCATGGCAGGGGGGACCAGAACTAGACAATGTTAAAGGTCCCTTCCAACCCATACTGTTTTATGATTCTATGAAAATGACTTCTTTTGACCATCACTTCTCCTCTTGAGGATCCTGAATGTCAGAAAATGTATCTTCCTTCCCCACATCCTCTTGCTAATGTGCCAGTGTGTATGAGGTGTGAAGGGCTCACTGTGATCACCTGGGTGAGGGTCCCAGATGAGACTACAGGGTGCTGCAGTCTTGTCTGCCTCCTGCACTAGTTTTGGAGCACCAAAACTTTGCTGCTGCAGCGCCTGGATCAGCCTGACCGAGGCTTTCTGGCCTCATGACCAGAAGCTTTCATAGGTATTTACAGCCCTGAAAGCCACTGTCTGTTCAATGGACTCCTAAATTATTGCTCCTGCTGCAGTGTTTTATTCATTCAGCCACTCCTTGTCACTCATGTACATGTTATTACACTAGAAAAATGCCAGTTGTCCAGGCACTCAGGCTGTGCTGGAAGAACCAGTTCAATAGATCCATATCTACCAGTTCAAGCAGAGCCACTGCTCTCAGTGCAATCCCCAAATCCAACTCCTCCATCCTTTCAGATTGCAGACTCTCCTACCCCCACTAAAGGTCATGCCTTTTCACATACCACTAAGCCTCCCAAGGCCAATGTTTCATTCACACGTTCAAGAACTTGATTAAGAGGTTGAGATGCCCAGACCACACCAAATTCATGCAGGAGTTTGGGGCTCCCAAAGCACAGGCAAAAGGTCTGCATGTTGCCTAATCTCTTTCAAGTAAAGGTTTATATGGAGAGACAGAAATCCAGACAAGTCTGGATGTTTTACATCCCATCTGTCCCCTTGGTAAGATACATGACAGGAGTATATATTACCTGTAAGTTTTCACATCATGAGGTTGCTCTTCAGGTCAGCAGAATACTGTTACTGGGGAGCCTTCTTGAATGAAAAAACATGTTTTCTTTCTGGTTTGCACAAGAGCCCAAGTGCTATTGTGCAACAGTGTTCAGACAGCTGGCTGTGCCTCCTGCCCAGCCTATACCTCCCCAAATGGGTCAGTGGGCTGCACAACAACGGTCCAGCTCTCCCTGAATGGGAGAGATGGCCTAAACTGTGATTTCAGTACCAGATACTAATGAACTCTGGATCTAACCCCTGTTTTGCAGCTTTATGCACCAGGATGACTTAAGCACAGTGGGCAGAGTCCTGCTGCCTCCCACCCTGATCAGGACAGGGTCCCCCATTAGGCACGTGGTCCTACAGAACACCTTGAATCCGACTCACAGTCAGGTTTAAGTGATGTATTGTACCACAACCATAGGTCTGGCAGGCTGATAGCACCCAGTCCCAGTGGTTAAACCTCCAAACGTGTGCCTTGAGACTCCCAGTCTCACAGAGGTAAGTGAATATGAGCACATCCAGATCCATAAAAGCTGCTTTTGTTGTCACTCGTACTCTAAGGATGGGTAGAAACTTCTGTGGGTGAGACCTTCTGTTTCAGAGACTTACAGTCCATCTGCTCTGGAATTACATGTGAACATTTTCTAGTTCAGCTCCTTCTGTTAATTTTTGTTTTGAGGGGCTGTTTAAAAATGTATTTATCTGGGTTTGCTTGTGCCATGCTTGTAGGATTCTTGGGTGGAAGCCATGTCTTGGAATCCCATAACTTTTCCAGGCATGTTTTCAGTGCTTACCGTACTCTGCTGCCGTTATTTTCTTGGCTTTGAAATAAACATTTTTATTCTTTTCCCATCCTCTTTTCCTTTAGCATCAAAAAGCAGTTTTCTTCCATCTTCCTTGATTAAATGTATATTCAGACATTCTGCTTTCTGCAGTTGCATCTGAACCAAGAGTAGAGACATGAGTGCTAAGCGTCAGGCTGAGACAAAACACTGCTTTGTCTTTGGCACTCACATTTTCTGAGACTGTTTTGTTGAGACCACATCAAAATGCAAAACAGAGATCTGGACCTGTAAGTGTGAAAACTTGCTTACTTAATTGCAGGTGGTTTTGAAGGGCTGTTTATAAACACTTGAAAACTGAGTGTTACAAGAGTTGCTCTGGTTTGTTGTGCCAAGTGACAAACTTTGAAAAGTCTCAGTGATAGAGAGAAACTAAAGGTTTTGGCATGGAAACCAAGCTTTAGTACTTCTAGGCAATTGTATAAGACCAAATCTGTCTGGCCTCAAGTTCACCCACTTGGTTTTGGGGTTTTACACTCTGCACACTGAGATAGTTGGTCTGTCAAGGTGGTGTCAAGCCTTCAGCACTTCAAGCCCTTCAAGGGATGTTGACAACACCAGCCCAACGCTCTAACACAGCAAGAAATTTGCACAACCAACCCCAAATACTCCACACATGAATTTGAAAGTGGGAAAACTTGAGTCTAAATTGAGCTGGGAGATGAGAAGGCTCAACTGCCGAGAGCGATCGCATGTGCTCACGCGCTGCCTCCCAAAGCCAGCACACATCGTGCTGGTTGGAGCAAAGATGTGCCAGGGTCAGGCAGGATCTGCGCCCAGGGACTCCCTGTGTCACCCTGGGACAAGTCACTTCACCTCTTTGAGCTACAGCTTTTCTATCTGCTCTGTGCTAGCGTGCACCTTAAACAACCAATGCCAGCAAAGCTCTCCTAAAGCCTTGATGAAAAATGCTCTCTGAGCGTGGGGTGTTGCTGTTGCTGTGCTGGTGAGGTCCAGAAGGCAGGAACAGCAAACAGAGGTGTCTGTCCTGCCTCTGACTTTGCTGTTTCTCACTTTGGGCAATTTAGGTCAGGTCCCTTTATTCTTTTTCCTCTTCCTCACATTATCCTCACACAGTTGTCTGTGAGTCTTACTACAACAGGCATTTGTTTTATTCCAATAAGTAGCTCTAATTAAATTAAGCTGCTTCTTTGACCAACAGGTCAAATTTCTCAACTACAATTGACATTTACATTCTTACTATGTCTTCCTTATTGGATTAAGTCTTGATCAAGGAAAATCATTTACTGGGGCAGCATCCAGAGGGACAGAACAACATTCTGTAGGCTGTTCACTGCCTGTGTGGTTTGAGAGGCACCGCAGACTGTAGGGTGATACAGGGCTCTTCTCCACAGCCATTTGCTGACTCGCTGGAGAGTGGTCAACAATGATTTTTCTTGACTGAAAGCTGTTAGCATTCAGGTATATTTATTTATAGGCTTGTACGTTCTGACTGCATCATGGATGTTTATGATTTTAGCTCCTCTGTTCTCTTCAAGAATGTCCTATTCCACTGGCAGTTTTCTCAAGGGCCAAGGGGAGAGAATATGTCTTGACAATAAATTCTCTGTCAGAAACCAGGAGAGACTTGCAAGGTCAGACCTGAAATATATATTATGTATATTGTATTGTGTTTATTTTTATGTTTGATACTTATATATATTCTGAATGTTAGTTCTGCAGCCCCTAGCTTCTCTCACAAAACCAAAAAACATCTTGTTAAAAAAAATGTCATGAGCTCTTGCTTCGCTCTCTCTCTTTTTCTTTAATAGGGATGTTTGGGCTGAGTTTAAAAAAGAAATTATTTAACTTCTGATTTATGAGTCTTAAGGGTCATAGTTTTAAGCTTTTCTTTGCAGTCATGAGACCTAGAAAAAAAAAGAAAGCTAAGACTCTGAGTTAATGAAAATAGTCCAGGAGTTCAGACTTCATGAAAAATACCGAATTCCACAAGGCTTGCAGGAAAATTGCTGGTGTTGTGAACCCCAGCCATCCCCTGGGGAGAGTGTGAGGAAACACTGCCTGGTCTTCTACTCCTGCTAAGTGAGGATCTTTTAGGGGAACAAAGAGAAAGGCTCGGTGCCTCCAGGGCAGGGGTACACCCCAAACCTGTCTCCTGTAAATGAGGCTGCATTACTCATTGTAGCCCATCCTAGGGAGAGCACAGGTTGTCACCTCTGTCATAGGCTGCCTCAGAACCACAGGCAAACCTTCAAGGCCAGGTTGGATGGTCTAGTGGAAGGTGGCCCTGACCATGGCAGGCAGGTTGGACTGGGTGATCTTTAATGTCCCTTCCCACCCATTCTGTGATCCTAATCCACTGTACGACTTCCCCTTCTCCACTTGCAGCAAATGATTCCATGATATCAAGGGAGGAATTTAAAGCTCTTGGCCCTACTCTGCACATCCTCTGCCTGACAAGGTGTTCAGCTGTCAATCTCCAGACTCCTCCATCCCTGGCTCTGTGGCAGGAATCAGAGCTGGTGTCCCAGCCACAGCTCCAAGACCTGTTTCCTGGATGGCACCCAAGACAGCACTTCTGCTCCTTCAGCAGAACTTCTCTGACCATTATCAGAGTTCAGTATCAGTTCTCCCAAGTGGCACCAGGAAGGATTGCTGAGCAGCTCAACACCTGCACGCCCAAAGGCACCACCACCCTCCCACAGCCCCAGGGCTGAGGCAGCACCCCGTGGCAGGGATGCTGATGTGACAAATGATGTCTGCGCAGGCAGCTCTTCATTTCTATGGTAACGCTGTTCCTCCTCCTGTTTATGCTCATCCGCGTGTGCACGCAAAAGTCTGGGTTGTTTATCCCCATCCACACCAGCAATTACACCGTTCCCAGCCCTTCTCCAGTTGGCCAAAGGAATTAAAAGTGTCCCTTCCCTTGCCATGTTTTAACGTCCTGTAACAAAGAGGAAACATGAACGCTCAGGCCATGGGATATCTCTGAATTATAAATCGTGGGAACAAAGAAGCAAGAGGTTTTCTTTCCAGGAGTAGGGCAAGCAGACCATGGCTTCTCCTTGGGACTATGCAGGAGGAGAAAAAGCTGATGGCTCTGCTAGTAATGGACTGGTTTAGCCAGCTTTTGATTATTTTGGATACACTCAGGGATGCTGCAATGACTCAGACAAAATTGCTGCTTTGTCTGAGAGACACGTTTACTTCTCAGGGTAATGAGTTGATCTCCGCTCTGATTAGATTTCACTGCAGTGCTCCTTACCAGTGGGTGTTGGCAGGAATGGGAGTGGTGGAAGGTTTAGCTCAAAGGAGAGAACAGAGAGGAACCTGCTCTGCAAAGAGATATTAAAAAAAAAAAAAAAAGGCATTAATTGCAGCGTAAGCTGATCATACGTAATAGAAACCTCTTCCCACCTTCACTCAGTTTCTTCAGCTTGAAGCAGACTGATCTCTGTCAGCTCCGGAGATCAGCAGGAAACAAAGGTGATTTACAGCCCTATCAACACCACCTTCTACCCTCCCACCCCAGCTGGGTCTGGTGTGCCTGGCAGACTCATGGGTACCACCAGGGCAATGAAATTCCCAGTGCAGAGGGTCTCCCCACAGCCCATGCCCTGGGAAGGTGGTGTGGGGCTGTCTCTCAGCAGGGAAGGACCTCAGGAAGCTTGGGACCAGTCAAGTTGAAGCACATCCAGCTGCAGCTGGGAGAGGAGCCTGGTGGAGCTCACCCCGAGCTCCAGCTGCTGAAAGCCCTGGTGAATGTCACTGCTGCTGTGTATTCATCTTAAATATTATGATTCATTATAGTACATGGGAGAACTTTGGCAAACATGACATAAAGAGTACAGCTGGGTGAATAATACTGGTGACATTTTCTACAGCAATTAATTAAATCTGAAATTCCAGTTTGATCCAGCCCTCTTCAAAGGCCTTCTCCAGGCATTCCCACACAGCTAAGCAGTCCTTGCACCAGCAGGGGTGGAAATACTGAGCTCACGTATACAAGTGCTTGAGGAGGAACAAACTTTACATGGGCTCACTGCGAGTTTTCACAGTGGCAAAACTCCCCAGCAGTTTTATTTCTCACATTACAGAGCAGGAATGAATTCCAGCTGATACCTGAATATCAAATAATAACTAGAGGGTAAAAAAATAAATGCCTTGTGAAATGATTTTGAATAATAGACGAAAACACTGTTCATTCACAGGCTATTTTAAACTGAAGGGGTAAGAGTGTCTCAGCCCATGTGTGAGAGGCCAGCACTTCTGCAGGGTCCTTGTAGATGGGTTTGTCAGCTCAGGGAGAAACCACAGAAGCCTGACCAGACTCTCTCATGGGGCCCAAATTATTGGTCACTGCCAGGTGCCATGTGGCACCCAAATTAACTCCCCCTTGGCCTACTGGTATTGCAAGTTCCTCTCCTCTGAACCTTTCATGCCACAGCTGGGTTGTTCACCCTTTTGTGCTGGGCTGCTATTCCCTGCTGGCTGCAGAGAGGCAGAAAACAGGAGTGGAGCAGGAGCATGTAGAGCTCCACGCCCTGTGTGGTGATGTCCATCTCTTCCAAGGGGTCCCTCTGATCCCACCTTGGGGCTCCTGCTTGGAGCTGTGGTCTGTTCTAGCTCCTGCCATCTGTCCCAAACCTGCCTGACTAATAATTGATTGAAAGTGCTTTGCAAAGCAGCCTCATTGCTCTGGTAGCTCCTCACCCCTACACACATCTCTGAAAAGCTTCCTCTTCCCATCTCTCCCTGAAAGCATGTGGTGACAGCCCTCAGTCCTTTCTAAGCCTTCAGGAAGCTGTGGTGGGAGGCTGTCGGTGTCTCCTTGCTCCACTCACCACTGATGGCCAGGTCAGCTCTCCCTCCACTTCTGCCTCAGTATCAAACTTTCCACACCACCCTCCGCAGCCTCTGAGGGGTCAGGTCTGAGCATGAGTCACACAGTGCTGGCTGGTGCCATCACATCAGGTTGGAAATGATATTTAGTCTCTGGAGCTTTCTGAAACGTGTTTTCTGAGCATGTATTTTAGTCTCAAACCCTGCAGGATACAGGGATCTGTTTCCTGGCTCATCAGTTGGGCTGGAGTATTTCTCATCCTGGGCTCCCCCTTCCCCAGGGTCTCCCAGAGAAATGACTGCCTTCACACACTATCCCAGTCCTGTCTGTCGTGCCTTCTGGGCTGTAGAGTGCTTAGATCCCTTTGATGTTTTGCCTTTCTCTTCCATTTTCAAAACATTTCTACCCTTCAGCCCCATCTTTTTTCCCCTTGTACTTGTACATACCTTCAAGGCTTCTCCCTTCCTTTCCACATTCTTCCCCAAAATCTCCTCAGCCCAGCAGTGCACTGAAAACCACAGTAGTGGTTTGGCAGCTGACATGAATCCAGATAGCCAGGCTTGTTTCCATGTGGTCTTTGCAGGGATGAGATGCTTTGCCTCTAGCCCAGTTGTTCCTTCTTGCAAGAAAAGATTTGGAAGAAAAACATTTTCCAAAACACCACTTTGGTTTAATTTTGAAAAATACATAGAAATGTCCAGACCATTCCACTTGACATTCAAGCAGGACTTTCTTTTTTTTTTTTTAAATCCTTGTTTTGATTCAGGCTGACTCTTCATTTAAAAATGTTCTGGAGTTTGGTTATTACGAAGTCCAGAGGGAAACATTTTTTGTCCAGTGCCAAGCTGCCTCTTTATAACTTCTAAAATCTCAGACAAACAAAATTACTCATTCATGTTTACAGACTTGTCAGCAAACTGAAAACTCATTTGCTCTCATGCTCCCCTGCCTGGTGTGTCTGTACCCACTTGTTTCTCTCATCCATCCTTGCCACATTTTTGTTGGGAAATGCTGATGCACCACAGCGCAACGGAGCCTCTTTTATTCCGAAGGCCCACTGGGCACTGTTGTGTTACAATAATAATATTTCATTATTAGATTCACTTCCCTGTGAAGTCAGGAGATGTCCAGCATAGTGTCTCTTCCCCTTTCAAGCCACATGATTAAAGATCAGAGCAATTCTTGCTTTACTGTGGCTTTTCTCCACCTGTGCTGCCCAGTGCTCATTAACCAGAGGGGTGAATGCTGGCTGGGGAGAGGGCTGAGTGCCAGCCTGTCAGATGGAAATGGTTTACAATAATTCTCCAAAGGGTGTTTTCTGAGAGCATGCAGTTGTTTGCATGGTGGTACACTCATTTCAGTTTGTATCTGGAATGGTACATTACCAAACCAAATCTTGCCATTGGCTCTTCTGCACCAACAGGAATTGCTCCTTTAGCATTTCAGAGGGATCCAGCAAGCTCTAGCACTGAAGTCCAGTAAAAAAGAAAAGAAGAAGTTTTACTAGGGTCAGGGCAGCAGAGATGATCCCTTTCTCTCACAAAATGCATCCAAGTTAGGGTGTTGCCCCAAACTCAGTACTGCTGTGACTGGCTATGCTGTACAAGCCCAGGATGGGAGAACTGTGCCATGCCCTCAGCTGAGGGCAAGTTTCTTGTTGTAGGGAAAGTTTTCTCCCTCTCCCTCTCTCTGCACTGACAAACCCACCACCAGCCCTTCCTGAGCGAGTTCTCTGTGTGAGCACAGGGTATGTGTTTGTTTGCCTGCAGAGAAACAAATCAGAGATTAATCAGGCTTCTGCTTCTTTCATTGCCCGAGGAAACCTGCAAACCTTAAATAGCATTTCTGGTCTTGTTCTTTACATTCTAGAGGGGATTTTTACAAATCACTAAGCATTTTGCTTTGGTGGGCAGGTTAGTTCATGTTAGAGAATTACTGGCTATTGCTGTTATGGCAAAGGATCAATAGCATTTTCCACTGGGAATGTGCGTCCCCTCCTTCTTCCTGACCCCCTCCAGCCTTTCTGACTTTGTGGCCTTTGGCTGCAAGGCAAGTGGTTACCTTCACTTGGGGAAGCAGCATCTTCTACTACATAGAAAGTCAGTTTAGCTTGTGATTTTCAGTGCAGTCTAAGATGTTTAGGTGCCCCAAACCCCAAATTAGCTTAATCTAAATCCCAAGGTGGCTTTGAAACATCTCTGTCGAGGTCCCTTTTATCACTAAGGGACTTAAAAGCGAAATAAGTTGGTGATGACTTCAGATGCCTGATTTAATGTCTAGAATATGCTAGTTCCTTAGCTTTTTTAAATTTTGGTGGAATGGCGGGGATGCCTCCGTGACAATTGAGTTAACCACTTAATCTGCCAAGTCAGCTGATGTTTGGGCAACAGTGTGAGAATTTGGGGGCACTGAAGTTGATGTGAAAAAAAAGGCAAAGCTGGGGGAAAGCAGGCCAAGTGTATCAGCTGGCCCTTTTTTGCAGTCCCACGTCCACACATGGCAGGAGAGGTGTCAGAAGGCTTTCTTTTGCTGGACATGGCCCTGAGTGGGTCAGAGCTCTGCTGGGCTGGGACAGAGCAGGGTGTGTCTGTGGGTGGCTGAGCTGGATGCAGAAGTGCAAAGCAGCAGGAGAGGTTCTAAGCAAGGACTATGGCAGGAAAGCTTATTACTGGGTATGGCCAGAGGCAGGGAGGGAGAGCATTACTTTCCCTGGCAGAAGTGTTTTGACAGCTGTGGGAGCTGGGAACTGGAAGAGCAAGTAGAGCCGTGTAGGAGCTCAGGGCTGGAGCGGTGGTACCTTGGCAGGGCTGAGCCAGCACCTGCTGCTAGAACTTCTGTGTTTCACTGCCCAAAACTTCCTATCCAAACCCCTCTCCTCGCCCTGCATCTTCCACCTTCTTTTCCATAAGCATTGCATGCAAAGGGCATGGATGTGAGGGCGTAATTGGTGGGAGGCTGTGGAGCAACAGGAGGAACAGTCTGAGTGGGTTTGAACAGGTAATACCGGTGGTGGTGTGGCAGAAAGGAGAAGTTTGCTACAGGCAAGTCACAAGGCAATTTGAGTTTAGGTTATTTTTCTCAGTGTGAGAATAGAGGAAAGGCTAAAATTGAACATAAAGCAGAAGAAATGACGTGGCTTTGATGTAATGTTGAGTCAAGGACTGAGTCAAGGAGGAAGCCAAGGCTCAGACTGGTAGAGAAGGCACATTAATAGTTTCTGAAAACAAACAAACAAAAAAAACCAACAGGAAAACCCAAACAAAAACATGAGAAGAGAAGGTTTAGGGGGGAAGACTGAGCACATCCTTGGATCCTTGACATTTAAGGACAGTTGTCCTGTGCTGTGACAGTGTTACCCACTGAGGTGAGCCCTGACCTGTCTCAGGGTAGGAGTTACATGTTGTTGAGGTGGGTAAAAACCACCCCGTCCTAACGTGGCTTGAAGGAGAGGCAAAACCAGAATCTCACCACTGAACATCTTCAAATGCAGTCACTCACAAAACACTTTCTGAGTACCTTGAAAAGTTATTCCCAGAGGCAATATTCCTCAGGGGACTGTCACAACAGAACTCACTCACTCGCTGAATTGACTTGCACGTAATAACAGGTGAGGAATGCACAGAGCAATGGTTTTTTCTAAAGACAACTGAAAAATGTGAGTTGGTTCAGTGCAGACTTGCAGTTTTCTCACTCAAATCAACGAAGCCAACAACAGGACCTGAATCAGGACCATCCTGTTTTGAAAGATGAGCCCTGGGAACAGGAACAGGTACGTAACCAAAGTGGAAATCATTACAGTACAGACTTGCATGTGTATGGTTTAAAGAAGGCATTCAGGTCAGTCTCCACCCAGGAGGGATTCAAGCACACTCTGTACTGGGAAGGGAAAAGTCTGAGCCAACTATGTAATCATTCTCCACCTTATCATTGCCCCAACATGACTAATGAGCCAGGGACAGACTGAAGGGAATGAGGAACATGGAAGCAGCAGCAAAAACAAAGTAGGTGTTTGCAACACCTCTGGTTCTGAACAAGTGCACAGAAATATGCAGCCAGGCAGAAATCCTTCCTGCAAAGCAGAGGAAATAACTCCAGATTAGGTGTTTAGGTGATTTTTTAACTTGTCTCCCAAATTACCAGTTGTTTTTTTCCAGTTGGGGGGTGGCGGTGAGGGTGGAAGAATTATTTTATATTTCAACATTGACCTGACCTTCTTGTTGCAAGACTTCATTTCAAGCACTTGTATCAGACCCTAGAAGTCAAAATGAGATTCCTTTTACAAGCAGAGTTGCTGGTTATGTGCATCATGTGCTCAGCAAACACACAGGGCTGCAGTGCTCATTCCTTTGAAGACCAGGTCTGAACCAGGTAGGTTTGTGTGAGCAAATCTGGGGGGCAGGGACGTGCCGTGTCTGCCAGGCATCAGTGCTCCTCATCTTTCTTTTCAAGTGGTAGATCCCACAGGTCAGGGGTGAAGATCCTCATCTCCAGTTATTTATAAAGTGTCTTTTGACAGAGCTGTGAGCGAGGGAGAACTTGGCTGTGCTGTCAGTGACCAGAAGTAGAAAAAAAAATTAAAAAAAAAAAGCCCTTGCTTTCAGGAACACTAAATTAACTGTGAAATAAATAAATAAAATGAAGAGCTTGCTCTTGTTATTGTGCTGCAGGCATCATTTATTAGATGCTGCTGTACTGTGGAGTCCTTATCTCTCCCTCCAGATAGTGTAAATCAGAACTCCTGTTGCTGACACCCTGAGAGCGTTCTCATCTGTCAGAGATTTAGCTACCCTTTTCTTGTATGTTTTCCTAGAGAGTGATTTTTTATTTTTACTTTAACCCTCAACACACTCATCATTCATGGCTTACACACTCAGGAAATAAAGGGCCAAGGAGGGATGCTCCAAGGTCTTTTGTTGCTGTTGATGAACGTTCCTCTCTGTCCCCAGTGAGAGCATCTCTGTCACAGGCAGATGCTTTACCCACTCTAAATACATGCTGCTTTATGCAGTGGAAGAGTCGGGGCTCACACACTGGTTTCTCCCTCTATTCCCAATCCAGCTGAAGCCAACAGACTTCACCCCCACCCTGCGCTGTGGCTTTCAATATTATTCCTCTAATGGGCTTAATGATTTTTCCACTTCTGAAACATGAATCAAATACACAAATTACTCTTTAAGGCACTCAGAAAAAGCTGTGGTTTCATTTAACTCCAGTGACTTATCTCACTGAGAGTCAGTGGCACCTCCGCCAGAGGCAGGAGAAGCAGATCCCATGTGGAGGGGTGATCCATCTCAGCAGGCAGTAGATTTGGTGATTCATCACTGCTTTACCATGTTTAAATACAATCTGCATTCGCCCTGATGATTTACGGTGGTGGTGGGGCCAAAAAATCTACTTTGAAGTAGTTAGTGGCTCTCAGACTACAGTTGGACTCTAGGAAATATGTCATCTTCTCTCTCCAAGTGTAAGGGATTTTGTGCAAAGAACTAACAGACTTTATGTGATAACTCTGCTTTTTGATAATATTATTTAAATACTTGTGTACGTACATACTTTATGACCTTTCTCAGTCTTCTTCCCTTGTGTCTCTCTTGTCAGTGGGTGTTTTGACCTTATTAAACTTTATGTCTTCCTCTAAAGTTAATCCAGGGCTCTTCCCTCCTTTAGCCATCATGTTTATAACTTTCATAATTTATCTGTAAAAACTGTCAAAAAGAAAACAGTTGAGTTTTAAGGAAAAAAATGACAGTGCCTTGTCTTTAGTAAGACTGTATGGTAACTATTTGGGTAAAAGCCACCAGATTTTCATTGCAGCAAAGAAGTGGGTTTAGTTTGATTCTTCCTTTCAGCAAAAGTCCTGAGTAAACAACTTTGCTGTATCTATTTTTACCCATTTTTAATCTGTCTGTGAAACAGAGACGTCCTCAGGTTCGACTGTCCAGTCAGGAAAATGGAAAGGAACTTTATGAAGAACTCAAACAAATTAAAATAAATGTAACATGTTAAGAAACAATCTGAGTCGTAATATAGACATTTAAAAGTGCAAATCGATCATATGTTTTTGGCTCAGTGATCAAGGAATGTGAAAAATGATGTTGTGCCCAGCTCTATTGCAAGTGTTATGACAGCTAAACCACAGGCATGAATGTAAAAGGAGGTTTGCTTGTATACACTGTATATACATGTATATACACACATCGCTTTAATGATGAGTACAAGTGTATATTGTGTGCGTGTTCTCTATACATTCTGGACTGAGTTATTCTGCTCCAATCTTCAGTGCAAATAAACAGTGTCAAAAGACCTGTTCTTCATTCTTGAATCTTTCAGAGACAGATTCAAACAGCTGTTTTGTGCCCAGAAAATATCAGTCTCAGGAAATGGAGGGTCACAAAATCCAATTCCCTTTTATGGCGATTTTGATCCAGCCTTATTTAGCTCCCAAAGTTTCTTAAAAATCCAAACAAAGCACGTACAATTTTAGGAGAACTTTAGAAAGCAGCTTTGAAGCCTCCTAGCAACAACTGCTCTATTATCTCTGCAGGTTGGTGTTCTTGTTTTAAGTATTGATAAAGGAATCTGTCCCCAAACCCAACACCCAGGGCTGCAACTCCCAGCCAGTTTCTGGGGCTCAGCAGGGCTCGACTCTTGCAATACATTTTGTGCAAAGAGCAAGAGTTTGGCTTGAAAATAGGTAAAACCTTGGAAGAATTTCAGCCCACAGCCCACAGCAGCAGGTGACTCTGGGACAAGCCACACACACCTCAGGAAAGCTGCCAGAATTAAGTCAAGGTTGCATAAGAAGAAATAAGCCAGTGGGTTTTTACTGGCCTGAGAGGCCATGTGTAACACCTTTACTGTCCTGAAGAACCACCTATTATGCTCCCCAGCCATCACAGTTTGTTATTTTGGGTGCTAGCAGATGATCTGGGGACACTTGAATTGCTTTGCTTCAGATTTATTGAGTGAACTGTGTCCAAGTCAATTGGGTCGAGGTACTAAAAGATGTTTAGATGCTTGAATACTGTTGATACCAAGACAAATTAGATTCCCAGTTCCTGTTTAGGTGCTCACCTAATCTGCCTCCATTCTGTCTTGTCAAATATGTCCTGCTTCATTTCCTTGCTCGTTTTTCATAGGGTGCCAGGGATAAAACACTGTGAGGCACCTGCTTCAGGGGTAAACAGCCATTTAGAAGATGTGTGTAGGAAAGTAAGTCTGATAAGACTAAATTGATACAGTAGGAGATGATAAAACCACAGGTTAAATTGAGCTGGTTTATAGTAGATTGGGACTTAGCTACTTTTCCTTACTGGGGCTGTCTTGTGCTGTATAATCTGTTGTTTTCTTTTTTTCTTTTAAAATTATGTTTTTAATGCCATGATTAAAAGATTATTTTCAGAAGGCAGATTAATTACATGGAGTGCAGTTGGCCTGGGTATGGTGAGAACTGGAAAAACATCTCAGAGACATGCCTATGGAGGAAAGAGTATACATGCAAAAAGTACCAGGACACCAATCTCAGGGATGGTGCAAGTACCTTGCAAGAGAGGACCTGCCTTTAATATATAAAATTGTGTTGACACTGAAGCTTAGCAAAGGTATTTGTAAACATGTCAGCATGGTCAGACTCGTATGATTAACTGCTTGTCAGTGTGTCCTGCTGTCACTTCGTTAAACTTTGGCATTGACTGATAATTGTTGATTTCCATATATCTTTGAATTGACTAAATTCTGCAGCTGAAAACATGGATAAAAGTGGAGGAATGATTCAGATGCAAGAAGTCAGCAGAATCAGCTGTTGGTAATATAACCTGGAAACACAATATGGCTTAGAAAGGGACTCGTGTGGCCCAAATGATATAGATAGAATCTTTTATCTCTGTCAGATATAGGCCAGAGCAGCAAAGTTCAGATCTAGTTATGGATCACTGAACTAGTTCAATAACATCCAGCAGGAATCTGACCCCACCAGATACGCTGTTTTGGGAGTTTTGGAGATCTGCTTCCCTTGCACCCCACTTAGACCAAGCTGCTCCCATATAAAGTGTAAAACTGGGTCTAGCTCTCCCATCCACAGAACCAGTGGACACAAAATGGAAAAGCACAGAGAACATCTGCTGCCTTTATAGTAGGTGGAGATTAGACCGCAGTGATGGAAGACTCAGTTCTGTCAGTGGAAGATTTAATTATTGTATTTCTGTTTTTTGCTAGTGGGTTTTGGGACATTTATGTTGTGGGTTATGTAGAAACACAGGGGAAGAAATGATCTGGAGAAAGCAGAGGGGGAGAAGGGTTAGAATGAGTTGATAGTTCCTCCAAGGTAAAGAGGACACCACGGTATGCAGGATGGGTGATTAATGTAAAAAATGCATGACACTGTGGTGGAGGACACTTGAAATTCCAAACTCTAGGACTGCAGATACTGGACATTTCTTGTTCTTGATGCGTTTTTTTTGTTGTTGTTTTGTTCCTCTCCTTTTTACATGGCATGCCTTCCATTTGTTTTTCAGAATTTCAGCTGTAAACTTCTAATTTTCCTCCTCATCCTGCCTTTATCTTATTTACATCCCAGAAGATTCTGTGCTTCTCTGAGGGCTGACATGCCCTGGCTTAAACTGGAGCTGCCCTGAGGATGATTTTATATTTAGTAGCTCTTTATGAGCTGCTCTCATTTGAAGCAGCCCAGACTGCCTGATACAATATTTACTGCAGAAATCTCTCTCTTGCCTCTCCTGATTGCAATGTAATGATAAGGCTGGGCAAGAGAAGAGGCCAGGGCTTTACCCAAAGTGTGCCAGGGTAGCAGAGCCTGTAGGTCATGGTTTCCACCCCCTTTATGCCTTCAGAGTAACCCACAAGATCTGTGGTAAGGGATGCACTTCTGACCCATGAAAACTGCTGCCAGGAGAGCACAGCTATCAGCTTGTATCATACAGATTACACATGTAGGAAAGGCCTAACCTCTGAGATTCTCCCCTCATATGCTGATTTTTTTTTTCAGCATTTATTACAGGTTGGGCCCTTCCTAGAGTGGTGGTTTGATTTGAAGGGCGTAACAGAGAGAGGTCTTCTGCAGGAGTGGTACAAGCACAAAGTCACCTGGCTTCCCCCATCCTTCAGGTGCCAGCTTTTTAACAAAGAGCTTTCAGGAATCCACTTCTCAGCTTTTATACAAAGCTCCTGGCTTCAGTATCCAGATATGACTATTGCCAAGTCCTTGTGATAGCGATGGAGTGAAGCTCTGACCTGCAGCTTTCCTCTTTCCCATGGAAAAGTCAGCACTTTTCAAAGTTCACAGGACTGTGAAAGACGCCCTCAGCTCTCTCTCCAAACACCCCACTGGGCTCCAGGCTGCAGCAAACAGGCCTGTCCCTTTTAAAATGGTCCCTATTTTGAGCCTGTGATGCTTTTAAGTATGAGAGTGTGGGTGGGAAGCGATGTATCAGACGGAGCACTGCCTCAGCTCCGATATTGTGAGCCTGTGGAATAAAGGAACAGCACAATATTGCCTCTGTGGAGAGCAGCCTTTCCTGGAACAGTTGACTGAAGCAGCGAGGTGGGAACCTCTGGTCTCTCTCAATTGTTCCTGGAAAAGCGGTTCAATTATTGATGAGGGTCGCACTGACATCGCCAAAAAAACAACGAGGTTCTTGCTTGCCTTCAGTAATTTCTTACTCTGCAGATCTTTCCCTTCTAGCTCAGCAGAATCGGCACTGCAGGCGCATCAGCTGAAATACAATCTCCGTGCTGGAAAGGCAGAGGCGACTGCCCGGCTGTTCCATTTGCAAACTAGAAGGGAATATAGAGCTGGCACCCCAGGCCGACCCTGCCCTGCACAGGGTGAGCTGCCATTGTGCACTTGGCACTACCAGGTTTTCTTTCCTGCTGATAATGTTTGGTCCTTGTTCATTGTTCACAGCTGCTCTTGAGTTCCTCCTCCCCCACTTATCACATATGCTGGAAAGGAGGATTTCCCAATAAAGGTAAAGAGAAGGGACTGATACTAATGTTCCAGATGTAATTCAATTTAATAAGCACTACTCTAGCTAGTAAATCTGCTGCTGTTTTGTTCAAAGTATAACGCTGACAGCTAATGCAGGGAGGAGCATTAACCCCATCTGTTCCTTGTAGGAGATTTAGTATTCCAAAAGAACTTCTTTAATTAAAGAGAAAGCTTTAAGCCTAGATGTCCCTTTGAGATTTGGGACTGTCTGGGGTTTGTTTCTGTGAATGTGCCCTGCAGAATCAGTACCAAGTGCGAAGCAGGGGGAAGTTTTGGAAGTCCCTCATGAGATTCTGGCACTCCTGAACCTGAATCCATAACAAGTTCAGGCCAGAAGTTGAACTGCCACCTAAGATAAGTGCATATGAAGAGTTCCTTTTTTAACCTACTTTTTGTTCCTAGATGTTTCTGAGTGTCCTGGTGGCTGCCATTCACCTAATTAATGGGATCAGTAGCTGCCTGTGGCATAAGGAGGCTAATGATTGAGAGTCATTAGGAAATGGAAGAGAGAGGCTCTTGTATCAGCAGATTTGAATGTTAGGCAGGGCTTCTCATCACTTTAAAAATATGAGACCTGTAACTTCCCAGAAATTCCAGGTGGTGCTGCAAAATCAAAACCGTGCACCACCGTCACACCCAGGGAAAAGGTCAGCCTGGCCATGGAATTTCACTTCAACATTTCCACTTTGTCTGAGGTCTCTGCAGCCTCAGGAGCTGCAGAAGATCAAACCACCTGCTTTTCAACTTCCACACAGTTTTAACAGTACATGGGTGTTTAAGGAACCCATTTACTGTGCACAGGTAAAGTGTCAGGTTCCATTCCCACAATTACTCCTGTGTTGGAGGTAGATGCAAACATTGGGTTGCCAGCACTTCTGCGTCACAGATGCAAACAATTTCCATCAGGGTGAAAGCCCGGATGATACCACCGTGGCAACCAATTTGAAATAGAAACAATAGGCCAGCTCCTTCACTGAAATAAAGGCACAGGACCCAAGGATCTGGTTCCATATTCCTACAACAGACAATACAATTTTTGAGCGTTCATATTTTCTGTGTTTTTATTGCTTTTTTCCTCAGAGCGTCTCAACATGCTGTTTGCAATTTATATGCAGTAAATACTAATGGAATGAAGCCATCTCTGTGGGGTTAGAGGCAGTCAGAGAACAGCATGGCAGATAAAGCAAGTTCTTGCCAACTTCTTTATCTTTGCAGTTACAGAATGTCTAAGTCCCATGCAGAGAACACAGTTCAGTTTTTCCCTTGAAAATCTTAAAAAAACCCCAAACAACAAATCATTTTTGCTGAAAAGATGAAGTGCTGAATCATGCCTCCCAAGCTTCAAATCTGTGTTCCACTGAGTCTAATTATTTCACACTTGCTGCCTAAACCTTTGAGCAGTCTCTTCCAAGAATATTTTCTATGAGGACTGGAAAAGAAAAAGGTTCTGATGAACAGTCTAATATGGGGACAATAGTTCTGGTCAAGCTCCCTGGAATCTAATGTTGGCTTAACTCATAGGAATGGGATTTGATTTGGCCCAAACAACCTCAAGAAAACTTGAAATTGTAGTGAGGACAGTACAGTCAATGTGCACCTGACTGAGAGAATAGAAACTGCAAGGAAATGTCAAACATATTTTTAAGCATTATTAACTAGTGTCTTTTGAGTATCTTAAATGAGGTGAAAATACATGAAAATCTAACCAGATCTCTCTTTATCCCTTGCTGCAACCAGCACACCCTTAACAGAGTCAGTGGGTGTAGAAATACAAAACTTTTTGGTTTCGCTGGGGTATTGGGGATTTACTATTTAAAAAATAAAAATAAAAAAATTACTAACCTACAGCACATTCAGGAAGGGCACATATCAAGTATCCTCAGCTCTTAATCTAAGAAGGAACTTCAATGCTCTGGCACTGTTCTCCCCTGTGCCATTCTTATCTGACTTGTAGTATCAGTTGCCAGAAACTATGTGGGTTTATTCTGTACTTTGTATTCTAATATAAATGGAGCTGAATACTTGTCACAGTCCTTTGGGCAGGGCTCCTTGCTGCTGCAGAGTTTAATATTGAGATTGGCAACACTAAGGTAGCTGATGTAATCCGTTCCATTACAGATATTTACGGCACACCATATTATAATACAAAGGCAGACATTTAGAGACCAGAAAGATGTGACAAGCCAAAAAAGCCAACCCATTCAAAACTGAGGCTGACTCTGCAGGGGTCAATCCCCCTCACTGGATGTTCACAGAGATTTCTTTTAATGCCTGTGTGATGCAAAATTCAGATCAGGCATAAAGGAAAGGGCAGCTCCACTGATGGCAAAGTCCCTGTTTCACACACCACATCTGACTGCAGGTCTGCCTTTAACATTAGCCAATGACTCAGGATCACCAGCATGTGTTGTCTGAAGTTGCTCTTGGGTTTCACCATTCTTTGGCCAAACTTCGCAAGCCTTGGAGCATTGTAGAGCAGGGGGAAGGGGCAGCACAGAGGAGTGTTTGTTCCTCTTTCTAGCAGCCTCCTTATGCTCCTGCAGTAGCCCAGGAGCTGATACAGTGAGTTATTACAAGTCAGAAAACCATGTGCAGCTTATTTATGCTTTCAAAGTCCAAGATATTTCCTTTTTCAATTTCTTGCTCACCTACAAATTCCATCAAACCTACCACTTCCTCACGAGGGGCAGTTCCAATCTCTGCTCTCTGTTACCAGTACAAGATCTGAGGGAATGGCTGGAGCTGTGTCAAGGGGAGGGTTAGGCTGGATACCCCAGAGGGTGGCCGGGCTCTGGAACAGGCTTCCCAGGGCAGTGGTCATGGCCCCAAGGCTGCCAGGGCTCAAGGAACACTTGGACAACACTCTCAGGTACATGGTGGAATTTTGGGGTATTGTGTGCAGGGCCAGGGGTTGGACTGGATGATCCCTGTGGGTCCCTTTCAACTCAGGATATTCCATGATGCTACAAAACCTCCTCAAGCAGCTCTTTCAGATTCAAGGGTGGGAGCTGAGTGACTCCCTACATGTCTAAGAGCCCGTTTCCTTCCTACAGCTCTCCTGGAGGATCTGCAGCATCTCTTGTGCAGAATCAGCACTTCATTAGTATTAATGGAGCTGCTTCTTGTGGAAGACGCTGGAGAGGTTTCAAATGTTACTGAGGAGTTTCTATTCCAGAGCATCGAGGAGGTAATACACCCCCCATACACTGCCTGGTGCTTGTGATTTGATGTGAAAATAATACTGATAGTGTGGCGTGGTGCAGTGTGGTGTTCCTGACACAGAGGGGCCCAACCCAAGAGCTTGTTTCCCTGAATTTGTTAAAGTTCAAGGGAGGCTGGAGCCAAAGTTCTTCACTGAACTGTCTAATTTTGTGCTTTATTTGCCACGGAAGTGGCAAAAATTGACTTTATGAAACAAATGTTTTTTGCCGTACCATTAAATTAGTTTCTTGCTTTTTGCAATGGCTTCTCGGTGCTATTGGTAAAAATAATGTAGCTTTTCCAGTATATCATGTAAAGTGATTTCAGCTGTGTTTTTTCCACTCCTGACCTCTCCAATGCTTGCATTTTAGACGGTTTTATACACTTATTGATTACATGAGGTACTGTTCTAATTTCTAGGAAGTAAGAACATAGCCCTTAAATCATCCAGACTCTGAAATGTTTTAATTTCCTCAAGTAAATACTGCATATTTTGCCAGGAATCTTGAATGTATGATACATGTATCTGATTCCACTTTTACACAGGTCTTGTATAACTCCCTTCAATTCAGTGAAATTACTCCTGATTAGCATTGAGAAACAGGTCCAGAATATGGGGAGGAGGGTGGGTTAATGCCATTTTTTCTGACATTGAGTGCTTTAAAAGCACTCTGAGACTGCAAACCATTACCATTTCTCAGTAAGTGCCCTCTGAGAGGACTGGGAAGGATTGAAGAGTTTTTAACCAGTAAGTCACCTCAGTTCTTTCACAAGAGAGTTGAGATTTAGTCATTTCTAGCTCCTTGCTGTTTGGTGGTTATGTAGAGTTGGAAAGCTGGTGGTCTCAGCCACTGGTGGACAAGTGTCCATCCACAACTCCTGCTTTTGAATTAATGTCCTTCCTGGCAGTTTGGTTCTCTTCCCAGGCTTTGCAAGTTTTCCTGTCAACCAGGAAGGAAAGGAGTTTTATAAAAATGCTTTCAAAAGTGTCTTATTTGCCTCATGCAAGGTTGTCATGCTTCAGCGCCTAAACACCAAGGCTGTTATTCTCCAACAACGCCGTCAAACTCCCACACTTCGATGACTGCTACAAGTTATAAGTACTCCCAAAATAGGGCTGGATTTTCACGGTGATAATTGAGAGCCATAACTTTCCATCAGAGAGGCTCCGTAGGTGGGAGCAGCAGCAGAGACAGTATCAACAGAGTCGAGGCTTTTTACCAGGATGTTATTTAGCTTTATTGCAATTTATATCCCATTATCCTATCAATGTATAGTCTTTCTTTAAGAGATGTCTCCTGTACACAGTTTTGGACCCATCTTTTGCCAATATGAGATGAACACAAAGGGAGCTAAAAAAAAAACAAAACCAAAAGACTTTGTCCATATGACTGCCCTAAGCCCTGGTTCTGGAAAATGTTCATATTCAGGACTGGGCTTAAACTTTATGGAGATTCTTGATAGTGTTGGATTCAGTGACTAGAAAAAAATATTCACACAGGGTTTTGTTTTCCCTCAAAAGAACTTCCACTGCTAAGGAAAACCACATTGGCACAGTTCTGATGCAAATATTGGAATATTTAAATGCAAGTTAAATAACGAGATACTAAACAGAGCAATATTCTCAGTCACTCTAAGCAATAATTCTTCTTCTTTTGGGGCTATATGGCCAGAAAGACTGACTCAAAGAACACTTATGGGTCACATTCATATCTGGTTCACTGACACCTCAGTCAAATCATGCCAGAGTTGCACTGCGGCAGTTGCTGTTGAGATCAGAATCTGCATATAGATATAAATATTCTGTCTCTCAAGTTCTAAAAGTACTGTTATATTTCAAGTCAAAGAGAAAAGAGAGAAAAAAATAACACAATTTACTGCTGCAGATTATTTTTATGCCTGTGTGCTCCACTTAAGAGAATACTCTGTAAATGACTTATTATCAAGAAAAGTTATTTGTTTGTACTAATCAAGTCTTAAACTTGGAGGCATAATATGGAACTAATTATTTTTAACTAACTAATCAACATGTTTCATTCATAAGTTGGGATTTATCAATATAGCACATGAAAGGGGAGAACATATTATTATTTCAATTTAGATAATATGCAAAAAGCACTGTGTTTGTAATGACCTGCTTTCACTGAATATAATCAAGCTCCAAAGCTCTATTACAGGCTGGAAATAGCAGCAGCTTACTTTAATGAGATTTCTGGCTCTGGGCCCCAGCTGTTCTACGCAAGGCTCTCCCTTTGCTCTATGACCTACCAATATGTGCTGTCACCAGTAATGAGACAGGACCTATTTCCTAACATGGGGAAAAATTGGAAAGCATGAGTTCATTCTACTCTGCTGGTGGAAACACACCCTCTTTCCCCTGCAAGGCAGAAGGAGGGGAACGCCGAATATGCAACATCCCCCCCTCCCTTGCCAGTGGAAATATGACATGAAAGCCATCAGGTGGGAAACTCAAAGGAAAAACTGGAAGTCTCTTCTGAATTTGTTCCCTCAGCACATAGAAACCCAATATTCATTAAGCATATACAGAATCTCTCTCTCCCCTGCAAAGACCCCAACAGAGGACTTCCCATTACCTGCAAGGCACAGGAAGGGGAAACAGTAGCAGTCTTGGGCTCTGAATTCTATGGATTTTGTGGAATTATGCTCATCTCAGAGCCGCGTTGGGAATGTGCCAGGAGCCAAAGAGCTGCACTTAATTTGCCTAAAATGGAGCAAATTGCCACTGCTCTCCTTTTTAATAATGGAGATGCAGCCTGGAGACTACAGATTCCAGCAAGCAATGCTCCAAAAGGATCCAACTGCTCCAGGTGCTGGGGGTACTGTGGCTCCCAAGTGGAAAAAAAGACCAACCTCATTTTGGTCACTCTGAATTGAACTCATAATATTGTTCTCTTTGCTTTTTTTGGTTACGTATCCCACACTTCTTAGAAATTCTGTTCTAGAAAATGTTTGATTAGCTAACTTTGGGGGGTGAGGGTTATGCTATTTTTATCCTTAAGCTGTCACTTGGGTTCATTAACACTTTGCACGTGAATCTTTTTTTTTTTTTTTTTTTAGGACAAGAAGCCACTGGTTTTTTCCCCTTAATAGCATTGTCAAGTATTTCAGGAATCTAAAATCCACAAACTATTTCTGTGCCCTGAATACAAACCTCTTTGGAAAAAGCCAACGAACATTTTAGTCAGAAAATTGGAAGGCGTGTGCTTAATGCACTTTGAAATTAAAGGATTTGATGCTTTTCAATTTGTCTTTTTGCCCTTCCCAAATACCCAAAGGCACTAGCCCACTTTGTAAATGAACGGGCTATGAAATCTTACTTTGAGAAATGAAGGTGTCACCGAGCTGCAGTAAAAATTATACCTGGCACCAGTGTACTTTGCCAGCCCTGACTAATTGGCCCCTGCAACAAGCTCTGCATTCCTCCTTTATTAACAGGAATTAAATATTAAGTTATTTATTTTAGAAGTGGGAAAAACCTCCTAAATCCCAAGAGATTGAGAAGCTAAGTCTTCAGAGCATAAAAGGCCTCTTTCCTTGAAGACCACTGAATGACCATTGCTTTCTAGATGCCTTTTGGACAACTGGTGGTGCTCCTGGACAGGCTGTCCTGCCACACCCAGGCACAGCTCATCCGCTGGGTTCAGGTTCAGCCTCTCAGGTATTTGGAGAAGGGCACCCTGGCTCAAAATTTAGGAACTTTCAGCTTCAGGAATCCCATCATAGCAAAGAGATATGCCAGACTCCCTGCAAAAGGCTACAGTGGGCAGGCAAATACCCCGCCGTGTGCTTTTTCCCTTCTACAATTTCAGAAAGAAAATTATAAAGTGAGCTTTCAAACTGGCCTTTTGAAACTCCGTCTCTGTGTGGAATTTTTTTTTGTCCGGCTTGTGGAAGCAGCATCTTTAAATGGAAAAAGAAAAAACGCGTTTGCAAAGGTCACGTCAACGGAGTTTGAAGTACAGAACGCCACCGCCTTCGCAACACTACCTATTTCCTCTTCTAAATTATTTATGTATTTATTGTATTTTACATGAGCCATGGAAGCTAGAGGCATTTTTGCAGTGTCAGGTCATTCTAAAGTACATTCCATACAAAGAATAGGGCTAGAAAATAGTTGTACGTAATACTGTTCATTAATATTACATAATTACTGCACACAAAATAGTTCTCTGGGCAGTGATAAGGATTTTTTTCATAAAGACTAAAGACTCCAAGGCAATGTATTCCATTAAGAGGTTGCTTAACATATGAGGGTATATCAATATATAGTACCTTCACCCAGCTGCAGCAAAATGACGAAGCCAGCTTAGTCAAATGAAGCCATTAGCATGTATAATGTGTTTTACACAAGAGTTAAAAGGTTTATAAAATCACGTTGATATTGCAATGACCAAGCTGAGATACGATCTAGCAAACAGCAGTTGCAGCTGCATCAGCACCAAAATGAACTGTTGGATTTTCTCTGCAGTATAGAGAACATTTTCTGCAGTCTTTGAAAGTTGCTCTGAAATTAAAAAAATTTCTGTACATGTAGGCTAATATTAGCTACTGACAGCTTGCCTGGGGTTTTTAGCTCAGCCTTCCTGGAGCAATTGTTGAGGATAAAATGTTGATGCAGCTTTTCATGTCTGTTGGCTGGTTTTATTACCATTGAAAGTGAGCAGGTCCTGTGTCTTCTATGATACACTAGAACTAAAGTAATGTGGAGGAACATCTGAGTGACTAAGAATCCCATAAAGGATCCCTTTGAATTTTAGTATACCCCACTGCACCCTGCCTAAAGTTCCTGTGCCGTAAGTATAGTGTTAATTTTGAATTTAAATTTGATGTACTAAACTGTGTTAATATGCTGCACACTGTTGTGTGGACAAGATAGAGCAACAATTATTAGCATAAAACTGGAGAGCTGAACATCCTAAGGGGCCTTTCAACATTCAAGAAAACATCAGTTACAGTTTTTGACACATAAGATACAGGTGATAATTCTGCCCCTATAGAAGAGATTCTTATCCTCTTTCTGCTCCCTTTTTTTTAAGGCAGACAACTTTAACTGCATGGCAGAGAGACTTGAATTCTCAGTTTCCCCACCAACGGTGCGAAACAGGTGCATGAGTGTGATGTTCCTGCAGTGTGTGCAGTGCTAATGTTTGACGTTCGTGTGTTGAGTCACCCAGGGCTCACCTTTCTCTCCGGATGACACCGTGACAGCTGCAATCAGCAGATGTGTGAGACCTGATGGTATTTTGATTTAAAAAAAGGGAGGGTTGCTGGCAAGGCATTTCCATAAGGATTTCCTTCTCAGCTCTGCAAGTCCTTTCACTTCCTAGCTCAATGGGACCTTGATTTGATAACACTCAGAGCATATCACAAACTGCACATCTGCTCTCCTAGATTCTCCCAGGATGAGCGGTGTGACTGAACTGGAGAGGCTTCTTGGGGATTCCATTTGCTTTCAGGTTTAGTTTATTTTTGAGCCAGTCTATTAAATTATCATTAGCAATTCCACATGGCATGGGGCGTATGACCTTAGAAGACTATGCAGCACACCTGACAAAATTGAAGATGTTCCCCTTTGTGCGTTTCATTGTGTATAACGCTGAAAAACAGAGCGGGGGCTGCACCAGACCTGAGCAAACCACAGATCTCAAGATTGTTTCTGACTGAGCAAAAGTGAGCACACAGATTTTTCTACACCAGTTCAGCCATCCTCAATTTTTCCTGTGGCCTGAGTCACAGTCAAGCACTTATGGCATGACATGTTACGGTGAGACTGTCAGAATAAAAGCAGGCTGAGAAATCTAATCCTCAGAGGAGAGCAATATGTTCCCACTTGTGACTTAGTCTCGCAGTGAAGAGGTTGTTAAGGGGTTTGTGATCCTGGAGATTGGTTCTGGGGGAGCCTGCTTAGTGCACAGAGCCATTGGCAGTCATCAGCTAAAGCTGCCTAATGATGTCAGCTGGAGTGGCCAGAGGAATCCTCTCCTCTGAGGTATCCAGAAGAGTTAAAGTGCTTCCAGAAATGAATCCATTAGATGCTGATAGTGATTAGTGGAAGGTACCATAATAACTTAGAGCACTTCAAGTGTCATTCAGTCTGAGACCTCTTTCAGGTGAAAAGTGTTAGATACATCATGACTGAGCTGGTGGATGTGGCAGCAAATCTGGGCATGAATTTCACCACTGTATGTGAGCAAATGCTACTGAGAAAACTCCCCCCTTTTCTTCCCATTGAAAAATAGTCTTGGATATTTATTGGTGTGGTAAAGGGAAATTTAGGATTAAATTTCTAAATTAGTTAGATTCACATTATTTCAATACCCAGGGATTTGGGGTTTTCTAATTATTTGGATCTTATGTTTCAAGTTTCATCCAAAAGTTAGGTCATGGCATAAGCTACAGGAAAATCAGTGTGTCACTCACTGTCTGATAAAAGGTTAATTTGACTCTACAAGGGTTTGAGCTTATGGCCTGAGTGATTAAAACAATTGGAGTAACCTGGTCTAGTGGAAGATGTCCCTGCCCATGGCAGGTGATTGGAATGAGATAATCTCTAAGGCCCCTTCCAAGCCAAACCATTCTGTGATTCTATGACACTGTCATGCTTTGCATTCTTTGGGACTCTCTTTACATCATCCAGCCACCAAAGTGGCAACTTCCTCACAGGCTGTTAAATGCACTTATTTATAGACAGTCCTGACTTTCTTCACTGATTTATTCTTCCTTCTAACTACTGTGGTGACTGCAATCCCTGCGTATCATTCAGGCATTTTTTCTCAGAGAGGTTGAATAAATTGACACGAATCCTGCTGGGCAGCTGATACCCTCCCAGTGTTGGTTGTTAAGAAGCCTCCCATGGTTTAAGCAAACCCTGTTTGTCAAGCAAAGTGATTACAGACAGATTTTGGAAGTTCTGCTTGTATCACTCTGGTGGATCTGCATCTAAGCTAATGCATTGCAAGGGTGTGCCTGAAATGAAATTAAGGCCATCTACTCAGTCTTTCCCAAACTATTCATTGAACAGCAATCTGCTGCTGGAGCCAAGTTCATGGCATCCTGACAGAAGTGCCTGTTAACCCTGAATCTGATGATAATGATGATAATAACAGTATGACTAGAAAAAAACAGAGGAAAATAATACTTAGTATCAGATGGGCTCACATAGGTTGCAAACAGTAAACAAAAGGGGAAATTATAACCCAGTAATTATATTTTCACAATGATGTTTTCACCATACGTAAACAAGTGTGTTTTCAAACATCAAAACAAGGTGTCTACGATTGCAAACAAAAAGTTTATTTAATAAAATTGTTGGGAAATACTGGGTTTCGTAAAATATCTCTATCTTCCAAACCTACAATCAGCTGACTGAGTAGGCAGGAAAGAGTCTTAGAGTAAGTAGTAGTGGACACCCCACTACTAAATGAAAACTATTGAGGAAATGTTTCTGCATGTTTCCTTTTACACTTGGTTCTTCTGTTGGTGTATCTACAGATATTTTAATTTCACTGTATCTTGTTATTTACTTTTGAACTATATTTTTATTAGCAGATTTTAATTTGTAGATGTGCAAAAAGAGCTCCCATCCCCAAATGAACTGTTTTATAAACTGGACCTGTAGTAGACAAACTTTTTGACACTTGCCCTTGAACAAGCCACATTCTTGCAAGGATAATTTTTTTTAAGCACGCCTAGGTTTTGGAGCCACTGTTGTGCCCACAGACCACATAACTGTGTATACAGGAAGCCAGTCAAAAGTGCAATGTGTGGTGTTATCCATTTGGAAATCACAGTTGGAAGTAAAAGCGGAATTTCTACGTCAAAAGGGACAAGCAAACCCTTTGCATTTATACAGATCTGCTACGTGCGATGAAGTAATAATCACTAAATGTTCAATAAATCACAGAGCTATATAACATACATGCTGAATTAACATTTTATGTTGTACAACTTGTATTCACTGTCCATCCAGGACCTCCTGAAGTATATGAAAACCAAGGGGTTTTGTATTAGCTACTGGGAACAGGTTGTCCAGAGGAGCTGTGGCATCCCTGGAAGTGTCCAAGGCCAGGTTGGACAGAGCTTGGAGCAACCTGGGCTAGTGGAAGGTGTCCTTGCCAGGGCAGGGGGATGGAATGAGATGAGCGTTAAGGTCCCTTCCAACCCAAACCATTGCAGGGGCTGCAACCCAGGGGTGCTGAAGGGTGTTACAAACTGGCAGCCTGTTTAGGGAATATTCAATTTTAGGTATTAGCCATGGCACTGAGAACAGCCCTGCAGAGGACGTGGGGGTGTCCTGGGCTGATCCCACAGCGTGGGCAGAAGGACAGGGGGGATTCTGCCCCACTCAGGTGAGACTCCACCTGCAGAGCTGCCTCCAGCTCTGGGGACCCAGCACGGGAAGGACATGGGAATGGAGTCCAGTGGGGACACCGAGATGATCAGAGGGATGGAGCAGCTCTGCTGTGAGGAAAGGCTGAGAGAATTGGGATTGTTCAGCCTGGAAAAGAGAAGGTTGTGTGGAGACTGCACAGCCCCTCCCAGAGACTGAGGGGGCTGCAAGGAAACCTGAGAGGGGCTCTGCGTCAGGAACTGCAGTGACAGGACAAGAAGGAATGGCCATTCCCCTAGGAAGGGCAAAATCTACGCTGGACATTAGGAAGAAATTCTTCCTAATGTGAGGGTGGGCAGGCCCTGGCACAGGTTGGGCAGAGGAGCTGTGGCTGCCCCATCCCTGGCAGTGTCCCAGGGCGGGCTGGAGGGGTGTCTGTGCCCCTGTCCCGGTGGCAGGTGCCGGTGTCCGCGGCAGGGGCAGGGCCGGCATGGTGTTTGCCCCCTGTCCCGGTGGCAGGTGCCGGTGTCCGCGGCAGGGGCAGGGCCGGCATGGTGTTTGGTGTCAGCCCGCCCCGCGCTGTCCCCGCTGCGGCGCCGCCCTGCCCTGCACAAACATGGCGCCCGCCGCGCGCCTCACTCCAAGATGGCGGCCGCGCCGGCATCCGCCTGACCTCTTGCCCACACCTGACATGGCCGCCGCGCTGCGGGCGGGCGGGGGCGCCGGGCCGCGGGGCGGGCGGGGCGTCGCTGCCCGTAGCAAACATGGCGGCGCCGGGCGGGGCCGA
>JAWWEW010000028.1:15578186-15629252 GCA_035583185.1 Anabacerthia variegaticeps | reverse complement strand
CGCCGGGCGGGGCCGAGCCCGGGGGCGGGCCGGGGGCGCGGCCGCCACCGCCCCGGAAGCGCCGCGCGGCCCCCGCCAGCTGGTTGTCATTTGGTGCGGCCGCTCGGTCCGGGCGGCACGGGCTGGGCTGGGCAGCGAGGCAGCGGCTGCGGCGGCCGCCGGGGGGGTGGGGGGCGGGGGAGGCGGCGGCAGCGGCAGCAGCGCACACACGGCAGAAGACGCGGAGCGAGGCGGCAGCAGCAGCAGCAGCAGCAGTGGGGGCTCCGCGCCGGGGACGCGCCGCCGGCTCCCGAAGGCTGCCGGTGTCCTCCCTCGCCGCCCCTCGCGGATCCTCGCAGCGGCGGAGCCGCCCCCCCGGTCCATGAGGGGCACGGCCCGGCCGCAGCCCATCCGAGCCGCCCCCAGCGCTGCGCCCCGACACAGAGCCCGCCCCGAGCCCGCCGGGACAGCCGCCTCGTCGCCGTCCATGGGGGAGAGAGGAGCCCGGCCGGCCGCGCCCGCCCCTCCCTGCCCGAGGCTGCTGCGCTGCTGAGGTAAAACCCCTCCTGCCTCCCCGGCCGAGCGAGGGCGGGGGGAACGCGGGGCACAGACGGCCCGGCCCGCTGGAGCAGCCCCTGGGCTGCGGGGGAGCCGCGGTGCCCGCCGAGGAGCCGAGCCCGCACCACAAAACACCCTCCCGGCAGCGGGGAGCGAGCAGAAAAAACCTCCTTCCCCTTCCTCCTGCGCTGTCCCCTCCCTTCCCTTCCCCGGACGGTGAATGCTGATTTCTGAGATGAAAACCTTCCTCCTCGGACAGCCAGGACTCTTATGAAGGACACGCAAATATTGGATCGTAAATAAGAAGCGAGTCTGGCGAGCTCTGAAACCCAGCCCAGAAGGAGCAGCATCAAGAATCCACCCTTCTCCTGCACAACTCACTCCCCACCCAGCACACATAGAATACTGATTTCCTGAGATAACATCTTACCCCTTTAAACAACAACACACGCACACACACACATACACACACACGGTGTATATTATTGCTAAATATAATAGGCTATACCCAGCAGCACGGGGGAAAAGCCTCTTCTGTAACTCACTCACCCTTTTCACCCTTCTGAATGCTGAGATCCTGAGGTAAATTTTCCCCTTGTCCACAGCAAAGACTCTTTTTGAACAGGACACAACTATATATTAGATTATAGAGATGTATTAAATTATTCCAGATTTAAATCTATTTTTTGCTGCCAAGGGGTTGAGGGACCAGACGTCATTGTATTTTTTTTTCTTCCCTCTTAACTCATTTATGGGCGAGTCAAGGCTGCTGAGGAGGAAAAAAACAGCATAGTTAGAATCTCTTTATTCGCCAGAAGCTTTTTCTCTCATTGCTGTGCATTTCCTTTAGAAAAAGGAAACCTTATTTTGTGAACCAAAGATTTATTTTTCCCTTCCTCCTGGCCAAAGGAAGGAAACGGACACAAATTGACACATTGAAATAGTTGAAGCGATCTGTCTTTTGCAAAAAAACAAACATCTTTATCCAAATCTGAAACAAATAGCGCGGAGGGAGAAACTGGAATATCTAGTGAAAAACAGCATACTTGCTAATCTTGCCTCAGAAGAGGACGAGGTAAACACTAAACGTCAACTTGTTCTTACAGGGAGGATTCAAACCCTAAATATAATAAATGGGGGATTACGGGTTTGGAGTGTTAGTGCAAAACAACACTGGAAATAAGTCAGCTTTTCCAGTCAGATTTCATCCACATCTGCAGCCTCCACACCATCATCAAAATGCAACCCCCAGCCCTGCTGCTTTTATAAATAATAACACAGCTGCCAATGGCAGTAGTGCTGGGTCAGCTTGGCTCTTTCCTGCTCCAGCTGCCCATAATATTCAGGATGAGATTCTGGGGTCAGAAAAATCTAAAACTCAGCAACAGGAAAAGCAGGAGTCCCTAGAAAAACAGCAGCTTTCCCCTGGTCAAAGTCAGGAAGCAGGCATGCTCTCTGAACCTGAGAAGGCTAAAACTGAAGAAAACCAGGGTGATAATTCTTCAGAGAATGGCAATGGAAAGGAGAAAATCAGAATAGAATCGCCGGTGTTAACAGGATTTGATTATCAAGAGGCTTCGGGGCTCGGTACTTCGACGCAGCCCTTGACATCCACTGCATCTTCTCTGACTGGTTTTAGTAACTGGTCTGCAGCTATTGCTCCTTCTTCTTCTACAATTATCAATGAAGATGCAAGTTTTTTCCACCAGGGAGGGGTCCCTACTGCCTCAGCTAATAATGGTGCTCTGCTGTTTCAGAATTTTCCACATCACGTCAGCCCTGGCTTTGGTGGTAGCTTTTCCCCCCAGATCGGACCCCTCTCTCAGCACCACCCTCATCACCCCCATTTTCAGCATCATCACAATCAGCATCAGCAACAGAGGAGGTCTCCTGCAAGTCCTCACCCACCTCCATTCACACACAGAAATGCTGCTTTTAATCAGTTGCCTCATTTGGCTAATAATCTTAACAAGCCACCTTCTCCATGGAGCAGCTACCAAAGCCCTTCGCCTACACCATCCTCCTGGAGCCCCGGTGGCGGCGGATACGGTGGGTGGGGAGGGTCCCAAGGTCGAGACCACCGCCGGGGACTGAACGGAGGGATAACACCCTTGAACTCCATCTCTCCCTTGAAGAAGAATTTTGCAAGTAATCATATCCAGCTGCAGAAGTACGCCCGACCCAGCTCGGCCTTCGCTCCAAAATCGTGGATGGAAGACAGTTTGAACAGAGCTGACAACATCTTTCCTTTTCAGGTGAGCACACTCTGTTCTGTCCATAAGAAACGTAACCCGAAAGTGCATTAAAATGCCCTGGGAAGTGCAGTGTGTTGAAGCAGCACAGCCTGGTTGCAGAATTTCTGTACTTCTAAGCACACTGTGCAATCTAAAAAACCCACATTGAACTGGAAATGTCATAGTGGGAGTGATCCTCCAAGCTGTGGTTCATGTTGGTTTTTAATAGTGATGGTGATAAATATCTATTGCCCACCAGCCACCCGTGTTACCCACTTTCCTTCAGCTTAATACTTACACACAGACAGAAATAGCCAATGGAGAAACTTAAGTTACAAGCAGCAAGTATATCTACAAAAAGGAGTAAGGGTTAAAAATAAAAGTGGAGTATGAAAGATCTGAGGCCTTTTAAAGTACTCAAGAATGTACCACATCTGAGAAAAAGTATTGAGTGAATGTATTTTGTTTCCTAGTATCACATGGACTTGCAGTGCAAGGTAATTTTTGAAGCTTTTTTTTTTTTGAAACTTTGATTTTTTATACAGTATGGTAATGGGTGCAGTTTGCTCTCCTCAGTAATGGCAGCAAATTCTGGTTACAGGCCATTAAATCAGCACTAAAAATAGATCTGGACCAGCGTCAGTTGGTGGTCTCCTATATTTTTGCTATGGCCTTCTCCTAGCAGGAGGCAGGGGCAGTTCAGCCTCTCCTTCTGGGCTGCCTTGTTATGAATTTGAAAAGAATTGTATAATGTTGAACCTAATTTACAGTAGAAATTAAACTAGAAGTCCTCTTCTTTTCATCTGACCACTAGTTAAACCCAGCTTTTATGTGTGTGTGTGCCTTTTGTAAACTCCTTCAGGGTGAATTAAACAGCCCAAGAGTTCTTTTACATTTCCAGGGTTGTTTTTCAAGCTCTTCAAATGAGGGCAAAAGTAAAAATCTCAACGTGATGGCAGTATTTCTGGCCATGCTGCAAGACACCCAGGGTGACCTACTTTGAGATAATTTAAAAGATAAAAACTGTGCCATATGTTTCACGGTGTAAAGAAACAGAAATACATTTAATAATGACTTTGTGGGTTTGTGGATAGTTGGGTTCTTTGCAAACTGCTGGGTTTTGTGCTGTGCAGGGCCTGCTGACAGCACAGCAGCTCTGGCAATAACTTTCCTTTAGAGCCCTTTTTTTCCACTGCAGAGCTATTGGCTGGTTCAATATCAGGTAGACCCCTTCTAAATTTAGAATGCATAGTAATAATTGATTTTACTGTCAGGATTTGTAATGAATATAATGAACCTGTATCCAGCATATGGAATTTATACACTGAAACCATTAGAAAAAGGGCACAGCTGGAGCTGGTCTTTTTTCAGCCTCACTGCAGCGAGACTTGGCTCAGGGTTTGATTCACTCTGTACCCTGACACGTAGCTGATGTTCAGAGTGACAGAATGAGATCAAGTGTGTCCTTGCTGCTGTGTATAAGCCCCATATATATACACAGGGATAGAAATGTGCTTGGATTGGCATCAAGGAAATTAGAGAAAACTGGCAAAGTCAACCTTGACTTGTGGATGGTGTTCCAGACATAAAATAGCAGACACACGTAGTTTGATCATGGTAAAGAAATCATTTTTGTGTAGCATGTTGGTATCTGTTTACATAAACACTCAGATGAAGCTGTACATGTCAAGACCAAGTCTGACACTCCTTCGTGCCAAGAAAAGGAAAGTGTGGAGTGAAGTGCTTTCCAGTCTGTACTGTCACTTCTGTGAGGAAAAGGGCAGGGCAGCAGAACAGGACTTCAGCACTGCAGCCCTAGAAAGATGCTGATTAATTTTGAAGCCATCTTGGACAACTGCTTTTTATAACTTTTTTTTTTTATTTTTGTTAAATCTTTAGCTCCTTTGGTCACTTAGCTGAATGTTGAAAGCACGCTGAATTCTTGCATTGCTGGAAACAAATTATATAAAATTTGACCTTTGATGTCTTTTTATTTTTTTCTTGATTATGTTGATTCTATGCCTGTCTCAAAGCAGAAATAAGGAGTTTTGCTTCTTATACATTTGTGTTCATACATCTATCTGTATGAAGTATCCCTCATGTACTATATGAAGTAGCAATCATGTACTGAACAAGGCTATTTTGTTACTGGAATCTTCTTATATTCCTGTTTAGGAAATAATTGAAAGCTGTCTTTGCTGCAGCAACATAATGGAGTAATTTGATACAACTATCCCTTTCATTTAATATTTATGTTTTGCTGCTTAAATCATTAACGAGTGTTGCTGCAATCTAGTGAAAATTAGTTTCTTTAGAAGGCAAAATGCAAACCAGCAACTGCAAATATTTGGGGATCACTTTCTTTTTTTTTGCAGAGGTTTTCTCTACTCCAGAGGTTGGTAACACAGAGAGTTCTGCCTGTTTTTGATGTAGGGTAACCATGAGTAAGTGTTCCTTTCCTCTTTGGAGGGGATGATGTTGCATAATATCCCTATAAGGCGCTGATGTGAATTCCTTCTCACTTCAAACATTACTTCCCATGGCCCTTTAATTCTTGGGATGAAGTGGGTACTCCAAGTGGTCCAGATGAAAGGAAAATACTGTGGTGATCTGTTTGATAACCTTGCAATTTGATGATGCCTTGCTTGGTATTGGGGGCTGCATGCAAACCCTGTGCTTTCTGTTCTAAGTGTTTTCCATTTAGAATTCTGTCTCCTAATGTTTCAGAAGTAGCATGTTTGTAGGAACCTCTTGGAACTGGAAGCAAGGTCAGAGAAGACTTACCAGATCTGTTAATGAAATTAAGTTTTGATGTTGTGTTTTAGCCACTGGGCAGGCTTCCCCCTTCAAAGGTCTTTTGAAAAGAGAAAAGCCATTGTTCTTTGTGTGTTCGTTTGAAAAGGAAATGGTCTCCAAATGAAAAAATGGTTCCTGAATTAAAATTAAAAAGAAAAAAAATTGAGTCTTGGCTCTGACAGCCTTCCTTGAGATTTAATATATAAAAATGCTTTGACTGTGACTACTGCATCTTACAAAGTTAGTGATTTTTAAAATAATTCCCTCTTCTTCTCTCCCAGCAGCACTGACAAACTGGGTGCTCAGTTATTGTGTTTTAGGGCAGCACTGCCTTCAAGATTGTTTTGGCTTTCGTTTTGCTGTGTACTCGCACTTCCTCATGAGTGGAACATCCTGCCTGTTATGCAATGCATAAATCTTGCTTTGATAGGCATTTCCAGGTTTCCAGATCTCATCTTCAATGCGTGACGATGTTTTTTAAACTGGTCTCTGAAGGCACAAGCAAGTGAAGCAATAGCATTCTGTAAAAATGCTTAAAAATAATTTGTGTTTCTTCCCGGAATCAGGCTTGAAAATAACTGCCCATTTCAAAGAATTTTGTACATGAGAGCAGTTCATTATATCCACTTGTTCAAAATGTTTTTTCCTTTCTTCTACAGTGGCTGGTTTCCAGGTATATAACCCCTTCCAAATCCATCCAGGGGCTGTGCCAGAGAGACTTGCTCTTCCCCCAGGCAGATATGGAATGTTTGAGAAAACACATACGTGATTACAAAATGTGTTTGAATTCCGAGCTGTACGTCAGCATTTGTTTGCCCATAGAAATGGGCTGATTTAATAAGTGCATGAAACAAATTCACAGGGAACTGGAATTAAAAAACAACCTCTTGAATGCATTTGCTAAACTTTCCTCTCGAAAGGATCTTGCAAGTAAATTTCTTTACCATGCCTCTTCATTTTAATATTTGGTTTTGAGGAGCCTTTTCATAACTCATGAGGGCTGGTTGCATAAAAAGAGGTTATTTTTTCTGCAGAATTCCATTTTTATTCTAGCAACAGCAATTATTCCAAGAAATTTCAAGCTATCATTTGAAAATAGAATAAATACTTGAAGTCAGATTTTTAAACCTGTTCACCCATTTTTCTATAACTACATCAGCTATGTAGTAATTAGTGTTTTGTGTGCTGTTCCCCACAGCTACTGATCTGTGGGATTAGCAGCACTCTAATGTGGTATGACATGCAGAAGTTAAGTGCTGTGGAAGTTAACACTGTTCTTGTTTTATAAACTTACTACTGACGTTAATACTTGGGCTTTGGCCCTCCTGTGTGTTTTTGACCTCAGGGTTTCTGTTTAAAGAGAGCTTTTGTTAGAAGCTATTTGAATTATGTTTGTCTTTTCCTAAGATTAAAAGGAGTACTCTTATTAAGCATTTTGCTTTGAAAGTTGCAGACTTAGCAGCCCAGCATAAAGAGTGAGAACACAATATATCGTGGAAAGCATTTTCTTGAAGATACAGAAAAAACTTAATTTGTGGCTAAAATAAATTCAGACATTTTACTGGAAATGTTTATAAAGGTGTGTCATTTCTTACACTTAAAAAGTTGAAGTTTGACTAAACTAGAAGTGTGCCCTCCCAAAAAAACTCCTGTCTTATGTGCCACTTAACTTTTCCAGCTCCTTCTTATTGTTCCCTGGTGAAGCTATAAAAGATGATCTGAGCAGAATACAGCAACATCCTTTCAGGAAAAACCTGTTTATTCAAAGCCTTTAATTCACTGGATCCTAGACTGAGAGCTGGAATACAGCACTTGCAGGGTGGTGGGAAGGAGGAGAAGCTTACCCAGAAGCACAATCAAGTCCAAATTCGCTTTGCAGTTAAAAGAAAAATGTGGAACTTGTATTTATGGTGATGAATATGATATTGCCTCTCCCTGTGCACTTCACTGTGCCTGAGACACAAAGCTTTTGAGCTGGGCAAAATAGGAACAAGGCCTCAGAAAGTTTCAGGCTTTTTGTACTATAATGAGGGTACAAATGTAGTCGTGAGCTTTTTGTTTTGCAGAAATAATCTGGTTTGAAAAAGATTTAAATATATAAAGCAAGCCTCACTTACCAACTGCACCTACTCCATAAATGTTGCTTAATCACTTTCAATAAATCGTTTGGTGCAATGGCATCTTTTGCTTTATTATTGATACCTTGGACTTCAGATAAATCTTATTTTAAGAGATCGGGCCTGACTGTAGCTACCAGCAAGAGCTCATTCCTTGCCAGGCTTGACTTTTTGTACATTTTGGGATTTAGCCCTGGGAGGCCCTTCGTGGGAAGTGCTGAGTAGAAACTCTCAGGTTCTGGAATCTTAATTGTTCAGGTGATTGTAACGCTGTGGGTGCAAATTAAATATGATAAATCCACTCTTTCACAGTTAAGTAATATGTACATTTTTCTGATGTGCAAAAGAATTTAGGTATGAGCTTTTTAAGTGCAAAGTACAGTCTTCCTGTGCATGAAAAATTTACATTTCTTTTGCATGGGAGGATATCCCAGTATATATTATTTGTGCTTTGCACCAACTATCTTTTTGGAATGAAATGGTTTTGGACTTTGAAAAATAAAATTGGAATAGGGATTAGAATTTAGTGATTTTCTCTTTACTAGTGGCTCCATTTTTTACAAGACCTCTAAACATAAAATAATCCGGATGCCAGACAGGAGATCACTGTAGTCACAGAGTGTTTTGCCCAGGCTACATAAATCCAAGGACAGAGTCACAATGTGAAAGTCCTGAATTCTTCTCTCTTTGCATTAACACAGAGGTTGCATTATTAGGAACACTCTACATAGAAATTATTTCTAGACAGTAGGAGAATCAGAATAATTTTATTTTTCTGTAGACAGAGATGGCCACTTTATAGTCCAAAACTCTTTTTTGTTACTGTAGAACATTCAGGGTCTCAATAGCTCGTTCTTAACCAGATCTGCTGGCTGTCACCTCTTGTATATTGTGAAAACAGCACTGCTTATTCAAAATCATGTATAATGAATGTTTTTGAAATGTTGGATGAAATTTTAAACATAGTCATGTGTTAAGACTGCAGGTTTCTTCCTTTTGGTTGTTTTGTGTTTTGTTTGGTTTTCTTTTTTTTTTTTTTTTGGTGGCCTTGTGTTTAACCTGATGTCTTTCTGCTTCAGTTCTGTTTCTCAAGGATAAATGTGTGTGTCCTTTGAGCCCTCTGATAAAGCAAAATTTTAGATGCCCTAAACAAACTTGTGTAAAGCCCAGGTTGTTGTGATCAGTCCAGGTAAATAATCCCAGACTGTGGTTGCCACATTTTGTTATTGAAATGTGCACACTTTGCTTTAGTCCAGGGTAGTCATTATCCCTGTATGTTTTCTTTATAAATAAGTAAGTGTTCAGTGAGCAGTCCAGCTCCATGGAAAGCACTGTAACTTTGTGAACTGATTCATTAAAACCACCACAATGTTGTTGTTAATTCTCTCTACATGAGGTCTTTTAAAGAAACATCTTTTTTTTTTTCCTAAGCACAGTGTGGTTTATGTGCTTTATAACTCATAAATAAAATGTATCTGAGAATAGTTCACATCTAGTTACCAGTTGATGATCAGTATCTTGACTGTTACAGATACTTTTTTGATATTATGGAGTGAAATGTAGAGTGAAACTTTTCTTCAGTGATATAGTCACTACCATTAGAGTCTACCAGCCTTTATTTTTACTTTAGGTACATAATACATGGATAGATTTCAGATGTGTTTCTGATAAAATGTGCTGGCCATCTTGGAAGTTAAGACTGATAAAATCTGTGCTACTGTTCTCAAATCCATCTTGCTATAAAAGAACTTGAATTTGTATAAAAATTCTAAAAACTACAATGGTGACTTTCTCTAGTAGTGTGGACCCTTTCAATATCAGAGCAAGTAATCAACTAAATTAATTGTTTTGGTTTTTTTTAATAATAAGCACTGTGCAAACCTCTTGAGTTGCCAGTGGAGCTTGGCATTTTCGCTGGTCTTTATTTAGGACTGACATCTTTTCTTTGGATACATGTATACAGGGTTACTGACATACCAAGCTCTTGAATTTCTCTGCATTTCCAGAGAATATGTCCAAATGCAGTAGTGGCTCTCTTTGTGTTGTGTTTAATGTGGTTTGCTCTCTTCTAATTGATAAGCAAAGACACGGAGAAGCAAATTCAAAGAAGACCAGAACTAAGTCTGATCTTTCCAGGGGCCATTCGAAACTGTGAACTGACAATGAAGATTAGAAATGGAAAATTGGAAAAATAGGCAAGAGACAGTAACATAGCAGCATTTTGGGGGTTCTCCAGCTTTTGGAAATCTTCTCCAGTGCTGTGACAAGCAACTGGAACAACTGGAGAGAGTGATTGTAAGTGTGGACCACATTTAACCATGCCTCTTTTTTATGCAATCAATAGCTGCAGTTCATCTTTTGTATCATGCACAGGGTTGTGTTTTAAAGTGTTTGCAGCATGATTTGCAGCTTATGGACCTTACACTGAAAAAGTGACACCTTGGTGCTTCCCTCAGAAAGGGAAAAGTATAAACTTCACCACAAAAATCTTCCATTGGAGAACGTGGTGTCCCTATTAGCTAACCAGTTCAATTCCATTTTCCCCCCTAATATTTCAATTATCTGCTCTCAATATTAAAAACTTACCATTGCAGCAAACCCAATATAACACAAACGTTTTAAGGAGAAGAGACTTGCTTTGGCTCACGTGCTCCAGCACATACACAGCACAATAAACTAGAAATTACTTGGCCTGGGTCACTCCCTTCGTGTCTGTCAGGCAAGTGAATTGTTAAGTGCCACAATTCCACAAAGACTTGGAACTACTGAGGTCCTGCACTCTGTGAAATAAGAATTTTGTAGCTGTTCACAGGGTGGTCTTGATGTTAATACAATACACTGAAAGCCAGAGTGCAGGAAGGAGAAGCTACTGAGGGACATCAGGTTTTCTCCATCCATGTTTTAGGCTGTTTTCTGTTGTCCTGTTTTGAGGACTGCTGGAAATGCAGATATGGCCTTCCAGTAACCATGCTTGAGTTTCACAGCAGTTGGATCCCAATGGATCCAAGACCCGAGGACTTGTACTCAGTCCTGCTAAAGGATTTTAACATAACTAAGAGTTTGAAATAAGTTATGAATGAGTAATGTAGAAACCAAACCAATAAACTAAATGCTGCTTATAAAGGAAGAAATGTGTGAAAGAAAACCACTGAATTTTAGAATTCAAATGCTCGTGATAGTTCTTCTAAGGTGCCTCAATTATCTTGTAATAAAAATGACCATGGAAATAAATACTGAGGAGAGACAGGGCAGCACTGTGCTTTTTATAGCAAATTTGATATTTGCTAGACTAATAAAGCAACTGGTTCCAAACCCTGGGCTTTCTAATGCTATTTGAAATGCAGCACATCCGGGTTGAAATACGTTGCCTGTTCTGTCTCAGTAATAAACTGTTCTGAAGAGAGGAAAAATACCAGGAAATTTAATTGAAAAATGGCATTTTTTAGTAGTCAGAATGTAACTTACAACTTGAAAATGGGTCAGGACTCTAGGAGCTGATGTGTTCCCATTCTTCAAATAGTATGAGGTCCAAAATGACTGATCATTGATATCAAGAATGCCCCTTGCAACATGGGCAATTGCTGCTGCTTCAGCACTGGAGTAAAGGACATTATAACCTGACACACAACAGCCTGTGCAATTTTAAAAATGTTCCAAGCTGGATCTGTGTGCTTTGGAGAAATTTCAGCTTCACAGCCAGTGTTAGGGACAAAAAACATCTTTGAAGCTGTAATAACAATAGTTGTGGAGAAGCAGTTTAAAGCAAAAATCTCTGTCTTGAACTACTCACGTTTTGCTTTTTTTTGTTTAAGCAGATACTTCCTAGTGCTCAATCTCAGTTCAGAGGGGATTCCTTAGAACAGGAATGAACTAAAATCTTTAGAACTGATGTTAGAGTGCTTCTTGGACAGAGAAAAACTAAAGTCACCATAAATTACTATATAAAATTTTATCCAAGTGTACAAACAGGTAACATGGATATGTGAATAATTTTGCAAACTACAGTGATTTTTTTTGCCTCCTTTTGTGACCTTTTATAGTACTGTAAATTACATGAAATTTCAATTATTCTGGATTTGCCAAGTAAAATAAGTGCCAGGATATTTTATGTTGCTGTAACATCAGATTTGTATGATGTGGAATTTGCTGTTTGGTTGAGAAAGTCTGGCCCATGTGTGTGTTAAATGATGCCTTTGGTTAATAGGAAGCAGAAATATTTGGTAAAACCCTTCAGGTGGCTGGAGGTAATGAAACAGGAAAGTACAGGAGACACTGTCCCTCCCATCTGTTGAGTCCTCCTTTAGTTTTGGAAGTGTTTGGAACATCAAACTTGTGAATTCGGGGAATTTAAAATCAGAGCAAAGTTGTCACCCAGTAAGTGAGAGTATTTGGAGCGCTCCTGATTGTATGGAATACCTTAGAATTATGTAGAATTTGAACTGACTGTACAGCATTGAATTATTTCAGGTGCTGAGATAGCAGTTCAGGTGGGGGAAATTCGACATGTTCCTGGAATTTAAAATCTCTTAAATTTGGACTGAAATACCTATTTTATGATCTGTCCTTGCAGTTCTGTCTCACAGAATATGATCTTTACTTCCTAATTTTGAAATTACCTTTAACAAAGTTTTGCTGTGTTGAAGAGAATACAAAGCAAGTACTGAATTTGGGTTCTTAAATGATTGGTCATAACTGTAAATCAGATTTGTATTTAAGAGTGTTCTAACTTTTAATGTTCCTGTATCAGACTGCCTTTGATGTATGACTTTTTGCTTAATTCTGCTGTAGTAATGCAGAAAAAACTGAAGGTTTTATGTTTCAGGTGGTCCTGTTTAACACTGTGTGTTGCCTAAACTGGCTCTGTTTGTATTTGCTTGTAGGATCGCACGAGGACTTTCGACATGCATTCACTGGAGAACTCACTCATTGACATAATGAGGGCTGAAAATGATTCACTGAAAGGTAAATTGAAAAAGAGACTATTTCCTGCAGTAAATAATTGGGAAGAGGTGCTTACTTAGAATAAGAAACTGGGGTTTGATTAGGAAAAGTCACGTTGTGCACCTGACACATGGGCAGCTGGGGTGGGCACCCTTTTCACTTGTCTGTAGATGAAACTGTTGCAGCACAGGAGCATTTTTTTTTTAAAGTTCTGTGCTGCCTTAAATTGCAGATTTTTATTTTTTCTGTACCATTGGCAAAGGAAAAGTGAGGTTGAACTGACTTGCATTTGGGATTTATCTCTTTTTTTTTTCTTTTATTTTTTTGGCAAAGGTAATCTTGTTTTGGAAATACCTCAACTTGCAAAGTATGCAAAGTATTGTCTGCATATGGTCTGCAATTTAGAACTCTAGTTTCTTGTTCTGTAGAATGACTAATCCATTTCAGTTCAGTGGTTCCTTGTATGAGTAGAGAAGTCAAACTCTCACACCCCCCCTTATCTAACTATTCAGTTGTGTTACCAGTCATGAGACCACTAAAAAAAACAAACCTGGACTTGTGGTTTCTGCAAGTAAATTTCTTTCACTATCAAGGCTTGTGGTGGTAATGAAATCTGACTTGTTTTAATACTCATTCTTGCTCAGAGGACCAATCTCTGATAAACTGGCAATAACTTGTGTTTGTTGCCTTTGCTGTGGTCTGGAGATCCAGCTTGAGTTTCCCATCCGCAGTGCTGGGCAGCAGTTCAGTGTGATGAGAACACCATGAAATACACTGTCCTGTTGAAATTACAAGGGCAGCCTGGTGTAGATAAAAGTAATGTCAAATGACTTAAAACCCCAGAACACATTCCCTCCTTATGTAGTGGGAACCAGGATTTTATAGTATTAATAGCTTTTTTTTGGTTTATATGCTCTCTGGCAGCACCCTACACCCTCAGCATTGTATAGAGAACCAAGAATCAGGTGCCTTTCCTTGACTGCAGCACCTGGGATTTGCCCCAAGACCTTCTATGCAAATGCCAGGCCATCCCAAACCAGGTTACAGCTGCTGAAATCTGGCCCAAGGTGACATGGCCATGGAACAAATGAAATTTCCCTTTAAATTTGATTTGAACAAAGTCAGCGTCGTATGTATTTATATTTAGCAGTTAAGCAAGGGGAGTTCTGTAAGTAGTATGATTTTTAGGTTTAAGTGCTTTGAAAGGATTCTTTGCAATGGAAATTTATTTTTTTTTGAGTGCTTAACATGTTTTGAGAACGATGGAATAAGTATGTCAGCAAAGAATACAAATAGTTCTGATACTCATTAATTCCTGCTTTAGCTTGATTGTTAATCCCCTCTGCAGAGTCATCTGTGGCCTGTCTAAACTTTTGTGTGTGTTGTCTCAGACTGATTGAAACACAGTGCTACCAATTGGGTCCTGTTCTGGGAATTGTTTCTTAGCTTCTTTGTAAATTACTCTGTTTCATGGTTAATAGTTACATAACTATATAGAAAAAAGCCTCAAAACCAAGATGAGAAATTTAAGTGATCCTACGTGAAATGCTTTGTTGTGGAGTCTTGTTTTTCAAGGGTCTCCTCAGCAGGAACATGAAGTTTGCTTACAGTGAAATGTGCAGTCCACTGAATTTGACTGCTGCTGCTCTGGCACAGCACACAGTGACTTAGTTCCTGTAATATATTTAGGAATGGATCTTTATTCAAACCAGCGTCCGCCGTGCCGTGGTAATGCTGCAGAGATCATCCCTAAGTAGGGTGGGGTTTGTAAGGAGAGGAAATACCTTCAGTTAAACCGACTGATACAGCTGGAAAAAAATTGTGACTTGCTGGTACAAAACATTCCACATCAAGCCTGAAGTGGGGCTCGTGATCACAAGCCTTTTGTGTTTATTTTCCATCTGTATCAGTTGCCATATGATTATGTCTTAACACATCCTGTCTCCTGTTTTCACCCTTCTTGCCCCATCCTTATTTAAACCTTGGATCTAGAAATCTTAAAATAGGACAAATTATGGTTGTCAGCTCAAATCTTGCTTGCTATTTCAAACACCTGCATTTAAATAAACAAATCCATAAGAAGTTTTTCTGTTTGCATTTTAAGTAGGGTAATCAGTGCATGCAGTGCTTTGAACTAAAGTTGGATACTCTCAGAAAGGAAAAGCTTCTGGGTTCGAGGCTTTAAAAATAGCCGGGGCAAGACACTAATAAAACATACTGGAGAGAGCAATCTCAGAGTGGCATGGAAATAATTCAGATGATCTAATAGGTCTCACTGCTATCTTGTGAGTCTGTCAGAGGCTTTAATACTGAGTCCACATGAGTTTAGTGTGTAACACTAACAACACCCCCTTGATATGGTAATGGACTTCAAGAGAAAGAGGTACTATGTTAAAATGTAGCTTCAAAACAGGTTAGAGTATGGATGTGATAACAGACATCAGTCACAGTTTGGAACCCCCTGTCTCTTGGAAGTAATTTCCATCTTTAAATGGTATGTTCACAACAGCAGGCTGTGGATTCTGTAATAAAATCATAAATAGGAATTCTTCAAAGTGTAATAAAATCAACATGGTGTGTTCTTCATGACTGAGGTGATTAAGCTGTGCTAGCCTTGGATTTGTTCAGGACAGTAATAATTATGTTCTTAGGTTGTCTTGTTTTATGCAATAAATAGTATTTCCTGCATGAGGTTAGAAGGTGAATCTTAAGTATCAGTGATTCAGTACATTCAATATTACCTTATAATGCTTTGGATAGGCATTTTACCATTTTTTCCCCCTCTTTTAAGGTATATTTTTATCCCTGCTCAAATCCTCTTCCTTTGCTGAGCAGCTGCCATTTCAATATGTTATTTTTATCCACCCGAGTGAGTGTGCTGAGTGCTGCACAGCCAATGTCAGCCTGCAGAAGCCTTTCCCCAGAGACTAATTGCATCTTCTTTACAATGTATTCGGCCTTCGTGAGCTGAGCCTGGGATCCAGAGACTGATTTTTGAATCTGGGTCTTCCAGATGGCAATTTGAGCATTACTGTAATAGTAGTAGATTGACTAAATATTTCCTTGTTAAGTGACACTGAAATGTCTTTAAATACTTTATGACCGCAGGCTGGTTTATGACTGAAATATCCTATATTTCAGTTCAGAATATAAGGTTATTGCCTGGAAATGATGCAAGGTGGAATGGTTTAAAGCAGCAGGCCAGTCCATCTGCTTCTAGCACTGCAAAGCACTCCTGTAAAAATGTGGGTGTGAACGGCCCAGTGTCTGCATGAGTGCTGTGAGTGTGACATAGTCTTAAAAACTAAACATACTTATGCACAAAAAGGAATGTTTTACAAGTAGAGTAAGGTCAGAGTTATACACACAGGCACTGAGAGAGAGAGGGTCAAATAGCTTTTTTGGGGAGGGGTTGGGGTTGTTTTTAGCAATTTTTCCAGCTCTGAATTTTAGAGCTGGAAAGCCAGAATGGTGAGATGCATTCAGGGTTTCTCCAAGCAAGTGTATAGACTGAGCTGTATTTTTAAAGCATTCATCAGCCCCTTAATAGTGATCTGAAAAACTGCGTCAAAATTGAAGAAAGTATGTAAACCTTCTAAAGTGTTCTGGATGAAAGGGATCCAAAGAGTTTTGAGAACATTTTCTGAATCTTGGGTAAGGATCTGAACTAGTTGTTTCTTTTCCAGACCTGTGAATTATGCAGCATGTTCATATTATTTCAGTAGAATGGGCCTTGTGGCTTTCTATATGATCCAGAAAATTAATGAAAGTCTGATGAGAATAAGTCCCAATTTTTGTCAAGGGCCAAATAACATTCTCTTTAGGGAAGTGGTCCTTTATATATGCACAGGACAAAATCTGACCTACTTTAAAATGTAATACAATAGATTTTGAGGTTTTTCACAGGCCACTGAGGTGGTCGTACTTCAGAGTTCTGGGAGCAGCATCAGTGGTTGATCTCCTTGGTCAGAACAATCCTACCCAGGGGTTATTCATTTGCAACTTTCTAACATACCCAGCCATAAATAAAATGCACAAAAACTTTCCCTTCTGCTGTACCAGACTGCACACAGTTCAGGTTTGCCCTAATTGTCTTTGGAAACTGTCATGAATTACTGTGTGAATGTTTCCTGCTCAGGATCTTCCTGAATTTTACCTCCTATGCCAAGAAAAGCTAATGGGATTTGCAGACTTGAGTGCATATTAATTAAGAGGAAAACCAATTGTTTTACTACCTCAGAATATTGCTGAACTGTGTCTAATAGGACTAAAGTGCAACCCAAGCTGAGAGAGCTGGGATGGGGGAAACACAGTCCGTGTGAGTTTTGTTGGAAATCAGCAGCTCCCATTCCTGTTGCCATCCACTATTTTCAGGCAGGTTAGAGTAGAAGTATCATAACTTTTACTGTTCCATATTCTAGAATATTGACAAGCAAGGGCACACTTGCTTTCCAAATATAGCTAATATTCAAGATTGTGGGGCAGTACTCAGTATTTGAATTTTTTACATGTTTTTTATGTTTCCCCCCCCCCCCGGTTCCTCTCATGGCAATTGAAATGTTTGTTGAGTTATCCCTACCTTTCCAGTATTTGGGGTTTATCAGGGCTTTTGTTTAAAAACAGCCAACATTCTTGTAAGAAAATGAAATCACCTGGGCAACAGGAAGGAACTATATTCTTCTATTAATAAACACTGAGATCAGATTCCTAGATTGGATTCTACCCTGACATAGAAGTAATGGACACAAACCATACATAATGTATGATTTTACACTCATTAGCTATTACCTCATAAACTCCTAGCTTTCTTAAATGGACATGTGGGTTTGTGGCTTGAAGTAAATTCTTTGGGAGAGATGTTGAATTTGGAAAATTCACACACACAGAGACCAGCTCTTCCTGCCATGATGTTTTCAGTCCGGTCCCTCCGCAGTTCCCGGCTCACCTGTGGTGCTGGGGGACCTTGGCTGGTTTTGGAGCCAGTGGAGCTGACAGAACTCGTGTTGTAGGTGGGAGTGGGGAGAGGGAAACACCACCAGGTACAGTGAGTTTGTTTGGAGTGTGCTCTTCCCTGAGCTGAGATGGAAAGGTCACCAAGAGTGTTGTGCATCCCAGAGCCGGTGTGCTCCTCTCAGTTTGGGTAATATCGGTGTTAAATGACATTGGAGAGACCTTTCCATTACTGGAAAGGGTCCAGGGGAGGCCACAGAGCATGAGGGGTCTGAAGCATCTGTCTGATGAGGAGAGCTTGCAGGAGCTGGGTGTGGTTAGTCTGGAGAAGAGGAGACTGAGAGGGAATCTCATCGATCCATGCAAATACCTCCCAGGCAGGTACCGAGGGTGGTGTCAGGCTCCTTTCAGCGCTGCCCAACAGCAGGATGAGGAGCAATGGCCATAAACACAAGATGCTCTGCCTCAAATAAGGAAGAACTTCTTTCCATGGAGGGTGGCAGAACACTGGAACAACTGTCCAGGGAGATTGTTCTCTCTCTCTGGAGACTTTCCAAACCCATGTGGACACGTTCCTGTGGTACCTGCTCTGAGTGACCCTGCCTTGGCAGGGGGTTGGACTGGATGATCTCCAGAGGTCCCTCCCAACCCCAACCATTCCATGATTCTGTGATTCATAAGGCTGCATTAAAGCCCCAGGCAGCCCCACTTCTATAATTCAGGCTTCTCCTTCCTTATCTACAACCCCCCACTGGCAGTGCAAGTTCTGGGTGTGGGTTTCGTGTATAGCCAGAGAAGGAATGTGGGGCTACACTGGGTATTTTGGGGGTGCACAGGGTATTTTTGGCAGTGAAAGCCTTGGAACTGGACTGGCAGGTGTTATCCAATGATAGGCTGGTTTTGTGGTGCTGTATGCCATAAGAATATGAGGTCAATTAAAAAGAAGTCTTTAAATTTATGGCAGTCTTGAATTGGCAGCTTTTAAGTGGATGTAAATTAAATGAGCATTTGCTGTTTCTTTGGAAAACATGTGGACTGGGATGCAGGTTGCCCTGAGGCAAAGGTAGAGTGTAATTTAGGTTAATACTTTTAAGATTTTTTTCATAACATAATACAATCATTTAGGTTGGAAAAGACCTCTAAGATCATTGAGTCAAATCTCTGATCACCACCTTGACAGCTAGACCAGAGCACTGAGTGCCGTGTTTATTCCTTGACTTTTTCACTTTAATTTTCTGTTACAGACAGGAAAAAGCCAAGGCCCATTTACACTTTAAAACCATTGTGCATTGCCAATAATTGCCAAGGAATAATTTAAATCCTTTGTATCCATGTACACTAATGCATATTTTACTTGAAAAATAAAGCATTAGTTAAGTTACTACTGTTAGTTTTACTGTGTTCTGCAAACTCTCTTATTACAATGAAAATTACAAAAATCCCAGGACAGGGAAGTGACATTTAAGGTATATTAAAATATTTTTTCAATCATCTGGAATGATTTGGGAAATAGTAGCACAATCCAATTTGTGTACTGAAATGTAGCAGTTTAGTATTTGTTTTCAGTGATGGAAAACACCAGTTTTTGGAAGAGGTGAATTACTGTTGATGTTAAATTAATTCCCCAGGATTCACTGATATTCTTAATTGTAAGTGTGTGGCAAGTAGTTTGTAGGTCATGGTGCTGCTCAAAGTTGGGGGAATTTTTCAAAATGCTGACATGTGTGTGCTTTTGGAACTGCATTCAGAGTTGGGGTTTGACTTATGGTAAATATATATAATGCTAAATTAATACTGAAAGAAAGGGAGGTAAGGAAACAGATACTGTTGATTACCTATGCTGGGGCTACTTGAGTAGTTTAAACTTTCTGATAATACCCGTGAGAAATGCTGATTATTATAGAAATTCTGGTCTTGATAGTGCAGATATCAATCAGACAGCTTAATGTTTTTACTTCACCACTGTAGGATTTTTGAAGTGGGGTCTTAAAGGAAGAGCAACACTTTGATTTTTGCTCTGTCCAAAACTGAGCCACTGAGCAATAAACTAGAGGGTATTAATCCAACCACCCTTGGAGGCCAGGAAATTCCTTCCCCTGCCACCACAGAGCAGTACAAACATCCCAGGGTTTTCTGATCTTGATCCAGTTTGGGAATCAGTGTTAGGATTTCTGTGAACTTCATTGGAGAAGACCTGCCTTACTGTCCAGTCTCCAGAGTCTGTATGGAAAATTAAATGCCTTTCGTACTCTTAGACAAGGTGTTTCCCAGGAATGTGTATGTTGTAAATGATGTGGCAGTTAGGGATCTTTAAAATACAGCAAAACATTGAAACACTGCTGAATATTTTCGTGTCCAACTCAGTGATTTGATCTTCAGAGTGGTACAGCCAACGAAATTGTTCTGAATGCCATGACAGCAGCCTTGCTAATCTGATTAAAACCTTTCTAAGGTTTTCTTGCTTTCTTTTTTTTTACATTTATGCCTTGGTGAAATTAATTCCAGCCCCTTTTTCTTTAAAGTGTGTTAAATCTTCTGCATTGTTTAATATCACTGTCCACTGAGTGGGTTTTGGGGTTTTTTTGTCTTTTCTGAATTCTTGCTTTGATAATCTCTGACCATTCTGGATCACTTTCAAAGCAGCCTTTAATTTGGAGCTGTATTTCATGCGTAGTGTCTGTTCCTTGTTTTAGAAGACACAGACCTTGCCTGCCTCCCTTCCCAAACTGCTCAGACTACCTGTCTTTTTTCCTTTTGCTCACTTTGTTCACTTTTTGCCTTGATGTTGAATCGTTTGAGTCTTTTGTTAGCCCCATTTTGCATGCTCTCTATTCTCATGTTTATGGGGCTGGAAATGGCATGAAAGAAGCAGGAAGAAAATACTGAAGTGCTTTCCTTAAAACTGGAGACAAAGAAATGGATATAATGAGAATGGTGATGATTTTTGAGGAAAAACAGGGAGCTGAGTGCTGAGCTGTGAATGTAAAGGGGAAAAAATTGCTTCTAAAACAGTCATAACAGAAACAGTTTTTAGTAGTGGGCAGTCATTGCATATACCCAGGAATGACTGTGCAGCACCCTGAAATCTGATTTTTGCATCAGTTTAAAATATTTTGAGAAAGAATTGTGATACATATAGAATTTGTGTGTTTAGTATCTATTTCTTTTACTTGAGCATTAGGTAGAATGATAAGAACTATTGCTGAGGCAGATTTGAAAATGCCTCTTAGAGTAGATTTGTCTGTACTCGGTTTAATGCAGTGTGTGTTGGAGTGCAGATTGGTCAGCTGGGATGCCAGGTGTTTTCCACTATAATGTTGATAGTTGGACTTTAGGTGAGTGGGGTAGTGACATGCTGTCTCTAGATATGCACATGTCAAGTGAGGTTCAGGAAGTGCTTTACATAGAAATCCCATTAGCAAGAATCCCAGCTCAGCAGTCAGATTGGGTGGGTATGAGAAAAGGATAAATTTTGTGTATGGAATGTGGGGATACTTATATAAATACTGTTGGTGCCTGGTCCTGTACATCATTATTTTTAAATCAAGGCAGAGGAAATTATTCTTAAGTGGTGATTCTTTTAAAATACAGTTTTCTGTTTCTCTTCCCATTTGAATTGGGTGTGGGGATGTGTATAGTACAGTTTTTTCATCTATGTTACAGGAAAAATTTGTGTCTTACCTATGCTATTTAATGTAAAAATGAAAAATGGGGTAATGTTTCGCTGCAGAGACTGGAGAGTACTTGATCATAGAATCCCAGAATGGTTTGGGTTGGAAGGGACCTTAAAATTCATACAGTTGCATCCCCCTGCCCTGGCAGGGACACCTTTCACTAGATCAGGTTACTCCAAGCCCCATCCAACCTGGCCGGGAACACTTCCAGGGATGGGGCAGCCACAGCTTCTCTGGGCAACCTGTGCCAGGGTCTCACCACCCTCACTTCAGTTTTAAGCCATTCCCCCTTGTCCTGTGACTCCAGGCCTTCTAAATAGTCTCTCTCCATCTTTCCTGTAGTCTCAGGTTCTGGAAGGCCACAATTAGGTCACCCCAAAGCCTTCTCTGCTCTAGGCTGAACAGTCCCAATTCTCTCTGTCTTTCCTCATAGGTTGGTGTTGACTTGCTTGTGTTACTGTTCCCTTATGTTTTTGGGAGTGAAGTAAGAGGATGGTTAAAAAAGGAACAAAGCCCTCCTGTTGCGTTCCAGGCTGTCTTGTGATCATTCCTTCCACAGACAAAAATAAATTGCTTTGAACCTATTATTGTACTTAAGAAACCCCAGGTTTAAATCTTGCGGTGTAAATCCAGCTCTTGCAAGTCACATGCAGGTGATTCAGTAAGCACGGGCAGAATTCCTGCTGTAGGAATTGGTGGGATGGTGTAGGCAGATACCAGCAGCTCTTGGGATGAAGTGCTATAAAGAGTCCAGGAACACAGTGAGATGAGCCATGACTGCGAGTGGGAGATTTGGGAGGTTTTTGCACCTTTTCCATATGTTTTCATAAGTTGTTCTATAAATTCTATAATAGGTACGATAAATGGTTCTTGTCACTTACACAATACATTTTGTCTAGCAATTTTTAGCATACAGCATCCCATTCTTTCCTTCTGTCAGAAAGACCATCATTAATATGTGTTTTGGAATTTACTGAAATTACCATGTTTGAAGTAGTTTTGTGGCTGAAAAGCTGATTTGTGTAATGCTTTCCCTTTCCTTCTCTCAGCTGCAAATTCTGCCTTTCATTTTTGTTTTTAAAGTGAATATAGTAATACTGTAAGTGTTTAAAGATGCTACCAGTTATTCCATATGATAAACTGGAAGATGTATTGAGGCCAAAGATTAGATGTTTTTATGACTTCTTGTCTATCCTCCAGCAGTCATACATGAATATAAAATAAAGCTCAGTGTCACCAGGGTGCCTGCTTTCCTGGAATACAGTAGAATTCCAACTAACATCCAGTCTCCAGCTGAGGGCTGTGCTCCATGATTTGCTTTCCTGCATTTATCTCAGACCCTGTAAGTGATCCTGAAGAACAGTTACATCCAAATACATATGATATTTCAGGGTTCCACTTAAACCCTTAAATATCATATGTATCATAAGTATCCCCCTGTGATGTAATTGGAATTTGGGAAAAAAGTACGGATACCTTGTAGACAAAGCTGTAGCTATGTTTAGGAATTGTTCAGGATTTATAGCAGGTTGGTTTAGGAGAGGATTTCTTTGTATTCTACTGTTTGATAGTGAAGAAAACTTCAAAGTAGGCTTTGAAGCTTTTGTATTTTTGAGATGAAGGCGGTTGAATTTGGTTTGTCACCTTTCAGGAGCAGTTAAGTGGCTGTTGAAATGTAGGAAAACCACGTCTTGAGGTTCAGCCCACATGGCCCTGTGTTAGTCTGACAGACCTGAGAGCATCAACAGCAAAGCAGTAATAGTGGTGGTGGGTTTTAAAGCCCTCACACAAACTGAACTCAGGGTTTTCATAGTTAACCATTTTTTTTTATCCCATTTCCCCTTCAGACTTAGGCTTGAATTGTGGAGTCCCCATCCCTGGAGGTGTTCAAGGAATGACTGGATGTCAGCCAGCTCTGGGCTGGTTGACAAGGTGGTGACTGGTCACAGGTTGGACTTGATGATCTTGGAGGTCTTTTCCAACCTCAGTGATCCTGTGATTCTGTAGCTGTGTGCTGGAATAATATCTAGGGCTTTTTGTCTCAGTTACTCAATCTGGGAGTTCCCTTGAGCTCCTGACAAAGGTGGATTTGCAGCTGTGCTGGGATGGAGTGGCAGGTTGTGCCTTCGTGTCACTGCCTGCCCCTGCAGCTGGGATGGGCAGTGCACAGGAATCAGGGAATCCCAGAAGTGTTAGATTTGGAAGGGACCTCTGGAGATCATCCGGTCCAACACCCTGCCAAGGCAGGGTCACCAAGAGCAGGTGACACAGGAATGAGTCCGGGTGGGCTTGAAATCAGAGTGGGAGACTCTACACCCTCCCTAGGCAGCCTGTAAAGAATGAGAGCCTTCAGTGTGTTGTGTTTTTTCCCCAAAGATGATTCTTTTCTGCCTATATCTGCACCATCTCTTTATTCAGTGAGGCAGTTTTGCTTTAGGCACATTAAAGCCCCGAAAACTCAAAGCTCATTGCACAAGCCTTGGGAACTGTAGTTTTCACTTTGAGTGGTTCTCAGCTTCTCTCCTCCTCCATCCCCCAGTTATTTGATGTATGAAGATCTCAACACTCACTGTTAGCAGTTATTATGCTGGGAATCTGCTTTGTGCCACTCACTCAGGTTCTACCTTTTTACCGTGTGAACCCAATTAATTCAACATAATCACAGGCAGAACAGTGTTACTTACCAAAGGATTGTGTAGGTAGAGTCTCTTCAGGGTTTTTGAAGAAAAGAAACCTGTTTGCTTTTTGCCTGTCAGTTGCTTTGTGACAGTGACCTGGAATTTAAAATTAAAGATTCTAGTCAGACCTGTACTTGAATGCTATGGAATAACACAAACTTCATTTTGTTACTGTTCTCAACAGAAGGAATGGTAAATACTTGTCTTCAGGCATCTGGCTTTTCTTGAAATGAAGCATAATATTTGCATCTACAATAGTACTCTTGTTTTTCAGCATTTGTTTGGACGTTTTGGACATAAACTAGAGCTGTATTTCTTATAACATGCTTTTAAAAAATTCTTTTTACTTTGTATTTCTTTAAAAATATGTTAGGAGGAAAAATACAGTTTTTGGCATCTCTGCTGCTTAATTTTACAGAATTAGTACTTCCAAAGGTGCTAATCCTTGATTTTACTATGCAGCCAAATTTAGGCTACTTTGCTTGTTTAATGCTGGTTTTGACATTGCTAGAAGTTTGACAAATACACATTCTTCAGATGTATATATAGAGGTGCTTAATTTTTTTAAGATTGTTTTAAGATTAAGAAAGTACTATTGGAATGTTTTTCATTCTTTGAAGTTTGGTAGTGTTTGAAATCTACAAAAAATGGGAATCTCATATTCCATTTTAGTGCCTTACTCTGGAAAATGTTTTTTAGGCCAGGAACCTCATTTGACAGTGTCAGAGATGGTTGTGACTGTAAGGTCTGACATGGAATAAGTTCACTGTCAGTGTATATTTGTTAAGATTTTGTTCAGTTTATTCTGTATTGACAATTTATGCTGGATCAGGTATCCTGGGTTGGTGCCACACTCTACCATGTATGGGCTGTTGTTCCACAGTCAACATATCATGTGCTTGGGAGAATTTGACTGGAATGAGATTAAGGGCTTGAACTGGGCAACGTTTTTGCACACAGGCACATGTCTCATGTTAACGATCATGGAACTGGAGCCTAATCCTTCTGTCTGTAGTTTTAGAAATAAAATCAAAGATTGCATAAAAAAGAGTACCTTTCTTTTCCTGCCTTAGAAACATGGGATGGTTTGAGTTGGAAGAGACCTTAAAGATCATCTCGTCCCAACCCCCTGCCATGGGCAGGGACACCTTCCACTGTCCCAGGTTGCTCCAAGTCCCATCCAACCTGGTCTTGGACACTTCCAGGGATGGGGCAGCCACAGCTTCTCTGGGAAGCCTGTGCCAGGACATTCCCCCCCACAGGGAATAATTTCTTCCTAATGTCCACTCTACTCTCCATTAGTCTGGGGCCATTCCCCCTTTTCATGTCACTACAGTAATGACATTATCTGCATTCATGTTGAAAATGCCATCTAGGACTTAAGTTGTAAGGATCTATTAAATAGAAGGAAATACTTTTGTGTATAGGTGGATAAGATTTTTATGTTCTAATTTAAGAAAGTATATGTACCTCTCTGCAAAATGCTTGGGTCTCTGAATTGCACCCTCATGTAGAGATAATTTAACCAAAGGTATGTTAAAAATAGATGTTCTTGAGAATTTTCCTTTTTCTGCTCTTGGTTAAAGAGATGCTTAAATTCTTCCTTACCGAAATAGGGCTTGAGGTGGCCTTACAGAACCTCTTGTGAAATGTGCTCTACCTGTGGTAGAAACATGTGATCCGTGCATGACATCTGAAAGGCATTGTGAAACATGAAATGATGATAAAATCTAACTCCTGAGTTACAATCAACCCTACCTGCCCTCAGGGAGTAGTGGGTGAAAAGGTAGTAAAATATTATAGTTCATATTTTAATGGCCTTGTGCACAGCATCGTCAATCTTGCTATAATTGCAAAATATTAAAAAAAATGTATACAGTGTAAAAAAATGTACAAATAAGGCTTTGCTGTTGTAATGGCCAAACCAGATAATACTTCAGTTATTTTTCTATAACTTAAAAGTAAAACTCAGGAAAGCGTAAATGTTTTCTCTAACAGATTCAAGGATATCTAGCTCACTTTTAGAAATAATTCTCTTGAACTTTGTTGCTTCTCTTTCCATAAAAGTTAAGTCCTATGTGAAACACAAAACAGCCCAGCAACAAATCACATTCCCTGCCTCTGCTTAGGGGCAAAAAATGTCTCTCAGAGTATGTACAGTTTCAGTGAAAGCTTGTTTGGTGTTGGTCATATTTGCTTTTCAACATAAGCAACTGGTCACCTATGACCAGCTACAGTTAGGTAGGCCAGAAGGGTTTTGATATAGAGAAAACCTTATTATACACCTTTTTGTTAACCTGGCTTCTTATACGTTAATTATATAATATTTAACCATCAGCTGATGGTGGTATAGATATAAAATACACCTGAAGTCACTCCCACCCTGCAGGTGGGAAGGCAGCAAGGACCAGGTGCTCAACTTAGTGCAGGACAAGCTTATAGGAATTTGGGGATTTAGGACATTTTTCATGCTTTTTCAGCAGAATGTGTTTGTCATTGGGATGTGGGATTATACACATCTTATTCATGATGTTCCTTAAAATGCAAGACAGTAAAAGCAGCAGATTTTTTGCAAAAAATTATTGACTTTCTGCATGGCTTCATTTCTGACATGGAAAGGAGTGTTGCAGAGAAGGCTGAGGGGGCAAAGGAATTGAGGCAGGTGCTAATAGCATTTTAAATTTCAGACTGATTTTATTGGGAAAACATCTCTGCATTGGTTGTTAATGAGCAGATGAACCCGTTGCACTAATACTTTGTGTTTTTTGGGTTTTGTAACATAATTCTTTCTGAAACAACTTGAGAGATAAGTAAATCTATCCTAGGCCCTTTATGCAATTATTTGAAATACTGAAGAAATAGGAAGGGGAAAAATGGATCTGAGGAATCCAAAGCGATGTTGTAGTTGTCTAATTTAGGGGATGGGCAAGTGTTGTGATCTCTGGAATTAAATCTTTTTTCTCTGGTTGGTAGCACTTCAAGGCTTTATTTGTGTAGCAGCTTAGCTTGGGTACTCCTGTAGCAAAGATTTCTCTTAATATGAAATTATGAAAGCCAGAGACAGAGAGGGTAACTCAGCTGCCTTCCTGCCTTGCCAAAAGAACATTCCTTCACTTCAATGCTGTTTGTATTTCACAAAGTTTCACATTGTGTGAAATTAATGGTGTGTGATGAACTCTGCATTCAGTGAGCAGAGAAAGTTTGTATCTGTGCTGTACTGGGGTAGTTTATAAACTGTGGCTCCTGAGAAATGTTTTGAAATGTCAGATGTTGGTATTTTGTGGGTTAGATGAAGCAAATGCAGAAACTAAGAAGCAAATTAGGAAGAAGAAGAAGAAGAAAAAAATCTTAGTATTCAGTTCTCTAAACCTCTTCAGGAATAGCTGGCACTGGAAATGTGTCCTAGTTGGTGGCTGAGCCTTTTTTTGTTGTTTTTGGTTCTAGTAAAGGAGAAAAATCCTCTTGCCTTGAGTGCCACAGGTGGCGAAGCCGTGAGGAGTCCTCTGACCTGAATTGTGGTTGCAGATCCGCAGTGGGAATGTTGTCTGTGCTCCATGTTTTGCTGCCAGGAGTGGGTGTACTGAGTGAAGGAGGCTGTGTGGTTTTGTTAGTAATTTAGAAACCACAGGCAGGATTTTTATGGCTTTATAGGCAGAGCTGGTTTTAAAAGTGCTTGATGTTCTCTAAAATGTGCAAAGGCTGCTGAGTTTCATCAGCGATGCAGTAAGATTGTGATTGCTTTCCGAGAAAGTTCCTTAAATTTCTGCTTTGAGGACTATGCTGGATTTGTATAATTCACAATTACCGTGGAAAAATTATACTTGTAAAGGCCCTCAGCCTTTAAGCTTCTCTCAAAAAACCTGTGCCTCAAGAATATGCTCCAGTCTGAGAACCAGAGCTTTGTTATTTTGTGTTCTTGGTGTTGTGAGTGTCTCTACCAGCAAGAGTCAGAGGAGTGAAATGACCTTACAGATGTTAAATATTCATGATGTAAATTGGAGTTTTTATTTTGAAAGAGGAAACTACTCCTGTATTGTTGTGGTTTACAAATATTGAAATGCTTAAACTAGTTGTCGGCCTCAATTTTGAATGGGGGAGCAAAATAAAACACATGATGTGCTCAGAGTTTCTCATAGTACTTGCCAGGAGAATCTTAATTTTGAAAACAGTTGGCCTGCTTTCAGAAACAGATTTTAATGAGATTAAAAGAGAAAGAATGTGCAAGTTTGATTAGAATGTTTGGTCGTGCTCTGACAATGGGTCCTGGAAGCCAGCACAGAAAATGTGGTGGGTTTTAGTGGTAGAAGTGATTTGTTCTGAAACATGAAAAGTAGGAACCAGTGGGCAACTTGAATTATTCCAGCAAAGCGTACTGAGTTAGTGTGAGATAATCTATACTGTTGTACACAGACTCCAGGAGGTCTGGAAGGCAGTTTTAGTGGCCCAGACGTTTTCTCCTTGACTTGTCAGTTTTTCAACTGGTTATTTGCCAGTAATAATTTAACCAAGGATTTTGTGGGTTGTGCAAAGCTTTTACAGCAACCTAATTTCAAATGGAAAGTAACACAATAGTCTTTCCCTTTCTTTTTGTCAGGGCTTTTCCTCCAGCTCAGATGAAGATCAGATTTAGAGTATTCTGGAACTTGGCAAGGCAGAGAACTTGGTGCATGAGAAAAAATCCATTCGCTTATAGGCACACACCCAGAAATAGATTAAAATAAAAATAAATGTGCAAATTGAGGACTAAAATTGTTTTCAAAAAGTCTCTTTCATTATCCATATCCACTTTGTCAGTCTCCTGTCAATGTGTTTTATCAGTAAGTAACAGAGATGGTGTGAGGAAGTCATGGGGGGTTGGGGGACCAGCTTGTGAACACCATTTTAAATGACCTGGATATGAAAAGGCTTGAGAATCACTGAGTCAGTATAAAGGCGATAAAACAAGGTCTTTTGGTCCTTATAACAATGATTGAAAGGCTGTTTTCTTTCTCATTTAACATGCAGCAAGGACATATGGGAGAAGGCGAGGTAACAATATTCCTATTTAATTTTCTAATGTTGACAATGTCTCATGGGAGAAATAACATTAAGTTGTTACTAGAGGGCAAAGTCCAAAATCTAAGATGATGAAGGAGCAGCTTCACATAAGTTTACATAGTCTGCATGCCATAAATCAACATTTTAACTGAATTAGGGAGTACTTGAGGCTGAAATGGTCAGAGTCCTTACAGTGGGCATCACCTGTATGGTTTGTTACCCTCGGGGTCTGTGTTGCCGTGTTTGTGTGTATGTTATGAATGTCAATGCTGGAGAGGTTTATTTTGGGAATTTTGGGTGCTGATGGAGCATAGACTATAGTGAAGGTACATCCTGGCCTGCTGGGTTCAATAACCAGATCCTGCAAATGCGTGTGTTGAGTGATCCAACAGCAGGTGATGAACCTGAAAAGGCTGGTTAGGTCTGGGGAGCTGCTCCCTTCCAGCAATACCTGCAGGACTGGGGTCTTAGGAGATGAAACAAATGACATGTGCACCAGTTCATTAGGGAAAAGCAATGTTCAAGTTGATATTACAGTATTTTTCTCAGAGTAGGAAGCAGGTTTGCTCAGCTACAGAAATAGGCCTGATTATACTTGACTTTTGTTTTAATTAAAGGTGTGTAAAAGATTCTTGAAATTGCAAATAAAGCAACCTGACCAAGCCTTCCATTTTTTATTCATGTAAATTCTATGGACAGTGGATTTTATTACATTTTTTTTTCCTTTCACCTCAGTAGCTGTTTGATTTTTGCATGGAAAATGTCCAGATATTAGTAAAATTTTCTGGTTTCAAGCTGTTTTCTTTTATGAAGTCAATTTCTTTCAGAGGAAGGGAGCAAGAACAAGATAAATTAACTTCACCAATATATTTCTGTGGTAGTTTGTGATGAATCCTGAAAAAGCAGACATAGTATATCACATCATAGGCAAAAGGAAATATGTCCTAAAACTTGCAGCAGACCTCATAGCTTACTTTCCCTATATATATTTTTTCCTAAAATGCTCCTTAAATGAGTAGAAGTCTCCTCAATTTGTTGTGTAGCTGTTGAATACTGTAACTAGAGAGGGAATTCATGGAGGACAACAGCTCATGTGCTCTATTTGTGGTATTTTACAGTTGCATTTATAATCAAGTAATATTATTTGAAAGTAGTAAATATTATTAAGGAAATCTGTGGTAAAGGATTATCATTGAAGGATGCTGGACTGTGAGGGGAGCTTACTGCATTTTCTCTTAGAATGATTCCATTAATTACTCTGTTGTAGCATCAAAGTAAACTTGTGGGGGGGACACAGTTTTCAGTCTTTGCAGTAAATGACAGAGGGTCTTCCTGTTTTCATCAGGTTATTTTTGTTATTTACAAGTGGGTGGTTTATGATATGCTTTGATATCAGTTAATTTAAATGTGTGATGTATTTAGCTGGTACAATTCTTGTTTTGCCATCTGCACCATGAAATTGCATCTACACACTGTAAGAAGCTGTCACTGGAAAATGGGATATATGGCTTGATTTGCTTATATTCCCTTCTCTTTTTACACTTGTTAAAAGAAATCTAATTGGAAACACAGAATATTATGGAAATGGTCAACTTGAGCATCCATTAGAAATATTGCTTTGTTTCAAATCTGTATATTGGCTGCAGTGCAGTTATTAAGGAGGTAGGAAATAATGCATTTGAGCTGCTGAATGATATTGAAAACTAAAAGGGTCATATGAAACTGAGAGCATAACTGCTCATTCAGAGGGCAGATTGCTCACAGTTCTGCTGATGCAGCAACTGGTGCATTTTTTCCAATTATTTAAACAGTGTATGCTTTGTTCTGTTAGTATGGGTTTTTTTCCTGTTTTTTTTAACCCCCTCTTCAGGTCAGTCTTCGCTGTTTCCAATGGAAGATGGCTTCTTGGATGATGGACGTGGGGATCAGACTCTGCACAGTGGTTTAGGATCACCTCACTGCTTCTCCCACCAGAACGGAGAGCGTGTGGAGCGATATTCCCGAAAAGTCTTTGTCGGGGGACTGCCGCCGGATATTGATGAAGGTACACCCCAGAAAATCTCACCCAGAAGAGTTGCTTCTGCCTTAATGACAAAAGGGTGGTGTGAAACTTCTTGTCTGTTAGCTCAAGCAATGATTGGTTTCCACACTCTTTGATACCAAAATGGATCTTTGCATTTACCACCTGCAGTCCGTGTCAAACATGAGATAATTAGGGGTGGTTTAGACTGTAGTGTTTCTGCCACTGAAGAACAAAACCATACCTTACCACACATTCACCTGACTTCAGCAGTATGAAAAGCATAAAGATGCGAAAATAAACAAGCAAATATCACCTGTTGAAACCCATAAATCTGTCGCGGTCACTTTACAGACCCCAGAATTCAGTAGGAGGAAAAGTATTGCTCGGGGTTTTATAAAGTTTGTGTGGAGTAGTAAGTCCTAACTCTGTATTTGGTTGCTCATGTGTAGCTGTTGAGGTTGTTTCCAGCAATGATCAGGTCCTGTGGTAGCTTCAAATACGTGCGTGGTGAGAACCCAGAAGGAATGAATCTCTGCAGGGGCATCCAGTGAGGCACCAGGAATTTGTGGTGGGTCCATCAGGCAGACACAGGTGGCAGAACAATGCAGTTATAAAAAAATATAAAATAAATCATGCACACGTGTTGTAAAGCTTCACCAGAACTCTGTGTTCTGTATGGATCAGTGTGCTGGGATGGTGGCTAAAAGAAATGCAGCAATACATCTGAAAAGTTGCTTTTTCTTAATCACAGAATTGTTTAATTATGTCAGAGAGACCTCATAATGCACGGCAGTGTGCACTGCTGTGACATGACAACCTGAATTTCACGTCAAACATTAAAGCTACTTTATTATTAAAGAGTCAAATATGGTGTTTACAAGAGGAAAAAATGACCTTGTAGTCTCTGTTGTTGTTTGGGTTTTGTTTGTTTCTTAACTTTGTCACCTTTATGGGTTTAAAAGCAGAGAAGCACGGGAATATTTTGGTCTCTGGACCCCAATTATTGAAGAACAGGATCTTCCTGTATGGGAGAGTTGCTTGAATTTCTGTCAGGGCTCATCCTGTTAAAAGCAAAGTGTGAGTTAGAATAAGGAGCGTCCAATTTAAAACATACACCACAGCAGAATTTTTGAGAATTTTTGTGATCCTGTTTCTAGAAACTATTTCATGTATGTGGTTTAACATTACATTTGGGTTAAGTGCTGTTCTGAACTGAGATTTGTTTTAAAAATAGACATGCAGTGCAAATATTGTTGTTGGTTTATAGCCTGATCTGTGTGTAACCCTGATGCACGACCATTGCTGGAGGTGTTCCCGAGGATCTGAAGGGCACAGAGAAGCTTGTCAGTTGCTGTTTCATTAGCAGTGTCATCAAATGGTGTAAACAAACTGAAAAAGACCTAATTGACAACACCTTTTCAGTTTTCTAACCAAATGCAATGGTGAAAATCCCTTAAATTGTGTATTAGGAACCCCCATAGTGCTGGTACAGAAAGCCCTGAACACAGAAGCAGAACAGAGCTGAGCAGTTGCCAGTTCCGGTGATGCTCCAGCAATGTGAAGTTTGTTCTTTTTGTTTTGATTTTTGAAAGAAAAATTCTTTTCCAAAGAATTTTACTAGTGATGGTTTAGGTGTATATGTAGAGAAGGGACTAATCACTCAGTTTCAAGAACAAAATCCCAACTAGAAGACTTCTGTGGAACTAGCATGTGGAAATTTCTACCAGTAATTTAAGGTCAAGGGCCGAATTGAAAGGGATACAAGAATTACCTGTTGATCTAGTAACATGTTCTTGCCTTCTCACCTATAAAATTCCACAACTGTCCTCCAGGTTCACTATAGTTTGAGGCCAGGCTCAGATGGTGTGTGCATGTGTGGCTCGGGCATGTGATGGGAACAGGCATGGCTGGGTGTTGGGACAGTCCCTTCATTTGTTTCCAGTCTTCCTGCAATCATATTGACAGGGCTGATTGCTTACTGGCAAATCAGCAAATTGTCTCTAAACTCTGTGGGAGAATAGTTGAAGCTGGATTGTTATAACTGTATAGATACAGTGACTCCATTCCTGTGAATTAGTGGGTTATGAACTTTTATTTATAATTAAAGTAGAATGAAAAGCTTGATCTTTGGTCTGTTTGTTTTGTAATGAGTATGCTGCCTTGTCATAGAGATTCCTCATCAACTACTGAGCATTTCTCTGAGCTGCTGAACCTTGAGGGTCACAGAGTGTTTGTTTATAACATGAAGCTACCTGAGATCAGTGTTCTTCAAATGTCTTCCCTTCAATTTATTTTAATTTAAATTCATGCCTTTTCCTCTCTCCTAATACAGATGAGATCACTGCTAGTTTTCGTCGCTTTGGACCTTTGATTGTAGACTGGCCACACAAGGCAGAGAGCAAATCTTATTTCCCTCCTAAAGGTAAGTATCTGAAAACCAATAACATATGAGCATTTTAGGATAATTTTTCTTTGTAAGATTCCATTTTAGACAAGATTGTTTTTACAATGATACAATGTTTAGGGGGAACAAAAAATCTCAGTCCCTGGGATTGTTATAGACTGGTGAAGTTTAGAATGTGGCTTTGCAATTATTATTTACTGAAAGAATTCTTCCTTAACTTCCTGTTCTTAGTTTATTTCATTTTCCTTTTTCTCCCCCCGTTCTTAATTTTTATAATAATAGCTCTTTAAAAGGACTAACTGGCTTCCACAGAAGCTGGGAAGCATTTGTGCCTTATATTATCAACCAGAGGGTTGAAAACGTGAGAGCACCTTAAAGCTTGTCCCTTACTGTGTGAGGACATGGTGTCAAGCATAATTCTGGGTTAAAGTATTATCCTACAGGCAAATAGGCAAAAGCAGTTATGTGCCTGTTTTCCCTTTGGTAGGATATGCATTTTTGCTGTTCCAAGATGAAAGTTCTGTGCAGGCACTGATTGATGCATGCATTGAAGAAGATGGGAAGCTCTATCTCTGTGTTTCCAGCCCCACTATCAAAGACAAACCGGTAGGTGGAATTGTCAGGGCCTGCACAATTCTTGTGTGATAACCAAAAATTGGTCTCTTCAGATGCATTTTTTCTGTCTTCAGAACATTAGTGTTTAAATTTTTTAAGGTGTCAAATTAAGGTTTCAAAGAGAAGAGAGCAACTTACTTATTTTTGAACTACACAAGAATTTTTTTTGTCTAGTTACAATGCATGATTTTGTTAGAAAAAGATATATTTCCAGATAAGTATTTTATGCTTGATGAAAATGTAGAATTCATAATGTCTGAGTGTTGCAGGTAACATGTTTTGACAGAGACAAATCCTAAAAACCACAACGTGACATTGGAGTGTAAATTATTAGTGCAAATGGTTTGGGGGCTGATGCAAGTCTGTTAATAGTTGGAGAGAATTCTGCTATATTCCTGTGCTTCAAATTTGGCCAGCTGCAGGCAAATATAAAGCAGCCCAGTAAATAAACAGGCAACTCTGGAGCCTGTTGCATTGAGATAAGGTTGGTCTGGTGCTCACATTTGCCTGGGACAGCATGAGCAGGGTAGATCTGTGAGCAGCGGGGAGGGGTTGTACAGAGCAGTTCAGTCATGATTAAGTAAATGTGTAAGTAGAGGGTGACTTTTTCTTCCCAGAAATTTGGGTAACAAGGAAGTGATGAAATTTAGTATGGTCAGATGGTCTGTCTTAAGAGAGCTTGTTACCATTTCATTTTGAGAAATGATTGCTGAACAAGTAGAAACTGAGTTTACAAAGTACAGCTGTTTAAGAAATATTCATCTTTGTAGGACTCTGTTTTAATTTATATTACTGAGATACTTTGAATTGTGAATGGTTAAAAAAAAAGGCTTTTTGTCCGTAGGTTCAGATCCGGCCTTGGAACCTTAGTGATAGTGATTTTGTTATGGATGGTTCACAGCCTCTTGACCCAAGAAAAACCATTTTTGTTGGTGGTGTTCCTCGGCCTTTACGAGCAGGTACACTGTGTGTTCCACTGGGCATGTTGGATGTGCAGCCTCATTTGGGGAGCAGTGGGGAAAATGGAGTATTTCAGCAAGGGAAAATTAAGTGGGGGACATGATCACAACTGGACTAATTGATTTGATGCTTTAAAAAAAACCCTGCCATTTCTCCAGCACCATTTGGTTTTCCTTTGTGGTTTAGTGGAGCTGGCGATGATCATGGACCGGCTGTACGGAGGGGTGTGCTATGCTGGAATCGACACAGACCCCGAGCTGAAGTACCCCAAAGGAGCTGGGCGGGTTGCATTTTCTAATCAACAGAGTTACATTGCTGCTATCAGCGCTCGCTTTGTTCAGCTGCAGCACGGAGAGATTGATAAACGGGTAAGGGCTGCACTCCTCGTTCACTGCTTCCTCTAGAAATGCTCTTCCCTGTAAATGTGTGTCATTGTGAAGGCTGTAAATGCTATTTCAGATTAATTGCATATTTAGGGCTGGATTGTGCCACTTAGATACCACACGGATGGAGTGGTACAGAGCTGGTGGTTCTGGAACGTGGGAGGCAACTGTGAAACAGACTTTCTCAAATTGCTGAGCACAGTGGGAAGCATGTCAGCTGCCTTGCCCTTTTATAAGAATATTACACTCGTCATATGCAGTTCTTACTCCTGCTCTGCATCTTTTGGGAGAAGGGAAGAACCACCCCAGTGTTACACAGTGTGTGCTGGGTGTCCAAGACCATCATGGTAATGCCTTTTAAAGTTGTTAGTGTGCATTGCAGCATCATGGTCATTCCCCACAGCTTGTGTAAAGGCTGTGTTTAGTTATTTTATTCCTCTACTATTTTATTCCTTATTATTTTAAATTAGAGGAATATCCCAAATGGATCTGCAGTTTGCTTCTGCCCTCTTCATCTCTTTAAAATGTATCTGCCAGTTACAGTGACCTTCAGGCCACAGTTTTGAGAAGCTCAGATGCTCACATGTTCCTGTTCTGTCTAATTCGTCCTTTGTCTCTGAATTTTTCCTACATGACTGTCACTACTGATCTTAATTTTATAGTTAATACAGCGGAAACCCTCTAAACTTGGCTGATTAGCTCATTATCATTTCACTCCTGCTTTGGCTATAAAGCTTGGGTAGAAGAATTGTAACAACAATTTGACTGTGGGCCTGTGAATTGGAATGTCTTTGTTCTAATCTTGGCTCTGAAATAAGTTCTGTACAGCTCTGAACAAATAATTTGGGCCGCCCTTGTGCAACTTGTGCTTGCATAAGCAGACACTTGGGTGAATAGGTCCATTGAAGCTGGTGGGACTACAAATTTAAGTAAGTACTTGTGAACCCTAGCAAAGATTTTGCAATCTATTTCCCCTTCCTTCTCTCTTCCCACTAGCCTCATTTCCTCATTTTTTGTGCAGTGCAGAATAAATGTGCCAAGTGCCCAGAGGATTCATTATAGGAGGGACTGAGTTCTTGGCAGAGGTAAAAGTACAAGAGTGGCAATGTTACTTTTTATTAATAGGGTACTATTTATTAATAATTTTCTAATAATGTTTTTCTGTAAAAATAAAAACAAAATTAGTAACAAGAAGGGATTTCCTGTAAAATTAGGCAAGGAGGTGCTGCTAAAGGATGTGCCCTCAAAGAGATAATGCAAATGAAGCATTCGGTGGCCTGCGCTGCTGCGAGTGCTGCCACCCTAAATGGGCCTGATGGAGCTGCTGGAATTGAAGCTTGTTCTCTGGAGCTGGGAAATCTCACTGCACCCGGATCAGGGAGCAGTTGCAGCCCCTGTCACACTCTGATAACTGTGCTGAGGACACCTATGCTGTCGTTTGGCCTCTGAACGTGGCTGAATAGAGAAAACAGAGCAGAATCGCCACATGAAGGACTGTGTAGCATCTTTGCCCTTTTAGCACTTGGAGAAGCCTACACTCCTCAATAAATCCCCAGTCTCACACTACACAGCAGATTAGGGCATGGAGAGAGTGGCGTTAGAGATATTTGTCTGCTTTTGCTCTTCTACACGTTCCCTCTCCTGAGCTGGCATGGAGGGGGTTTGGGAAATGCAACTTAAGCACTGGAAGAGGAGAAAAACTGAGATCATTAAAACAGCTGCTGTGCTGTCTCTGAGTACCTTGTATGTCCTGTAAGCACAAATGACATCAAACTACTGCAGTGCTCTGTCTGGACTGTGATAAAATTGGGTAAGTCTAAAAACACAGGAACTTGTGAATGTCCTTATTTGACTGAGGGGTATGTCAGAGGCTCCTGAGGTGCAGAGAGGAGCAGCCCTAGGGCAGATGCAGAGATAGCAGTAGAGATATCAGTCGCAGTCTGGATGTTTGAAAAGGTTTGTGAATACACCTAATCAAATAGGCTTCAGAGAAGGGTCACAAACACTTGTAGAGCAGAAAGTTGTACCTGTATTTATTTCTGCTGCACTGAATTACTGCCCATCACCTGGCCCTTAATGCCAACAGCGTAGGCAGGCATCAGTGCCCTCTTAAGCTTCTCATTTGATCCCAACAAGATCAGGTGATTTCGTTTTGCTGAGAGGACTAAGTCATGGAAAAAGAGTTTGGAAATGGACTGTTTATTTAGATAATAAATGATTTATTTTTTTTTAAATGTTGGGAATACAGACATTGAAATTCGCAGACCACATGCCTATTTAATCTGCAGTTACAGTGTTGTATAAAGAGTTTCCATTCCTGCCTGAGTGGGAAGGAGCTTAATTGGGCATCACCATGCTTAAAAATAATCCCTCCGGAATCTCCAGGGTTTTGATGGCAGTCTGTGTATCAGCAATAGGTTGATTGGGCCTTTCTGTAATCAGTGTGTGTGATACTGATGGTCAGCATTGGTTTCTGGGTACTTTTTAAGGATCAAGGAGTGGAAGCAGAACTGTTCTCATGTGAAGTGCCTGGAGTTTCGGGTGTTCAACAGCCATGAGCACGTGTAATGAGGGGGGAAATTCTTGAGTGTAATACTCCCAATGGCGGAACTGTGATGGCCATCCTGCTACAACACAGAGAGCAGGTGGTGTGGAATTGTCATTATCTGCGTTGTAATTAAGAACTGTAAACTTTCTTCTCATTTTCTGAACGCAGGTGGAAGTTAAGCCATATGTCTTGGATGATCAGCTTTGTGATGAATGTCAGGGGGCCCGTTGCGGTGGGAAATTCGCTCCATTTTTCTGTGCTAACGTTACCTGTCTGCAGTATTACTGTGAATATTGCTGGGCTGCTATCCATTCACGCGCTGGCAGGGAATTCCACAAGCCCCTGGTGAAGGAGGGAGGAGATCGCCCAAGACATATTTCATTCCGCTGGAACTAAAGGATCACTGCAGTGCTCATTTGCAGGCCTCCAATTAAGTGCACTCTTCTGTTCTCCCGATTGCCCCCAGCCCTCCCCGCCCCGTCTCTTACTCACACAGCATGTCCTTTTGTAGTAGTCTGTAATTTAACAATAGTATAATGAAAGAATGACCTATAATATGGGTATTTTATAGAATCTTGTCATTGAAAACTGTATTGGGAACTCCTTTTCGTATCGATAACATGTTGCAAGTGAGTTGCATTCTCTTGTCTTTACTACCGAGAGAAGACTTAATTTCCTGCAACGTTTTCTTAGAGGAGAGAAAAATATTAAGAAAAGAGAATTGAAACAATAGAGTATTTTGGTTTTTTAATTAAATTATTGTTAATAAAGAACATAATAATGCTTTTATTAAATAACCGTGTAACAATAACACTATCAGTCTGTTCTGACACTTTTCCCCCAGGGAAGCCTGTTTTTGCCTCTCTTTTTTGTTTGGACTTTGGATTTTTCCAGCAACAGATGAAGTTAGAAATTACCTACCAACAGGAAGGAGCATGTTTAAAGCAACAAAAATGCATGAGCAAAGTTGAAGCAGCACTATAATAATGATCTTTTTTATTTTTTTTTTTTTTTTAAATCTCTTAGGGGTTTTGAGGCTGAAATTTTAGCTCTATGTGTATCTGACCGTGCCTCTGGCTACCACCCACATCCAAATTACTAATGAGATAGGCAGAGCTTACTATATTTTCATCAAAATGATTACATTTTAAGAATTCCTGAATGTAAAAGCTGAGTAAAGTTACTACTGAGGGGGGAGTGCACTTTTTTTTTCTTTTAAGAGAACTCAATTGTCTGGTTACAGCCCTAGATATCCTACCAAAGCTAGAGTAATGACAACTAGTGAACTGGCATTTCCTCTCCTGAAGGATAAATATATAGATTTTATTTTTGATGGCTATATATAACTCTATATCCTAATATACTAACATTCATCAGGGGCCAGCTTTTGCTCTCCATTTTGACGTGAAAAAGTAGAAAACCTAAAGATACCTCAAGGATATCGCTGATTTTTACTGAAGTTTTGATATTCCATTGTGGCACACAAACTCAAATTGGCTGCTTATTGGTTTCCCATGCAAAGTTAGTTTAAAATTCCCTCAAATTTTTCTGTGACAGAAAGGCATGAACCGAAGGAGTTTCAAATCTTGTTTTGCACTATTTTCTGAATTTGTGCATGGAATGGTGCACATGCCTTTCCTACTCTTCCTGTAGAAAGATCCCAACTAAGATTCCACCTGCTCAGAACTAATTATGGGGAGACAAAGACACGCAGGTATTTGAAGTGCCAACATCGAGAAGTTAATGCCGGCTTTATTGTAACTGAGTTCTACCTTCAGAAGCATTAACCCAGTCCATGTGAACTGTGCAGGGGGTTAGTTTGAAATAGTCAAATGAAGGAGTAGTTCTGAAAATTATTTTTATTACCTTTGAACTAATGCCCTGGCCAACTTCTCAAATGATGATGTAGCAGTGTGCAAATAAACCGGTTTATTGGCAATCTTCTGAGTGGCCTGGGACCATCCCGGAGCCTCCCAAACCAAAGACTTGCCTCAGCACTGCTTGGAAAACATCTGCTCCATTAAAAGCCCTCGTTGGCCCCCCTCATCCCATTCCCCCAGCCCCGATTATGAGAAGCAGTTTTTATTTTCAATACAGGCTTTAATGAACTTATACCTTACCAAGTTCCAAAGGTCAAAATGGAGACATTTGCTGTCTACTAGTCAAGTATAGCAAGGGAGCTGCTTTTACTGAAATCCCTGAAAATATTGACAACAGTAATGCAAATGCAGAGTGCTCTTGTGTAGATTGTCAGGGACTTTTTTTTCTCTGAAGTACATAATTATAGTTGGAATGTTCCTTTAATTTTTTTAATGCTTGTAGGTGGCTTGGGGTGTGCTATTGTGCCGATCCTACCCAGCAAACAGGTGAGGTGGGTTTCCATTACAAGAAATAACACTGTTTGAGAACTAGCTTTGAATAATAATTTTTCCCTTTGTACATGACCTGCTGAATTTCGGTACAGTGTTTTTGTAGCTAACTTATTTTGTCATGCACATAATGTATATTTGTTATGCACTACTTTTGTATATCTTGTTTTTCCAACAGTGAGCATTTTTAGGCACACTTTTCACTGACGGGATATCTCTTTATGCAATACCTCAATTTTTCATATTGCAAAGAGTAGCTTTTTGTACTTTTATTACTGAGAGATCTTCATATACTTCATTTTTTAATATAAATAATTTTAATAAATTTTATTTTCTTATATTCTGCTTTTTATACATTTCAGTGCTCTGCATACATTTTGAATTATGGATGTTGTGCACTGGCAATGCTATTTTAGAATCTGCAGAGAAAAGAAAGCATGTTGCTTAAACATCTTAGCCCAGCACCAGGTATTTGGTGTACATATAATTTAAGAAATAGTATATGTAAAGTTGAGAATTAAAGAAGAAAAGCATGAAAGTGACAAATGACACTTGTCTTTAGACCCATGAAATTTAAATGCATAAATATAGTGTAGAAATTTAAAAGTCAAGAACCATCAAAATTGTCTACCGCTTCTTACTGAGTTTTTAAAAATTATACACAAATGCAGACGTTTTTGGTGAATGTTTAGCCATTTTTATTATTAATAAAGAATCGATGTTAGGTGTTTGATGCAGAAATGTGTCTGCTCTTTTAAATTATATTTAAAGAATAAAAGAGAGCCTGCTGGGTGGCAGGCATGTAATGTTAGTATGCATGACTAATGTAAGAAATTGTTATTCTACTAATATTCACTTGTGATTGTGTGACAAGCGTGTTTACAGATCCTTTGGTTACACTTCGATTTACAGGGCATAAACAATTATATACATTACTCTGTGCTTCAATAGTGATGATATGTCCTTCTGATTCCATGGGGTTTGTAGTTTTGGGGTTACCATGTAGCTCCAGACGTGATTAACATGTAATTAGGTACCAGTCGTGGGGTATCCCTTCGCTGAGCAGCGGGGTCGGGGAGTGTGGAGTCGGATCCCCCTGGCCTGGCACCGCCCAGGCATTTCCAGTGTAGTTACAGAGTAATTACATGGTTATTTTTGCAATGTAAAATAAAGTGTTTCTGATTATTTTATATGTAAAGGAACCCCACTGCCCCGTGCTTTTTGGTATAGTCTCTACTTCTCCATACACAGACCTCTGCAGAATGCAAATTTCAACCTTGCAGTGACTGAATTTAGCGTTTTATAAGGATGCTGTTGGAAAGACTTGATAATTCACCCCTTGTGTTTTTGAAGAGTTAAAACCTTCTGTTCAAAGGTGATTTAAAACTTGAATGTGATGAATTGTGGCAAGTTAACTTCAAGTTATGTGCAATACCTATTTCAGACTTCTGGAAGATCTTTGCAGTGTAATTCTTTGTTTTTAATTGCAGACATTTAAAAATGTCATTTTCTACTGTTCTAGTAAATCCTCTTTCTTGCTGGTGTTTCTAAAGAAAAGAATCAGAAATCAATCTTTCTACTAATGTAAATTTGAGATTATTTTTAAAAAAAAATGGAATAAAAGGTTTTGGTCATTTGCTTTATTTTATTATCTTATTTTAAAGCTACTGTGATAGCATTGTAAGAATTGGGACAATATTGTATTCAACTGTTTTATTTTTTATATTTTTAAATTTTAAAGTATAATTAGTTTTTATAATTTTCATCAGATTTTTTTGTTATATTTTTTGGAAGTGAAACTTTTAGCAAGTGGGTGTCTAGTTTTTACTAATCCCTAATATGTTTTTCCCCCAATGTATTGCTCATATTATCAGAAGGAAAAGTTATTTAAGTATGTCAGTTAATTGTACTACTTGGCTGAATTTCCATATAGTTTTTACTGTGTATGGGGAGGTTGTAGTATTTATTATAGCATTTTAAATAAGGGTAATTCATTTTTTATTAAAGTCATTTTCACGTTTAAGTTCATATTTTTGTATGTTCTACTCTAAGTTATATAACACAAGTTACTTTTTTTAAAGAGTTCATTTGTTGAAGTGCTAGTGAAAATTAATGTTATTAAATAGTTTGCAAATGACTATTTATACCAGTATGCATATAATTTTTAAATATTTGTAATGTGAGATGTTGAATGAATAAAACTTTTAACTCAACGTTTCTCCTTAACCTTTTTATTTTGAGCTTCCTGTAGAAACATGTTCCTTTTTGGCAGAAGCTCGTGGGACTTGGGGAGGTGATTGTGACAGGGGTTATGGTGCATGTCTGGCTGTGAGAGGTGAGAGGGGCTTTAGGGGAAGTGCTGCCGCCCTGTTCTGCTCCCAGAGTGCAGTGAGGTGTCCTCGGGGAGGGGAAGGAGGTCAGAGATGCAGAGAGCCCTGCACGCTGCATCCAGTCAGTGCCAAATCCACGGGCAGGGCTGCACACTGGGAAGGGAAGGGCCATGTCTGGAGGGCTGTAGTGCTGCTCCCCGCTGAATCAGGCTGTGAGAACTTCGCTGCTTTGGTCCAGGTGTTGAATGACAAGTATTTAATTTTGCAAATTTGGTGCTTGTTGAGTGTTTGGTAGAAACCTCATGAAACTTTGGAAAAACCTTTCAGCGGTTCCAGCACTGCCTTTTCTATTCTTTGCACAGCTTGGCCAAGGAACTGTCGTTGGATCACTTGTTTGTGCTCAGTGTTCTCTGCAGCTCCTTCAGAGGGACAGGGAGGAAACCCAGAACACAGCCGTGAAATCCAGATAACTGGGCAGGGGATGTGAGAACCACAGAGGCACAGGTAATCCCAGGATGGTTTGGGTTACAGGGGACCTTAAAGCTCATCATATTCCACCCCCCTGCCATGGGCAGGGACACCTTCCACTGTCCCAGGTGGCTCCAAGCCCTGTCCAACCTGGCCTTGGACACTTCAGGGATGGGGCAGCCACAGCTTCTCTGGCCAGCCTGTGCCAGGGCCTCACCACCCTCAGAGGGAGGAATTTGCTCCCAATATCTAATCTAACCCTACTCTCTTGTCAGTTTGAAGTCATTCCCCCTTGTCCTGTCACTCCAGGCTCTTGTAAATAGTCTCAATTTTCCTTGTCAGCTCCCCTCAGGTACTGAAAGGCAACAATTAGGTCACCCTGAACCCTTCTCTTGTCCAGTTTGAACAATCCCAATTCTCTTTAGCATGTCAGTCAGAAACCACGGTGCAGCTGAGACAAGCAGATAACCAGACTGGGGCCAGGGCAGAGCCCAGAAAGGCATGGACAGACAAGGATTCTTTTTTAATTGTCTCATGGTTGTGATCTGATAGTAACAGAAGGAAGACATCTGGCGTTTTAAAGAGCTTGCTAGGTTCAGCCTTTAAAATATCTGAACTTCAAATATCTAAAAAGTCCTGTGAAGTGTTACAACCTTATGTGTCTGCTCTTCAAGGACTATTCAGCAGGAGCCCTGCTTAAAGAATTCAAGAGTTTTGCCGCTAATCTCGTGCCATCACCGGAGGAATGGTGGTGTAAATGTTAAGTAGATGGTGAGTATCATTCTTTTGTGTGGGTGCTCCAGGAAATGCAGATCTTGGAGCTCTGATGGGATTAGTTCTGCCAGCTGCTGATTGCTTCACTTGGCATTGGCTTCAGAGGATTCCCACTTAGCAACTAATGCCTTTAGAAATTAGTTTTTAAGGAGAATGAAAAGTTTCACTGGTGACAGTGCGGGTACTTCCAATCCCTTCAACTGACTTCAAACAGAAAAGCTGGGATGCTTTGGATGAGAAATAGAGAGGCTGGAGATGGCCAGTGAGTCAGGAATTCCTCAGTGCTGCCCTTTGTGGCCGCCGAGCAGCACCAGACAGCATGGGCCAGTGTGACTTGGCTGGAAAGTGTTAGTCCTCAGCTCTCTGCATCGGGATTGTTGGGATGTAGTCATAGTTCAGCCTCTCCGACGTGCTAGCAAATTCTTGACATTGTTTTCAAGTGCAAATGGTCTTTTAGACGTGTGCTTATCAGAGGTTTATCTGATGCTTTTTAAAAAGTATGATAGTATTGAAATGTGGTCCTGGAATATGGAGGGATTAAGCCATGGTGGTGGAATGTCCTTCACAAACAAGGCACTCCCTGGCTGATTTCAATTCAAAGTGCTGTAAACTTAGAGGTGTTTATCAGGATCCAGAATCTGATTCGAAGTTGGGGATGTGCCTCTTCAGTCTAAAATTCTCCTGAAGATTGCAGAATACTTTGTTTAGTAAATAAATATTTAATAAAGGAACTTTTCTTATATATGCAGAATCTAAAACATTCAGCTCACTAAGGTGAAATGGCAAAGCTCTGGATCATTCAAAAATCCAAATAATCACTGTTGGTAGTGGTGGCCTTTGCTGATTCTGAACTGCTGGGAAGTTACTTTCTGGGACAGATGATGTAACAAATCCCTTTTGGGTTGCAGTGTGTCCTGGAGCTATAAATAAATGCTGCAGGCAGACTCCAAAAGATGGAGGTTGGCCTGCTGGGTGGAATTCCAGAATTCCTGCAGTCCATGAATCCCAGCTCTTTTCTTTCAGCAGGAACTGCCTGGAGCACAGTCTCCAGCAGCTCCCTGGGCTGCCCCTTGCATTAAAGGAGCTCCCACATTCCACACCGGTGAAGGAACTCGGTTTGGGTGGAGGTGGGTACAACCCATCTCGTGCTGATTTAAAGGCTAAGGTGTATCTGCAAGACAATATCTGAGCTGTCAGGTTGTTGGACAGTTTCTACTGCCAGTCCTCATTCTCCAGCTGCTGTTATTCACTCAGCCCCAGCCCAAAATGCACAGTGCCTGCCTACAGGAAATCTAGGACAAGTAATAGCCTCAGAAAGGATAGATGAGGAAAAACACTGACATCTCTTCCTCTGTGTAAAATAAGCTGATTCAGTCTGTCAGTATGAAAAACAGCCTGTGGGATAAGAATACACACACAGCTGTCTGTGCAGGCATAGAAATTGAAGGGGGTGAATCAGTGCTCTGAATACATCACTGAAAGTCTTCCTGAATCCTGATGCTCTGATTGATGCCATCAGATATCACCTGTTTTCATGACACAGGAACTATAATTTCCTGACTTCTTGTAGGGTTTGTCAGAGAGACAATTTGATACAAAATGTTGATTTATTTGAATATAACCAAGGGAAGCTTTCTCAGTCACCTTGTTTACAGAGCTTGAGAGACCATGTTCTGTTAATGTTGCTTCACAAAATCTGCTGGTCAAACGTTCTCAGTCCTCTTGATAGGTATGCAATATATAAATATATAAAGCCTGTGTTTGATTGTGCTTCCTGAAATTTATTTTTGGTGAGTCATGAAGGCTGAGATTAAATCCTCTGAACACAGTGGAGGTAAAGGGTAATTCTGAGGACACATTTTTGGGTTTGCATTATTCTTAATGTTTAAAGTGGAATTGGTTTTATTGCTCTTGTCTATGTGGTATTTTTTTATTCCAAAACTGTAGCAGGTTGAATTGCTTTGCTTTTCATGCGACTGAAGAACATTGTTTTTAAATGGCAGAGGGGTAGGGTGGATGCAGTGGACGCACAGTGTGTGCCTTAGTAACTTAGCCCAGATCTGAAATCTCTGAAAGGGTAGCAGTGCGCTGGTAGGGCAATGCATTTAAAGGGAAAAAAAAGTCTCTGCCAGCCTTCTCCAAGCCTAGGCTTGAAAAAAATGTTTGCTCACTGTAAATCATCATCTGACACTACTGCTGACTCATGGACCTGGATCAGTTTGCTCAGGGATTGCTAAGGCCTTGCTATGCATTAAGTTGTCAATTTAGCCAAGTGTCACTTTGCAAGACAGTGCTTGTGGCTTTAAGCTCGTGCCCAGTGCTGGTTTGAGTTGGAATATGCTTGTGGCAAGTGCTTGAGTTTTTTGTCAGTGAGTTAAATGCAATTTCTTAGGTTTTTGAGGAATTATCATAAGCATCAGGCACTAGCCCCCAGCTTTGCTTCAAGGGGGCAGCTGTGCACAGGCAGATGTTGCTTTGTACACACTGGCAAAATCAACTCAGCTCTTCAGTCAGTGGCAGGAAAATTTGCTCGAGCATTGCTTTTACAGAGGGGGGTCTTTGGAGGAATGTGATGGCAGAACAAAGTGGTGACTGCTTCAATTTTCTCTGCAGAGTGAGCAATCTGTGGAGACAGGGGCCCTGGTCAGTTCTTTTTCTGGCAGCATCCTGATGTCTCTGCAGGTAGGGAGGGAGGGAATGCTCAGTATCTGAGTTCTGTGAAGGCCCCAGTGCTGTCACAGAGTGGTTTTACTGCTGAGACTCACAGAATCAGTGAAGTTGGAAAAGACCTCCAAGGTCTTCCAGTCCAAATTGTCACTGAACTTCCTCAGCCCTGTGTTCACACAGGGTCTGACTGCACATTCCACAGAATAGTTAGAGTAACATTTAATATTTAATTTCATAGTCTCTGCAACCTAAAATTTTCCTGCCTCTGATTTGGAAACAAAGGATGTCATTGCTAAATACTGATAACTTGCACATTTATGTGGAAAAATGAAATCAGAGCAACTGAAATACTTTCCTGCCTTTTGCTTTATGCACTTGACTACAAGTATTTCCTGGAAATCAGGCTGTTTAATTCTGATGTTATTTCAGGGCTTGTCTTGCCTTTTTGAGTTTTCCCCATAGTTTCATTTCCAACTGGCAATCTCTGTTTAAATACTATAGCACAAAGTTCTAAGCCAAGGGTCTTGATGTCATTGGCTTGGGTTTTGATTATAAAGGCTACAGATCTTCTCAGTGAATTGGAAATTTCTCAAGGGGAGGCTCAGGCTTTTATTTAACACACTTAGTTTTTAGTCTGCTAAATAATTTTATGCACAGCGTGAAGCGATGAGAAAATAGGCCACTCCTTGTGAGTGGTGTGGAGGAAGTGATTCCCATGTGTATGGTTTGTAAAGCCGTCGGAGATGTGCAGGGTCATTGCTGTGAAATCCAGGTGCATTCCAAGGGCAGTTGGCCATTTTCTCTCTCAGCTGCCCAGTTATTGCTCACACAATTAACTGAGAGCCAGGGTAAGTTATGAAATTTTACAAGTAAGCAGAAGCTGAAGGCAAATGTATTGCTTTGACTTACCAGAAGTGGTGACTTGTTTCTATAATGAATCCTGGTTACACTAATAAATGGCCCCCAGTGTCTTCTGTAGAGTAACCACATTCTAATGAAATACCTCATGACAGCAACTCTTATTAAATATTCTGTGAAAATGAAGGTGATAGAGTAATTGTTTGTGTTACTGCAGAGGGTATAATTAACAAGGTTTGAGTGTAGCTGTTGTCAGAATTAGCACACTGTTCACGTGAGAATCAAAGTTCACAGTGTTAGATTCCTATTTCAGATGTATTCACTGTTTGCAGCTGATCAAGATAAACTAACAGTTAGTGAGGAATTGGCCTTGCCTGAGTTGTGTTGAATTTTAGGGTAAATTCAGGTTAAATGTATGGAAGAAATTCTTCCCTCTGAGGGTGGTGAGGCCCTGGCACAGGCTGGCCAGAGAAGCTGTGGCTGCCCCATCCCTGAAGTGTCCAAGTCCAGGTTGGACGGGGCTTGAAGCCACCTGGGATAGTGGAAGGTGTCCCTGCCCATGGTAAGGGGGATTGGAACAGGGTGAGTCCCTTCCAACCCAAAGCATTCCATGATTTTAGGATTATGTTGAATGATGTGAGTACTTTGTTTAATTTCACTGCAAAAATTGCTCTGAGCAAAACAAATCTCCAAGAGCAGCAGAAGGGTGGGGTTTTTCAGGGGATCACTGTGTGTGCAGCAATATTCCATCAGCTCCTTCCTTCCTTCCTTCTCCTTGGCATGAGCTGTAGGTTTGCTACCACCAAAACCTGCCTCATTTTAAAACTTTTGTCAGGGTTCACAGATGAAGACACATACTTGGCCAAAGTAAAACTGAAACAATGGAATTCAGGAACGAACGCAAGTTCTGAGCTGGAGAGGCTGACATTGGAATACAAAACAAACTCGATGAGGTGCAGGCTGAAAGCTGGAATCTGGGCTATTTTTAACTAGACAGTTGCAGCTGTGGTGAAAAGCCGAGATGTTTGTTCACTGATAAATACAGAGATAGTGGTCAGCTGGTAGTCAATTCACACGTGTGGAAAGGTGGGTGAAGAGCAGTGTGCAGCTAAAATAGCTGAACTTGACAGATCTGCAGATAGATTTTAGGTGACATTGATTTTTCTAAGTAGCAACAGATCCTAAAAGGGGTCTGCACTGAATGTGCATTTGAGATCAAAGTCCTGGCAATGTGCTTTTGGGAAAAGTGGACAAAATGTACCACACGAGGCATGTGTGTTTGCATTAGCAGGGTGGAAGCATATTCCATAAATACAGGTGCTGAGAAAACCACTGATTTGGCAGCCATGGTGCCCTGAGGAGGCCGGAGGAAGGAAGCAGCCTGCCAGCTGGCAAAGGCAGCTCCTGCCCGGGAAGATACAGCAGCGAGTGTTCCTGCACAATGCAGAGACAGTCACAGAATGAGCACGGGGCCGGTTAGGTTCATGTGTGAGTACTCAGTGTGGGGTTTGTGGTGTGGACCGAGGTGTATTTCAGCTAAAGCAGGGATTTCTTGGCCAGGGCTGTGTGATTGATGGACCTGGGGAAGTCTGTACACCAGGAGTAGTTTTTAATGAGGCTTTCTGAGTTTTGGGATTGGGGAGGAGTGGAGTTGGGGATTGTAGAATCACAGAATATCCTAAACTGGAAGGGACCCACAGGGATCATCCAAATCCAACTCCTGGCCCTGCACAGACACCTAACCATCCGACCCTGTCCCTGAGAGTGTTGTTCAAACACTCTGTGAGCTCTGGCTGCTTCGGGGCTGTGACCACTGCCCTGGGGAGCCTGTTCAGAGCCTGACCACCCTCTGGGGGAAGAACTTTTTCCTAATATAGGAAGTCATAGTTGATATTTGAGGTCACAGTTGATCTCAAGGCTCCTGACTCGGTGGTTGTGCCATATCTGCAACCTCCTTTTTAGTCCATACCCTTTGGAGCCTGCGGGAGATGCCCTTTTATAATTGGGAAATAACAAATTACTCAGGCAAACTGTCAGAGTGTGGCTCTGCAGGCTGCTGTTCCCCGTGTGCAGCCGCATGCACAGCGTGCCAGCCCCGACAGTGTGTACAATAGCGGGGAGTCCAGGGATGCTCGCCGCGGTCCCGCCCGGCACGGGGCGCGTTCCCGGGGAGCGGCCGCCACCTGGCGGGGCGGGCCGGCACTGCACCCCGCCAACACCCACCCGACACCTGGGACTGACCGGGACACACCTTGTCACCCGGACCAGAGCACTGGGGCCTTCCTTGACCACCTCCTTTTCAATGCCTGACAACCCTTTCCATGGGGAAATGCCTCCTGATGTCCAGCCTGAACCTCCCCATGCACAGCTTGAGGCAGTTCCTCTCCTCCTGTCCCTGTTCCCTGGGAGCAGAGCCCGACCCCCACCTGGCTCTCCCCTCCCGTCAGGGAGTTCTAGAGAGATAGAAGGTCCCCCCTGAGCCTCCTTTTCTCCAGGGTGAGCCCCTCCAGCTCCCTCAGCCACTCCTTGTGCTCCAGACCCTTCCCCAGCTCTGTTCCCTTCCCTGGACACGCTCAGGACACACAGAGGGACCCTCAGCCTCCTCAAAGCCTGGGAAGGACCTCAGTTTTCTTCATGGTCTCTTTGGATCCATTCCCAAGGGCAACACATTGTCAGTGCCATTCATATCGCTGGTGCTGCTAAAACAATTAGAAAAAAAAGCATTTTCATAAAATTTATTGTTTCTAATTTGTAATGCTGCCCCTTCCTCTGGGCAGCCAAGAGTGCTCAAACTCTGGGAAATAGTCCAGAGCAGTATTTCACTGTCAAAGAGAACTTGAGTGGGACTTGATGTAGATTCTTTACTGTGAGGGTGGGCAGGCCCTGGCACAGGTTGGGCAGAGAAGCTGTGGCTGCCCCATCCCTGGAAGTGTCCAAAATCAGGTTGGATGGAGCTTGGAGCAACCTGGGATAGTGGAAGGTGTCCCTGCCCATGGTAAGGGGGTTGGAACAAAATGATCTTGAGGATCCCTGCCAACCCAAACCAATCCATGATTCTGTGACTTGTGTTCTTAAGTGGTTTGTGGAATCCAGGTGTCACTGTCCGTGTCCATCAAACCCACTGCTGCACTGGGAGTTCTCTGCCCAGCTCCTGCATGGCTGGACTGACCACGCTGGGCATCCTCTTGGTGTCACCCAGCTGCTGCTGCCTGAAGGACACCACCACAGCAGGTATTTAGTGTGTCATTGCCGTGGAGCAGGTGGGGCTGTCCGGGGCGAACTGCACTGCAGGGCCAAGGGGGTGCCGCTGGTTCCTTTGCTGCAGGGACGGACCCACACCCACCGACCTCCAGCCCAGGTCCCCTTATCGCTGGCAGGAGCAGATCGATATCGTGAATGAAATATACCAGCACGTGCCTCGGGGCAGCAGCAGCGCTGTGTGCTGGACCCGGCGCTGGCCGGGGCCGGGGGGACACCCAGCCCAGCCCCGGCTCCCCCCATTGATCCCCCCGGATCCCCCCATTGATCCCCCCGGATCCCCTCATTGATCCCCCGGCTCCCCTCATCGATCCCGGCTCCCCTCATTGATCCTCCCGGCTCCCCTCATTGATCCCCTCATTGATCCCCTGGATCCCCTCACTGATCCCGGCTCCCCCCATTGATCCCCCGGCTCCCCTCATTGATCCCCCGGCTCCCCTCATTG
>JAWWEW010000028.1:15562450-15577656 GCA_035583185.1 Anabacerthia variegaticeps | reverse complement strand
GTTGTCAGACATTGGCAGGGGCTGCCCAGGGAGGTGGTGGAGTCCCCATCCCTGGAGGTGTTCAGGGAATGACTGGATGTGACACTCAGTGCTCTGATCCGGGTGACACGGCGGGGATGGGTCACAGGTTGGATTTGATGATCTCAGAAGTCTTTTCCAAACTCAATCATGTTGTGATTCTGTGATTTAATGTGCCCAGCACAGTCGGGCTGGATGTTTAGGCATGAGGTTAGCATGATGTTAAACTTACATGGGTGAAAAATTTAATAGGAACATACAATCACAGAATGGTTTGGGTTGGAAGGGACCATAAAAACCATCTCATTCCAACCTCCTGCCAGGGGCAGGGACACCTTTCTCTAGATCAGGTTGCTCAGAGCTGCACCCAGTCTGGCCTTGAATACTTCCAGTGATCAACATCTTCCTTAGGAATTTACTGTAAGGACTCAAAAAATGCTTTATAAATTCTCTTTCTAGTTCATCTTCAGGAGGCTGAGGCCAAGGCTCACACCTTTGACTTTCCCATCCCTTCAAAAATTGTTGATAAAGCCATTAAACGAAAGAAGAAAAAGGTATAAAATGTAGGAGCTGAATTAACTGCCTTGGCATTTGAGAAAACTGTTTCCTGCTTGTTCTGTGTGTGAGAGAGTATGAGGGAGATTAAAAGATGGAATTGGTAGCCTGTTACTGAAATCCTTACTTACAGAAAAGAAAAAATGGTATTATTTTCCCTCTCTGGAGGCTTTAAAATCCTGGCACTTATTCAATAAAGCACTTAAGTGTGTGCTTACCTTGAAAAATGAGAGTATGCTGTTGACTTAAAGCCTGTACTGAAATGCTTTGCTGGATTGGGGCCAGGGCACTGCACACCTTGTGGGTGAAACCCAGCAGGAAAGAGCTCTGCAGCTCCTCTTCCTCTCATGTTTTAAACAAAGAAGTCCCACAGGTTACAAATAAGCGAAGGCAGGAATCAGGTATTAACACCATCGTTGTAGCAATGCAGAATTACTTTCTGCTTCACAAATATATTTCTGTTCCTGTTCACTAGTTTGACAAATGCTTGAAATTTTAAAGGGGACATTTATTGAACAGTAACTTGTGATGAGATTTTGTAATGTGTAAAGTACAAATAATCAGCTCGTCTGGAATAGAGTTATGTTGTAGATACTGGATTTGAAAACAGCAAAATGTTACTGACTGCAGAGGAACATCTAATAACATCCTACAATATCACTCTGCTGGTACATTAAATAGTCTTCAAAAAGAATAAGGAATATGTATTCTGTTTTAGCTATAAATGTCTACAAGAAAGAAATTATCTTTAAACTAGTTTCACAAATGGAGTTCAGCAAAAGTCCAAACTTCAGCATTTTAGCAGCTATTTCTGTTTCTTAGGCCACCTCTGCCTGAGTGCCTTTATCAACGGTTCCAATTTAATCTTTTCAATGCACAAATCTGAAATGTGCCGACTACAGACAGAGCTTTATGCCTCTAAAATAAAGGTTATCAACATTTATAAAGCAGATTAATATGGATTTGATATGAAATAAGCAACACCATTCTGGAATCTGAGCATGGGGACCAAATTGTGCTGCTGTTGAGGGATCACAGGGGAAAGTTTTTGCTCCTGGAAAAATAAACAATCTTATTTTTCCCCATTTTGGATGACTTTGAAGAGAGCTTAATTGCTCTACACACATTTCCATTAGCTTTTCTTATCTAGAAGTTCAGTTCACAAGTCCTGGATAAACAGAGTTCTAGGCAAGAAAGAAGGAGGAGATCTCATGAGGAAAATTATGGAGTAATTTATGCTTTTGACTTACAAATAGAAGTGATCCTTCCAGTATATCTCACATATATACAGCTTCTTCACTTCTTCTCCTTCCCAGTCCTCAACAAAAAAAAACCAGTAGAGCTTCTTAGTCATTGTGTAGAATTCAAAGTTCTGCCCTGTAGACTTTTTAATACGAACTTTTTATATGTTTCACATTTTATCTTTCAGTCCAAAGTCTGGCATAAGGTCTGGAAAGTGATTTCAAAAATGCTTGAAGAAAATGAAAGGTTCAGAAATCGACTGTTGGCCTGCAGTCAGTTTGATGGAGAAGGTAGGAAATGAACTGATAATATTTTATTTTACTACAAAAAACAAATTACTAATACAACTGGTTTGGCTCAAGATCCCAAGGTTTAAGGTCCATTCCACTGTTTGGTTTGGGTAGTAGGTTTTACAACTCACAAATGGAATTCATTGCATACTTTTAACACTTCCAGCCTTTTTTGAAAAGCCCCTTATGTTTCATTAAGGGTCTTATATGTATTAATTGGAGGAAGGATGGTGGAAGGGTTTGCTGCAATCTGGCATTAAAGATGTGAACATAAAACATCTGCAAGTTTTACTGAACATGTGAAATATGTAACTAAACATTCACAGATCAGTCCAAGGCACTACTTTTATGAATAGTAATTTATTTTTTCACATAGGAAAATAGTGGTTAGTTTTATATTGACAAAACATAACTTAGATGCTCCCCAAAGGTTCCTGTAACACAATTTAACATAACCATCGAACATGTTCTCACATTATGCACTGAATTCAGCTATTTCATTACTGGAAAATGACTCGGGAATTAAAACTGGTGCTGTGCATTGAGCCAACTTCAATTAGAGACATTGTAGTTGCTGCACAATTTAAGATAATATAATGTATTCTTACAAATGGAATTGGACTTTCTGGCCTCGCAATCTTATGAATTTTTAGGAAAAAGAATATGCTAATACATGAAGAGTTGCCAGGCAAGTTACAAAATGACATGTTCACTCACAAAAATTCTGCTACTTCGCTTGCATTTGATGGAAGTTTTCCACATGGAGGCACACTAGGGTATATCCCAAAATATAGGCCCATTCCTGCCAGTGTCTTACTTTGTAAAGTGCTTGATTAGATTTCCACATATGTGACAAGAAAATACTCACTAAAAAATTTTCTTCATGAGAACAAAAGAAGTGCAATTCTGGTTCAGAACAGAAATCTCTAACCCAATGAATGTCCCCTGCAACACACAGTGGATGTTATTGAAATAGGGGAAGAAATTCCACGATGTGCTTCAACAACATGTTCTGCAATTATTTTGCAAATATTCTGCATTATATGGAAAAGAGCTTCTTTGGCTGGCTTTAAAACCAGTTCCTGATTAATTCTGGAATTATGACATGCTGGGTATTCATCATGTGCTATTCATATTCATATCAGTTGAGATTCCATTGGCCCTCTGCCATATTTTATGCTAAGAAATTCCAGCCTACTAAAATCTCTCTTCATATGGAGACTGTTCCACGTACTTTGTCCTGCATCTTAGATCATTGCAGAAGTGTTTGTGCACAGCTATTAGTGTAAATTTTGGACAAATACATATATGTAAGACACACACATCTATGCATATGTAGGACAGTGAATTAAAAAAAATAAATCTTCTTGGATGTTTGCTTGCTTTCAAGAAAAAGGAGAACAAAGGACAAGGAAAAAGGAGGATAAATCTTCAATGGGTTATTGCCTCAAATATTTCAAGTTACTGCAAAAAAACCCCAACCAGAATTCTGGGGTTCATTTTCATTCAAAATATGATCTGCTGGGTGGATTGACCATCTTACCATAATGGCTTTTCTGTTTGTTATGGATACACAATGTGCTGCCTAAGCTTCTATTTATGGACAAGGCCTGTTCCCTTTTCAGACACTCATTTCATTTGGGAGGGAGAGCATTTTCTTTGCAGATAACTTCCAGCAACTTAAAAAAACCCCCACCAACCAACTCACCCCTTTCTCCTTCCCATTTACTGTGTCCTTAATTGTAATTGTAATTGTACCTCCTTTTTCAGGAGCTTCAATTGAGAATCTACTATTAAGCCCTATTTAGGTGAAAAGCATCAATTCTAATACCTTCTTTCTAATTAGCAGATTTTGCACAACGTCAGATCTAGGAGATAAGTCTCCTATTGATCTGAATTTTTCATTAATCAAGAAGCAAATGGAATCATTATAGCAGGCATTTAGATATGGATCAACAAAGTTGAATAAAGTGGGTTAATTTTTATCTTTTTTTTTTTTACCGGATTAATAACACTAGAAAGTTAAAGCTGCATTTTATCGTCTCTATAAATAGTTTTCTTGAGAGAACAAAAGTCTACTTGAATTCTAATGCTACCTATTTACTCCTTGGAATGTTGCAATTAAGATTAGATTCAATGTGACTGAAAATGATGATTTGTCTCCACATAATGTTCTTCCACAGGCCCTGCTATGAACCAAGCTTCACAGAATGGGGCATATCTGGACAGGGTATGTATACAGTCTATTAACTGCCAAGAAAGCTTAAATAATAAAAGAAAAAAAATTAATATTAAAAAGATGCATTGATCTTGTTTAATGTTATTATAGTAAGTACCAGTTAGATACTCAAGTATTACTGACATTGAACTCAAATTTTTTCAAGATTTCAGTGGTGTTTGGGGACCACAACAGCTCCATCCTCACAGGAAGGACCGTGTGCTTTGCCAGGGCTGGGAGCTGGATTTTGTCTTCTTATTGAGCTGAATCTTAAAGTAAAATCTGAGGGGTCTGAATATTCTTTATCTGACACACTTTAAATAGAGACTTTTTTTATATTATATTTGTCACTTTTTTCTCTAGGAGGAGTCCATCTTTGGCTGGGTGTAGGAAGAAAATAAAGGAAGATTCAGTTCAAAAAGAAATAGAAAAGTAGTGAAAGCTCTTATTTCGATCTAGTTCTTCCTGAAGTCAGTGGCAAGACTGCAAGTGCCTTCAGTGAACAGAGGTTCTCTGTTGTTTGGTTGGTGTTTGTGCTTCTGCTGTTTAAGAGGTTTGTTTTCACAGAGGCTTAAACAGCTCTGTTGCAAGGTATTTATTTCAAGCCATTAAGTGTAGTGTTTCACTGAGCTATTAGTTTTCAAAAGCTTTTTAATGAGCATAATATTGTGACAGTTTTCTTGCAAAAGAAGATACACATTTAGTGTTGTCTCTGTATTTATATCTTTTATTTTTGTAGCTTGTCAGAATAATAAACAAACACAAATTCAGTAAGGCAGAACTCCACACATGATAGAATCTCTAGGTTTTTTTCTTACTGATTTGAATAATTTTGACTTTATTGTATTAAAATATTACACAATAACCCTCTGTGTTCATTCATCCATTTATACATGAATCTCAGCAAGTATTTTGAATATGAAACCAGGTGAATGGTTTCTGTGTTACTGTTCACCGTGAGGCACATAATGGTATCATCATAATCAGAAGGTGTTGTTTATCTATCTGACTTCAATAACACAATATAATGTTCTTGTGTTATGCAGTTTAGTACTTGAACTTTTGATTGACTGTTAAAGCCTTTTAAACCAGCAAATTGTGTAAATGGAACATGAAAACTGCATAAAAGTAGTTACGTATATGGATTTCATCCCTGGAGCTAAAACATTCACCTGTCACAATTAGACATCCTTAGTTTCAATAAAAGAATTGTTTTCTCATGGCATAATGTCTTGGTGTTTGCAGATATAAAGACTGGAATGTCAGAGTGTTGAGCTTTAATAACATGCTGGTGATTGTGTCATTAAGCAGGAGAGCATTTGGAAGGGTTTCATCTCTGCTTTATTATGGTGAAACTGAAAGTGTATAACTGGAATGTGCCTTTCTTAAGGACAGCTCTGGCATCAAGGTTCTTTTCTGATTTGTGGTTGAGTAATATTCTGATTTTACTTAAAATAGTTGACATTTCAGCTTGGAAAAGGAAATGAGAAGGCAAAGTATTCAATCAAGATGTGATCATTTTTCTGGCAGAGCAAAAATGTCATAGTTCTTTGGTATTTTCAAAATACATATTTGGAGTCACACATGGGGTTTTGGTGGTTGTTTTTTTTTTTTTTTTACTAAATTAGATGGTTTCCCTGTCTCCACAGTTCTGTCAATGAAATATTTATATGGGGAGTTTTTATTTTATAATCCTAGTTTGTAAATTGCAGAGCTGTTGCACTAATGTTTCTTTTCTTGTAAACCACAGCTGCAGTTGGTACTTTTACTGGCACAGACTTAAGGGGCCCTGGAAACAGGGCTGTTCTTCCAGATGCATAATTGCTACTTTAACAGGATAGATGAGGTGCATTAACCTGAATCTCTGAATGAAGTTTAGCCAACACATTAAGATTCTTTGGATAAATACAGACCTCTGGCTGTGGGACTATGCTCAATCATTTTAAAAGGAAGAAATTATAAAAGATGAATATGGCTCTAGATCATCCCTATCCATTTACCTCTTCCAGTCTAAAAGGTCTGTACAGTGATGATGATATAATTAATTGGTTTGGATCTACTAATTGAGAAGAACTTTCAGGTGGTAGTACTTTGAAAGGGCTCTTACATTTCAAATCACTTTGGGCCACAACAGCTGTTAGAGTGGAGCAAAATGCTGATTCAGGTTCAATTTCTAACTCTTTGGTGATGAAGTGCAGCTTTCTACTGTAGTGGCCAGATTTCAAAGGTACAGTTGGGAACAAGGGTAGTCAGAGCAGTTAAACTGTGGAAAGGAGGGTCTGGAGAAGAACTCAGGTCAAGCTTTACAAACCAGACCACCATCCCCATCCACCCAGACCCCTCCTACTCTGCACATCCATTTGTCCTCTAAATGTGTATATGAACATAAACACCACCTCTGCTCTTTAAGCTGTAAGAAGTATCTGCAGCATTTCACTCTGGCAGAGCAGCATTTCTAGGGGAACCTTTTTGATGATGTTTGCATATTTTGGACAGTGCATTCTATTTTTGTGTAACTATTTAAGTGTAAACCACAGAAGAAAATAATTGTAGTGTTGCATTAAAATATCTTATATGATCCAACCAAGTAACCTGTTTGACAAGCTAAAAAAACATTGGTTTATACATGAAAACCTTTATTTAAGCCCTCTTTGTTAAAAGGAGTCAGAAATAAATAAGGGAACCTCAGAGGACTGGATCATATAGTAGAGATTCAGAAATCAACTGTTTCTCCTCTGAAGTCCTTAATCATCACTGCAGAACCAAAACTCAGTGTCATGTCATACTGTCCTGCTGTGATTCCTGGGCAGAAATTGTTGTTCCTTCACATTCTTCAAAATGCAGATCAGTTACCTGAAGTTTTTAATAACAAATCTCACTTGGAGTGTGAACTGAAGCAGATGTGCAAATATAGAGGTCACACTTTGTCTTTGCTTTGCTCTCAGTGCATAATTTACCTTTCTGTAAGGAACACAAACTCTACCTTATTCTAGAAGTTTGAAATTTTTTCATCTCAACTCTGTGCACAGTTGCCAAGAGGATCTGAGGAGGTTCTTGTGGCACAGTGGGGGAGGAAGTAAGCAGGGCACACAGAGGAGCTGAAGGCATTGCTGCTGAATTCTTGTTGTCTGTAAATAATGGTGTCAGCCACTTGTCTCAGGATCTAAAAGTTGCTCTGAGTAAGTGCTCTTTTACCTGCGTTTCATAAATACAAATCACTCTGTATGAAGGTAAGCAATGGAGAATAAGGGCTTTGGGGTTTATATCACTATTCCCTGCTAGCTGGAGATGTATTGGTCAAACAAAGTTTAGCTGTAAATAGCACATCTTCTGGGCCTGAAATATTTTGGTTGAAGTTATCCCATTTGGGGAGTTCTTGCCAAACTGAGCTCCTCTGGTTCCTGGAGTATTTCTTGGCAGGTCTTGGAATTCTCTGTCTGATGGCACCAAGGGCTCTTCAGGGCTTTGAGGCTTGAAAGTCCAGCTGGTGGTCTTGGGCTACCACTTCCAACCTGCTGTAAAGCTAAAAGCAAGAAAATCTTGGGAGCTTGAACTCCATGTTGATTTCCAAGTGGTAAGAGGCTTGGCTGAAGCAGGACTTCAGTTGCTCCTGCACTCCCCAATGTGGAGCTGTGACTTTGGGCAGGCTTCCCAGCGTGTCCTCAGCATCCAGGCTACACAGGAGCCAGGGAGGCTTGGGAGCTCCCACAGCTACTGTGTGGAGCTGGGGTTTGCAGACGCTGCTGCTGTTGCCAGAGACTATGTCACTGATCAACCGCAGGCTTGGGAACGTGGGAATTGTGTTTTGGAAGTGTTTTGGTGTTTCTGAAGTGACCTTTCTTGGAATTTCCAGTTTGTGGGCATTTTCAAAAGGGTTTGTTTTCTGCTTCATTTGGCCACCAATTCAAATAGAACCTCATTTCCTGCAAACTGGAGGCTTGGCTTGCCGGGGAGTTCTTCTGTTTATGCCCCATCTGCTCTGGAATTGGGATGAAACAGATTCCTCTACCCTGACAGCTGAGGTTCTGCAGTCCCATGACCACTGAAGTTATAACTTGGCCATTACAACGTATTCAATCCCCAAGGTTAATAATATTTCACTGGTGATTCCTTCTGTGAAAAGATTTCAGCTCTTAAGCAAAACTTGAGGACAGGATGTGGAGTTTCCATCATGGTCAGATTTTGGGAAAGTATAAGGTGACCTTTGTCTTCACTGAACATTTACATCCAGTAAATGTCTTTGTCTGTAGGGCCCTCTCTGGTAGTCAATGCTCATGTTTTAGCTTCAAAGCTTCTAATACAATTTTGCATGGATTCTGACTAAAGAACAGCCTTCAGCAGGCAGTTGAATTCTAGTTTTCTTTTCTTGGGGGAGGAAGTGACTGAAAGCAAATTTTGGGCATATATGACATTTTGTATGTGCAGTAAGTCCTTAAATATAGAGCAAAACAGGATGCAACTTTGATTTATAGCTTTTGTAAATAATTCTCAGTGACATGGGCAGGTTTGTGTATTACAAATATTTTTATTGCATAAGCACTTATATAACTGTGATGGTAGGAATTTGCATGAAAAAGAAAGCAGCGATACTTGGAGAGGTTTAACGTGGGCTTTCCAACAAACTGAGGTAGCAGAATGTCTCACTTAAGTGGAAGTTTACTTTAGGGGGAAAAGAGCAAATTTTATTGAAGTGTATTAAAGCCACAGTGGATTCTGAATAAATAATCACAGGAAGTTTCTCATTTACTAGTGACAGCATCAGGAGCCTCTGATCTGATGCAGAAAAACCCACGTTTGAAAGTTACTGCCTAGTGAAAATTAATGTGTGTAGCTGCAGTTTCATTTTGGTGGAAGCACAAGCTATGGAGGCCCCTAAGGAAAAAGGGAGGATGCCTTGATCCAAGGAGGCTGAGTAGCCCCTGGAAGATGCTGAGTACTTTAACCTCCCATTGACTGCGTCACCTCTTAGACTGGGCTGTGTCATGTCTCTTGTGCTGAGTGTATGGAGCACATTAATGAGAGGATCTCTTTTTTCTCTAAATTTGGAACCCACACGTGTCTCATTGGAGTGGCTCGGCTGAACTGTGGGTATTGCTGGGCTGCTTGTGAACATGTCTGATTTCTGTCGTCTCTCAGAGGTCATGACAAGAACACACTTGTGGTGTGACTGTGTGAGATTTATTGCACTCCTGGCAGTCCTGCATTGAGGAGGGTAGAGGCAGATTCAAAGACCTGTGCAGGAAGGTTCAGTAAGGCGCTGACAAATGCTCCTTCTTTTCCAAAGTCTTTGTAATCTCGTGTGTTTTGAAATTAATAACAAATTAACATGGCTTTTTAAAAAAATTATTTTTTTCCTCTGTTCTGCTTGGTGATTATTTTCTTGTTCCTAATGGGTGTGTGACAGAAAGTCAGTAGTGCCAATGTAATTCTGTGTAATGGATGAGCTCCTCACAGCAATGCCTATGAGTAGTTAACCCCAGCTTAAAATGGACCCGATCACTTTTTACACCCCCTGGTATTTTAAATTCCTTCAGCTACACAGAAGGTGAAACATTTTGACTATGATGCTAATTTGTCTGTGGAGTCATCTCTCGAGGAAAAGAACATAAATGCCCCTCTTGCTTGATTCTAAGCCAAAAATGGGGAATGAACAGTGAGGAGTTTGAAGCATGGACAAGGATGAGATATTTGTCCTTTTAAAACTTTTACAGCTCTGCAGTTCCCTCAGGCAAACATTTTAGTGGCAGTAAGTCTCATATTTTGGGTTTAGGTTGAGGTTGTGGTAAGATTCATTCCCATGTTGCTATGCTCTGTTTAAAGTTACTTTCCATCCACACCATGGTGTTTTCTCCAGGAAAATCTGAATTCTGACTCTATATATTTGTTAAGTCACAGGATCCAGAGGAGAGCTGGGTTTCACTTAAACCATCTCCTGAATTTCTGTACTGGTTTTTACTGTTATATTAGACTAATTTTGAAGTGGATGAATGTGAATGTTTGAGGAACAAACATGATCTATTGGATGAAACACGCTGAGGTGGGTGATGTTACTCCTAGGATTGCCCTACCTTGACTATCAGGACTTCCTGAGACTTTGTTCTCACCTGGTGCCTTCAAGTTTTGTAGTTTCTCTTAGTAATTTCTATTTCCCATTCATACATTTTTTCAATACTTTCACTGAAAGCCTGATTCCAGTTTTTCAATATATGAAAACAGATAGAAATACTGTTTCTTATAATAATGAGCAGGAACATTATAGGGGAAAATGCATGGTGTGCAGGAAACATATTTTATTGAGACAATGAGCATTATAGCTTCATAGATCAAGGAGAAGGTAAGTAAAATAATATTCATTAACATTGAAGAGAAGTTGATTTATGTGTTCTGGCTTAATGTGGGGAGAGGCTGAACTCGGCTGTGACTGGTATTTTGTTTACAAGCTGTAGAATTTACAATACAGTGGAATGTTATACCCAAACCCTGTTACTCTCCCTTCTTCCTGTGCTCAGCTTCACTCTCAGTTTCTCTACCTCCTCTTCCCCAGCGGCACAGGGGGACAGGGGATGGGGGCTGTGGTCAGTTCATCACACGCTCCTTCCTCCCCAGGGGGAGGACACCTCACTCTCCTCCCCTGCTCCAGTGTGGGGTCCTTCCCATGGGAGACAGTTCCCCATGGACTGCTCCAGTGTGAGTCCTTCATAACCTGCCCCTCCATGGGGTGCAGGGTTCAGGAACAAGCTGCTTCAGTCTGGGTCACGCACAGGACCACAGGTCCTGCCAGGAGTCTGCTCCAGCACAGGCTTCCCAGAGGGTCACAGCTTCCTCTGGGCATCCCCCTGCTTTGATGTGGGGTCCTCCACGGGCTGCAGGTGGATCTCTGCTTCTCCATGGGCCTCCATGGTCTGCAGGGGCACAGCTGCCTCATCGTGGTCTGCACCATGGGCTACAGGGGAATCTTCTCCATCACTGGAGCACCTCCTGCCCCTCCTTTCTCACTGCCCTGGGTGTCTGCAGAGTTGTTCCTCTCACATATTCTCACTCCTTTCTCCTGGCTGCAGTTGTGCAGCTTCCCCCTGCCCCCTCCACATCTTGAATCTGTTATCCCAGAGGTGCCACCCCTTGGAGCCAGTCTGTCGGACACAAGGGAAGCTTCCAGCAGCTTCTCACAGAAACCACCCCTGCAGCCCCCCGACCCCCCCCGCAAACCCAATGCATTAATATATTGTGGGAGACTTATTAAAGGAATAAAGAGAGGCATATATTTTTGTTGACAGAAGAAATATATTGTTTATTCCTCTGGAGTCTCATGTTGCTCGTATTGCTGCTGTGTCTTATTGCCTGTCACTGAGCTGTGCTGTGTGGGCGGAAATGTCAGACTCTCTATTGGCTCTGCAAGAAAATCTCTGTGTTACTCTGATTTCTCATACTTAGCTGGGTTTGCTTTAATGTTGTCCCTACAGAATGTTCACGTCTGCTGGCAACTTTAGGCATCTATTTTTTCTATGAAGCATCCTGCTAAATTTACTCCTGGTAGTTTGTTTGTTTGTTTGTGAAAGAGGGATTTTGCAAAGAATTATTTTCAAGCTGAAATGGGCCACGCTGACCCCAAGTAGTCACAGGGCTGGTTCAGTCTCCTGGAGGAAATGGAAGTTACTGGATGTAAAAAGGTGTCTTTGAGAGTTTCAGTATCTCTCTGCACACCTTCCTCTACCACACTGCCAAAATTCGCAGATGGTGCCACTGACAGATGTTGCTTAAAATGTGCTTCTACCATGAAAAGTCAGAAGGTAAAAGAAGCACCTGCTCATTTCTTGCAGGTTCTTGCTGCTGACACTCAGAACTAGAAGCCTTGTAGTGGAAAAGTGGCTCCCATTGCCAGTGCTCAAGTGCTGGCCTTGTTGAGCTGCTTTCTCTGAGTTATGTGGAATGTCTCCAGCAGAGTTTAGCTCTGATTAGCTATCAGCAGATTTGCAGCTACATGAAAGGTATTTTACATTGGTAGCAATGCACAAGAGGGAAAGGGATTCATCTCGTTGCACATTAGCTTTGTTACTCTGAAGATTATTCAAATATAACCAACAAAAGTTAATATACTAACTCTGTGAGTGTATCAGTGTGTTCAGCTGAGTAGAGATGTGGAACAAGCAGGTGACCTTATTTACAGCCCTATTTTTCATTGTGTAACCACAGTTTCCATGGGTTTGCACAGGTGTTTCTAGAGATTTCACATCAGTGTGTTTGTGAAGTGTTGCTCAAGAGCTCTCTTAAGTCAAAGGATCTGCTTAGGTGTCACTAATGTAATATTTTGGTTAAGCAGGATATTCATTGCCAGTGTTGATGTGGATGAAAATGATTTAGTTTTCAGATTACAGGATGCATTTGCAAGCTATGAAAGACATCACTTGCTTTTCAAGAAAGCACTCAAGTTGGTAATTGCCAGATAAAAGTGGAAAACCAGAATGCCATTTTTATGGAGTTGCAGTGCATAGACAACTATGGAGCTGTGAATCTCTTTATATGCTCAAATCACTTCAGATGATATAATCTGTAATATATTGAAACTTTGGGAAAGAGTTGCTGCAATTACACTGTCTTGCTTGGATCTGCAGAGTCAACAATGACTGGGATGAGACAGGGCTCCTGTCATCATTTGCAAAGTATGTGCTTTTGGATTTTCTCACAGCCTCCACATTTGGAAGGTCCTAATGATCACCCTGAGCCAAACCATCACAGTGACAATCATCTCTGTGCAGAGCACGAGAAGAGGACTTTGTGGGGTGTATAACTTGCTGTTTATCTGATCAGATCCTGGCCCAGATGGGTATGGATGGTTGGTTTCTGATGTTACTACAATAATAAAACATTATATTGTAGTAATTTAATCAATAATATTTAGTGAATGGCATTCTTTATGTGCTTTCTCAGACCTATAGAGCACAAGTCCTACACTTTCCCTTATCTGTGGGATACAACCTGCCAGCTTTCTTTGTAGGCATCTGTACCTGGTCTGGTCTGCAGCAACCTGAAGTTGTAGTTTCAGTAGAAATTTTGTTGAGTCTTGAGCTGAACATGCCTCTGATGGATCAGGTCTCAGGGAATCCCTGCTACTCAGCTAAAGAAATCTTTCCTGAATGTGAACTCCCAAAATCTAGTGACATGATTGATTTTTTCCCAGATGATTCTGAGAACATCAAAAGCTACCTTACAAAAATTTATAACACTCCAAGCAAAAGTTGTTCAAGGTGAAGTTTTATATATGGCAGAGTCTTATTCTTAAACTCAGAAAAACTCTTTTGGATGAAATTTACTGTAGAGGTTTGGCCTTATGCAGAAATGTGACAGAGAGAATTCCAACACAAGCATTAAAAACTGGCATAACTATCAGAAACAGGACCTTTAATGGACCATGTAAGGTGATGTTAGTAGCAAGTAGTTTCAGCTGCCTTTCAGCTGCCTTTCAGCTCTTCCCTCTGTAATGTGAACAAGCTCTACCACTGCATTCAGCACTTCCCCTTGCTCTGCCAAAATATGGCTTTAAATGAGTTTTCACAAGTCAGTTCTAAAAGGCTTTATTATGGAAACAGTTCACGCCTTAAAGGAGTATATTTAGGTCTTGTGAAAGATGCCAAGTTGCGAGCTCTGAAGGCAAATTCTATATTTATAAACAAATCAGGCTAAAGTCATCCCAAAGTATCCTCTGTCTCTGAGTGAAGTGTTCAGCCTCACATTGGTGTTTGGGGTGATGCTGGTGGTGGGTCTGTGACTGCTCGCAGGGCAGCACCTTGTGCATGGTGGTGATGTGACACCAGTGTGGCTGCTGGGAATAGGAGGTGGTGCAGTACAAAGGGTCAGAGGCTTGGTCCTGTCCTGTCATTCCAGCATTTGAGTATCACAGAATCATCAAGGCTGGAAAAGACCTCCAAGATCATCGAGTCTAGCCATTAACCCAGCGCTGGCAGTTTCCCTGCTAAACCATAAGTGCCACATCTACATGTTTTTTGAACACTTCCAGGGATGGTGATTCCACCACTGCCCTGGGCAGCCTGTTCCAATGCCTGACCATGCTTCCAGTGAAGAAATTTTTCCTAGTATCAAATCTTCAGCTCCCCTGGTGCAACTTGAGGGTTTCTTCTTGTCCTGTTGCTTGTTTCCTGGGAGAGGGGACTGATCCCCACCTGGCTCCATCCTCCTGCCAAGTGTCTGGGCACCAGGGAGGGAGACTGACCTCCGAGTGGGCACTTGGGAACCGTGGCTGAGGGCCACAAAGTTCATAAGGGGATTGGGGAACCTTCCCTATGGAGAAAAAAAGGGCTGAGAATGTTGGAGCTGTTCAGCTGGAGACGAGAAAGTTGTGTGGAGACCTCACAGCCCCTTCCAGGATCTAATGGGAGCAACAGCTGGAGAGGGACCCTTCACCAGGAACTGGAGTGGCAGGACAAGGGGAAACGAGTTCAAACTGAAAGAGAGGAAATTAGGTGAGATATATGTGAGAAACTCTCCCCTGTGAGGGTGGAGGGTCCCTGGCACAGGTTGGGCAGAGGAGCTGCAGCTGCCCCATCCCTGGGAGTGTCCAAGGCCAGGTTGGATGGGCTTGGAGCAACCTGGGATAGTGGAAGGTGTCCCTGCCCGTGGCAGGGTGTTGGAACAGGATGGTCTTTTAGATCCCTTCCAACCCAAGCCATTTTGAGGTTCTGTGACACTGAGTGACACCCCAATGGTCTATGTAATGGGGGGCCAAAGGCTGGCAACGGGGCTTCTGCCTCCATCCAGCCTCCCTGGGACACCTCCACCAACCCCAGTCTGGAAGTCTCCCTGGTCCCACTTGTCCCTCTCCATCCCTGTGTCCCCCCATCCCTGTCCCTCTCCATCCCTGTGTGTCCCTC
>JAWWEW010000028.1:15395305-15562350 GCA_035583185.1 Anabacerthia variegaticeps | reverse complement strand
GGGGCGGGGCGGCCCCGCCGCCCCGCCCGCCCCTCAGTCGGAGCCGGAGCCGGAGCCGGAGCCGCGCAGGGCGCACCGCTGTCCCTTCAGCACCGCCGCCCCGGGCACCGCACAGCGGCACACACACCCGCACACACCCGCACACACACACGCCGCCTGCTTTGCGGTAAGTACCGCCCGCGGGACCCGCGCCCCGGGGGGGGGGGACACACCCCGAGCCCCCCGATGGGCAGGGAGGGGGCTGTGCCCGAAATGGGGGGAATCCACCCTCCCCTGGGGCACTGCGGGACGCGCCCCGGCCCCGTGTCCCTGTGTCCCGTGTCCCTGTGTCCCCGTGTCCCTGTGTCCCTGTCTGTGGCACCGGTGCTGCTGGTGGCACTCCCGGTGCTGCTGGTGACATTCCTGCTGGTGCTGGTGGAATTCCCAGTGGTGCTGGTGACATTCCCGGTGGTGCTGGTGACATTCCCGGTGGTGCTGGTGACATTCCCGGTGCTGCTGGTGAGACTCCCGGTGGTGCTGGTGACATTCCCGGTGCTGCTGGTGAGACTCCCAGTAGTGCTGGTGACATTCCCGGTGGTGCTGGTGGCACTCCCAGTGGTGCTGGTGACATTCCCGGTGGTGCTGGTGGCACTCCCAGTGTTTGGGACCCGCCGTGGTTGTGCCGGCAGCACGGGGGGCTTATGTCGTGTGTTTGGGATGTCTGTGTAAGGGAAATGCTGTTCCCTGGAACCCCAAAGGGAGCAGGGAAAAAAGGCAGGAATCCTCCCCTTCCCGCTGCCCCTGTGACACTGATCACCTTCCTGGTTTTAGGTCTGGAAAGCAAGGTCCAAGGATGGTGAAGCTGGGGAGTAATTTGAACGACAAGAACAACAAACCACCATCCAACGAAGATGGTTTTCAGACAGTTCCTCTGATCACACCTTTGGAAGTAAATCACCTGCAGTTCCCGGCTCCGGAAAAGGTAAAGCAGAATCAGATGGGGCTCCTGCATGTTGTGCACACATATGTGCCCCTCGGTTTTCACTGGGCTATGGTGATAAGGAACTGTGGCATATTTACTCAATAAATAAAAAGGGGTTATTTTTCATACTGTGTTTATCTGTTTTTAACAGGGCAAATAAGCATGCAACTATCCCCCAACTCCTTCCCTCCTCAAACCCTCCCTCTCCCCCCACCCAATATTTATAAATAAAACTGGCAAAAGCTTGGTTGTGTTTCTCTTGCAAGTGCTGGAGAAACTGAGGAGCAATTTACAATGTGATACTATCAGTAAGATTAATGGCCTGCATTGAGAGTAAGTAATGTGATAACTCTTCCGAAATAAGCAGCTGTTTTAATTATCTCAGTTAAGCTCTGCTTTCTTCTCCGTGGCTTTGCAAAGCTTATTTGGGCACTGAGGATGCTGCTTTCTCTTAGGAGAGTGGCTTGAGTTCCTGGGGAGCAACCCAAGGATTTGTTTGGGCCCGGCCAGGGGACACAGTTCTCCCCTGCCCTCTCAACTCTCCCACACCTGAATGCAGCACTAAAATGTCCAGGAATGTGCATTAGTGATTATCTGTGGGTTGTGGTTGGGGTTTTTTGGATGCAGCATGTACTAGGAAATCTTTTGTCTCTGTCGATGCAGGGATGATGCACATCAATATAACCTGGTGAGGACATGATGAGACTGTAAAAATCCTTATGCTCCAACAGTCCTTACCAAAACAAAGCCTGTCTGCAATGTAGTTCCCAGATACCACAGAGGTGGAGCCAACTCACCCCAAAGTACAGACAGAATGATTAGATCTCACAGGATAATGGAATAACAGCAAAATTAACACTGATGATTATTGAACACGGATCCTGTTGTTACTGTTGTACAAAATGAATTTTCTCTAAATAACATTAGGAGAACATGATGGTGGATATGATAAACCTGTCTAGGTAGACAAACTGTGTTTATGTTATGATAGAGCTGAGTCAACTGCCTTGACATCCTGAGAGCCAGAGCTGTGCCAGAACAAAGGAGCTGATTTCATTCTCCATGTGCCTCATGATGATCAAGTGCAACTTTGCTGCATTCAGGGGAGTAAGATTTCCATAATTGTTGTGAGTGAGAGGCTAAACCAGTCCTTATCTATGACTCTGATAAATAAGATTGAGCAAAATAATTCAGGCAAAGCAGTGTGATGTCATAAATGTCTGAAAATCTCAGAGGAAACTATAGGTATGTAAAAGTAGCTCCTTTGATGCCAGTGCAAACGGCTCATTGAGATCACCCAGTGTCACACAATGTGAAATTTAAATGGCTTGTGGATCAGGTGAGGCATGGATTACCCAACAAGAATTCTTTCAGACTAATAAAGTGGTAATGAGTGTTCTCACGACCACCACGTTCCAATTGCCTGTTGGTGAACAAACACTGGAGTGTATTGGTCTGCTGTGATTCCTTGCTGATTTTTCTGTTTAAACATGCCTACATCAATAATTCACATGTTGTTAGGTTACATTACCTTCATTAGCATACATTACTGTCAATGCATCTACTGACATCCATATTTTTCTTTGCTGGAAGAGTGGGATGTATCTCCAGGCGTGCTGAGCATGATTCAGAACTCATTAGAGTCAGAGGTATTGATTTCTGCAGGCTGTGGTTCAGCTCCTGCGTGCAGCAGGCCTGGAGTTAACAGGCTGGATATCCCTTCACTAGGAGGAGAGGTTATTTATGATAAAAGCAAAACAATTCAGTCTGTTTCCTTTGCTCTCTGTAGAACAGGTTCTGTTGGGGTGAGTTCACCCCAGGGCAAAGGGGCTGTTTAAAGACCTGCTAATAAGGAGCTGAGCCTCAGGTGAAAAGCTTGGGCAGAGGTTAAGTGAGAGGGGGGAAATTGCAGCTTTGTACTTAGGGAAGTAAAGCTGCTGCTGAATTCAGTCAGGCTGTGAGTCTGAGAAGTAGACATAGATTTCAAGTATTTCAGCATGTATTCTTGCTTGGCAGTGAGGAGGCAAGGTTCAAAAAACTACCTAAAATTGATCTTTTTTCTGTCTATTCCTGAAACCTGTCAGCAGTTGATGGGAGAGTGAGAGCATAAGGCAAGGTGTTTTCTGTGCCTCCTGCATGGGATGCTGCAGGAGTGACCAGAGCCAAACCTTGGCTGCTGTTGGGATGTGTGGCCGACAGCTCAGCGGGAGTTTAAAGGCTCACAGGTTTTCTGCAATGCAAACCCAATCCTGCTGTCAGCAACCACAGGGAGGCAATGCTGCCAGCCGGCTCCTGCCTCTGCACTCAACAAAGAGCTGTGCATTGTCCTGGCATTCTCCCGTGTTTGAAGGCTAAAAAAACCCCGAACCCTGCTAAATATTACACATAAGCCTCCCTTTGCCCTTAGGAAGGATCTTCATTTATGAAACTGTGAGCTTTCGACCTGGATCTAACCTTGGGGCCAGGGCAATTCAGGATGCATCAAAATCAGGGCAAAGAGGTTTGGGGCTCTGTCCTTGCTCTGGCTTCAGTCTGTCTGGTAAAGGAGGAGTGGTAACAGTGTCGGATAGTGATTCAAGAGTGTATGAGGTCTGTCTGAGAAACCCACCTGCTCTTACTACCAGTGTGCAATAATGCCTTCACCTGGTGCATAATTGCAAGCTCTATTCATTTATAGGCTTTTTTTTTTCAGTTGAGTCTTAGACTTGCAAGTTGAAGAAAATCAAACCTGTTGTTTGTCAGATCCTTCAAAGCACCTCTCAAAGCCTATGGAACTGACAGACTGGAAGTTGTGGTTTAAGGACTATAAATACCTAAGTTTCTTTCATTTTAAGGATATTTTTGTAACTGACTCACTTGAGAATCACTCGAGTGACTCTCAGCATTAACCTCTGTAGGTGTTTCCCGGAGCTTCCACAGTCTCTTTCAAAGTGTTTTCTGTGTTGGTTTCCCCTTCAGAGAAAAGATAAGGAGAAAGAATATAAAAATAAGGCTTTTGCTCATGTGATGTAATCCCTGAAGCCCATCTCTTTTCAGATAGTTCCTTGATTCTAAGAAATCATATGGAAGGTGAGAGGGAAAACCACTTTCTTAAAGGTGTGCTTAAATTTACTGTCTGTCCTTTTGGGGGTGCTTTCCTAACAGGCTTGTTTTTCAAAGCACTGTGAGCTTAGCAGTTCCCTCTGATTTCCACCTTGGTGCTGCTGGAAAAATACAGGCAGGAATTTATGAGGCTTCAATTTGGCAACCTTTTTTAATTTTTTTTCTAATTATGGGCCACTGGACTATTTCTTTTTCCACCAAATGAGGATGTTCCCACCCAAGGCCCACGCTGTTCCTCCTGCAGTATCAGCATTCTTGTCTTTCTGTCAGCAGTAGTGTGGCTGCAAGGGGAGTAGTGTACCCAGGATTATAATTTCCCTGTTAAGGTGCTAAACCTGCCATGTATTTATATTTATTGACTATCTTCAATCATTCCCCTTGTCCCCTGTTCGCTTGCTGGGGCAGAAGACAGAGACAGGTGCTTTTAAAACATTTTTGCATGGTCTTTTTGCTGAAATCCATCCATGTAACAGCAGTAAGAGCCCCATCACCAGTGACAAGCCCTTGACCTGGCTTTTTATGCCTCTGAATTTAATTTCTTCTGATTCAAAAAGCAAAGAAAAACCCCAGACCCCCCAGCAAACAAACAAAAAAAAAAAACCCACAAAAAATCCCAGAAGTCTTTTGGAGCCAAAGTGGAAAAGACAAGCTGTTGCCTTGTTTTCTGAGGTGTGGACAAAGTGCTTCAGCTGTAATTGTGTTTCTGCAGTGATAATGCTAAAAGATGTGCAGCTTTTCAGGGACTGTTCTGTTAACTGAAATTTAAATGAGACCAGCAACTGGGAACCCCTTGGTCTCTGGGCTCACTTCAGTATAATCCAGCAGGAAATGCCTCTGTTCTGGCAGAAAAATCCTAATTTTACATAACACAAAAGTGCATGAAAGCTATTGTCAGGGCTGGAAAAAACATCCGGCATCTCTTTTGTGGTGAAGGCTGCAGAAGGCTTATCATGTGGTCCATTGTTCTTTATTTTGAATGCACCAGGAGGCTCGAGAATTAATTTCTCTAGTGGCAAATTCCTGCCATCCAACCCAAGAAAGAAAAAAATAGATGTAACTGCTCTGTTCAGATGCTTTACCCGCCCTGTGCTCCTGCCCCTTGACTGAGGCCACGCGTTTACACAGAGCAGTGAAGAGTTCCTGAAAATCCGGGGGGTCCCTTGTGTTCACAGCCTGTCCCTGTTGGTTTAACAGAAAATAATGTTTGGTCCTGGCCAGCTGAGCAGGAATAATTAAGAGTAGCTGGATGAGTGCTCTTGTACCGTGGGGACTGCTTGGAGCTCTGTCCTGATGTCAGCCAGCCTGAAGGCACACGTGGTCAGGGCAGTGTGGAGCTCGTTTTGGGGTGTGTGGGGCTGTTTTTGGGGTGTGTGGAGCTGGCTGTGTGGAGCTGCTGCTCATGGTGGGGCCAGAGGCAGCTCAGCCTCCTCCGCTGATGTCTGAGAGGACTCCGGAGGCAGCCGGGGACAGGTGGCTGTGCCCCTGCTCATCCATGGGTGAGGTGGTGGGATGGGGCAAATGGCAAAGGGAGGGATGGGGCACGGCTATTCATGTGCCAGGTGGAGGAAGGAGGAGTGAAAGGGAGGAGAATGCAAAAGGAAAGAAAGCATGAATAAAAGAAAGGACTGGTTAAAAAGACAGCATTGCAAACATAAAGGAATAGGCAGGATGTATTGCCTTTCCCCATCCTTTCCTTTCTGCACTTGGGATACTCTGCCTAATCCCCACAAATACCAAAGTCTGAGCCTTCCTCTCCTGTGACATTGTCTCTCTCCTACACAGCAAATCCATTTGTCCTCTAAATGTGTATTTGAACATAAACACCACCTCTGCTCTTTAAGCTGTAAGAAGTATCTGCAGCATTGCACTCTGGCAGAGCAGCATTTCTAGGGGGAACCTTTTTGATGATGTTTGCATATTTTGGACAGCCCTGCTTGTGATTCTTGGCAGTTCATGCTCCTCTTTTTTGGATATCACTGCTGCTGTGCTGGCCTTCCCCTCACACACCCAGCCCTCTGCTCGCAGGCGATCCAGACACTTGCTCACTGGCACCTGGGACAGCATCCAGCGGCCTCCCATGCATCCAGATAACGTGTTCCTGCTGCACAGCTTCACTTTGAGCATCCCAGGATTTGTATAGCCTGTGCAGAAATCTCCCTCCTTAACTGCACTGCCATCAGTGTCTGAATGAGGGGCTTTAAAGCTGCCTGGTTTTGCGAGCTCCATTGCCTCTCTTAAACCCAGTTATGTCTGCACTGCAATTCCTGGAGCTGCATTCTGCAGAAACAGCAGGAATGGACACAGGGAAGGTGTGTTGGGGTATGGGGGTTTGGCTGAGCCTGTTGCAATCTATTCTTTTTTCTAACATGAAAGCCAATTGCTTAGGGTGCAAATATTTCAGAAAGACTGTGAAGTGAACGCCACATACCAGTTACTTACTGGTCAGAAAAGGAAAACTGGGCAGAATCCTTGACTGGTGTAAATCAGTGCAGTTTAGAGGAAATCAGTGGAGCTCTGCTAATTTACCCTGGCCAATTTACCCTCACTACAGCTGAGTGGATGATTCTTTTGTCTGCTCTGCTAAACCTTCTCCTGGATGAACCTATTGAAATCAATTTTCGTCACCCCTTCACAACCTCCTGTGGGTTCCTGATGGTTACGGTCACCTAGGGATTTTGCAGGGAGACTTAGCTGGATAAATTCCAAGCTCCTTTTGTGCTTGGAGCTGTGCCTTTCCTTCTCAGCTGCTTTCAGCTCCCAGCACAGCCTTTGCATTCTGTGCTGCCTTTCACTGGTGATGCCAGGGCTGATTACATTTGCTGTCTTTGTCCTTTTGTGATGTTCCTTATGCCTGGAATATCCTCCTGGCACTGATTCAGGAGACCACTTTTTTCCTACCACCCTCTGTGAAACTCATTTCCAGCACAACACCCATTAGATGAGCTGATACAGGGTAAAAAAAGGAGAGTACTGACCCTGGCTTTCTCCTTTGACTATGGATTTGATCCAGGGGATCTTTGTCTTAAATTTTCCTTTTTTTTTTTTTTTTTGTCTTTTTGCTGCTTGATATTTCAAGCATGTTATGTATTCAGATAGTGACTAGGATGCTATGTGTGCTACCATTACATACATCCCAAATGCCAATTTTATCACTAGCCCTTGGGAAATCTGCCTGCTGAGATGTGTCCATCCTGTAGATTTGGAAGCATAGCTGTCTATCCCATGGGACAGGACATAGCCATAATCATTTGGGAAAGTTTTTGAAGACCTAATTCTCTAAAAATTTGCAGCATGGTGATTGCCAGGTAGTCCGAGATTATTAGTCCACCTTTTCCAGTGTGTCCTGTTTCTAGCAGTAGCCAGAGCAACAGTCAGAAGGTGGTACAGAGGATGATGCTACTTATGATAGACTTATGTCTATCAGTGTTTCATCCTAAGCCTGCAAAGAAGAAAAATGATTGAAACATGATTTTTCTGTATCTTTTCCTATATTCTTTTACTGCTAAGTATTTTAACTTAGCAGTATTTTGTACATCTCATTTGCTCTTAGAAACTGGCTCTGTGTGAGGATTAGGGCTTGTAGGTCACTGGAGAATTCTGTGTGTGAACAGGTGGTGAATTTTGGCCATTCCTTGATTTGGAGCATGAGGAGACAACCTGCGTCAGTCACAGCAGGTTTAGTGCCAGGCTGGGGGTCACGTTTTGCTGTCACCAAACACCTGGGCAGGTGCTGCAGGGGGGGCTAGGGCTGAGGTCCTGCTCAGCTACTGATGCTCAGTTGAGTAATGAAGGCAAAGGAAACCATGACATTGCTTCAGTGAGAGGTTTATATTCTTCCTTCTCTCCCTGTATGGAATGGAGAAAGGTGTGGAAAGGAATGAAGCCGAGTCTCATTTTCATTTAAAAGACAGCCTGACTAATCCACATGGAAACTGTTGTGGGTGTTACAACCATTTTGTGGGACTACAAAGTCCAGCTTTGAACTCAGAAGAAACCTTTCTCCTTGGTAGCAGAAACACATTTTGTTTATCTCTTCTGTCAGTCCAACAGCCACTCCAAGTGAGAGACTCTTCATTATTAATAATCCCAGGGAAGTAGTATTTTAAATTTTTATGGCTCACACTTTGCAGCACCTGAACCACAATATATTACATGCACCGTGGCAGTGAAGTGGGAATTACAGCAGGGCAGCATGTCCTTTTCCAAATGAATAATTTAAAGTTTTCACAATGCCTGTTATCTTAAATATTATTACTCATTTCTTCAGGGAAAACCATAGAGCTTGAACGCAAATATAAAGTGGCAATAAGTGATGTTACGTTTAGCCAGTTGGAGACAAGACCCAGAATTTGTATCAGTTCATTTTCTGAAACACTTACTTCATCCCTTTGCAGGAAAATCCTTTTTAAGGTTCCATGCTTAATGTGATATTTTTCCATTTGTCACATTTCACGTCTACTCTGCTCTTTTCTCCTCAAAGCAAATGCGTTTAATATAACCCACTTGATTAGAAGCTTGCTTTCTTTTTCCTTTCAACATCCCAAATCTCTAGATTTCCCAGCACTCTCCTACTGTTTACCTTCTCAAGGTTGTCGATGATGGATTTCCTGCTGGTGTAGGCAGACTCTCATCTGTTGTTTCTCACCTCAGCACACCTATAATTTTCCAAAGCGTCTCTACAGAGAAGATGCCTGGTCCTGCATTCATTAAAGCTGAGGAAAGGTTTTCTATTGATTTCAGTCGTGGCACTAGCATTAAGCCTGGAATAATAAGTGCATTTAGGTTTAGGACTCAATAAATGTATTAGCAAACAGCATCATTAGAAACATCTTGCTTCTGTGGAGCAGTGTGATGGATAGGTCTTGTGGCCCTGTTGCTTTGGGGTTTTATAACTTTCACAGGCCATTCCCTACAGATTGCTCTGACCTCTTCCAGAAGAGTGAGAGATGGGAATGAGGAACCAGAAGATGCAAGGAAAAGAAGAGAAAGTCAGAACTTTTCCAGATGTGTAGAGTGTTATTACATCTGCTGACCTAGGATGGCTGAGGAGGGCAATTTTGCAGAGCGCTGCCATTTGCCATAGAGCATCTGACTTCCTTCCCGCCCCAGTCACACTGCTAGCCCCTAATTCCAAAAAGACCATATCTATATGGAAAATCTGCTGGAGCTACTGTTGTCACTCATTAATGAAAACCTGAGAAAACGCGGTGCACTGTAAGTAGCAGTGAACTGTGGTCTGAACTCCTGACTCAGCCACCAAGTGCTGATGTGACTCAGCACATTACTGAGGTTCTTTTTTTGTCTTTTTTCCCTACTCCTCCATCAGTATAATGGGATCCTGGGGCCATGCTGGTGTGCAGAGTGCCTTGAGCAGTTGCTGAAGAATTCCTCAGGATCCCCAAGCATCAGTGTTGGAACTGGCTGTGGGAAGGTGCCTGAAGCCAGTTCAAGCTCTGATCAACCAAAGCACTTAAATGCACACTTAACTTTAAATATCCAGCTAATCCTGCTGATGTTAATAGGACTACTTGCATGCTTAAGTGCTTTGCTGAATTAGTAATTAATTAGTTCACATACCAGATAAACCTGGTTAAGGAGGAAGCTTCAAGGACTGCAGTGTAAATTCCTGTAGTTAGAGATGTCTTTTTGCAGGTCCATGGAAGCCCTTTTCTTTCCTCTTATATCTGTACAATCACTCTGCAACCCTCATCTAGGAAGCAGCTTTCAAAGAGCAGTTTTATATCAGATGTAAAATGAAGAAAGCCACAGGTAATTTATTTGTGTCCCCTTTATTGCATTTGCCACAAACAGCACAGTCTCTGCAACTTAAAGGTAGAGGATCTCTGGGGAATAGTGCAAAACCTTTTACGAGTGGGTCACAGAAGCAAGTTAATTTGCAGGGAGATCCCCTGAGTTACACTCACCTGAGCTCCTTCCCCACTACAGACTGTAAAGCACTACAGAAGGGCTGGACTAAGCCGGCAGGGAGGCTGCTGTCTCTGGTGGACAATCACAACTCACAAAGTGGGGCACAGGTATGAGCTGGTGCTGAATCAGGGCCTAGATAACAAAACACAGATGCTGACAAGTGTCCAAAACAGTTCTAAGGGTTTTTATCCAGCAATCGCAGAGGCTCAGACAATCCAAATAGCTGTTAGGGCTGCTCTTGCCTTTTAACATTCACTTGCAGGTGTGCAGGCTGCTTCAAAAATAATAATGCAATAAAATAAATAATTAATACTAATACAATAATTCTCCGCTCCAATAAGCTCGTGGTTAGTGATGCCAGCCTAGACCAACCAGACCCATCTCACCAGGAGGACTGTGAGTTAAGACAAGCCCTGGGGAGCAGGCAGCAGGAGCTCAGAGCTCAAGATGAGTGCAGAGAATGGGCAGAGAGGTGTTTCTGCAGTGGGGGTGGAGAAGGGGCTAGTTGTCTATTTTGTGAGTGTTCTAGAGATTACTTGTTCATTGAAGCACCGATTTGCTTGTCTGAGTTTATTGTTGGTACTCAGGAGTCGGAGCCCAGCCAAGCTGCTGCCAGTTCTGGAAGTTGTCCCCGTACAGCAGCTCATTTCCAACAGTGACAGCATCCCAGAGGAGGGAACGAGGAGGTGAACATTTCCTTCCCTTCAGTTTGCTTTGAATTGCTGCTTACATAGAACCCCAATTTCATCCTCGCTTTCCCTGGTTTCAGTCCAGAGTGACTCTTCCCAAGTCAGCAACGCTGCAGAAGCCCCAGGGAGAGGGAATGGGGATCGCTGTGTTTGCTGTGCTTTGTATTGAACGCCGGTAGCTCTCCCAGGAAACCTGTCGTGGTGTGAGATGAATGTACCTTGTTTGCATGGAAACAGTGGGATCCTGGGCTCGGATGGAACTGCTCCGGGGCAGTCAGTGATGGATGAATGCTGATCATTGCACCGACTGTGGAGTCAGGAGGGTTTTATTACTCTACATTCAACAGCAATTTGGGTAGAATTTCTGGAACTTTACTGCCAGGAATTTTTTCTCACTGACAGAATGGAAAGACAAAGTGAAAAAGGAGTGATGGCAAGGAACAGGGAGGGCAGAAAGCAAATCATTCCCACCCAATTCAAATCAGAAAACTGGAAAATGAAAACAACCAAAAAAAAAATAGCAAAAAACCAGCAATAGTGCTAAAAATTCAGAGAAGTTTCTTTATAAGATTATTTTTTCTTCCTTTTCTAAATTTGCACTTTTAACTTTGCAAGAGTGGGATCCATTTAGGCTGTAGGAGACTGAGTAAGAGGTAGCTCTGTTCCTCTAAATGTACACCCCGTGCCCTCAGCAAAATTGCATTTTTATCATTACTGCCACAATACTGAATGGTTCCCCCCCACAGCAGGTTTTCAGTTTTCTCTTTGACCTTTGTCATTTGATTTCTGTGCTCTCTTTTAAAGAGGAGACCTCAACAACTGCCCTGTCTTTCTTCTGTTGAGTAGTTCCACTGGGTGTCTGACAAAGGTACTTCTGGAGAGCACATTTTTAGCTTTTGCAATGCCAAAAGGCATTTAGCAAAGGTGCTTCTTGCCTCTTCCACTAAATCTTTTTTATACCTCTGCAAATTTCTCTGCAAAACACTGACCAGCAGGATCACTCTGGCTCTGTGCACACACATTTCACTGCTGGCACAGTCAGCAAATTGTGTTTCAAGTAGCTTCTCATCTGGCTGGGGACTGAGCTTGCTTATATATTCACAGTCATGATAGAATTGCTACTGGATCTGAATCTGATGCCTTGTGAAGGGCTGTGTGTGGGTTTTTTCAGTCTCATGCTATGTCCCTGCAGACAGCATAATTCAGACTTTCCTGCTTATAGGATATTGGTTGAATGTAACAACAGTTTAAAAATACCCATAAAACTGGTGTTGATGGCAGAGAATGGAAGAAAATTAAATTGTATGTAGAAACAAGTAAGGTTTTAACCTGATTTTTTTCTCATATTCTGGCTTCACAGTCCTTCATTAAGACCCAGTGTTAGAGTTTGTGAAAAAGCCCACATGTAAATTTAAAAATTATGTCTTCAGCTAAGATTTATACCGAGCAGGAAGCATGAATTTGGGGGAATTGGATATTGTTTGAAAACAGAATGAGTGTAATTTCTAAACACTGGCTGGCAGGTGTTGGTGGCTGACACTCTGTAATTTTCTGTACTGGCTTTACAAAAAGCCAGCAAGAAGACTGGAAGGCTGGCCAGCTGCATGAGTCCTGGGAGCACTGGCCTCCTTTTGAGGGAGAAAATGAGGTTTATTGCTTGTTTGAAACTCGTAGCTGACCTGGGCCAGTTGGTTTTGGTTGGAGAGGGAGCTTTGCTTTATTTTGCTCACAGTGTGCTGGACATAATGGGCAAAATGGGGTTTGATTCAATAGTAAGTTCAGAGTAGGGTTAGGATTCATCTCAAACCTGCCAAATCAAGCTTGTCCCCATGTGTCATTTCCCATCATCTGTGTTGTGCCATCAGAAATCCTGAGCTCCAAAATGCTGATATAAATGTATTTGAGTGGTTTTTTGTCCCCTTTTCTTCCTAAGTCTTAATATTGCAAATGCTTCTGTAATAAATACTGTTGAGAGGGATTCACTGAAGGATGTAAATATTCATCAGTCTTTAATGATTTGCATTTGAATCCAGAAAATTGGCTTATGGCTCCTCACTGGTTTTCTGTCACTCTGATTTTCACATGCATTAAGTACAGGAGGATTTAATACCTGGGTTTCTCTTTGGTCCAAACCAGACTTTGCTGTCTTCATTTGGAAATAAGTCCTTGATTAGCTGGGAACTCAGCCTTGTGCATCACTTAATCTTTTTCAATCCTTCAGAATGTTTTTGTTTCTAAGTAAGAGCTTTAGGATCACTCTTGTCACTCTCACCAGCCACCACTCCTGGAGCATTTAATTTGGACCAGACTAATGGCTGCATAGTCCTGCAGCTCAGAATGAGGGCCAAAAAGTAGAAGTGTTTTCCTTGAAATCAAGAGCTGCAGTGATATTTCTATCCTATTTTAACCTACCCGTGCCTTGCAAACCACACCACATTGTTGGATACTCTGTGGACCTTGTCCCTGGGTTGGCAATCCTGTGCAGGAGCTCAGCAGCAGTGTCTTCTCCAGGGTTGGGCTCCAGGTCTTGGCGAGTGCTGAAGATGAGGCTGTTTTGCCTTCCCTTGCATTTCCCAGCTGGAGTGAGACCATGTGGATCTGGTGGAATGCTCTCCAGATGCTCTTTAGCTGCACAGGCTCACGGATGGGTGGTCTTTCAAGATTCTCCTGCATAATGGGTTGGATACACTCACTCCTCTGAAGGGCTGTTTCCAAATACAAACCCAACACTCATCCCCTCTAGGAGCAGTTGGAATTAGCTGTTACCTTCACTGTGTTTGCCATGGGTGCATTTCACCAAAAATATTTAGGATCATTCTAGATCACAGTTAAGATGGCAATGCAACTTTGGTAATTTGACCAAACCCTTTTAAAAGCCGCTTACGGCTTCTCCAATGACATAAACCACCTCATTTTTATAAGATTAGTAGGACCTGAATTAATCAGCAACTGACACAGATCTTCAGGGGAAAACCCAAGGTGATAATATCAGATTAATATTGATAATCTGGAGCCTGAGTGAATGAGACATCAAATGGCCTAAATGTAAATTGGCTTCAGTGGAGCTTGATAGGTCGGAGCTTTTAATTAGTGAAGCTGTTCTTTAGGATGGGCTGTTACTGTGCCTGTTGAACACAGTATAAAAATTAAATGCCTAGTCCTAAACAAAAGTGGGTGTCAAACATTTTGCTGTCAGCTATTTTAAGACTCAGTGTGATAAGCTTACTGTCCTAGTTCTGTGTATCTGCCTGCCTGTTTATCTGTCTGTCTTATTCCTGAGGCTATGATGAGTTTGTGTTAATTTATGGTGCTTGTGCAAGTCCAGGGGATGGTTTATATAGAAAAGCTTAGATAACAAACCCAAAATGTGTACTGTGGGCAGAAACCTTAAAAGTGTTGATATTTTCCAGGTAATTGTGAAAACAAGAACAGAGTATCAGCCTGACCAGAAGAACAAAGGAAAACTCAGAGTGCCCAAAATTGCTGAATTCACAGTCAGTTTCACTGATGGTGTAACAGAAAGACTAAAGGTAAGAAATGGTTATTCTGCTGCCTACTGATGCAAATGCCATTCATTTTAAAGCAACTGAATCAAAGTGACAGTAAAGACATAACAAATTTAACACTCTGCTCATCACCAGGGTCAAAGAGAGGTTTATCTGCATGAGTATAAAGCTTTTCTTTTAGGACAGGCATGGAAATATCTTCTTAACTACGTCAAAAATAGGAAACGCTTTTCTTTCCCAAGAAAAATTGGGAAAATATTTTCCAAACAAAACTGAAAGTAAAACAAGTTTGAATCTTCTTTCTTCTCAAGCATTTGTGTTTAAAAAGAATAAAAAAGCCCATAGTGAATATTGATTGTAGTAGTTTGATTCACCTTTTAAATTATTTTGTCTTGTAGTCAAACAACCCTCTTCACATTTAAAATGTTATTATACTATTATAGATTTATAGCCACTTCAGACTGCATAGAAGAAGAGATATTAGAGAAGTATCCAAGCATACCCTGTCCTATAAGCAGTTTTGGTTCACAGGAATTGGAATTTTTGATGGAAAATGTTTCCTTGAGAAATTTTCTACGGGCTCTACTCAAACGTGGAAAAAACCTCATGAATTATTGAGTGCCCTCAGTTCCTGTTGACTGCAGCATATTAGAATGGCTCAGTTCCTCCTAAAATTAGACTCCAAGCATGTAGCTGCCAGTATTATCTCCCTTTTCATTGGAAGACCTGGTGCTTTTCCTGAATCACAGAGCATGGCAGTGGTAAAAATGTGAGATCTAATTTTACATTTTCAAAGTCAGAGGAAATATCAGTGATTTGAGTAGAAAACATAGAAAATAGGCAGTGCCTGGTTATAGTCCTGCTTCTTGAAAAGCTCGGATTAGACATTTTTGTGAAAGGGTATCATCTTTAGCAATTAACGGGAACTGATTCAAGGAACTGAATAGTTTTTCATTTGGCCAAATTGTTCTTAGTTGCAAGAAGTAAAGAAGTTTATTATAATTATTTTCTAGTAACTTAGAAGAAAACAATCACTTTTAAAATTGCAATGTGATACAGGAAAAATTGTTCCCATTCATCCCTGGTAAACTTCAAGATAAGGCTTGTTCAGCTTATTACAAGGAGAAATGTTTAGGTTCTCTCTTTGGGAGCACTACAGAACATCACCATTTCTGTTGTTTTCCAGAAATTCACTTACATATATTTCACAAGGACAATTCTATTGCTTTTATGCAGCATCCTTAAAGCCATAATTTATTCTTTAAAAGTGTGTGAATAAATGCTGATAGGTTCTTGTTGTATTTTGGGGTTTTTTTTATGGATATCACATGTTTTGATCTAAATTTACTTACAAGGGGCTTACATGCTGTTGACTTTGACTGAATTCTTCACTGATCTTATTGTGTGTGCTCTCTATTTACCACCAGTGGTAACTCTCTGTTGGTGCCACTAGTAAAGGAAACAGTGAATTAACCACAGTTAAATCCCAGTCCTGGAAACCACAGCAGACATTTTCCAGTGTGAGCAACATACAAATCAAAACCAGACACAATGTGCCTAAGAACCAAGAGTAAATGTAGAGTTTCCTGGAAACGATGTGTTGGCTGGGGAGCTGCAATAAATGGCATTGTTGATGTTGTAAGTAGTGGTGCCTCACTGGGTGTTTTAAAACTCAATCCTGCAGCTCAGAATGGTATTAAAGTCAGAGTAACACCAAGTTTTAATCCCATCAAAAGATCTGGCCTTGTTATTTATAAAAAGCAATCAAGAACATCTCATCCTTACCCACTGAGTTAATGTGTAGCTCATCCACTGCTATGGATAAATCTCATTTCTTCTATTTCTTCTACAGAGTATTTTATTTTTCCTATTCTTGAACTGCCCAACTTGCTCTTGTATTCAAACCTCTCTTTCCATGTATTTTTTCCTCTCCCCTTCCTGTTTTGGGTGCAGTTCTCCCACCACTGTCACCTGGAGGCTCCATCTGGGAGCACAGCCCTGGCAGAGGTGTGAGCCGCCTTCCCCTCTCTGGGAGCTTCCAGTGGGAGCCGGGCCTCTTCCTATACAGCCTGGCAGTATCACAGTTTCATTTTTAAGCTATTTCCTTTCCCTCAAGTCCATATGATTTTCATTCTCTGCTCTTCAACATCAACTTATTAATCAGTCAGCCTCCAGGCTAATACTGGATAAGTCTATAAGCCTCTCCCTGCCTGCTTTTCATAAGGCTTCCATGTATCCCATAAGGTTTGTAGTATTATTTCCTGACAAAAATGAGCTAATAGGTAATATTTATTACCATTTGTACTTTTTTTTTTTGTGTTGTTGCACTGCTTTTTTGTACCAGTGCATGTTTTCAGTGAAGTTATTAAAAATATTGCCCTCTGGTTATAAGCTGGCCTATTATCTGGTACTGATGAAATCATTTTACATTTGTATATTGTAAGAGGGATTCATAGTAAATACTTAACGTTTATGATCTCAGTTTGGCTACACTTTTAAAAGCTTTAAAAAAGATTATATAACTGTGATCATCATATTTTCTTTTTTTGGCTGGTTGCTTTGTATAGACTTCTAGTGTGTGGTGTGTTGGAAATATCATCCACAACATCTTTCAAACACAAGGAAAATTAAAATGCTCATCTGTACTTGAGGTGGGCTGTTGGTAACTACACTGGCAGAAGCAGGGAGATCATTCCATTCATTTCTTCAAGAGAAATGATTTCACAGAATTTCACAGAATCATTTAGGTTGGAAAACACCTCCAGGATCATTGAGTCCAACCTGTGACTGATTCCCACCTTGTCAACCACACCAGAGCACTCAGTGCCACATCCAGTCATTCCTTGAACACCTCCACGGATGGAGACTCCACCACCTCCCTGGGCAGCCCCTTCCAATGCCTGACAACCCTTTTTATGAAGAATTCTTCCTGATGTCCAACCTGAACCACCCCTGGCACAGCCTGAGGGCATTTTCTCTTGTCCTGTCCCTTGTTCCCTGGGAGCAGAGCCCGATGCCCACCTGGCTGCAGTGTCCTTTCAGGTAAAAGATGCTGGAGGGAAAAGCCAACAGTCCATACAAGTGTAGATGGTGCATTGGTTTGGTGTATCCCAAACATGTGAGAGTCGTATGGGAAATGATGTACGACTGGTGTGAGTCCACAGCAGTGCTTAATTAAGGCTTTTCATGGGGATCCATTTTGCTTTTACAGCTCTAATAATGTGTGTGAGCAGCAACATGTCTCAGAATGTGGCAGTTGTATGTTGGGGAGAGACAGGACAGTAAGAATGTGAAGACATATCCAAGAGGTCCTCTCCTTTATGCTACTGGAGAATACAAAGTGAGATATTTTGTATTTTATTTTTCACCCAAATGGTAGAATTATCATCAATTCAAACAGATATATGGCAGACTGAATTTCATTAATGAGTGTGTGTGTAAAAGTGTTGCTGGACTATTTATGACTCTGTTCTGCACTCACTAGTAATCTCTCTGGAGGGGTTTTTAACATTTCTGATTCAGTCCGTGAATTACCTTTCTCTCCTCTACTTTTTGTCAACTGGTATGGGAATGTTCTCAAGAAAGAAGGAAAGTGTCCCCGAGTTCTTGCCTTTTTCATGAGTCATGTAACTCGTGACCAGTGCCAGGATCCAGGGAATAGCTGTGATTGGAGGGCTAGGTCGAATATTAGAAAAAGGCTCTTCTCCCAGAGGGTGGTCAGGCACTCAACAGGCTCCCCAAGGCAGTGGTCACAACCCCAAGGCTGAAAGTGTTCAAGGAGCATTTGGACAACACTCTCAGGCACATGGTGGGAGTGTTGGGGTGTCTGTGCAGGGCCAGGAGTTGGACCCTGATGATCCTTGTGGGTCCCTTCCAACTCAGGATATTCTGTGATTCTGTGATATAGAAGAGCAGGATGTCTGGAGGAGATTTTGGGACGATGTAAGCATGGCAGCAAAATCCACAGATGCCCTTTATTCTTCCTTTTGGGTATCTTTTACTGAAGAGACTAATGAATTATTAGACAACTTTCTCACATGAACAAGCCAAAGCCAGAATTTAAGCTTATGCATGCATATTTTTCAGCTATCCAGAATAGCGCAGATCTGAGCTCTTTAATTATCATAAAGAAGAGACTGTCCCTAGGCAACAGTTCTTATTTCACACTAGCTCTTCCAGGAATTTGAGATAGCTCCTGCAACTTGTCACATCCCCTAATAGATGAGATTATGATTCTCTATAGTTCAGCACACAGTGTCCTGAAAGTTTGACCAATTAGGCTGAATCTTCAGCTGGATGAGTCACCCCATGCATACTTTATCACAAGTGTTTAAATAGTTGTGTGTAGATGGGTTACAACAAAATGATGTTAAAATAGCATTATGGTCGAGCCATCCATACATAAAAAGAAATTTATTTTATTGTTTTACTTCTCCATAGAGAAGCAAAGACAACATTTTTTCTGAGCTGACTGGCAGAGATCTATAGACTTTTCCTTCTCCAGACTGTTGATACCTTTGGAGTGTGTTCTAGGAAGTTTTTGAACTGCAAAGATTTTTGCAGTAACACGATATACTGAGATTTCCCAGTCTGAAGGTAAATGGTGCCTGGTGTTTGCCTTTCTTTTTGCCTCTTTGAAGGCAGCTCATGTTCCTATTCTTTGCCATCCACTGATGACACCGAGGTGCTTTAGAGAAGGTCTGCAAAAAGACTCTCTCTATGAGTCCTTTGTGGGACGACAGGTCTAACCCTTTGCATCTGAGGTAGGGCTTATTGCTCCTTTTCACCAGTGATATCCTATTTTACAGCTTATAAGAACAGTCTCTCATACATGAGTATCATCATTCTTGTGAGTTTGTGCCTTTATTTCTTTCTATCAGTACTGAAAAGGGATCAAATGTTCTTTTGCTTTTCAAGCAGATTATCCATCAAATGGAGTCTTATTACTTCTGGAGGACAGGATTTCCAGTGACTCCTTTTCTCTACCAGCCAGTCCAGATAGAACAGGAATCAACCAGAAGCATTTATTTACTCAAATAGCACCAGAAGAGGTACTGGAGTGGTCTTTCAGCATCGGCTTATAGAGCGTTGAGTTGACACATGTTACTGCTGGTCCATTACTGGTTTTACACAAATTGGTCTCTTTATCACACAAGCAGGTTCACATGCAACCTGTTTGAACCCTTTAGCACTAAATGTCATAGAGCTATTCATAGTTTTCAGGGAGACAATGATTTAATGATTGTTAGCTGGGTGATAGTTACCTACCGTAGTTATCTGACTTCTCAAGCCTTCAACAGTTCTTCCCTTTTCATAGATCATTTTTCTTAAGAAAGTTGAAGTTTTCAGTCTTTCATAGTTGAAATAATTAAACTCTGTACTTGTCTTTAACAGAACAAGTTGGGAGTGGGTGTACGGGGGAGAAGTTGAGATATTTAAGATGTTTTCTTACAAGCAATTTATCTACCTGGAAAAATCATCTGCAAGTATTGATCATTACTTCAGTGGAGAAGGCTGGGGACTTCATTCTTGCTACAAGCTGGCAGGATGCATTTTCAGAGTCACTGGCTGTGTAATCTATTCTTGTTGAGTGTGCAATGAAATCTATTTCTTATCATTAAATCAGCCCTCTCCTCCCTCCACTGAAACTGCTCTGACACATGCAGATCCAGTACCCAGTGTATGTAATTATTCCCCACACTTTTCATCAAGTTCATAAAATATAGTGGAACCCATTCAAATGTTGCTGTTATTGAAATGCTCATACTGAAACAATTATTTTCCTCTGACCTAATGTGAAAGATTTAGAACAAAATTGGTTTGTCTCCAGCCACACCCTACAAACCAGACATTGATGCAATAATTGTTCATTATCAAAACCAAGCCAATATCTGAAATGCTTGGCTCCTAAGAAAGATTTTTCTGGGTCAGGGCCAGGACTTAATTTCCTGTTGGTCGCAGCTTTGCTAAGTGGAAGATGCTTCCCCTGCTTCCCCCACTAGAAGGTGACCCAGCAAAGCCCCAGGGAATTCAGCTGGGTCTTTCTTCAGCTGGAAGGATTCTCATGTAACAGTTTAGAAGAAAAGAAGGTCCTGAGCATGTGTGCTTGTGGAGGAAAGTGTGGAGCAGGTCTGGATCACATTCTTCCCGTGGGTAAGATCTGGGATTTAAGCACAAGGAGTCTTGTGCAGTGTGGAAGAATTGCTGTGTGACCTCTGGCCTCCCAAGTGCCTGCATGGCCTTGGGAACATCTCCTTTCCCTCCATCCATGCATTTCTCTGCTTTCCCACCTTGCCCCTGTTTTCAACAGGCACATCACTGCAGCTGTGTAGATGGCAATTGTCCCATGCTCTGCTGCACACACACAGAGCCCCAAATGTGGCATTCCTCTCTTCCTGCTCCTCCTTTCCAAAATCCCCTTCCATGCCGTGGTTCCTGCAAACTTCTCTATGGGGTGTTCTGTTTTCACCTCTAGACAATTTCTGTATGCTGATAGTTCTTCCTCTAACCTGCAAAGAAACAAATCCCATAGAAAAGTTGTGGGGCTATTTGTTGGGCCCATTCAATAACCAAATAAATTTAAAGTCTCCTTTAATTGTTGAGTTACCACAGGGCAGGAGTAACTCGTGGAGAAAGGACTCCTCTGAGTGTGAGCAGGACAATTTTCTGTACTTCTTTTTAATACTAACAATAACAGTGTTACCATGGCGACTGCCACATCACATCGGTTATCTGGGAGATGCAGAGTGGCTGCTGAAGGATCCCATTACACTGACTAATGTGAGTGGTGCTCCAGGGAGGGAGCATGGGCTCATACACAGAGATTTTTCTCACTTTTGTGATAATTGCTGCTATGGCTGAGATGTTGTTTTCAGGCTGCACAGCACTCGGATGAGCGGATCTAGGAGAATGAGGGACAAAACGGAAAACCAGAAAGGTGACAGGCACAGGGGAGCACTGGTGGTAGCATTCAGGCACCTTGTTGCACTGGCACCAGCACTGGGGCTGGTACCGTGCTTTCCTGTTGAAACTTGCATTCAGAGCAGGGCTTGGAGAGGTGTCAATATAAAAGGGTTAATTTCAGTCCCCATTTGGGGGCTTATTCCCTCCCTTTGGGAGTTCTCAACTGTCCTCAGGCAGCCTCCTTTCCCAGTGGGCTTGGATGCAGTGGGCATGTTCTTGCAGGGGTGTCAGACAGCTCTCACTGCACCAGAATTTTCTTCAAACAGTGGTGGAGTCACTTGTGTCTGGAACCCAAGCTTTGCCTTTTCTTTGGAGGTTGAGTGCAATGCAGAGGGTCAGAGTTTTTTCCTTCTGAAAAGAAATACTGCTCAGCCCTGTCTGGCTGTGTGTCTGCTTCTGATGGAAACTCACACCTGTGTGGATTCAGACTCTCACTTGCAGTATGTATGCAAGTGAGAAATGTTGTTCATCATCTTTCTGCCTGAGCTCAGAAATCATTCTTCTCCTCTGGCTGTAATGGGAAGAGAAGAGAACAGGTCATATCTGTCCCAGTTGGTCTCAGAGGCTGCATGGAGGCAGATTGATGGAGCCATTTGTGATCATCAGTGACACTTTGGAGCTGTGAGGGTGAGCAGAATGTGGATTTGTGGCTGAGCTGCCAGAGAACAGATATTTCGGATCACATCCCCAGGTATGATACTGTAAACCCTTCAAGGTTTCCCCTGTGGGTTTTGTAAGATTGCACAGCTAATACCTGGCTTTCTGGAACAGGCAAGGGCCCAAGAATGTGATGTCCATGTCTAAAACATAAACGAGAAAAATATATTTTGATATAACTACAACGCTGTATATTACTGCCTTAGGGACCACCTTAAAATGCAAAACAAAACCCCAAAGCATGGCTTTTATATGAAATTGATCATTCCTTACAGTGCATTCTTGTTTTGTTTTAGTTTTTACAGAAACACACACACGTACATTTTTGCAAAGTCAGAAAAACCCTCTAAAATATATTTTACTTTTGCCATCTGCAAGCACTAACAGTAATAAGCTGAAGATATTTGTTTGAGGTTTTGGGTTTTTTAATGTAATTGAGTTTTGGAGAGAAGAAGAAAGTTAATTGTTTTGCAGAAAATGCCTGAAAATGGAAGTCACAGAGAATATTTACATGCATATGGGTTTGTGGGGTAGACCTGCTGGAAACCCTGCTTGTTGGGTAATTTTCTTGTCAGCATTTGAGGTGAAATGAAGGATGCTTAATGCTGCTCTGGCTAAAGGAACCGAACAGGATAGAGGAGGAGGAGGAGGAGGAGGAGGAGGAGGAAAGAGTTTTCAGCTGATTGAAAAGACAAAGTTTATTGACTGTCATGAAGTGTATTTTGAAGTGCATTTGTAGCCAAACCACAGAATGCTAAAAAAAAAAAAAAAAAGTGAAATGCTTCACTCATACATATTTTTCCATGTAATGTTTCACTCTCTATTTCTAAAGCAGCACAGGCTGTGATTGAATGTTAAACAGACCTGAGCTCCCTCTTGTTGGTACTTGCAGATGTATTAAGCCTGTTGGGTCAGATCCACAGCTAATGGAACTGGCCTCCTGCCTTTGATGGCATCATAACCAGCTCGCTTATTCATTTTTGTTGTTTGCTTTTAAAAGAGTAGATCTTGTAAGTCATTTGCAGCAATAAAGCTTCATATTTCTAATTCAAAATGGAATGGCTTTTAATTCTCAGGTTACCCAGGGGACGCTTTGCTCGCCAAGTCCTCGCTTTGCTTTGTATGAAGCACCCACATAATAAGTTTTTCAAGAGAAATGGGTGTACTGGACCATGAATGCAGGCATATTATTAGCTCTATTTCCTACTCATGATGGTAGACAGAGATGCTAAAATACAGGTAAATTTGTTGGCCTTCTTGAAGGAACAAATTTCCAAGTGATTTTTTTTTTTTTAAGCACAAGAGAGCACGGAACAAAGGTGTTTTAATTTGTGCAAGCCTGACCTTTGATTTCACTTTATTGATGTCCAGGAGACTGGAGAGTGGTAGGGAAAAGATACCGTGTGCCCTGGCATATAAGGAGCTTAATTTATTCTGGGCATTTTTAAATCCAGTCTTCTGTGGTTGATGGTTGATGATGAAAATGTAAAATCAAACTATAAGAAAATGATGGGAGAGGCAAATACACAGAAAACAGGCCTGGAGGATAAGGCCATTACATCAGTACTGAAGTTGGAAAGGTTTGCTTTGAAAGTTGCCCTGCCCTGTGGCAGAAGGTAATTTCACAAACAAAATGCACCTCAGCTTTTCCCTAGAGCCAACCTGAACTTTGGCCATGGGATGGTGTTGGTGTTTGAGTGGTTTTGTCCCTAAAAAAGCCAAGACTTGGGGAACTTTGATGCTTGCAGCTTTGGGTGGCTCTTCCTGGATTGTCTGTGAGTAGCAGTGGGGAGTGAGCTGTGGAGCTGGACTTGGGCATGTGTCAGATGTCACTAAAAACCAGTAGCAGAGCAAGGAGCACAACCTCAGGTGTGTTGCTGTGTGCTAATCCCTGAACCTGTTCTTATTTAGGGCTCCTAATGCTTTCCCTGCACCACAGCCAACATGAAGGAAGAGGGAGAGGGGAGGATTTTGCATGCATGAGGCTCTTCAGATGTTGAGTCTTGCGGGCAAAGGGTAGGCAAGGAGGCCCTTTATTGATGACTTGGTTTATCTTGTATTCGTTTTAATGCATTTAGAAAAGGGCCTTGATGAGCTGAGGCATCCATGGTCATGTCCCACGTGGAGTGAATGGAGGAAATGTCACAGCCAAGGCTTTGCACATGCAGTGGGCAATGGCAGCATGTCCCTCCGGAAGGGTCTGAGATGGTGTTTCTGTCTGCTGCGGTCCCACTAATTGCAAAACCATCGCAAATTAGTGGTCTGGAAGGAAGCATCTTCCAACATTGCTCATCTCCTGAAATGGTATATCAGGTGTTCTTAGGGCTGTGGGTTTGGGGAAAAAAGAGCCTTTATAAGCAGTGTTTTTGAGTCCCCCCACTTTAATTTGGTGTGTTTGCGTCTTTTCTTTTGAAGGTGGCAGAGTCACAGACAGAGTCATAGAATGGCCTGGGTTGGAAGGGACCTCAGAGATCATCTAATTCAGAGGGAAAGCGTATGACAGTTGAAAAAGACAATATTCTTGTAGGAGGAGGGGGAAAAGACCTTGAAATGCGTGTATAGTCTGCCAAAAAGGTCATGTATTTATTTGGTGTTCCTAGAAACAAAATTACTGCATCTCACTAGAGCAGCCTATTTGATGAAGGAATATTTTTATGGCATTAAATGGCAGAAAAGAAAAGCAAACCAAACCGAGCTTTTTATTTACCTAAGTGGAAATTCACTAATATTCATTGGTGAAAGCATCCTTATTGAAAATGACATTTAGGACTTCCATAAGGAATGAGGGCTTGGAAACCAAGCCATGAATTTTCCATTCAAGGGGTTTGACTTGGCACAGAAAGACGTCATGCAGACCGCAGCTGGCACCAGACACAGTTAAAAAGATCTGAGGCTATTAGTGCCTAAACAGCCACTAGAAATTATATTACGTGATGGAGACTGGCTAATATAATTGAGCCAGCTAGTTATTGTGTGCATAATTTAATTATTTGACAAATTGCTTAGAAACATGGTGTTCTCATTCCACACTCGTGCAGCACTCCCAGCTTTACAAGGCACAGTGCAGAGGAATTGCTGGTGTGTACATGGTTATCTTGGGAAATAGACATTTCTTGTCAAGATGTACAAACTTGGAGAGGTTCACTGGTGGTATCGTGGTGAGGTGGTGCGTATAGAGAAGGGTAGAACCAATGGGGACATGTCTGGGAGAACAAACTGGCTCAGAGACAGCCAGTTCTGTTTCAAGTGGATACCTCTGAGTTGCTCAGAGCTCCATCCCCCTGGCCTTGAGCATTTCCAGGGTTGTGGCATCCACAGCTTATCTGGGCAACCTGTGCCAGGGCCTCACCACCCTCACAGGGAAGATTTTTTTCCTCATATACAATCTCAACCTACTCTCTGTCAGTGTGAAGCCATTTTCCCTTGTCCTGTCATTCCAGGCCCTTGTAAATAGTCTCTCTTCATCTTTCTTCTTGGCTCCCTTCAGGAGAAGGGAATTGTGGAAGGCCACAATTAGGGCACCCCAGAGTCTTCTCCAGGCTGAACAATCCCAATTCTCTCAGCCTTTCCTCACAGCAGAGCTGCTCCATCCCTCTCATCATCTTGATCCCTCCACTGGAATTGCTCCAACAGCTCCATGTCCTTCCTGTGCTGAGCCCCCAGGGCTGGAGGCAGCTCTGCAGGTGGAGTCTCACCTGAGGGGGCAGAGGGGCAGAATCCCCCCTCACCTGCTGCCCACACTGTGGAGTCAGCCCAGGAGCAGATGTGAGATGTTTCTGATCCCATCCTCATGGATGGTGTTCATTGTTCTGATGAAAATTTGGGCCAAATTGTTTTATGGTTATGAATTCTAGGATACCGGACCAAAAAACCCCATCAACCCTAAAACTTTATGTAAGAAGCCTTGCAGCACTAAGGATAATTTTCCTATAGCCCTGAACATATAGATACATGACCAAGGATATTTTCCTCTTCCAAAGCATCTCCTAAAAAATGTATCTTGAGAATCTGGACACCATCTGGAATAAAGCTGTAATAATACAGGACAAATCATACATCATCTTCAACAATACTAAGCAAATCTAAAGACCCAATTGTGTCACTTTTTCTCAGCCTTTCAAAAGCTGTTGCCAGAAGATCAGCAAAATCAGCAACTTACTACAAAAACATTTTAACAATGGGGAGTGAAATGTCAATTTCAAAGAAATGCAGTCAAATCATTTTCACTGTCGGGATGGATCAGGCCTTGTAACAGGGTGCTGGGCAAGGTACCACACCAGCTCTTAGCCCCAAATACAGTGGGGCTGCTCTTCCTGAGGTGTATTTCAGACTCCTCATCCCCCTGCTCGATCCTTCTGTGTGTCCTGTCAGCCTGTGACTCCCACCCTGCCTACATACCTGAATTTTCATAGAATAGCAACCGGGATTCATATGACGGGGTGGTTCACACTTGGATTTCATCCTGGAATACAATGGGAGGCAGCCAGCATAGCTGGATCCAGGAGCTGGGAATTGCTTCTGAGTCTTTTGCTTTAGCTGTAGCCTTCCTGTCAAGATCTAATGGTGTCAGTCTTCCATCTGATTATCAGCTGGAAGAAGTTATGGCATGAAGGGGAGAAAGTTACACTCCTGAGTTTTCCACTGTCAAGCAAAAGTCCTTAAAATGGGCTCATGAGTATATGGATGTATATTGGGATGCCCTTAGATGATTCTGTGATTGTTTTTCTTGAATGCAAGTTAACTGGGTTGTCAATGGATTGAGAGGCTTCCAGGTGTGCAGGCATTGCCATAAGCTATAGAAAGAGCTTTGTTACCAACCATGGCTTTTGTGCTCTTCCCTGAAATAAACTTGACAGAATTACTGCCAATTTTGTTCATAACAATTTGTGCCTTATTCTTTGCCTTTCTTCTTCTATGAAGAGAAAATTAAAACCAGGAGAGTTTCTTCAGCTGAATTGCCTACTAAAGGTCACAAAATTTCCCAATACCCAGCAACACTGAAGGTATCTTGTAGAACCAGACATGGCATCAGCAGTGGAATCCTTTTCTGACAAACTGGAATTTTGTGAAGAGGGTGAAACTTCAGTGCAGGAAAAGATAGAGGCACTGGATGCTTTTGAGGTCCATTATTCACATTACAGCTGCTGAGACTGGGAAAACTCTGCAGAATTTTGTATGGATTTTTCCATGGTAAATGATCTTTACCTGGAAATTAAACAGATCTCCTTCACAAAAGCACACAACTCTACACCCGGAGAGCATCAGCTTTTCTCTGGGTGCCACTGGCCTAGCTGGTTTTCCTGTAGGCAGCAGTGCTTTTCCTCATTATGGCATCTTCTTGGCTCTGTTCATGTTTTGACCATATATAACATACAGATTGCATGCCCTAAGCAGTGGGAAAGGTGTCCAGATTCAAACATTTATTTACCAGGCCTAGAAAAAAAAATCATGGCTGATACCTAAGAAGTGCCACCCATGCTGGTGAAAGCCCCTGCTCGCTGGCCTGAGCATGGGACAGGTAATCTGTGCTGTTTCAGACAGATTGGTGGAGATCACATCCTCTGTATCCTCAGAATTTCTCCCCTTAGGTGGCAGGTGGAGGGTGGTTTCAAACCTCTGGCACCTGGGGTTTGCCTGATCCAAAACCAGCCAGTGGTACTTGTTGAGTTCCTCCAAAACTGTTCTGAATTCCCCCCAAGGAAAGGGCAGCACAGTGATTTTCCAGAGGAATTTTACCCAGCAGAGGATAGTGCTGCTGCCTGAGTATGAACAGTGACGGGTTTGAGCTTTAGCAGTGGAGCATGAGGATTGCAGTTGTACCAGACTAGCTCATTTAGAAATCATTTTTAGTGACTGAGAGGCAGAGTCAGAGCAATGAATACTGGAAGTGTTCAAACAGCACTTTGGGATATGGTTTATCCTGAATATGGTTGTGCTGGTTAATGGTTGGACTTGATGATCTCAGAGGTCTTTCCAACCTTAATAGAGAGAAACTGTTTATGTGCAATGACAGGATGAGAGGGAACAGCTTCAAAATTGAGAGACAAAGAGGAAAGAGAATAGGGTTAGATTAGATATTAGGAAAAAATTTCTCCCTGTGCGGGTGGTGAGGCCCTGGCACAGGTTGCCCAAAGAAGCTGTGGCTGGAAGTGTTCAATGCTAGGTTGGATGAGGGTTGGAGCAGCCTGGTCTAGTGGAAGGTGTCCCTGCCCCATGGCAGGGGATTGGAATGGGATCATCTTTGAGGTCCCTTCCAACCCAAACTATTCCGGGATTCCATGAATAAGGAATAAAAATGTAAAAACCTTGCAATGGAAAAGGCTATTAAATAAATGCCCTGCTGTTTGAATGTGGCTTTATTGTCTGGTTGGCTGTTAAATAAGGCTTTGCATTTTAGCGAGAGAGCGGAAAAGGGAATTTTTGACAAAAAAAATCCTGGGCAGCTGATGAAATCAAAGAGAGCAGGAAGGATGCTTCCATGGGCAGCATGAAAGCCAGGTTAGCTGGAATACTATTGCAATTAGATATATCTCCCTGGCTCAAAACCTAGTGGCAACTGATGTCCTGTTGCCCGATGAGGATGGATCTTATTCATCCATGCTGTTGTGATAATGCAATGTGTTCTTCATCTATGGGGAAGGGGGGGAGGAACCAAGCCCAATGTGCTGCTGTTGATGGGAGGTTGACATCATCCTTCACAGATGTTAAGGGCCTCTTTCCACATTTTGGGGAGGATGGGGACTTTTTTGGTGTGGTAATGATGGTCTCTGTTCCAGCAGACACTCCCCTCTTAAGGGAACCTTTGGGAATCATGTAAGATTTTGAGGAGAGGGCAGGCAAATCCCCTCCTTTCACCCACTCGAGCAGTCACACATGACAGATTCATGCCTGCAGCACTTCTAGGTTTTATCTGCTCACTAAATTTTATTTCCCCTCTGTGAGTGTTTATATTGCTTAGAGACTGCCAAGGTTCGTGTTAATCATAAAAAAAAAGCGAAGGTTTATTAGGTATTGCAGCTTTGTGATTCTTTGGTTTTTGAATGTTAATGAAGCTTTGTGTGCTCTGGAGTAGCCGGAGAGGTGGATCTTAGCTCTGGCATGGCAAAATATCTGGGGGTGGATTTTTCTTTCCTTTCCTCTGGGTTTTAACATCTTACATGACATTTCATCCAGAGCAATTTTACACTATTAATCATCTTGTGTAATATTGTCACACTGTAATTTTGCAAGCGTATGAAAGGCAGGAGGAGGGTGAGAACGGGCTCAATTACACCCTGGAGGGAGGGGAGGGCTCCATGGAAGGACCTGCTCCTGGGACATAATGAATTGGATGTCAGCACCTTGTCAGAGCAGAGTGACAGAACAGAGGGGAATTAATTATTTTTAGGGACTCAGTGGGCAGACAAGAGGAAAGGAACCCCTCATAATGCAGTTCTAATGGTCATTTCCATAAGCTGTGCATGTACCTGGGATTTAACAAAAGAAGGGACATTCATTCTCACTCCAGAGAGCTCAGTTCTTTCTTCTGAAGGCTGAGTTTCAAGCAACATTTCTTTCTTCATTGTACATTGTATTTGGGGCAGGGTAGCCAAACAGAAGAATTGAGCATTTCTTTTTTTCTGAATTTCTAGCCAGGGCTGCCCCTGAGCATTGGCTTCGGTAGAACAAGATCTACATCTGGCTTTAGTGCCTTCAGACTAACCTCAGGGGAGCCTCTGGCATTGTCATCATTGTGTTAGTACCTACATTGTAAGTAGAGGAAATACCAGGCCTAACACACACCCCTTCTAAATGGAGAAGAGTTGGTCAATGTGTAGTCTCTTCTCTTCCACACTAGTCTGCCAGAACAGGGTTGTGATGGCTCTTTATAGGGAAGGGCCTTTTTTTCCACAGTTCTCCTGTTGGAAAAAGTAGTGCTGGCATTCTTAATCCACAAAGTCTCTTATTTTGACTACACTTTTTCAAAGTGACTTTTAACAGTGTCTTTCAGGTGTAATATGACTTCTTTTAAGGACAAGAAGTCATGTGAAATTCCATTTCCATCTCCCTGAATCCAGCTGAGACTTATTCCTCTTTATCACCATGAAAAGGGATATGACTTTCCCAGGTTGGAAACCCAAGGACTACCATAAAACTGGTCTGAAATACTTCTTTTCAATCCTGTGGGCATTGATGGAGGGGGGGGTGGACCCCAAATTTTCTTGGTAGACTAGTGCAGTTCATACAACTGTACTCCTCTTCCACCCTCTCCAGCATTCCAGCACTCTGGTACACATGTTCTCTTCCGAGATCCAGCAGTAAGTGCTTTTCCCTCTGCAGCTGCCTTTTGCTTAATTGACCCATTTTGCAGCAGATTAGGCCCCAAGGAGAAGGTTAATACAAGCAGTAATTCTAAAAGGCAGTTCAGAGCTTCACTGAACTGTTCATCATTGGAAAAGCCTGTTAGCCCCAGTCTTAGCTTTTTACACTTTATTCTAAAATATTCTGACTTAACAATGAACTTAGGAATCTCTCCTGCTAGACAGCGTCTCCACACCTCTCCTGAGTTTGGACCTGGACGTGATGGGTAGTATTTAACACCATGCATACAGATTTGCCTTCTCTCTCCCTTTCTGTCTTAAAACAAGAATTGTAGCCCTAGATGTTCCAGCAGTAGTCCCAGTGTGCTGTGTGCAGGGTAGGAGTACATCTCACCAGGCACCTTATCTTTCTGTGGGTTTGGTGAGAAGGCTTTTCCTGCCCTGCAAGCAATTACAGTGGCCCTTTGAGTCCATGCAGGATTGCCTATCCCACTAGTCCCAGAATTGTAGCTGCTGTAATGATCGAGAGGGAGAGATTAAAAGCAAATTTCAGTGTGAACCAATATTAAGTAATTAGTATATATTTATTGAAATAATACAGAATATTATTGTTATAAAAATAACATTATGTTGATGGAATCTGTGGCCAGCTTGCTGTATATTAGCAACAGTTCCTGACAAGCCTGTCCACTACACTATAGAAATTATCACTGTGTTTTCCCACTTTCTACCATCACCTCTCTTATCCGTTAGTTAAGGAACAACTTCTGCCTGTATCTCCTATTCAATTTCCTTGAACACCCATACAAGAAAATACAGAAGATTGTGACATACCTGTAGCAACAACTGGGTGGATGAAACCCGAATGACTAGATGGAGCTGAAAATATGTGACATTTCCTTGCCAGGGCAGTAAATGATACTGATTGTCTTTAGTGAAGGTCAGTGCAGCCCTGATACTGGAATGGGGACATGATTTGGAGGATGAACACATACATGGAATGGTGGTAGCATTCCTGCAGGCAGGGGCATCGGGCAGGGTCAGGCACACAGTCCCTGCCACGTCCTACCATTGCGGTTCTCTTGGTGGATGGATTTTGATGTGACCAGGGAAAATCTGCAGCGCTGGTCTCAGCTTGTGGTGCCATGGTGAGAAAATGGGATTCTGAAGCAAACAGACTGAGGCTGTGGGTAGGAAAAACATCCTGCAAAATCTGTTGCTGGTGCATCCGCCTCTAATTTAGGCAGCGGAAGTCCAGAGCCATTTATGCTGCATTTGCAGAATTATGGGATCAAGAAAGCTTTGGGGAGGGGGAGTACATGAGTACTTTATGGAGCCTTGCTCAGTCCTTAGGGAATACACAGCTCAGCAAAAATCAAGGATCAGGACCTCAGTCCAGACACTGAATAGGGACAGAAAACTTGCTGTCGAATGAACAGGTTATGAGGGACCTGGAAGGGCTGGAGAGAAGAGCTACAGCAAAGAAACAGAATGGTGCAGCAAGGTAACATGCTGGGAACTAGGATGGGGGTACTATTTGAGCCCCAAAGAGGGTTTTGTGTCTGGTACCTCCAACACTGGCATCTACTCTTGGACATGCTGTGGTATTTCCATGCTGGGTTTTGTCAGTGGTTGGGATATTGTCCTTTTACAGCTTTGAGAAATAGAGAAGGATTCCCTTTCTCTCTCCCTCCCTTCTGCAAGGCACAATTTGTCCTTGTTGATTCACACAGAAGACACAATGGGATGTGTGCTACAAAGGCCTGTTCTTCCTCCCTCTCACTTACCTCTGCTCTCAGAAAAGTGGGATTTTCCATGGTTATAAGGCAGTTTATCCACACAGACCAGACCCCAGATACAGATTCTGGCTGCTGGAGGGTCCTGCTGGGCCAGCAGATGATGCCACTGGTGGAACTGCTGAGGGCATGGGAGCACAAAAGCGCTGAGGACACCAAATGCTTCAACAAAATCCATACATTTGCAAGGGGTTAAACGTAGGAATGTGCAGTCCTGAAAGTCTGCCGGGGGTTGGGAATGATGTGAGAATTCAGGGCTGTTGGATCCAGCATTCATTCAATTACCATGCTTAGTTAAGTACTGCACAGTGCAGTGAAGGCTGCAGTCTGTTAGAATGTCTGTTCCTATAAGTCATTTAATTATGAGGTTGCTCATATGCCATTTTAACATATGTAGAGTAACATTATCCCTCTTTTGTAGGTCACTATTCTCATCAGCCTGGCTCTTGCATTCCTTGCCTGCATAGTGTTTCTTGTGGTGTACAAAGCCTTTACTTATGACCACAGTTGCCCAGATGGATTTGTTTATAAGGTAAGAAACTTCAGATGGATGAATTGCCTGAGCTAATGACAGACTCTAATTGACTACATGGTTACAGTCCAGTCTGCTTTTTTGACCAGGCCAAACAGAACATTTGGCAAGAATGTGTTGAAATGGAAAAAGTGTTATGGGAAATGTGGACATGCATCTGCCTCCATCAGCTACTGTTACACTGTAATTGTTGGGATTAGCATTTGGTGAACACTACAGACAGATGTTCAGGAACAGTCCCTCATATTTGTGAATGGATTTATTGCAGCTGGAATCCCGCATTTGCTTCCCACACTTTCAAGTAACTGAGGTTTACTGGTGTACATTTTAATGCAAAGCAAGCTCCTGGAGTGCTGACACATGTGTCCTTTGTGAAAGAAATCCAGATTTTCCCATATAGTTCACTTTTAGGTGCTTTCAAGCCTCTATCAAGAATAAAACCATGTAACAACTGCAAAAGCTCCACTGCCCATTGATTTTGTGTTGAATATTCACAGAGAACTATTTGCCTGGTCTGTTGCGATTAGGAAAAAAAAAAAAAACAGTTTGCAAAATAATTCACTGACTCCTCACTGTGAATAAACTCATAAACTCACAGGACTCTTGTCCACACTGGGGATGATCTGTAGGCTGGAAAACAGAGTAATGTTGGTATATTAGTCATTGTGAATTATTAATTTAGGTTATATAAAGGGGGAGTATTGGGATTGTTCAGTCTGGAAAAGAAAAGGCTTTGGGATGACCTAATTGCAGATTTCCAGTACCTGAAGGGAGCCTGAAAGAAAGATGGAGAAAGAATTTTTACAAAGACAAGGGAGAATGGCTTCAAATGGATGGAGAGCAGGGTTAGATTAGATATTAGAAAAAATTCCTTCTCTGTGAAGGTGGTGAGGCCCTGGCACAGGTTGCCCAGAGAAGCTGTGGCTGCCCCATTCATGGTTGTGTTCAAGGGCAGGTTGGACGGGGCTTGGACCAATCTGCTCTAGTGGAAGGTGTCCCTGCCCATGGCAGGAGTTGGAATGGGATGAGCTTTAAGGTCCCTTCCAGCCCAGGCCATTCTGTGATTCTGTGATAAAGATGAAGTTTGGACAGTCATGAAATTTAGAATCAAACTTGCACTGCTAAGCAAAGCTGGCCTGTTGGGCTGTGCCTCCTTCCATCCCTGACCAAAGTGCTTGTCCCACAGGTCAGGATAACACCCTGCAACAGAGCAGCTTGTAAGCCTCTACCTGTTCTTTGCTTGTCTGAGGATTAATTCTGGGCTTGAGTCTACAGAGATTTTGGTCCAACATTTGAACAGAGCGACTCAGGCAGCCCTGTCTGGCCCCCAGCAAGGGGCTTTAGTCTCTCTGTGTGTCACTAAGGTACCAAACCAGTCACACCTTCATTTCACAGCCCCTGTTTCCTATCCAGGGCTGAAACCAGCCTTGCCATCAGGGTTGCCAATAGCAACAGGTTTTGAGGGCTGCTGCCCGACTTGGTGCATTCCCAGGGCACTGAAAGGCAGCTGCAGCAAGTCAAAGCTGAACATCATCTGTGCAAACAGCTAGCCATGGGGTTTTGGAAAGAGGCTGGTGGGGTCACTCTATTTCCTCTGCTTTCTTCCCAGCACAAGCGGTGCATCCCGGCCTCGCTGGATGCATACTACTCTGCACAGGATTCCAACTCCCGGGGCAGGTTCTACACTGTCATCAGCCACTACAGCATGGCCAAGCAGACCAGCTCCCGGGCCGTATCGCCCTGGATGTCCTCGGGATCTGCAAACCACGAAGCCAAGGCTGCCAAGACAGAAGGTCATTAAAGGGATTGAGTGGTGGTGGGCAAAGCGGGAGGGTGGGGGGACAACACCGTGTCTATACTGCTCTAGCTGAGCGTGCCGTGCCATCAGCATGGCAGGAATCAATAAAACCCAAGTGCAGGAGTCATCTTAATGGATATTTCTTTTCGTGCATTGTTCTCGTTGATTTGTAACCGAGTCGAGCTCTTGTACAAAGGCATGTTTGATGTTGACTGTACCTTACTGATGTAAAAATATTTTTAAATCATTGCTTAACTATTTGTTAGAAAAATAAATTAAAAAACAAAAAAAGCAAATTAGGTAAACAGCCAGAGAGGATAAAAGCAGCAAAGAGAATCACACAAAGTTTTATCATGGCTGGAAAGCTGTGACAGAGGCTCAGCATGCAGTGAAGGAAGAGCTGAAATCCATTTGAGAGGGGGTGGAAAGAACCCAGTACAAAGACATTGTGATGTTGTTTAGTTGCCAAAGGGGGGATATTTTGCTGTCAAATTGAATTTAGTGTCAATGTTCATTTGCTGATAGAGAAATAAAAGCATCCCCTCCTCCCCCAAACATACAAATGTACAAACACACATGTGCCCACACCCTGTGCAGTGGCCCAAGTAAATCCAGAAAGATCTCAGCATTCCTAATGAGCCACCGCAGCGCTGGTGATCCTGGCTGGACTCTGAGGCTGAAATCCAAGTTGCTGTTTGGAGATGGAGCAGAATGGAAGCAGGCAGAGGCTGCTGTAGTGAAACCATGAATGTGCTTTTGAGCGCGGGAGATCAGGGCTCTACTTCTGCTTCTGGCATAGATTTCTTTCATGACCTTAGGCAATTCTTTCTATGGGACCTCTCTCCTGAGGATCACCAGGAGACAAAGAAATGCCAGTATGATTTGAGGAGCCTCTCAAAAGTGGTGATAGTATAGAACAGTATTAAGCCTCTAACTTTCAGCTCTTGCTTCCCTCCTTCAGCTTCGGGTACTTCAGCATTTAATGTCATTCCAGGTCAGTATGGAGTGGTGGCTGTAGCTCAGAGACTATAAGGGTCCATCAAATCTCTGCTTGGAAACACAGACCAGACCCCAAGCTTAATCCAGTCCTGACCAGTGTAAAACATCCTCTCCCACAAATTTAGTGCAGACTGGTGGGATTTTAAAAGACCCAAAGGATTTTCTTTTTTTCAGAGCTGCAAGCCTTTGCTGCAGAGCAGCTCTGCTCCTCAGGACTGCAGGCAGGGAGAGCTGAGCAGCAGGAGCAGAGTGCACAGGGAGGGCAAAGTTCACATTTGGCTAAGGCTGCTTTTTCAGATTTGTGGCTAGACTGGGATGGAAATTAGGAACTGGCCCCTTTTCCCCCTGCATTGGGCAGTTTTGTCCTCATTGTCACATGCATAGACAGTAGGGCAGTGTTTGAGGGCAGAACTCCTCAGTCCCAACAGGCATCATGATAAATAATTGTATAGTGTAGCTAAAAATGTAGTGCCAAATGTCATCGTCTGATTTCCTCTCCTCCCTTCCCTTTCCACCTGTAAATTCATTTCTCACTCAAAATGTACAAACCACCCCCTCCACCAACAACCCAAACTCCAGCAAAACCACTGAACAGTTTATAATTTTGTGGTGTATTTTTTGTCAGTAGGTAGCAGAGACTGAAGTATTTTTTGGTGTAATTCTTGAACTTTTCTGACGGGATTAAAATAAAGCTAGATGTGACTGAGCGTCTCCATGGCTCCAGCAGGTTTTTTTGGCTCCTTGTGCCCTGGGCTGGGAGGTGGTGGGTGGTGGGAGGTGTGGGTGGTGCTGAGCAGAGGCTGCACCCTTGCACCAGACCCAGGTGACTCTGCCTTTCAGGAGGCATTTTCAGAGCTTCCTATTTCCCCCTTATAATGCCTGGGGTTTATTCCCTCTGTTCCTGCCCATTTTTTCAGTTGCAAATAGAAAAATAATAATTAAGCTCATCTTCTACTGGTGATCTTTGACCGTACAGTGGACCTTCCCTTCTTTCCCATTTTAAAAGTAATGGATGATAGAAACTTTGCCTGGCAGCAGTGCCTCCTTTGCCATCTGCTCCTGGTGCTGCCCCATGGGAAGGGCTGTGCAGCACTGCAGGGAAGTCCAGCTGAAAAAGAGCCACAGCTGAACTTTGGAAAAGTTGAGCTCTGTATCCAAACTCTGCAGCTTGGTTTGTAACAAAACCACAACTGTATTCATTTCACGAGGTTCAGAAAGCAGATTGTATTTCCTCAAATCCTTCAACTCTTCGAAATGGAATGATATCCTGGCATTAAATTGACTCGTTCCCAAAGGCTAAAGAACATTTTATAAAACCTTTGGATGGCTTTCCTTCAAGAAAAAAAGTGTATTCAGAGTTGTGAAATTGAGCTACCGTAGGAGAGAAATCACTCTGGTGTTAGAGGTCACCACTGAGTACTTTAAAATGTATTAAAAAGGATCCAGTGCTTTGCAGGATTGAGTCACAGGATAATTTGACCATGGAGTTCTATTGCCAGTTTCCCAGTTAATACTCTAACTGTATGTTTACTTTAATCTAAAAAACCCAGGAATCAAATAATTTGAATTAAAAGGTTCTAGCTATTATTAGATAAGTAAGTCAGTGGGGATAACCATTCCTATTTAATAAGGGAAAGATCAAAATCTGTATGGAGCAGAATGAAAAAAATAAAAAAGGCCCTAGAAAGACTCATGGGAGAGCAAAAGAAACCAAACAACTCACCAACAGCTGCGAGTTCCATCACTGTGAATACTATTACAGTTTCTGTACAAACTGCAGTGGAGCTTCCAAGATCAACCACGTATTTTAATCACAGTAACAGAGAGAAAATTGAAATTGTAGTATCTTATGAAACCTTATTATTTCAGTCTTTAAAAGCCTCCTTCAAGGTTGATCATATGTTGCAGTGCTGATTAAAGTAGCATGTTGGTGATAGCACAGACTCATCCTGGCTGTCATCTCTCTGTGAAGTCTAAAGCTCTTGATGGGCTCTAGAGAACAGTGTTTTTGTGAGCTGGTGTCTGGGTGAGGGCTCAGGATCAGCTCTGAGTGGTACTGATGAACAAGAGCCTTCCCTGTGCTTCTCCCAACATTTATGTGATGCCCAAGTCCATCAGCTCCAGCCTCTCTATCCTCTGACCCTGCTGAAGCACTTGTCCCTTTGGGCAGTCTTCTCCATTATATTCAAATGCTTCAGTGGACTCAGAGTATGAATTGCCCACCAAAATATGCTTGTGGACCACTGAGATGGAGAGTCGACAGTCATGCAGGGAATGGGTGGCTGGACTGTGTGTTTGTCCTACTGGAGTGGTAGGAAGGGTGGAATGAGGAGTGTCAGCCCATGAAAGAGCTCATCCTGTGAAAAGGGCATCCTGAACAGGCAGCAGTGCTGTGGAATGACTGGCAGAACATATGGGGGAAAAAAATAACTATACTAAAGGTGTGGTGATGCCATGGTGGGAACTCAGCCGCCCCCAGTCTCATCTTGGGAAGAGAAGGAAGAAATTGTGGCTGTTGGAGCCTGAAAAAGATTGAAAGCAAGAGAAAACAAGATTGCCACCAGCCAAGGTATGGAAGCAAGAGTTGCTTTTCTGCTGTAACCCAATGACCCTAAAATGCTGCATCCTGCTTGATTGATACAGACTGTCTTGTTTTGAAACAGCCTCCCACTGTTGCTCCAAACATCTGCTGACTGCAGGGCCCTGGAGGGAGTCGCTCCGGCACTGACTCCAATCCTTCTGGACTGCCTGCAAAAACAGGGTGAGGAAAGGTGGGGCTCACTGGCCAAAACAGCCGTGCCTGACCAGGGTCTTGGAGGTGACTTTGTGCTTTGGATCTAGAGACAGCTCAAGGTGCTGCCAGAGCCTCTGGTTTGAGATCAGAACAGTAACGGCCCCTGCCCCTTTGCATGTGATATTTTATTCCCTTTATCCCCCTCTGTGCTTGCTGGCTGTTTCTGGTTGGTAATAATACCTCCAGTGATGTGTAAGGGTCGTGCACTGAACTGTCTACAATCACATTTTATACGATTAGTCAGGGTTTTTTTAAAGCACCTTAATTATTACAGTCAAACCGGATTAAGCTCTTCCTCTAATAGATTTTCAGTTCCTGTAAAATAGGCCAGGGAAAATGACTTACAGGAGGGGCTGGGGGAAGGGAAGGGTCTTTCATTCCATCTCTTTGGCTTTTGTTTTTTTAAAAATGCCAGTGGTGGCAGGGGCATTACAGGGATCCTACTGGGAACACTGGATGAGAGCCCAGCAAAGTTGGGGCTCTCTGGCACTCAGCTCCCCTTCTCACCTGGACTGGTGCCCTTTGAGGGGCAAAAGAGGTAAAATCCTTTTGGCTGAGAATGTTACTTTACTCGGGAGGGTGGATGACAAGTCATTTGAAAGGTTGTGGGTTGCTCCCTCATGGAAAACAATCCACGGCAAGCACAGGAAGGTGGGAAGTGCAGTGGTGTTATGTGTGAACTGCTCGTCGTGGGGAAAGGCTGTGCAGAATTATTGCTGAAGAGGCTTTTGTCCTGCGGTAGCCAGAGGATGATTGGGAAACACAGAGTGAGAAGACATGGAAAAGCCTCTTAACAGCAGGTTACACAGTTCATCCTGGCTTGGGCAGTGCCCTGCCCTGCCCTGACACAGCGGGATTGCCTGAGCCTGATCCCGCTGCCGCAGCAGGACCCATCTGCTGGGAATGTGGGATGTGCATCACAACCCTCCACAGAGGGCTCTGGAGAGGGGGCAGAAACAACCTGCCCTGTGGCTTCCCTTGCTGATAACACAGAGCACGAGCATCACTGGGGTGAGCACAAAGAAAAATGCTGCAAACTGAGCAGCCAGTAATGAAATATTTGCACCACATGGGCAGCGGGGTTTTAGGTCTTTTAGACGAAGGTGTGGAGACTTCCCCATGGCAGTGGGGGATGGATGGTGAGATTTTCCTCACTGCTCCCCAGCTCTCCTCCATCGGCAGGGCTCGGGGAAGGCCAGTGTTTGCCAGCTGCAAGTGGCCAAGGAGAGTCAGCCCTCTGCAGTCCCAGGGGCTGCAAAGAGCCACACTGATGCTCTGAGGGGCTGCGAGGTCACAGTGAGCCCACAGGTCCAGGCCAGCAGGTTGCTCTAAGTGGCAGCACAGTGCAAATCCAAGAGAGGATTTGCTGGAGCAAGAGGAGCAATCCCAGCAGCAATTCCAGCTTTGCCAGCAGCTTCCCAGCCACTACTGAACGTGGTGGTGGCACCTGGTGTCCGCAGGGGCTGGTGCTGGGGCTCCACCAGTGCCATGTCCCTGCTGGGTCAGTGTGCAGCCCCCCATGGCCTTTGGACAGCCCCAAAATCCAAGCTCCCAAGTCTTGCAGTCACTAAATATGTTCTCCATAGCTCACCTGGAGTAGAGCCAGCACAGGTTACCTGTCTCTGCCAGGTGGAAGCAGCTGCAGCAGCCCAGGATTCTGCAAAACATTCACTCACTCCCAGCCCCTCCAGTCGTGGCCACATTTCGGTGGTGGGTAAATTGATTTCTGTGTATATTTTGTATGCCAGGTTATTACAATTACTCTTCAGGATCCTTTGGGATGAAAGGCTATTATAGAGATGAAAGCTCATTAACAATAAATATAAAGGGTCAAAACTCCCCATAAAAACGTATTAGAAACAGATTCTAGTTTGGAAATGTAAATATAGCATTTGGCAGCAGTCCGGACTGGCTAGTCTGGTGTGCAAGACAGCTTAATCCACTGGGAAGATGTGGCTATTTTTATAGCAGCCATTTGAATTACTGTGTGAATTATGGAGTTTTGGCTCACTGGAAAAACAACTTCTGCCTACCATCAATAAAAAAATGGAATTGTTGCCGGGGTGGGGAGTGGTGGAAGAATAAGATGATTTCTTCTGCTAAGAATAGAATTTTTGTAGTAGAGCTGGAGAATCTTTGGGAATGTACAAGTATAAATACAACATTTCCGATACTTTTCCGTACAAGTGCCTCGAGCAAACTCGAGCTGCCTCACACACACAGGGGTGCAAGTGAGCCCCTATCATCCCAGCACGTGATGTGGTCATTGCACACCCAACACAGGGCTGGTTGGAGGCACCAGGGTTGTTTTCTGTGCTCCTGCAACAGGAGCAGATCCCTGGGGACTTCATGAGGCAAACACAGATGCCAGTGGTTTGGGGATAAGGACTGCTCCACACATTTCAGCAGGACCAGCACTCAAACACTGTCGTGGCAGCTCTTGAGTGACAATGGCTATGAGCAGGTTGCAGGGTGCACAAGCCCGTTTGAGCAGAGTTTTAGTTTGATACCTCAAGTAATGGGTATTTCAGAGGAACCATTTTCCTCCATCTGATCCCCAGGCTGAAGGTCTAGAAGAGTACAAGAGAGGGAGAGAAGTGGGTTTATGATTTTTGCTGAGGAAGAGGCATTGCCAGCAGGAGTGGCTCCCGTGGGGCTCCAGCAGTGTGAGCTGACTCAGGCTCCAGGTCATGGAGGTGTTGCAGTCACTTAATGTTTAAAGATGTACCATTCCCTCCTTGCTCCATGTTATCCCTTGAGAAGCCATTTTTCAGATGGTTTTGATCTATTGGCATGATCACTGAGGCCCTAAGATGAGTAATTAAGACGTTAAAGTCTTTGACTCATACAAATTACATTAATCTGTGCACGTTCCACATCCACTCTCTCACTCCTCCTTGCAATCTACCCCATGCTCTGCTCACTTCTGTCTTGACCTTGCTTAAAAGTATACCAATGAAGCTTTTTCTTGAAAAAACAACTAAGACATGCCATTTTAACCTCCTCAAACTAAATAAACAAAGAAGGGAAGAAAAATCTATTCCATGCCTTATTCAGCTGCAGGTTTATTGCTTTTCCCTGCTGCATTCAATCTGCACAGCGGTGACTGCCTATAAAAAAGGGATGCTTGGCTGTCTCTTCAGCTCTTTTATTTCCAGTAAGATTTTGGCATGTACATGATGGAGAAGCTGTTTATTTTTGCACAGGCACATAATAATAAGAGAATCATAGAATCACAGAATGGTTTGAGTTGGAAGGGACCCCAAAGCCCATTTTGTTCCAACCCCCTGCCATGGGCAGGGACACCTTCCACTAGACCAGGTTGCTCCAAGCCCCATCCAACCTGGCCTTGAACACTTCCAGTGATGGGGCAGGGGAGTGTGAAGGGGAAAATAATATATTTCATATATATATATATCTTATTATCACTTCAAGGCACATACAGCAATAATCCAGCTGCCAGAATTAATTCTGATTCAGTGGGGATTTACTGCTATTAAAGAAATGGACCTTATATGGGGCCTGTGTATGTTTTATTGCTGCATAGAGGAAAACATGACAGTCCTAAATGAACTCAGGGCTTCCCTGTGCGACCTCTGTGAACACACTGCCAAAAGGCAGTGCCTCAGAAGAAGGGGACTGAAGAGGTGGGTGGGTACCTGCAAAGCAGTGAAATAACTCATTCAAGGGTTGGGTGATTCCTGAATACATCGGGACTGGGAGAAAACAAACCCGCAGCCTGACCCAGCCACTGGGCAGTGAAAAGTCCTTTTGGAGGTGAGCTGGTTTGAAAGCCCAGAGGATTTGCAGCTGTACAAAGGACTCTCTGCTTGATGCCCCAGGGGAGTTGTGCAGTGAAAGGCACCATGTGTCCACACTTCCCAGTCTTCCAGGGAGTCTCAGCAAGGGTTTCTTTATTTCAGTCCTTTTCTCCAGCAAATGGCAGTCACTGTGGCGGTCAAATACTGCAAGAAGAGAACAAATTGCAGGAACAATAAGCCCCAAGTACCTGAGGTCATGGTGTGTCTCTGGGCAAGCTGTGAATGGAAATGGCAGTTCAGAAAGCAAGAGGTATCCAGGACTGTTTTCCTTGGTCATCACCCTGCCAGCACAGCTCCTATGGCACCTGATTAACATGCACAGAACACAATTATTTGAGAGGAGGAGCAGCTCTTCACCTTCTGACTCAGCAAATCCTCTGCACTTCCAGTAGCTTATGCCTTCCCATTTGTTCCTCAGGTTGTTTCATCCTTTCTGCCCAAGACAAGTGAAAAAGTCTGTGTGAGCCATGGGTTTGCCACCAGCTACAGCACACTGCACACAGCATTGGCAAAGCCTGACTGCCTGTACAAGGGGTCTGGAAATGCTGCCATTCCCAAAGCATCCCAGCACCTCTGTGGCAATGTGTGGGGTTGGACATTCAGTCCTGCATCAGCAGCCAGGGCAGAACACAGCGCTGTATTGAACAGCCAAGTATGATCTGGCTGGTTCAATATTTTCCCTCCCTTCAAAGTGTACACACGTACAAAAAAAGCCTCTGTATAATACTCAGACAGCAGAGTCCTGCGTTATCCAGCTCCATCTCAAATCCCACCGCAGGCAGGGAGAGCCCTGCAAACAAACTGCACAGCAACACGGGGGCAGAAAGGCTGTTCTGGGGATCTGAGCATGTTCAAATCTGCCTCCATTCTGCCACGGGTAATAAAGTTGGACCCGGGGGACCCTTTAAAATTGACGTAAGACAGCAAGATGCAGGAGAGTGGTGGTGAGGGGGAAGTTTATGGGATAGAAAGAGATGTGAGTGGAGAACAACCAGGATGGTATTTAGAGCTTTGCATCTCGGTACTCTATACATTGGTCAATACAGCCTGAAGAGTGTGAGGGGAATTCTGGGAGCAGCTCCTGTCAGCAAAACCCCCAGGGAGAGGATCAGGCAATCCCCAGTCAGGAAGAAATCTAACAATTATAAACCAGACAAGAAATCATGTCCTACCCAACCACTTGCCTTTATTTTGGTGCTGTTTGGGCTCTACTTTCTGTGTCCTCAAGGCTCAGTTGTGAAGCCTGAGAACTTAAATTGGGCCACCTGGTTGTGTGGTAGGAACCTCAGGTGTGATGTGTGTGGGTATTTAATCTCAATTTTGAACCCAGCCCACTCTCTCTGCCTGGATACTGCCTTTAGAAAGGGATTCTCCCTCTCTTTAACCTGACGAAAGTTCTTCAGTCCTGAGATGGGACCAAAGACTGTTGATTTGTGCCATTTGTAGGTGAGGAATGCTGGTGATCCAACAGCCTTTGGCTGGGTGACTCTGAGTCAGATTTGCTGTCTCCCATGGGATTACAGACATTTAAATGGTGGTGTGCTCATTTCTGGTGTTTTTTGCTTTGTGTTTTTTTTTACCAAATGGCAGTTGTCCTCTCCTGCTTTTTGGGAGCTGCTGAGACAGGGAGGTGTCCCCCAGTGTGGACAGTGCAGTGCATTGGAGTGCCATGAGCTTAAGCTTTGGTGTGTGTTTAAAATCAAACAGTACAAATAGACTCCTGAAACACACCAAGGCTGTAGTGAGGGTGCTTTTATCTGGATCTTCTGTGGGTAATTTCACCACTCACAGAAGTTTGAGTCTCTCTGTAATCACTTGTGCTGGGACTAAACAAGACAACCTAATTACTTTCAGGGAGAGCATTTTACAGCATGTAATTGGGCAGAAAGATGAGAGAAAGTGAGCTGGTGTGGTGAGGCTGCTGTCCTGGGATCTCTGATTACTTACAATGCAGCTTTTGTCAGGGAGCTGCCTGCTGAGAGAAATAAACCTCATCACAGCTATTTAGGAAAACAGCCTGATGCCACCGTCACTCTTGACTGATGAAGAAACACATCTTGAGGTTAAAGGGAAGGGGAGAGGCTGGTGATGCCAGAGGGATTGTTGTTTCTGGCTCCCAGGGGCTCCCAGGTGAGGCCCTTTGGAAAGGCAGGGTGGGTGCAGAAGCAGAAGTGGAGGGCAGCAGAGCCCCTGGCTGAGCGCCCTCCAGCCACAGCAGTGGGATCCTCAAGGTGCCAGTGAAGGATAGACAATTTCATTTTGAATTCTATTTCTATGGGCTGATTGAAGACCACTCAATTCAGTTTCCACTGGAAAGAACATTGTAATAGAGATTAAATGCTCCTTCTATCTTATTTTCTTTCTTTCTTCCTTCCTTTTTTTTTTCCAATTTGCTTTCCTCCCTAGCTGCAGCATGGTTTCATTTGCTTTGACAGAAATCACTTCTGTGCTGCCTTTCCCCTGTTTCCTCTGTTCTTTTCCTTTCCCTGTGCCAGGACTTTGTAACAGCCCAAGGAACACAAGGCAAAAGGCACCTGTCAGTCCCAGCCAGGTGGCCTTCTGGCCACCAATTCCTTCAAACACATGGAATGAGAAAAACACAAACACAAAATCTGTGGCTCATCCACATCCCACAGGGCTGACTCCTCTGGAGGGGTCTGGGTGCCTGATCAGGGTTTTCCTAAAGCCAGGCACAGGGATGCCATCTTTTCCCTGGTAAAGATCAGGAGTAACCTCATGAATGATTACACCTGAGACTGGATTTTCTTGATTTTGACTTAGTTTTTTAATATTTATGAGACATAATTCCACAAGGCTGCACCTTGAGACTCTTTCTATTTCCATTTAAACCCACATGTTCCCTCTCAGGGCTGTCAGATGCATCACTTTAGTTCTGAGAGCTGGTGAGGGCTCCTCGCAGCAAGAAGCTGAAGGAGGGGGATCTCTCACTTATCTTTCAGCCTGGGATCCCATCCACTTGGGAATGCCACCATCAGCCACAAGACTAAGGCTTGGCTCTAGAATTGAAAAAAATCACATTTAAACCTCTCTCACCTGTGTGTAAATTCACATTGACTGCAAAGTCTGGCTGGAAGGAAGTGAGGGAAGTGTAGGGAAGCTTTTGTTGTTGCTGTAAGACAAAGAGGTGTGTTAATGGCTCCCTGCTCAGGCTGTGTGCTCCTCGGAGATAACAGCAGATATATAGGCATTATCAGATTAATTATCAATGTAATGAGTGTGTACTATAAAAAAGACCAGATACTCTATAACCCAGAACGACTGTGAGCACCTGCTGACAAATGGCTCTGTGGAGAAAAAAGGGGATGTGACTGTCTGATCCCCCTGGATACAGAGTGTGCCAGGGCTATAAACATATCCCAAACTAATCCCACCTCCAAATTGCTCTGATGGCAAACGGGTGGGTGGTGACTGCTGAGGCATGAGAGGAGTGTTGGTGCCCAGGGATTTTCGGTGGCAGTCCTTACACACTCCAGCAGCTGGCTCGGTGCTGCTTCCTGACTTGAATTCAGCCTGCAGCTCCTGGGCAGTTTCCTTTCCTTGTTTGAAGGCAAAGCCCAGTGAGAGCTTTATGGGAAACAGGGACCAGTCCCACCCCATTGAGTCCCCATGGCTGGTGGGGCAGAAGTGCCTGCTCACTTCTGCAAATGCCATCACTTCATAGGATTGTAGCACCATGGTATGGTTTGCATTGGAAGAGACCACAAAGATCACCTTGTTTCAACCCTCCTGCCTTGGGCAGGGACACCTTCCACTATCCCAGGTTGCTCAGAGCCCCATCCAACCTGGCCTTGGACACTTCCAGGGATGGGGCAGCCACAGCTTCTCTGGGCAACCTGTCCCAGAGCCTCATTACCCTCCCAGGGAGGAATTTCTTCCTAATATCCCATCTAAACCTGCTCTTTGTCAGTGTGAAGCCATTCCCCCTTGTCCTGTCACTCCAGGCCCTTGTAAATAGTCTCTCTCCATCTTTCCCAAAGGCTCCCAATTAGATCTCTGAACCTTCTCTTCTCCAGGCTGAACAAACATTTGGGATAGTTTTGCTGTAGTGATAACTCAGGTGGAGAAGAATCAGCCCTTCACCAGGGAAAAGGGGAATTTTCTTCAGGAGATCCCACTATAATTCCAGGCCGTTATTCCACATCTGTCCTTAGTTCTGAAGGAGCTATCCAGAGTTTCAGAAGACCTGAACAGCCACAATTCAGCCTGATGTCATGGAGGAATGGAACCCTTTGGAATGAGCTTCTCTGTATCTCCATGCCTGTGGGAAGTGGAGAGTCTCAGCTCCCTGAGGAGCTGCTGTTCACTTACCACTCACTCACCACTCTGCCAGGTGCCCACAGTGGGGAATGCTACCTTAGGGCAGTTCTTGGATGTGTTGAGATCAGCAGAAAGTCTTCCACTGACTTAACACCCCCAGATTTCTTCTTAGGTAATTTTCAGGTATAGAATCACTATTTTAAAGTAATTTCAGGTGTTTCAAATGCTCCTCTTTGATTCCTGTCTGATGCTGAGAAATCTTCCTTTAGGATTTAGAGGTAAATAGCACAAAGGATGTATTTTTAGTTTTCTAAAACATTTTTCAAATTGTTTTTTGTAAAACATTTACCACACACAATATATATGACTGAGCAGACTGGCTGAAGAAAATTTTCAGCTTGTTGTAATACTCAGGATAATTTACTGCCAGTTTCCCCAATAATGAATACTATCCTTATCCCAAATTATAATGAAACAGTTTTTTTATCTCATTCTTGTCTTGCCCTTTGAAATAGTCTTGCTCTAATAGTCCCTTGTAGTTCTCTATATATCCTAACAATGCTGTGGACCAACCAAATTCATATTAATGGAAGACCTGGCCGCCTGGTTTTTAATAATTCACACCATTGATTCCCCCCCCTCTCTGTATTCCTGCAATCACCTGCAGGTTTCAAAAATTGCAATATAAACTGAAACTGGGCTGCACTAAGATCTGTTTTCCTAATACAGTCCCGTCATTTTTCCCCTCGAAGGTGTGTTTATGCCAGTTATAACTCTCTTTAATAGCCTTGTCCATTTTCAGCAGTTTTCCTACTCAGGAGCAAAGCAAACTGAAAGGAAATTATTTAACTTAGGGAGTTTAGAACAAAGAGAGATTATTCCTCCTGTTCATTAAAGTATTTTATTCTCTATTCTCAGCACCTACATTTTGTCAAAATACCAGCACAAGGCACAAGAATAAATACGTTTATCCCATATTAACTACATTAATGTTTAAGGTTAAATCTCTGATATTCCAGAGGGAAAGTGCACTTAAAGGATCGCTGATGAGGCCTGAAGTGACCTGAAATGACGCATTTCCTCTGCCCTTGGGCTCTTTGCCACAGCCATGGGAGTCTCAAACTGAGCTTCACCAGTTTGTGCTCCCCAGAGAGTTCCCAAACTGCAGAGCCTCCCCTTCCCAAACCCTGCTACCATGGCAAACCAGGATGTGCAGACCCAGCCTTTGTGCATGGTTACCATAATTTTGTGGGAAAACCTCCCACTACTTCTTTTTGAAGCACAGCTTATTTTATAAGTCTGAAAGTTCTCAAAGATTGTGCTCAAGAGCACGTGTGTGGGGAGGAGGCGGTGGAGGGGAGTACAAAGTCGGAGGAGGAGCTGGAGATGGAGGATGTTTCTTTGACACTCTCCTTTTCATATCACCATTTCCCTTTTCCCAAGTACCGGAAAGTTTAGCTCTTCCACCCACTCCCAGCGGGAGGTTTGGAATAAGAGAAAGACTTTTTTTGTTGTTGCTTTTGTTCCAGCTTGTTCTGCCATGCAGAGACTGTATCAGCCCTAATGTCCCCCAGATGTTAATCAGAATGAGATACAGGATATTAAAAAGCATTTGTGCTCCTCTGAGCCAAGGGAGGTCCCAAATACCCTCTGTCTGGGTCTCAGGCTCAGTGGCAACCCCAGGGCAGCCCGCTGATGGAGAGGGATGGACAGGACATGGCCTGGGCTCTGACTGGGGTGAGAGGGAGAATCAAAAGAGCAGAAGCTTCCTGCCCTGCTTTGCCTATCCCTTTGCCTTTGGAGGTTGTATTGCAACCCATGGATAGGTGGTGGAATTGCTCCCCAAAAAGTCAGTTGTCATGGAGTTTGCATACTGTGATACTGCACTTGATTGAGGAGGAGAGACAAGGAACTGTTCCATAAGTTGATTTTAATCTTTCAAACAGTGTGAGTCAAATATAGAGGTTTTTTAGAGGGGATAAAGTGCCTCCATCACATGTGGTTGTGGAAACATAAAAAAGGCAGAGAGAGCAAAAAATAACCATGATCAGTATTTGCATCACAGCTCCTGCTCCTGCAGCACAGTGGGTGGAGGGTGGGAGGACCCCTGGCCACCTGAGAAACAAGAGTGAAGGAGGTCTGGCAAAGCTAAAGGGCCTGGACATGGCTGGGAACACCAGTCACAGAATCACAGAATCATTTAGGTTGGAAAAGACCTCCAATGTCATCAAGTCCAACCTGTGACCCATCACCACCTTGTCAATCGGACCAGAGCACTAGGTGCCATGTCCAGTCATTCCTTGAACACCTCCAGGGATGGGGACTCCATCACCCTGGGCAGCCCCTTCCCATGTTTGACATCCCTTTTCACAAAGAAATTCCTCCTGATCTCCAACCTGAACCTCCCCTGGCACAGCTTAAGACTGTGACATGGATAGAGAGGGGGGAGTGAATTAAAATCTTCCCCTTAAAGCACAACCCCAGGACTGCAATTGCAAAGGTTGTGCACCCAAAGCTGAACAGAAAGTCCACGGGGAAACTCCCTCCCCAGAAGAATAGAGCCCAAGCTCACCCCTACGGCCCTGGCTTTGTCTTTCAGTGACTCTGCATGACAAGGTGACACCCTTTAAAGTGAGGGAGGCAGCTGTAGCACATACCTATTTATTACCCCAGCTTGCAGCAAAAGCTGCCAGTTTCACACAAGCACATCTATAATTTAATGGAGCCCCTTTCAGAAAGGGATGCAGTGGGAAGCCTTCACCCTCAAAGCACTCGGCTGGTATTTATAATCCAAACAAAGACTATGCAGTCACGGTGCTTTTGTTTACAAATCAGACCTTTGTGCACCTTGCATAGGCTCCTAAATGTGGCTTTGAGGATAAGGCTGTAGTAAATCGTACCAGCCAGTAAAATATGGATTGCTGAGCACGGCATTTGCAGATGCTGAAGCAGAGTCTAATCACCAGGCTGGGAGCGAAGGGAACGGCGATAAATACAGTGTGGGAGGGCAAGGTCCTCCAGTGGTGCTGTCCTGGCTTTCCCTGTTTCCAGTCTGTGTCACTACCATGACATAAACATAAGGAGACAGTTGTCATCATCAATCCCTGACTGTTTTTGGGACACCAGCACAGGGCAAGGCAAGACAAGGCAAGGAATCCTGTCAAAGGCTTTCCTCTGGGTTTTAGGCACTTATCCAGTACAGCTCTCAGAAAGGCTTGAGCAATCCACTTTCTCCATTGTGTGGTGTGATACCTCTTTCATGAGAGCAGATATGTGTGAAAACAAGTGGAAAAAACCTCAATGTGTTCAAGGTCAGGTTGGATGGGGCTTGGAACAACCTGGTCCAGTGGAAGGTGTCCCTGCCCATGGTGGGGGGGGGTGGGTGATCTTTAAGGTTGTTCCCAACCCAAACCATTCTATGATTCTAAGTAGTACAATTTTTATAGTTTTCATCTCTTTTTACAAGCCTTAAGGAGACATTTTAAGAGAAGCAATGAATAAGAAATTCCATTATTCTTATCTTCTTATTTCCCTATCATTTTGTCAGGCTCATGGTGTAAAGTGTAGCTCATACTGGCAGTGTCCAGTGCTCAGTCCTGCCTCATTTGTCATATTGTGCTTCATACCTACCTCTGGGTAACTCTGCACATCCTCCTGTAATATCTCTAATACACCCTGGAGCACATATGCAGAGTTGGGATTACATCTTTCTACCTTTTCTCTTTTCTTTTGTATATTGCTACAGACATGAGCATACTTGTAGTTTATTCTTTCAATCCAGCTTTGACAAGATTCTCATTTGCCACGTTATTTTTTAACACTTTGTTTTCAAAGGAAACACCACCTTATTTTGTATTTTTCCCCCCATTCTTTAAACTGTGCATTTCTTGCCATTGTCTGTGTCTTATTTACAACACAGCCCTCATTTTGTGTCGGTTCTAAAGAACAACTTAGTCTGTTGTCCATCTATGATATAGTTTACTATCATCATAAACTCCAGTTCAGCAGCACTCACACATCTTTTCCTCTGACCTTTCTGTCACTATAAAACATGTCTTCATATAACTTCTCAACTGTGATGTTATATACTAATTATTCCTAATCCTTCTTTTCACCCTTTCCAGTTTCCTCTTTCATCTGAGTATCATACATATGCCTCTTCCCTTGTCTATACTGGGCATGGTAAACCTATGAGTTTAGCTAATTAAGACTTAATTTTATTTTACTTAGCACTTTTTTATTTTTGAGGAGCTTCTAAATGATTATAGAAGTCAATTCTCTCAGTGTCTCCTAACATCCTGTTAAATGGTCCTCCACCACATTTGTGAAGGACATATTAACAGTCACATTTGTTTTACCAAAATATTCTTCCTATATGTTTCAGAAGTTAAAAAAAAGGAAAGCGCCTGCAGTTTTAGCCATAAAACTCATATCAACTCTAATTCCAGATTTGTTACTCAAAGAATTGATATTGGTCTCTTTTTTAGGAATTGAACAGCCCTTCTTTGTATGTATGAACACTGAATCCAGTATTTAACTTGTACAATTATTGTTATTATGAATGCCATTGCGATTGTTGTTTCCCTCAAGGAAAGTCATGAAAAATCCTACCCTTTTCTATTCCTGGTATAATTTACCTCTCATCTGGTGCAAGCCCATTGCTATGGTGATGGCACCAGGAGGGATGTGGTGCAGGGAGGAGCTGACACAGAGAAGAAAAGGTGTGGTCATGGCACCAGTGGAGAGGCTCCAGTGAGGGGCAGGGTGTCAGGACACTGGGGTCCTGGTCCCGTTTTGCCATTTTAGAATGTCATGGACAATAGTTTTGGGTGAACAAAACCAAACTGTAGCATGTGGCTTAGGGGATGGGAAAGTGAATGCTTTTAATCAACCAGTACTTGTGCCAGGCAGAGGTGAAAGATACTGTGTAAACAGGGAGAACTCAAATATTTCTGAACTGTTGGGTGCAGTAATCTGTTCGCAGAATCACAGAATCATAAAGGCTGGAAAAGACCTCTGAGGACATCGAGTCCAACCTGTGACCCATCACCACCTTGTCACCCGGACCAGAGCACTGAGTGACACATCCAGTCATTCCCTGAACACCTCCAGGGATGGGGACTCCACCACCTCCCTGAGCAGTCTCTTCCAATACCTGACAACCCTTTTTATGAAGACATTCTTCCTGATATCCAACCTGAACCTCCCCTGGCACAGCCTGAGGCAGTTCCTCTCCTCCTGTCCCTGTTCCCTGGGAGCAGAGCCCGACCCCACCCGGCTCCCCCTCCTGTCAGGGAGTTGTAGAGAGTGAGAAGGTCCCCCCTGAGCCTCCTTTTCTCCAGGCTGAGCCCCTCCAGCTCCCTCAGACACTGCTCATATGTCTGACTCTTCAGACCCTTCCCCATCTCCATTGCCCTTCTCTGGACATGCCCCAGCACCTCATATCTTCACTAATTGCCTCTGAATGGGGATGTGCATTATGGAAACATCATTCATTGAAAACCTCCCATTGCTTGTAATAATTCCTCTGGGTTAGGAAGGAACAGGATGGTGTTTTACTGCCTTGGTTCAGCTGTTCCCTGCTGTTCAGCCCTTCAGTGCCAAGCACCACAACTGTCCTTACAAAGAGAGGGAATGTCAAAATTAAACCTGATGCTTGGAATGCAAAATGAAAAATGCAAACCATTCTGCTGCAACTTTCAGGGTGGTTAACGATGACAGCATGGATTTATCTGATGGGCCACTTTGATCATTTACTTCACACACTGTCTTACCCTGCAAAGGGCTGAATCCCACCATGAGCAGAGGATCTCACGCTCCCTGCGTGGAGCTGAGGACACTCGACATCACACAGAAAGGGGTCCCCAGATCTAATTTGATCCTGACAAAGAATTCTTGTAGAGAAACAGCCCTATAGAGCTTTGCGTGCAATAAGGTAATTAACAGATCACAGGACTGCTTGGGACATTAAAGTCTCAGCAAACCCAATAGGCCAAAAGGGCTGTAAATGTTGCTAAGGCTAATTCAACAGTGATGCATTAAAATAAGGGAGAGAACAGAAATGAATAGGTTCACACAGCAGCTCTGAGCTATTGCTTTTTTCTACCATGTGAAATCTTATTAACCTGCAAGTAGGTTTTTCTTTAATTATGATTATTATTATTATTTCACCCTCCTTTTCTTGATTGCTTGGTTTGTACTACATCCAAATGACTCTGGGGTGTATAAATTCCAAGAAAGCTTTTGAAGTAGTTCATAAATACGGTAGAAAATTGTTGTAAACAGTAATTGAAAAGGTAAGAAGAAAGCACCGTCTGCCTCTTTAAAAAGCATTGTTCACCAGGAAGATCAAATGTATATTTAGCTCATTTTACATGAAATAATTAAAAAGAGGAAAACAAAAGTCCTCTTGATCTTTGTTCTGCTGGTCTAGGTGAGATGCCCCACAATTCAGACTCTGTTTCTTACGACAGGTATAGAGAGGCCTGAGCTCTCATTGGCCTCCCTGGTCTAATCAGCTTAATTGCAGTTAAATAAGTGGAAAGGTAGCTGGCCAAGATCTCAGCCTGCACAAGAACTGCTGCAGAATGGAAAGCAGGGTCTGCCCAGGGCACTGGGGGGATGTTGAGTGGGCACTGGCCAAAGCAGGGCAGGAGCTGCCAGTGTGAGTGAGGGCACTCCTCTGTCCCTGACAAGGTTTCTGCCAGTACAGTGAGAGGAACACTTGGGTCCCTTTACCACCCAGTTCCCATTAAGTCTGGAATTCAACACTCCCTTCACAGAGATGGTACCTCTTGAACTCCCATCCATTTTCTCCAGCTTGTTCCTTGCCTCCCGCCCCCCCTGCCCTGCTGTTGCTATGTCCCCCTCCCCTCTTCCCGACAGCAGGGCTGGAGGAAATGCAAAATAATCCAGAGCATTTGCTGTTTGCAGGTCACTGTTGCACAAAGGCAGCATTTAGGTCACCAAGACACCATGAGCTGCCAGCAGCTGTTAAGAAGATATTTTGCAGTGATGTATTATAGAAATGTCAGCTAACAGGAGCTTTAAAATGAATGTTTGAAAAGGGGTTAAAGGACATTTTCAAAGGAGATCTCCAGCAGCTATAGACCCAAGCCATGAAGTGGCAATCCTGCTGTAGACCTAGATTTCAATTTGCCTTTGTTCTCATCTAATTTTTTTTAAAGGAATAATGGCTGTGCTTATTTTCCAGCTCAAGCCCTTCCTTGGTGCTTCCAGGAAAACCAGAAACACAGAAAGTTACATAAAAAACCTTAGGAGGAAATATGTGGAGCTGTCTTCTTGTTATGTTAAAGCAGCACTGAAAAGATCCAAATTTCTTGTTGCTAGGAACTACTTGTGTAACATGATAAAATAGAGCAGAGACAGAAAAGAGTAATTTTGGTTATTCCCCATCAATAAAAGCTGGGAACTTGTGTCTAGAGAGATGCATCGACTTCACAGGGCAGGGCAGGACAGAGAACTTGTGAAGAGGAAAGGAAGCATTGAAGCCAGGTCTCCTGGGTTCCTGCTCAGGGATTTCAGTCTGTCACCCTCAACACACACTCGAGATGGGTGAGGAACTCACAGAGAAGTTCCTTTCTCATGGGATCTCCCCTGTATTTCCAGTGAAATAAGGGGAAATGCTCTCAGACTTGTAGCTCTCTGCTGTTAAAGAGAGAAGTCATCTTTACTGTCCCTTCCAACCCAAACCATTCTCTGATTAACCACGAGTGTCCTGCAAACACCTTGCAGTCTCTGGAAGCCAAATTTGGCAAAGCTTTCCTGGACTGCAGTCACTAGCATTTCCACTTGAGTGAGGAAAAGGACTCCTTATCTCTTATCGTTCACTCAAGCTGATGTAGTGCTATTTTTGTCAGAAAAATATTTTCCAGCTCTTCCTCACACACTTCCTCCTCACAACCACCGCCTGAACGCCCGTCAGATGTTGGCTCTCGAGTGTGGAGGCGTGAGGAATAGCTGCGAGGGCAAATGGATCATGGAGAAAATTGTTTTTCTTTCCTGACATCTCTATTTTCTCATAAGAGGCTCAGACAACTCGTTGCACTGGCTGAGGACATCTGTTTGTATGAAATACTACAGCACACACCTGTCCCCTGGCACGTGTGGGCGCCACGGGGTGTTAGATTTGCTCAGCCATCAGAGATGCAGTTTGTCACCCCCCTGGGGACAAGCCGTAACTTCCTTTATGTTGGAACACACTGGAGACTCGAGGTCATATTTTATAGTTTCTTTTTTTTTTTTTTTTCTGATGTGGATCAAGACTATTTTTACTATTGTCAGTGGAGTGGTTGTCTTTGGCAATGTCAGCATTTGATACTACATAAGTTCCAAAAATGGGACATGGAAGAAGGGCCAATTGGCAGGAGAACAGCCGTGTTACCTTAAAAATAAAAGCTGAAGTAGACATTTTGGCTCTTTCCTTGGTACTGGCTTTCCAGTAATGGGATTGTGCTTCAGACTTGCATGGTACAAATGGGACAGGAAATGCATTTCAATCTGATAAATAATCTGATCTCCAGAACTCCTTCCACAGAATGAAAATGAATAAGAATTTCAGGAACATTTCTAAATTAACATATTTAGCTTTTCTAAACCTCCTATCACTGTTCTGTCTGGATGCCAAAGTAAATAATAATCCTTCCTCCAGAGCATCTTCATAAGATTTCAAACATTTGCAGAAATAAAGAAAATAAACCTAGTTATTGTCTGAGTAATCACTTGTTTATTGATGGAGACAAGTATGCTCATTTTTCTTGTTCTCTGGTGATTAGATTATGATAAAATGTGGCATTTAGTGATACATTTGATATGGTTGGTTACATACAGCTTTAAAAAGTGGCTATCCAATTATTCTTTCCTGTGATGGTGGAATGCATTAGCCACCTGTGAAGGGTATTGCACCAGTTATGGAGAAAACAGGACCCTCTTCTCTAAGCATCTGTGACAAACATAAGGGTCACAAATGTTCCCTGGTCCGTGGATATAATTTTTGTTGTCTCCCTTTGCTTTTTTGTGTTCTAACAAAACCTGAAGCCTAAGCCAGGATTGTAATGAAGCCTGTGCATTAAATGAGTAGGGGATGAATGTAGGGACAGCCAGGACTAAACTAGGAGAGCAAGAGAAAGCCAGTTTCATCCTAGCTAGTACACTAGGCTGAGAACTAAACATCCACCCCAAACATCACTTGGAAAGAGCCCACTACTGGATCCCAAAGGAAAATTCTCCAAGTGCTTCCTTTCTTTAATCAGAGCTGAAGTGTCTAGTTTTTAGTCCAAAACAAGGACAAATTTGCAGTCATGTAGAGTTTGCAATGAGAATTGCTGGACATACAATGTGCAACAATCAAAATCCAAGCAATGCCCCTGCGAGAAAGAAGTGTCTCTGAGCCACGCTGGGTCACCTGCATTCAAAGAAGCAGCAGCAAAGAAGCTGGAATCCAAAATCCTTCCTTTGGGGATAGCCCCAAATTCTGCCTGTGAGGTACCACCAAAGACCTCACAGATTCGTTCTCATATCAAAGATTATCTGTGCATCTCTACCCATATCCCTGATGTTACACACTGACCCCCTCATGCTGGGATTGGCAGATTGTCACTGTTGGCAGATGCTCACAACATGCTATTTCATAACAGCTGTGGAAGGATGGCTACAAATCCCCAGGAGCGGAAGGGAAACATCTCTGGACATGACTTTCTGTTTTACCTAGAGAACTTCAACATCCCAATATAGGCCCTCTGAGAAAATAGACATCCAGGGACAGGCCATTCTCCAGCTCTGAGATCCACCTGACACTTCTCTTTTCCGTTGTTTGCTCCTCCTTATTTCCCAGTTGCTCTTGTTCATTGAGCAAAATCATCTGTATCATCAGGAGTCTTTTTCATGAAACACAAATTTGAGAATGAAAGAGCATCTTGGCAGAAGCAATAAGGCATCTGGGCCAGCCAAGGAGTTAAACCATCCAAACAAAGTGATTGGGATTAGTTTCAATGAGAAAAGAAATCAGCAAACCCCGGAGGGTGCAATGTATGGGACAGACGCAAAAGATGGCATGTAATTAAATTCTTGGCCGTGTTTTTGCAAGGTTTAGAGAAACCTTTTCCTTTGTCCTTCTCTGCTCATTCCCTGGGGCAAAGAGCCTGTGTGAGCTTCTCTGCCTTGACTGGTGCTCTGAGACAGGAGAGTGGGGGCTGCTCCAGGCAGATCCAAGGCTTCTGGGGGACAGCTCCTTGTTCAGTGTGTTTGCTGCTTCCCTGGCTGTGCTTCACTGTTTAGACCCTGTGTGGCACCAGAAGGTTCAAGGTCCCTGCTGAAATGAAGGTCCCTGGCTCTGCACTGCACCATCCGTGCCTGGGCTCCTCTCCGTGTCCCTGCTCCCCCTTCCTCCCTTCCACAGCCATCTCTCTGCCTGTGGCACTGCAGCCTGCAGAGCTGTGGGAGTCCTTGAATAAGAACTGAATAGACTCTGCTCCCTTGCTGTTCCACCACCTGGATTCCCCAGCTCCAGCCTGGCAACGGGAGGATCATGTATAACCCTCCGAATGCAGGGAGCTGCCTCTGCTCCCACCCGTGTGCTGCTGATTGAGGCTTGCTCGGTTTCTAAGCCCCCAAAACAAGCTCTTCATTCCACTGCCTGGGGCCTGCACATCCCCTCACCGTGTTCAGCTTGTGCTCAGCAGGTCACACATTTTCTGTTCCCTTCTCCTCTGCAGTGACGGGAGATCTGCTCATCAGCCAGGGCTGAACCTCTTGCAACTACAGCTGCTGCCTTTTGGGTTTGCATGTTGGTACAAGGACATAAACCCCAGTGCAGAGCCAGCCTAGGAAGCCCAGGTGTACTGAGGAGAACCAGCAGGACAAGGAATTGCAAAAGATCTGAAAATCTACTTTCCTCCTAACTTCAGGAACTCTGTCTGGCATCACAGACTCCAGTAGCAGGTGTGCTTGCTGTGGGTGAGGATTTGAGTCCTAAAGCTCAGCAGTTCCCTGCAGTGAAGGATTGGTGTGTGATAGAGCAGAACACACTGAAGGCCATAATAAGGCACTTTCTTGTCCTGGGATGAATGTCTCCTTCCCCTCCTGTCCCCAAGCCCTGCAATCAGCAGGGCCAAAAGCAGCTCTCCTCCCCACACTGCTGATTGTGTCACTAGCACTGCAGCCTGCTGAGGAAAGACACTGCTGAGGCAGTTTGGGGTCCCAATGGGAGAAAGGAGCTACTGCCCCCAACACAGAAAGGACACGGACCTGTTGGAGCAAGTCTAGAGGAGGCCACCAAGATAATTAAAGGGATGGAGCACATCTGCTATGAGGGGAGGCTGAGAGAATTGGGATTGTTCAGCCTGGAGAAGAGAAGGTGACCTAATTGTGGCCTTCCAATACCTGAAGGGAGCCAACAAGAAACAGGGACAGGGACTTTTTATAAGGTCCTGGAATGACAGGACAAGGGAGAATGGCTTCACACTGACAGAGAGCAGGTTTAGATAGGATACTAGGAAGAAATCCTTCCTGTGAGGGTGGTGGGGCCCTGGGACAGGTTGCCCAGAGAAGCTTTGGCTGCCCCATCCCTGGGAGTGTTCAATGCCAGCTTGGACAGTGCTTGGAGCAACCTGGGATAGTGGAAGGTGTCCCTGCCCATGGCAGGGGGTTGGAACTGGATGATCTTTAAGGTCCCTTCCAATCCAAACCACTGCAATTCTATAATGTGGTTCCCTCCCAGGTGATGGGTGTCTTCTCTCCTCCTCCCTTGCTACAGCTCTGAATATCCCATCCGTGCAACTTCCACTACCCCACAGCACGTGCTCCCCTGGAAATGTGTTTGAACATAAGGCATCAGAACTCTGTTACTATATTTACAGCTCATGCACTTTGGGTTTGCACATATGACGTGAGCTGCTGCTCTGCAGCACAGCATAAGCTCGAGCCCAGAACAGAGCAGCAGATTGCAGCACATCCTCCTCTCAGACGGGATTTTAACATCCATCTTGAGTTAGCTGGCAAGAGTGACACAGGCAGGAGCAGCAGTGGCTGCTCAGCTCCCGCTGACGGCAACACTGGAGAGGCAGCAGGGCTGGTGCCTCACCTGCCACACCAGTCACATCCCCAGGTGACAGGACATCTCACGGTGCTGGGGCTGGGGCCCTGGTTTCATTCACATTCATCTTGCAGTCAGAGCATGAAGGAGAAAGGGAAAGAACAGACCTGGTGTGTCAATACGCCCCCGTAAACCAACTATTCCTCATAACAATGACAATAATAACCATTCCAGTCATGTACCAGGAAAACATGAAATAGGCTGTAGAGTACAAATAATTTATTCTCACTCACTAGAATATAAACTCGGGTTTAAGACAGGGATATATTGTCTTTGATTTTTATTTCCGCATTTGGGGGGTTGTTTTTTTTGGCCTGTGCTGCTCTTATTTTCCTTTGATTATGTCTGAATTCTCCCTTTCCCCTCCCAATTTAATTCTCCTTGCAGCTCTGTATCTCTTTTGTATGTCATGCTTTACTTTTTTTGCTTTCTCTTTTATTATTTTGGACTCCTCGATGCTTTTTTCTTTCCTCCCACCTTCTTTTTCCCCTCAGTTAGAAAATCCAGTAAACCATTTAAGCTTGTGATTAAGTGCTTCCCATAAGAATAACAGATTCAAATACTCATTTCCTGAAGGACATCCTCAGACATTCTCTTGGGAGTACTGCTTTCCTCCCTCCCTTTCTCCACTGCTTTGCTTTTAAGACAGCTGGGGTATAAATAATCATTATCCCTATAGGTGAGGATGAGTGGTGGAGCCATAAGAGCTCCTACCTGGCCCAACAGCCCAGTGAGGCACAGGGTGGGTGATTCAGAATTTATAGTACCCCAAGAAATGGGCAAAAACTTCACTGAGCACCAACAGCAGCATCTTCCAGGAATCTTTGTTTGTATGCCAGAGTATGGGAAATTGCTGATAAACAGTATTGTACTGTGTTTCCAGGCCATTGTCTCAAGAACTATACACTAAGCTGCTGGAAACAATTATTTATCTGAGTTTGTTAATTAGAAGGTGAATGGGCAACAAGAAACGTATTAGCAAGAAAAAAAGAAATGTGCAGTGACATATGTTCCTGACATTTGTTCTAAATATTCTTAAGCTCTTGGGAGCAGCACATCTTTGACTTTTTGGATGTTTACAGCTGTTTCTCCAGTGTAAGGCCCAGTTAAGCCCATGCCAAATCCCAGACTCAAGGGCAGTTTCATTGACGACCTCTGAGTTTCTTGTAGATTTGGACCAAAGTACAGTCTTTTTGTCATCTGCTGCAATGTGGCAATTCCTTGGCAACTCAGCACCTCTTACAGCCAGAGTATAGGTTATGTTCTCTGCTCTGTGAGTATGTGCACAGCTGAGGAGTCTCCCCTTGGCTACACAGATATAAGACTGGGAGTCTTGCAGTTCCATGGACTCCCACTTTCTTTTCCATCAAGGCTTTTGCATTGAAAACATCTACTGGCAATGGATGCTTTATTTTGGTGATGGCCCACAGCATGGCCTCTGGCAGTACACAAAACTGGTAGTGGAAGAGCAGGAGACATTTTTTGGGGGGTTTATTTACATTGGAGATTTAGGAAACAGTTAAGATATCAGAGAGAAATACCGATAATTACAATGGATTGGGTACTCCAGGTAATGCTCTGCAGAACTAAGAACTCAAACCCCAGACAAATCAGACATACACATATAAGAGTGGGTGTGACTTCACCCATACTCTGATGTTGTCATTTTTGACACCTCTGACACCCGACAAAGGCAGCAGAAGAAAGAGCAAAGGTGACATCCGAGATTTAGCTTGCCATTGCTCTTAAGTTTCTCATTTGTTTCATAGAATTGCTGTGAAATTTTAAATTGAAAATTTGGAAAAAAAGATTGAAAATTTAAAATTTGGGTAAAAAAAGTCTTCTGAGATGATGGGAAGATGTCTGCACCAGCTGTGTCCATGCACAGTGAGCTCACAGCCCTGCAGCCAAGATGGGGACTTTCTTTGAAGTGTTGATTCTTTCTCAGGAAGAATTCCTTCATGGAAAGTGTTGTCAGGCATTGGAAAGGGCTGCCCAGGGAGCTGGTGGAGTCACGATCCCTGGAGGTGTTCAAGGAATGACTGGACGTGGCACTCAGTGCTCTGGTCCAATTGACAAGGTGGGGATCGGTCACAGGTTGGACTCGATAATCTTGGAGGTCTTTTCCAACCTCACTGATTCTGTGTTTTAAGCAGTGGCATGTGGGATTGATTCTAAGTAAAAGAGGTCAGCAAGCTGCTCCCCTTTCTAAGGTGTCAATAAAATACCTGACAAAACTGTATGTGGAAGCTGTGCTATGCTGAGCTTTGTTGTCTGTCTTGGGAATAGAAGCTCTCTTGATGTTTACATACCCTTCGATCCCATCGCTCATTTAACCTGGGATTACAGAGGCAGGAACACGGAGCATTTGATGCCTCAGTGTCACTTACAGTGCAAACAGAAACAGAGAGACTTTCACAAAGATCTCACAGGCAGAAAGAAGAAAAAACACCTCCTTGAGGAAATGGAGCATAAAATACCAGACGTTAGCTCCTGCCACATCACAAAACTCGGGATTATACTGTAATTTCAGCTCTGTTCTTGGTCCCTACTGTTTCTGGACACTCACGGTCACTCTGACACACAGCCAGGGAATCCCAGACACGGGTGGGGGGCTGCTGGGGGGGATGGAATGAGCACCCACGGGCCGGGCAACATGGAAATGTCTCCAGTGAATTCCTTCTTGGGTTTTGGAGGGACTCCCGACCCCAGGAAAGATGCTGCCACCTCTCCACTGGCTCACGAGCAGCATTGGCTGCTGGCAAGGAGAGGGACCACCTGGCAGGAGCTCACCTGCTGCCAGGGAAGGGAAATAGCAATCTCTTAAAACAGCCTTAAAGAGGGAAAAAAGCAATTATAATTTGTGAAAGTGATAATAGATAACCAGTTAGCATTTAAGAGCTCTTCCAAGAAATCTTTGAGGATATCTCCTATCCACATATCTCAGAATTTATTCCATTTCTCTCATTATTCAGATTCATTTTGAATTCAGTGCCAAGAGCACCTTGGCACCATGGAGGACTTCTCATCTTTTGATTTGTCATATCAGCAAACTGCCTTAGAAATGAGCTTCAGCTAAGCAGGCAGAAGACAGATTCCTTGCCACATATTTTGCTTTTATTTAGTAGAGGCCGGAAATAAAAAGAAGAGGGAGGAATTAGCACTCCTTCCTGTGGCTCTAAGATTCTTTGAAAAGTCAGTTATCAAGAGGTGGCCTTTTTAGGGAGATTCAAATGATATTACGATGTTTGGTTAAGCTTATTGAAAGAAGATTAAGAGACAATTTAATCACAGTTTGTGAGTACCTACATAGGGAGAATATTTGATACAAGAGGATTCTTTAACAGGCAAAGACATTAAGTTGCCAGTTGAATTTAGCAATTAAATTAGAAATAAAATTAGTAATTTATGTATTTTATTTTTTTTTTACAGCTAGGCCACTTTATACCATTGCAACAAGTGATCAGGATTGTCAGCAAATCCTGGCTTTAAATGAAAATGAGATGAACTGATGTGCTGAATTCCCATAGTTGCTCAGGTTTAGGGTCAGGAAGTGCTGACTTGGGTGCTTTGTGTGCCTGTAGGTCACAGAATCACAGAATGGTTTGGGTTGGAAGGGATCTCAAAGCTCATCTTGTTCCAATCTCCTGCCAGGTTGCTCCAAACCCCATCCAACCAACACTTCCAGGGATGGCGCAGCCCCAGCTTCTCTGGACAACCTGTGCCAGGACCTCACCACCCTCACAAGGATGAATTTCTTCCTCATATCTGATTTAAACCTACCCTCTGTCACCTGGGTGGTGTCCCCTCCTTGCCAAGCTGAGTCCCTTGCAACAGGTTCCCTTGGAAAGACCGGAGACTCAGTCCAGGCTTGGATCTCTGTGAAGTGCCTGGTGTGAACCTCAGCACCGAGGGGCCACATCCTGCCCCTGGCACAGCTGAGCCTGCTGGCAGTGGCTGGCAGGGAGGTTTGATGTGTATCACTCAGAAGTGTAATTATTCTGAAAGAAGGATGTCACCTTCTAGCACTGTAAATTCAAGGACTATTCTAACCGGAATCCTTCAGTGTAAGGAAATTAAAAAGAAGGTGCAAGGCTCTTTCAGTCAAGGTCTAAAATCAAACAGATTCCCATCCTGAGCTGTAAAAAACATAGGATCCCTTTCCCAAGCAATACAAGCCACCTCACACCATGAAACCACTGGGAACCATAAATCTCACAGATGAAACTTATTCTTCTCCTAATTTTCATGTTATTTGCAGTCCACTGTCTTCCCATTACCAGTTTTGGCATCTGGGTGTAGCAGTGATGTAAACATCAATATTTTAACGTCAAAGAAGAATACAAAATGAAATTGAATTCCAGCAAGGATAAAGGAAATACAGCAATGGCTTTCCTATTGAATCCTCTGCAGATTCCAGATAATGGATTATTCATAGACCTTCAGCTCATAATAAGGTGCCCTTTATTCCTGGAATTTGATGCAGTTCTCTCTTAAACTGCGATTATTTTCTGATTCTGTTACCAAGCTGAGTTTTGACACAGTGGTACAATTTCCTTATCTCTCTTAAAAGTTGCTGCATTAGGACTGTGTAAATGAAAAAAAAAGCAGCAGTTTCCACGTGCGTTTTTTCCCATATGTGTGATGTTTATTAAAAAAAATAAATCTGAGGGATACTTCCCAGCACAGCAGAATGATGTGCAATGGGAAATGCAGCTGTACCCTGCAGGTGCTGCCAGCTGATACACAAACCAGGCTGCTTGGCCACACACAGCAGTAGATTTTAACATGCAGCAGGAGCATCTGTAACTCCAACTACCTGGCTGGAAAGACAGCAGAGATGAAGAACATCTGCAATAGGTGCAAACCAGTAAATGATCCCAACTGAGTGCAGGACTATCACTTGCCTGGCTCCAGTACCTACCTGACCACTCATTCACCCAAAATCAAGTGTGCACACAACTTCCTCACTGGTTGGGGCTTATTTGGGATGAAAACCATCAGCTCAGGGGGTTTTGCTCTTTGGTTGGTTGGTTTGTTCAACGCAAGTGTCTGTCTTAGTTTGGCTCTTCCTTGGGAATCTCAGCTGTGAAAACATGGCGCAGTTCAGAAATCCCCTGCTAACCTTTGAAATCTGTGCTGCTATACAGAAGGTAGAATTTGTCTTTCACAGATCTAGTAGTTCTCTAATTACCCAACAGTTCCCCACATTTATATGGAGGCTTTATTTCTATGGCATTTTTTAAGATATAAGATTGATTTCCTAGTTAACACCATAGGAAAATCACCCAAAGACTTTTAATTCATTTTTTAAATGAGTTTTAAAAAACTCTGCTGCATACAGTTCAGCCCATTATTCTTTAAGAATAATCCTGTATTAAAAGAGGAGTGACTCAATGTTCTCCCAGGCTTTTCCCCTCCCTAGTTTATATGATCCTTGGCCACTGACGTTCAGACTGGCTTTAAACAGATTGAACTTTGAGGGCTTCATTTTCATTTGTGAAATGCACACTAATTCGACAGGGTATTAGTTGACTTGATTAATATTGCAAAACTTTGGTAGGTTTAGATGTTAGGCCCTCTGAAAGAACTGGCTGTAAAGCAGATAAAACCATTGTCCACCATCAGCTGTACCTTCCTCATGAATTTGCAGCCCTGATCCCAGGTCTGCAGTGAGACTGAGCTGCCTTGTTGTCTCCAAGACTGCAATCCTCTGGGATCTCAATGACCTGTCAGTGTTACTTTGAGGAAAAGGCACAATTAATGCAACTTTAGCATTGAATAACCGCCTGTTTAATAATACAGTTTACCAGAAGCAGCTCACTTTGCAGGAGAACTGCAGCACAAGATAATTGACCTTAATACAGTTATGTGCCTTTGCCTCTGATTTGGGCCACACAACTAAATTTGTGGTCAATTACAGAGCCTGCGAGAGGGAGCATGAAGGCATAATTAAAGGTTAGTAAGAGGTGGACACAAAAGGAATAGCCCTGGAATTAGAGTTCACTGATTCACTCTGGTTGTGGGGACACAAACAAGCTCTCAGTTATGCAGAGTTCAGAAGGCCATGTGAGCAGGTAACCCCAGCTTTGCATTGCCAGAGGTCTCCAGGGCAGCAGAGAGACAACATGCCTATCTCACTAAATGCATGACAGGAACATTTTTGATATGACTAAGTTTTCTTTACATTAGAAATTGCACTTTCAAATAAAGAAAACTGATTTCTGTGTTTCATTAAGTAGTCAAGATGTAGAACTCCAACCAAGCTCAATGTGACTCATAGACTTGATCCTCCAAAAAAAGCCCAGTGGTAGTGCATCCCTGTACAGCCCTCTGGGTAAGGAAGGTGCGTCATTCAGAGTTCAAATTAAAGAAGTGAGATTTAAGAGGTCAGACCTATATTTGATTTCATATTATCATGTCCTCTTCAAGGTAGTTCCAGCACGACCTTAGATATGTCACCTCCCCCCCTCATTATGTAAATTCACTACCCATAAAGTGGTAATAGTAATATTTATACACCTCCAAGGAGGGCCACAAACCTCATTTAGTAATGTACATTTGGAGGTCTTCATGTGGAATTTATTACAGTAATTACAAAGTGTAAGAAATTTAAAAAAAAAAAAAAGTTGGATTTCAAGATTTTGTGATCCAGTATAACCTAACAAAACCCAGTTCTGAAAGAGCACAGGGTAAGATCTGGGTGCACCAGGATGTTTCTGAAATGGATGCAGGATAACTCGAGGCACATTGAGAATTCCTGAGTCCACACCTGCCTGGAATGCGCAGAAGTACCGAATTCAGGAGGGATATGTACCTGTTCTGGGATGATTGCTTGTTGTGATGAGAATGCAGAGGAAGCAATATACAGCCCAAATGATTAAAGGCAAGCAGGAAAAGACCACTGTTAAAGCAGCAGCCCAGAACGTGTGTCAGAAGGGAATTATTAAAATACCCTTGTACATCCACAGCAGTTTCCCAGAGCCATTCAGGTAACAATGAACATGGCAGTGTGCAATAGGAACAACAATGCCCAGAATTATTTCAACCAGTATATTTTTAAAAGACAGTCGTTTTAGTTCTCTCTTTGCATCTGTAAATGGTAGTTGAATTAATGATAAATATGACTCAAGCAACAAAATATTCTGCATTACATTCTGTTATCTGCCCTTTCTTCCTGCCTGGAAGTGTAATGGAGATATTCCTTACAATTGAACTGCAGATGATCTTGTACCTAGTGAACCATAGTTTGTACAGAGAAACTAAGAGGCTGGGGAAGAACAAAAAGCCTCTCAGGTCACTTGGTGATTGCCTGCAAGGTTGTAGGAATCCGTGTAGTTTAATATTTCACTATAACACAATTTCCCTGCTGGGATCTCCAAGCGCTTCACAAACATTAATGCTAAGATTCACACATGGTTATTGCCTTGCATGGGGAAATTTCCAGGGCTGAGTTCTGCTGCCACTCCACAGGTAGAGCAGGGCTGAGAAGGGGATGAGAAGGCAGCACTTCGTATCAACGAGGGTAGACATGATCAAGGCTCGGTGAGACAGTCTGTGTGCAGCTGTACCACAGGACAGACTGACACTGAGGAACTTCAAGGAAAAGCTAAAAACACTGCTGTGTATGAGCTCTGTCACCTTCATCAGATCCACTATTGCAAAGCAGAGTGTGAACATGGAAAGGCAAGAGTCTCAGTGTGAAAGGAGATATTTTAGGCATGGGAGATTATTATTTTTGGGATTATCATCTGGGAGGAGGTTGAAAGGGAGTAGGAACTGCCCAGGCTTCCCTAACACTGGGGAGGTGTAAATGGAGGAGCAGCAGCCCTTCCATCACCCCATCCATTTACTAAGCCCACTTCATGCAGAAATGATCTGTGTATGGGGCAGTCAGGCACTCAGTTCCTCTGATTTTTCTGCTGCAGTCTCATATTTCTCTTCTCCCACTAGCTTCATTACAGAAATCCATCCATGTCAAGTGATATCACCTTGTGCTTTCCCACTGGACTGTTCCCTGAATGCATTTAGAACTTCAGATACCAAAAATGTCTGTGCTCATTTTGGCTTTGGCCACTGACAATGATTTCTCCCTCTTCTGAGTTTCTTATAACAATGAGTGTGTTTTAAAATCCAAATCCTAACCAGGCAACAAAACAAGCCAAAGCTCAGCTCATGTTTAGGCAGGCAGCTTCACTATAAGCATCACACCAAATTCCAACTGTTATTTGCCTCTTCCATAGGCTTTTCTCCTCTACCTCTATATTTTGATTGGATTAGGATCCCTCACTGCAGAGCAGAGCGATTTGTTGCTATTCTTTGAGCAATTCAATTTTGCCCAGTGTTATGGAGAACAGCCTGCCTTGAGAAGTGAGTCAGGGCATTACTTTACTTTTACCAGTCTGCTTTAAACAAATATTAGAGAGCAGTGCTCCCTTGGGTACCGTTACAGCAAACAGCAATTTTCAAGCAAGCTCCAGAGTAGATTGCTACTGAGATGCTTCTGTACTTGTAGGATGTCTATTATGCACTTATGGTGCTTGTGAGGGGGGTGATGGTGGGGAAAATTTTACTGGCCTTATACAAGAATAACAATGTACCAGGATGATAAACTCTACAGCTTCCTCCGTGTGTGCAGGGATTGTGTGTGTTTGTCATAACCTTATTTTTAATTTTTTTTCAGAGTGCAGACATGCAGATGTGGGGCTCATGGTACAGACCCCTCTCCACAAAGGAGTGGGCACAGTGGTAGGACACAAGATATTTGCTGTCCCTTCCCATGGCATACCTGTAGCCCTCTGTCCCCATGGGAGACAGCCAGCCTGAGGAGCAGCAGCATCAACCTGCTTCAAGCAGCATTTCTCAGCCCTTCACAGGTGAAAGTGTGTGCAGTCAGGAAAGCTTGCATGTGATGGGATGAGCAAAAGAAGGGGCTTGGCTGCACTTTTACAGCCTGCACTTAGTAGTGCTTTGCACCATTTGCTTCTCCTTTCTGCAAATTGCCTTATTTTGTTCCCCGCATGCCTTTTTTAGCTTGTCTGCCCTGCTCAGCTCTTACCACGGAAATTGTGGTGATTTCCATTCAAGTCATGCCCTTGCATACCCCTCTCCCTCCTCACGTTCCCAGGCCATTTGCTTCTGTTGGGTCCTGCTGGGTGGCCTGGGTATCTCTGCCCTGTTCAGTGGGGTCCTGCTGGGACAGACTCCCTGAAACAGCTCTAAGAGAGGCACTTCTCACTCTAAACTCATCACAGGAGAGGAAATACAGAGATTGCAGATCTGTTGCTCACATCACTAAGCAATGGGTAGGTATTTATTAGACATCAAAACCTGTAGCTCACCTCTCCTACAACAAGAGCCTCCCCAGCAGAACTCAAAGGCAAATGGATTAACAAATGACTCTGTAAGGAAACCCTCACATGAGTTCAACATGCTCCTTTTTAATCAGCTGCAAAGTTGTGTGAAAAACTGATATATGTCTGTCTTCATGGCTTTCTAGTCATGACAGGGGGAGAACTCTGAGCATTTCTGATGTCTCTTTACAGAATGAGAACCCACAGCAAGTGAGCAGATATTCCCCAATTCATTAGCTAAGGAGGTTTGGTAATGGGGGACTGGAGGTTGGAGCTGGGTGCTCTGCATGCAGAACTATCCCCACGCTCCATGGTCCAGCTCTTCCCCAGGCCACTGGGATACACTGTCAGGCAGGAATGATTTTGCTTGGAATCTTGGTCTGTAGGGGTACTGGCATGTCAGAAGGGATGAGTTCATTCCTCTGTGTGTGGTGAGGAAAACCTGTGTTTGGAAGAGTCTGCATATTGCCCAGTGCTGGATCAGGGCAGGCAGTGAAAATAGAGTCTCTGTCTCATGTACTTCATTGGTATTCTGGAGGCAGCTGGACTAGAGGCTGCACAAAATTATTTTCAAGGAGGAATTACAATTGGAAAGGCAAAAAGAGAGAGATGGAGAGAATTTGGGGGGCATTTGTCAGCTGACAGCCTCAAGGTTGTATTCAGGCTGCCTTGCTGATGACAGAATAAACACAAGAAAACCTGAAACAAATGGTGCTTCATGGATCAAAACAACTAGATTCTGCCACAGATACTTAGTGGTAAAAGGCTTTTCATTGTGGAAAGAAGGAGTGAACCCAATCTGAATCCACAATAAATGGAAAAACAAGACTCTCTCCTGCTAAACACAGGCTGACAAGGAAGTGTTGGTTGGGATAAACCCTGCACATCCTTCTACAGTCAGATTTATGCAACAAAGCAGCAATGCCTTATGTGTTGAAGCCCCATTCCCTTCATGTCTGCTATTGGGCTGATAGACACGATGCTTAATTCTGCCAAATTTGTCAATCTTGACCTGCGAGCCTGATCTTTGGGAAATTCTATTCATTGCTGAATAAATAATGCATGGGCAGTCATGCATTTTTCATGCTAAGACTTTTAAAGGCCACTGTAGTGATGCATGTAAATTCTATTTCTCCCCCCTCCCTCTTTCTCTGCACACTCAACTGCCAAATAATTATTATCATCTGACTCGCAGCATGGTGAGGGCTGCACCAGCCAGAGAATCCACTGTTGCTCTGACACTGCTACCTCTGCTCCACCCTCCATAAAGTCAAGGAGAGATAATTCCAGGCAATGGCAAAGCAATCTGTCTCTTTTCCTCCCCCTCCCCCATTTTTTAATTTATTTTCTTTTTTTTTTTTTTTTTTTTTCTTTCTATAGGGCTCTACAAAAACACATGTGCATGAAGTGGAGCAGAACAAAGGGACTGGCTTGTGGATTTGACATTCTTCTGGAAGCACATTAATCCCTTCCAGAAAAGCAAAGCTGGTGCCTGTATTTGTGGCTGTTGGCTAATCTGTGTGTGAGGGAACTGAGCGGGTGATGGGGCTTGGGGCAGCTTTATCAGGCGAGTGAGTGACTGAAGGGCTGTGACTGGAGGAAGGGGAAGCAACGCTGCTGAACAAGGGCTTAGGAAACAAAGCCAGAAAGCAAATCTGGCGTGATGGAGGGCAGGAGTGGGAATGTTAAAACCCTCCAGGTTAACTCCGTGTGCGTTGGTGCTGGTTGTGGGTGAGATGAGGACAAGAGCTCTGTGGGGCTCAGGGATGCGGTAGGTGAAGCTGCATTGAAACACAGCACAGCTCTGCAGTGAGTCTTCACAGTGAAAGGACTGTGATGAGGAAACCAGTGGGGTTTCTCCCAGCTCCAGGTGACACTGCCGATGTAGAAAGCATCAGGAAAATTTCCCCTGTGCCATTCAGTCTGCTGGACGAGATTCATCAGGTCACTCTGGTCCCCTTTTTGGGGAGGGGATGAGGCAGAGAGCCTCCAAACCTTCATTAACTTAACCAAACTTCCACACCAGCCTTGCAGAGATGCACCAGACAGACTGCTGAAGAAGTAAATGTGGAAAAAAACTACTGAAATGCATTCCACTCCTGTCCCCTGGGAATGAAGCTGCAGTTTTACTTAAGGATTCAGGATCTGCTGCAGCAAAATTGAATAGCCTGCAAAGGGATGTGTAGAGGACATCACTCTGGGCATCAGTGTGTCGATGTTGCTACAAAGAGTAAAAGATGAAACACCTGGATTTTAAGCACTTTCAGATCCATTGCTGGGAGCAAAGTGCTAATACAGTTGCTGCAGTCATGTCTGTACTTGAATAATTTCCCTTATAAAGGCTTGAAAGTGATGATTTATGCATGCATCTTCCTGGTTTGTTTACACACTAACATTCTGGGCTACTAACTCCCCAGTCTGGCAATGAAAAACATCATGTTTCCCACCAAAACTATATTTCTGCACAGCCAGTGAGATTACTCAGATGCTTAAATTAAAGTGTATGCTTAAATGCTTTGCTGCCTTGGGGCCTAGTTTTATCATTATATGCTTAACTTGATGACATTTCAGACCTAAAATCTGATGTTCAATCAGGGTGAAACAGCCTGCAAAGTTGTTTGCTTCAGTGCTTTTGGGCTCTTCTTATGAAATATGTGAAGCCATTCCACAGGTCAGAAGAGGTGAGTTTGCTTGTTCAGAGTCAGGGCTGCTCACGAGAGAAGGGCACAGGACTGGCTATTTGCTTGGAGAACTGCATCAGTTTTTTTTATTCAGCAGTAGAAGAGAGTTGGGGAGAAAGGAGAGAAAGGAGATGTGAAGATTAGTGCTGAGGTCTATCCCCTTCTATTGTCTTAGGGCCATAAGATAATATGGCCCCAAGAGCCTGGTCTTCTGTAGTAATTGTAATGTGAAGAAAAGAAATTTATGCAGATGCAATTTAATGCTCACCTCTAAAATAGCAGCCTGCATTGAAAGATTTTGGCTAAAGCTACTCACAAGCACAGGCACACACATATAAACCTATTTCAAATTCTCTCTGTGTGAAATACAGATGAGAGCTGACTGCAAGCACATCTAGAGAACTTGGAGAGAAACCTATCTGAGACAAATTATGGAAATGAAATGCCCATCTTTACAAATCAATGCCAGGGAGTCCCTGGTGAGGAGTATATAGATCATTTAAAAGACCTCTCATCCTGTTCACTAGGATTCAGCTCCAAAGTACACTGGCTGATATGGGGTGTTATTAATAGCATTGGCATTAGGGAATCAGTCACCTATACATTGTCCATAGACTTCTCTTGTCCTTTTTATTTTAGATTTGCATTTATAGACTGGTAATAGATTTGCATTTAGATGAGAGTAAAACTGGTCACAGTTAGGACGGAAAGGGAAGAAGGTGCTTTAATGACCCTAACAGTGAAGTCTTCCCCTCAGCAGGCTATTTTACTTGACAATAAAAATGACAAATTGCCCAATCTGCTCAGAAATGGGACCCTCTCCTTGGTTTGAAATCCTGTGCCACATCATGGTTTGCCATACTCTCATGGTGCTGCTCTGTCCACATCCCTCCCTCCCTCCTGCAGCAGGTCTGGGCTGTGGTTTGTGCAGTCACCAGGGATGGGCTCTGCCTCTGTCAACGCCAGCCCCTGCTCTCCTGTGTGCAGATCTACACCCTGGGACAAAGGTGCCTCCTTTGAACTGAACCATGCCTTTGCTAATGTGCCAAACCTCCTTTCCAGCCAAATCCCCTTTCCTGGCTGCCTCGGAGCCAGGCTGTGCACTCCCTGCAAGGGGGAGCTCAGGCTCATTTCAGGAAACCCACATGTCGTCGGCTTCTGCATTCAGCACAGTTGTCAATCTTGGTAATGAAGAGGCTGAGGACTGGGGTGGAAAAGCTGTTAAATAAATCATAGTCATGCTTTGCATTTTGATAAGTGTTTTTCATGTCTAGCTCACAGAGTGTCTCATGAACAGAGGGAAATATCATTGTTCCTCCTTTGCAAATGGCAAAAGAGAGAGACCTGCTGAGATCAAACAGCTGACTCAAGGTCAGCCTCCAGCCAGTGACAGAGGAAAGGCTCCAGCCTTCATCCCTTGCCCAGGGAGGTGGTGGGCAGGTTTGAAGAGCTGTTCATTTGGAAGAAGGGCCAGGTGTGATTTCAGGAGCAGTGAGTAGTCACTGTACAGTCAGGCTGAAAGGGCAGCCCTGTCAGGGTGCAATGCAAGGGCTTGATGAAGCACCACTGAAGCTTCCAGCAAAAGTTCCATGGATTTTTTTCCATCCTGCAAGGATGCAGGCTGAGACTATAAATTGCAGAAGCTTCCCTCTAGTCGTCATGTGAATCTTTGCTCTGTGTGTGTGAGGGATGTGATTAGAGGCAAACTGTCCTGGTAACACAGAGCATACAGGGACCATGATAAAATGCTCTGACAACACAGGCAATTTTCTGTGGGTGTAACTCTCTCCTCCCCAGTCCTTACACCTTTCAGGTCTTGCCTTCCACTCCACTCATACATTGGTACATTAGCACCCCAATATTCATTGGGTGGATAAGCTGAAAGTGCTTCTGTTCCACAGAAAATTGGCAGCAGGATGAAGATATAAATGCAATGGCTGCCCTGGGTACAGCCTTTTTTGGGGCATGGATGGGGAACTCTCCCCATCCTGCTACTACTGCCCCCACCCCCAGGAAAATCAATCTTCCTCTTCTTTTTGTCTGGACCAGTCTCAAATAGCTGCACCCTGTTGCTAGGCTACCTGGCTGCCTTCCACACATCCCAGAGCTGCTGGAAACCTCACATCAAATTGCAGCTCACATGTTGGGTTATTTTTATCTTTTTTGGGGAGATGGGGGATGAATGGACAGCGGAAGGAAGGAAGGAACATATTTAAGTGTTTGAATCCTCTGGTCATTGGGTAATTTGGTACGTGTCTGAAAAAGCGTGTAAATATGAATGTGTGTGTTTCTGCTTCCTTAAATAGGTAGAAGATATGCAGGATCATAATGAAATATCTGCCTGGCTAATGAATATCAAGGGACGCCTTTTGTGCTATTTTGAATCCTTGATAATTTGTCTTGTGTTCTGCTACAGCTAGAAAAGAGCTGGAAACAACTTTGCAAAATGCACTGATGCACCAGAGAACCTGTGAAGGGCTGGCAAGTGTGGAATAAAAAGCTCTTGGCATTTACACAGCCATGAGATCCTTACATGTGGCTTGGATTCGGATGATCTCATCATGAAGAAGGCAAAAAGTAGGGGTAGGAAAGTGAGAAATGATTGCAGAAAAATGATTCCCATCTCCCCTGGGAACAAGGACTGTGCTCCCTTGTCCTGAGCCCCCTGTGTTACCCAGCCCTGGGGCAATGCCAGGGGCTTCCTGGGCTGCTGTACATGGCAGACTCTGGGGTGGAGGGCCCAGCAGGTAGAATAGGAAATCCACGAACATGCAGGATCTTATGCATCACCTTACCTGTCCAAAGAACTTTATCTATACTTCTGGTAATGTACAGGATTGTGTTTTCTTTGGTTTTTTTCCACAGCTGGCTAAACTGAAGCAGGCAGAACCTGGCTGCCAGCTGGCCATGGAGGCTGAGGGAAACCACAGCTGGATCCCCTAAGTACATCATGGTCCATGTCCCATTGAATTAAAAAGACCTGTGGAACTTATCACCTCATTTCTTCTGTGTTGCAGCTGGCATTGGGGCCTTTCTGTACAGACCAGCAATAGACTGCAAGAAAATGAAGTTGCCTTAAGGTTTTCTCTACCCCTTTTCTTCCCATAAAATATGCTGCAGTCATATGAAGTAAGAAACCCACTGCAGCTCTGACCACCCTCACTGCTTTATGCTGGGTTATAGAAAAGACGCTTTGATTCTGCTTTCAGGTTCAGAGGAGAAAGAAAAAGGCTTTAAAAGTGGCATTTTTAATCCTCTCCTTGTATTAGCTGAGGTGCTCAGTTGGAGGGTGGATGCAAACCACTCTCCCTGGCTGCAGGTGAGCTTCCTACCTGGGACCAAAGCCTCCCAGGGTAAGAAGGACACAGAGAGACGGGGAAAGAGCCACTGGGAAATGTCCACAGGCAGCAAAATGATACACACACAGTTATTGCAGGTGTGAGGTGCTGTTGGAGGGAGGAAAAAAAAAAGAAGTGAAAAACCCCACTGCTTAGAATCCATTTAAACCTCACCCTCTAGAAATCATTCCCAGAACTTTCAGCAGAGACTGTTCTTTGCTCTCAGCCAAAGACGGATTCTCCCTTAAATCACGACTGCCAATTACATATGAAATAAATTCAAGCCATAAAACTGAGCCCAAATCAGGTTTCCTGCCCTCATTCCCTCTGTTCTCCTGAACATCAAACAGCCACCCGGGGCCGAGACCTGGCACCTCCCCACGGCGCCGGCAGGAGACGTTTGCTGGCAGTGGCAATCGTGGGCTCAATCAGAGACAAGGAGATTATTTCTATTTTCTCAGCAGCTGTTTGAAGGGAAATAATCCTGGAAGAGCCTAATGAATTAGCGTTGTGAGAGTTATCTGAACTAATGAGAAAGAGTGGAAATGGGCTGAGGAAAAGGGGCTGTTTTTCAAAGAAATACAGTGCCTTTATTGGCTCTCTTCTGCTTTGGATGTTCAAAGACTCTTTTTTTTTTTCCTACAGCAATTTATTTCCTGAGTGATTGAAGAACAAAAACAATTACAAACTGTACAATTTTCTTTTTTTTTCCCTCTGAGCTTTCTCATTTTCACTTAGCAAGATGCTCAAACTGACGATGCTTCTTCCCATCCTCCCTTTCCCTTCCCCCTTCTGCAGGACCAGAATAATTAGAGACTAGCTAAAACCAAAACCAAAACAGAGTAGCAGAAGTCTTCTGCCCTATGCAGGGTTAGATATTGAGCCACAGCATGCCAGGGAAGTTAAAATAAAGATGGAAAAGGAAAGAAAAAAGAAAAACATCTCTCTGGTGCTTCTGAGATCAAAGGAGCAACCCTTGAAATTTGATGGTTGGGAACTTCTGAGAAAGGAGGTTGTTAAACCATTCCTGAATTCTGTGTCTGTTTTATCAGCGGGGAGACAGTGACATTGTTTGAACTAGATACTTTTTCCCCACAGAGGTTGTGTGATGATTTCTGAGTGTGTTCCCCAAGGCTCAGGGTTTGCTAGGAGAGATCGGGAGCAGGGGCGATGCTCGCACTTGAAGCACACAACTCCTCAGAGGCAGCCAAGGACCTGGGAGCTTCCTGCATTGCCCATGTCTTGGGTCCTTGCCCGAGCAACCAGATACAGCCATGGACCTCTCACACCAGCTTCTGGCCAGCTCCATACAATTCTTACACCTTTTTCCCTGGATCTTTGGAAGAGGCTGATGCTCCCCATCAAATTCACATTACCCACACTGTTTTGCTGCACAGTTAGTTGCAGCATGGAAATCCAAAGAGGTGTGTGCACATGCAAAGCTGCTGCTTCTTCATCCACTCCAGGCTGATGGTGGCTGGTGCCCTGCCTGGTACACCCCATTTGGCTTCATTGCTCCTCACCTTCTCCAGGGCTCACAACAACTCTCCCTCCTTCTCAGGTTTTCTCTCTCCAACACACGAATTATTTCATGGGAAGACGTTTACTGTTTGTTTCTCTGCACATTAACACAGAGAAAGCAGAGAAGGGTTGATTCAATAAGATATTAAGGGAAAGATTTGAATAAATGCAGCTCTGGGTCTGAACTACCTCTCTGAGTGGCTGAGACTGACACTGTGGACTCAGGTCTTCTTCTGGCACCAGCTGTGAAGGCTGGAAAGGAAAGTGTCCTCACCATCTGCCACCTGGTCCCCACTGCCCTTTGGCTGTGGCTGAGCTGCTGGTGTGGTCACTGTTTAATGACCTTCAATCAAAACACATTAAGCCAGCCAGGATCTGCTCTTTAAAATAGCTCCTCTCCCTTCACTGGAATAACCTAAAGAGCTCATCAAAGATGAGCTCTTGACAGGCAGAGGTGGGAGGCTGGCTGTGACCTGCTGGTGTGGCAGTATTTATGGCATAGCAGCAGCCCAAGGGTTATAGACTTGTTACTCATGTGTCCCTCCTCCCAGGATATCCTATTGTTTGCACTAAATACATTTAACTGTTCTTTTCCCATTGTTACTTTAGGCAGTCTACACACAGCTTCTGCCCCGTGTGCCCTCATAGAATCCCAGGATGGGTCAGGTTGGATGGGACCACTGTGGGTCACTGGTCCCACCTCCCTGTTCAAGCAAGGTCATCCCAGAGCACGTGGCACAAGACTGACCACACAGTTCTGGAATATCTCCAGCAAGGGAGACTCCACACCCTCTCTGGGCAATCAGTGCATGGTTACTTGCACAGGAAAGAAGTTCTTCTTCCTCATGGTTGTCTCTGCATGCTCAAGCTGAGTTTTCCCTGTTTCAGCTGCTCTGATCCATGCCTGTGCTCCAGACCAGGAGTGCCTCATGTGTGTTACCACACTGCACTGAGGCTGAGGAACACAGGAGCAGAGGCACTCACAGGACTGAGACCACAGTTTTGTTCACATATAGAAAGGAGCAAAGGGATGGTGTGACATGGAAAGCATCCCTGCTTCCCCGTGCTGCTGCAGTTTGGGGAGGGAATTTCAGAGGGAATGAGGTCAGTGGAATGGTACAAAAGCTCTCTCATTGCTCATAAAGCAGCATGTCCTGGTTTGTCTCTTTGTGTGTCCTGGGATGTCACAGCCTCTCTGGTCTCCTGCCCTTTTGCCCACAAGACCTAGAAGGCATCCAGAGCTGGTTCAGTGATAATTTTTCTGGCATGGCAGAGACTGGCAGGTGGTGCAGAACTAATGTGTTCACCAGTATCCACTTAAGTCCAGTGCACAGAGGTGTGCTGGGATGGGGAGAGGCATGACCTGAACGCAGTGTGCTCTGAGTGCTCAGAGCTGGTGGATGATCTCATGGGAGTCAGGTGTAAAACAGAGCATTCCCAGACTGCTGTAGAGTGTGTAAGAGTTTGGTGAGGTCCAGCTCTTCTCCAGGGCACAGAAATCCCTAAATGGCATCCCATCTGCCTCCTTCACCTGACCTAATAATTAATGAAGTCTTTGTCCTTTATCTGGGCAAATGTACATTCCAGGAAGGAAAAAAATAGCAGCAACCATCCATATGGAAAAGGGTTTGGCGAGGCCTCTTTTGAATACTTGTTCTCTGCTTCTGCTTTACTTTACTGAGGAAAAAAAGTCTCATATGCCAGAAATGTAAAAATAATACATGAAAATAACAGAAAGTAGCTTAAGTGCCTAGAAATAGGAGTGAAACTTGTTGATGAAGGTTCATCACTCAAAATGAAATTAGTAAAGAAAACGTGAAGCAAAAGAAAGCAAGAAAAGTTGAAGAGTAAATTCAAAGTTTAAAATTCTTCCCTCATTAACAAACCCATGGTGGGGAATTAGCTTAGAAATAAATTAATGTTATGTTCTCCATCTCTCTAAAATTATAGTTTTAAAATTACATGAAATATTCATGGAGGATGGGGAGGGATCTAACATCACCTTTGCTTTTCTGTTCAACTGAAACAAACTGAAGTGAAAAAGACTGGGAGTGACTGAAGAGTTTTTTATTGCAGGAGAGTATGAAAAAAGAAAATTTTGCTTTTCCTGTATTCAGTGGTTACAATGATAATGGCTACAATAGGAACCTAGACAGAGACATTTCCAACCCCTCTAAAATTCTCTGCAGCTTGCAATTACACATAGTCAAATTTATCACGGATGCCAGATGGCACAGCTAGAATATTGGCAGGCATTTTTGAAAGAAAGGAGGAAAAATAGCTGGCCCATTCCGTGCCTTGCTTGCCTTCCCTTCTCCCTCCCACCCACAATAACCTGTTCCTATTTTCTCTCTTGATGTAAATTTTCCTTCTTCTCTGTAAACCAGTAATTTGGGGAAAGAAACAATCACAATTATTTGGGGTTAAGCCTTCATGTTAGATACCCGTGGGTTCCCTGAATTGTATGTGGGTAAAATCACTCAGTTCAAAGGTTTTTTTTGCAACTAGCCCTATTATTTTCACTGGGATGAGGATGAGAAATGAGAGTAGAGGGTGATCTTGCACAAAAAAGACCCTTATGCTGTAATCAGTGAGTTGGCTGCTCTCTGGACAGACAGAGAGGAAGGCACACAGGCACTGATGACAAAAGCTGAACACAGAAGGTATTTCTGCATGGTGACATTTGCAAAAAAGAACCCCAAAATCAGCAGATGATGTTATTTGTCCCCCACCCCTCCCAAATACCTAATCCAGGTTTTTGCAAGGGTTTAGGATCCCATTTGTAAGTGCTCAGCAACCAGCTGCTTCTCTTGTGTCACTTGTGGTCAGAATTTTAAACCATTTCTATACCCTCCAGGAGGGCTGTGACATGCAATCTGCTCTCTGTCTCCAAGGAGGCAAAATTTCTTTGAAAATCTGGCCCAGATGGTCAATGTCAATCAATTTTGGAAAAAGCCTATAATGCCCAGCAAGTACGAAGTTATGCATCTCAGAAGGATGAATGAAGCCATGGTTTCAGGAGGGGCCCGGACCTTATTATCTTCATAAGGTGAGAATTCATGCCAAATCTCACCATAGCTCTTTCTATTGACATAAACTTCGATTCTCTGAGGTATTAATTTGAATTACTCCTTTTGGTTTTTTTGAGAGTTAGCTGCCTAAATTGCATCTGGAGACACAGACTCTCATCTATCTATTTATCTATGTGTTTAGCCCTCCATCCATCTGCTTTATTTCACTTGGTTATTCACATCCCATCATTTGGGGGTTGCTTTCAGAGTTCATGTGTCAGGTGCAGCATTTCCATCTCTCTTTTTCTGAGCAGTGTTGACAATTCTCACTATCTGGATATTATAGGTTGAAAGCTTTTGTCTTCCCGTGTGTGCACACTCTCTCTATATGTTTAAATGAACATCTAGAGGTAAAAAGAAGGCAGGAAGTGAACGATGCAATCACTCCAGCTGTCTTTAATCTCAGCCCCTGTGCACAGCACAGTTCAAAGGAAGAACACTAACCCTGCAGATACAGACGTGTTGCGTCGCTTCAGTTTTTGATTTACCATTCCCCTCCTGAGTGGGTGGGTGTGGACATACCAGGAGCAGAAAGAGACTGCACAGGCAAGAAAAGGCTGCTTTCAGCAGCCTGCCTGAAATGTCTACAAAAGCCTTCATTCTTCAGCAAGCCCTGGGGTATGTGTTCACTTTCCCTTTCAGAAAAGGTTTGGGTTACTCAGGGATATCTGGAAGGTGAGTTCACATCAGTCCAGCCTCTTGCACTCTCCAAGCCTTTTGTCCCTCATAGGACCATCTGTAGGTCAGAGAACCATTGACGCTCCTAAAAGAGGTTACCCCTCCATGGAGTTAGGATAATGTTGCTGGTATTCCCCTCATAACCTCATTGCTCCTGGACACTTTGTAGAGACTAAATTCCAGGCTGTACTCAGCCTGATCTTCCCTTATGCACTAATTTGCAGAAGATCAGTGTTTGCTCGTTGCTGTGTCTCTGTGTGGATGCACTACCCCTCCCCACATTGAGAAATATCTAGTGGGTATGAAATTGCCTCCACAGCATCATTTGATGGCAAGTAAGGTAAAGCAAAAAGGACCATTACAAAACCAAAAAATTCCAAGACTAAAAAGATATAGCTGGAGGTAGACTGAACCTGTCCTGGCTGCAGAATGATTATGTCTGCAGGTTTCTCAGGATGTAAGTATGATACAGCTGAAATGATGTGTCCTTCCTATACTTAAAACAAGAGAGAAATAACACCTCCTGTCAAAAGTGTGTCTGCCTATTTCTCAATTACTCATGCAATCATTCTTCACTTCAGTCTCAAATTTACTCTGCAAAGCCAGGTGTGATTACCTAGATTGTTTCTTCTAGGGCCAGGTTTGATGGCTCTATTCAGCTCCAACAACAGCCTCCTAAGTCCTAACCAGGAAGGTCCAGGGAGCTGAAGACTTGGAAATAAGGAAACAAGTGTTTGTTCCTAGGCAAAAAGCTCTTGTTCTCACCAGTTATGCAGTGGCCATCTCAGGTTAGTGCCAACAGTGCAATTTGGGACAGGGTGACAGAGATTTGTTTTTGATTGTGCCTAAACCAGAAGCTTCAGTGATATTTTTTTCTCCCACTAAGTAGAGGGTCTGGAATCTGGCCTTTGTTTTATAGCTGTGAACAGACTATCTCAGGGCTGCAAAAAATGCCATGCATTTGGCATTCTCTTAATGCTTTTCCTGGTGTCCTGTGCTCCTTGTCATGAAGTTCTTGGTGACTGGCGCAGGACCAAGAAAAGCTTTACTGTGGTCCAGATAACTCTGTTTCATGGGAAAAATGAGAAGACTGAAGCATGAAGAACGGCATCTCCATATGGGCCCTCCTGCAACACTGGCTGACGGGAATTTTCCACCCGTGTCATCATCTGTCACTACCCAAAAAGACACTATCAGAGCTGGTATGATATCACATATCTCCTGAGATTTCAAGAGGATTATGTATCCCACCATAGTCTGCTCATGCAGATTTTTAGCAAGGATGGAGAGAGACTATTTACAAGAGCATGTAGTAACGGGACAAGGGGGAATGACTTCAAACTGACTGAGAGTAGATTTGGATTAGATATTAGGAAGAAATTCTTCCCTGTGAGGGTGGTGAGGCCTCAGATTGCCCAGAGAAGCTGTGGCTGCCCTATCCCTGGAATTGTCCAAGGCCAGGTTGGACAGAGCTTGGAGCAACCTGGGATAGTGGAAGGTGTCCCTGCCCATGGCAGGGGGTTGGGATGAGAGGATCTTTGAGATCCCTTCAAATGCAAACTATTCTGTGATTCTGTGATTCCATGAATCACGGACTTTAAAAGCAACCTTCTTAGGAGGCTCAGACCTGAAATAATGACCAGCAGATAGAGAAAGTTTGTGAAAACCGGGAGTGAGAAGGTCCTTCTGTCCTCCTAAGCAAACAGATTAAAGCCTTCATACAGCTGAGACCCAGCTGATCATCACTGGCACAACAAGACCCATCTCTTCACCTCCTTTGCTTTGAGAGGGAGTAGGAGATGGCTCTGGCTGTTGATACCTGTGATTGCTTTTTGGGTTGGGGAGGAAGCATCTGGTCTTTTTTTGCCATTTAACTTTCTGGATTTGCTGATTTTCACAAAGAATTGAATAGAGAATAGTGAACAGGAGGAGTTTCCTAATCAGCATGAGGATTCTTCAGGAGCAGCAAATGCAAGTTGAATTCACAGATCTGGGTGTTCAAGGCAGTGACTGAACTCAGATCTAACTGAGGCACTTGCCAATGGGGTGAGCAAGTCTGCTGCTTCTCAGAAGTGTCTAATGCCAGATTAAGAGGAATCACTTCAGAAAATTAAACGCCTGATCTGCCCTCTTTCTTCCTCATCTTTTGCTGCTAAACATGTCAGGTCTGCTACTCTCTTGTCAGCACCTTGCACTGTGTGGAGGGCCTGGGAAATTCTATGGATGTACAATGTGCTTTGCCATAACATTCAGGGAGATAGGGCAAGATAAGAACAGAAGGGTCTGCTTTGAGGCTGCAAATTTCCCTGCCTTTTCTTCTTTAACTTCCATTTGAATCAAAGCATTACTGAGCAGTGGGGAGGCCCTCCTCTGCTCCCCGCCTTGCAGCTTGTTGTTATTTAATAGTGCAACACTGTTTTTATTAATTCCTGCCACTGTCATTGCATTAGGTTTCCATGTGTGTGGGAGAACCCTTTGAGAAAAGGAAAGCAAACGAGGGGAAAAAATAATGCCACACATAATTGCCTTGGCATTCTAGAGAAGAAAGGCAGAGGTTTGTGCCTGGAAAACAGCTTGTCATTTGTCTCCAGTAAGGAACGATTGCAAACAGATTTCCTACAGACACTGGCTACATATTGAGCTCATTAAAAATCGTGTGCTTATTGCTCGTTGCATTGTTTCCCCTTTCTGGCTGCCGCCCTTTGTCCCCTCTTGGGAGGTTTGGCCATGGCATCCCCGTGCCCTCCGTGTGTCACCGAGGCCATGCTTGGTGCAGCCTCAGTCAGCACCCAAGGGTTCCTGCCAGGCTGCCCTTCCAGGAGGGGATGAGGAGGATGATAAGGGTTCCCAACCTTCCAGTTGTCTAACTGGAGGGATGTGGATGAGACTCTTGATTCCTCCATGCCCAGCTGTCTTCTCTGTTCAAATGGCCTCGATAGATTTTTTTCCCTTGCATTAAAGATTGTGAAATCTTTTAGACTGAAAGATATATGTGCTTCTGATCCTACATCTTTCCTTTTCCTTTAGATAAATCCTGATATGGTTAACTCTGGGTTAACAGGGGTGAAATGTACCCCACCTGCCACAAGGCAACAGGGCTGTTGGGAGCCCCAGCCTTGACAGGGATGACTGAGAGCTGCAGGCAGCACTGAGAAGTCCCAAAAGAGGGGCTACAGCCCCCCCTACCATCCGGCTGAATCTGTGCTTGTCTTAAAGCATGAACAGATGTACAAACAAAGCCATAAATTAAACCACAGACAATGCTTTAACATTCACGCTCCCCTCTCCCTCACTGCCCACAGGAGAGAGTGTTGCCTCCCAGGGGTGAATGGTCTCCTACATCTGGCCTTTTCCGTCCACTTTTTTGTGTTTTCACTGTCCTACAGCTGGATCAGTAACCCAGGAGAGCAACACGCACCTGCCCGGGTTCTGTCCCCTAGGGGACTGTGACCTTTCAGGGCTGGGGTACATGGACACTGGAAGTCAGGATGGGGATGTGGCTGAGGCTCACGGGGCACAGGTGAGGTAACTGCAGTCCTGGCTCGTGGTGGAGCAATACTGGATCTCTGGCACTACAGAAAGGCCAAAGCGATGATGCTCCTGCTGTCACTGCCACAGCTCTTACCTAACGTGAGACATGTCTGAAATGCACTTCTGTGTCAAAATTTCAATAAATCTTTTCACTCTGAAGGCAAGGGTCTTGCCAGAAATTGGTACCCATTTCTGAAGCATCTGGAAAAGACCTGAGTGCTAAAAATAAATCCTCTTGAACAAACTTCTGAAACGTGGGCTCTGCCAAGCTACCCTTGGCAAGCTAAGGGACTCCAAATCTCTACTCACTACTGAAAACTGCATTCTTGATGCAGTCCAGGGTATTTTAAGGCAGAAAACCAATTGAAACAGCAGCTCCACAACCTGCAAAAACAATCGACTGTGACTCTTTAGAGAGAGAATATCTGAGGGAAGGGTTAAATCTGTTTTCATGCCTTTTTAAAATAATTATTTGTTGTCACCGTGAAGAGTGACTGATAATAATAATTACAGCTCAAGTGTACTGTTCAGTTGCTTCCTGTCAGAGGGGCTAAGAGCAAATCAGCTAGTCCAGGCTTTTTTGAGCTCATAATTAGGTCCCTACCATCATATTCCTTCTTTTCTTACAGAAAGGGGGAAAACTGCTTTCTGAAGTATCAGAGAGAGTTTTATCTAATAATAGAAGCTTGCTCTTGAGTGATGTTTGAAATCCATGGGGGAGGGGAGAGAATGAAGCAAACAAGGGCAAGATTTATCCCGCAGCAGCTATGCATTGTAATTTCTTTCTCTGGATTTTTTCCTAGTTGCCTTATAATGTTTTAAAGAGAGCTATAAAAATGGTGCTTAGTTTAATACTGTGCAGAGCTCAGCTAAATCTCTTCCCTGATCATGTCACCTTTTCATTCAGTGACTCCACGTCTTTGCTCTCAGTCTCCATCTATCTGGTCTGTTTAACCTACAGAGGTTTTGAGACAACTACACATAGTACATGGAGACTGCTCTTAACTGGGTCTCAAATATATTATTACAATAGGCTGTGGAGATGCTGATTAGGGAGCTGAACCCTGCAAACACACACAGCCAAGTGAAGTGAACACAAGGAGTGGAGAAAGAGCACAAGCAGATACCCACGGAGAAGGAAGAACAGATGATGTTTTGGTGAGCTCCATAGTGAAGTTATGGCAGTGTGGGAGAAATGGCTGTGTTATAACTCAGCTTTAATGGAAAAAGCCTATGGAATATTTTCTCTACTGATATTAAAAACAGGTCTGAGAAAAAACTTCACTGTGAGGGTGGTGAGGCCCTGGCACAGGTTGCCCAGGAAAGCTGTGGCTGTCCCATCTCTGGAAGTGCCCAAGGCCAGGTTGAACAGGGCTTGGAGCAACCTGGTCTGGTGGAAGGTGTCCCTACCCATGGTAGGGGAACGGAACAAGATGGTTTTTAAGGTCCCTTCTAGCCCAAACCATTCTATGATTCTGTGTAAAGAAAACACCAAAGCATGTGAAATTATCTGCTTTGGGGTGGGGTTTTTTGTCCATCTGAAGTCTCAGACTATTTCCAAAGAAAGATGTTCAGCAGTGTGAACATCAGACCCTTGAAAAATACATGGAGATCCTACAGCACGAGCTTCCCCCCAGGACACTGGTGCAAGAGCGGGTGGTTTTATGGTCATCACATGAATGCAAGACTAATCTTGAGAAGAATTTTGCAAAATGCCTGGTGGACATGTAGACAATAAGGGAGTGTCTGCAATGACAATGGAAAGCACTTTCCCTAATGGGAAACATCCTTATTATTCATACCATGCCCATGCACCGTGTGGTTCTCTGGGTGGTGAAATGTAGGGTGGATCCAAGATCCTGAGAGCAGCTGATCCAAGTTATCTAATTGCTGCTAATGTTTTTCTCCTTGGTGGGCACAGGAAACTTGTGTAATGAAAAACAACATTAAAATAGCACCAGGATTCTGTCTTAGGGTACCAAGAGAAAGCAGCACTGGTGTTCCTGAATTAGGGATGCCAACCACCTCAGCTCCCCAGCCAGCTCTCCCTGAACAGTTTGTACAGTATCTGCAACAATACTAACAAATGCAATTAGGATGAATCACGTAACAAGGATGAATCAAGGGTACAAAGGGGATCAGGCTGCTCAATAAAAACCTAAAACTAAAACCATCCACTGCATCCCTTTCAGAGCTGAAATGGTTTGACCATAGAAGCACAGAATCGTAGAATGATTTGGGTTGGAAGGAAACTTAAAGATCATCCAGGTCCGACTCCCCTGTCATGGGCAGGGACACCTTCCACAAGACCAGGTTGCTCAGGGTTGAGGCATTCACACCATAATACATTGAAATACAGTTCTTTGGTCCAACACTGGAGCTGTGACTATGGAAGACTTTCTTATTTTTAATAGTAGCCATGCATAAATTCTCTTGGAAGGGCTCATCACATAACACAATCTGAGCATCCGTCTGGTGTAACACCAAGTTTGCACCAGCGACTTCTGTTCAAGGCAAATGGCACCCGATGAGGGGAAGTTCTCAGCTGGGTATATTAGAGTTTGGCTGGACAAGTAAGGCACTCTCAATGCTTATTCCTCTCTGGCAGATTTGTCTGAGTACCCAAGGCCCACCTTTAGGCTTGAATCCAAAGCCTGTTTGCAGCTATCAGGGTGCATTAACACTTTCAGAGAAGCACTGATCCAAGTCCCTTTTGCAAACCAGACTCTAGTGGTGGTGATAAACCACCATGTCTATGCTAAGAGACCTGTATAACTTGAGTCTGGGAGCTCTACAGTAGAAGTGTCCAATCACGCCCGGTGAAATCATGCCTTAGCACTTAACTCATTTGGCAGAGGAGGACAGGTCACTGGTCTGAGCACATATCCTGAAACTGCCTTAGCACTGCTATTGTGCAACACAATCAATGCTAAGGCCACACTGGCAGCAAGAAATATGGAGAGACAACGTGCACAACCCCACTGCTTTGTCCCCTTTTACCCTGGTAGCAAACACACCTACCAGGAGCTGCCACTGCTGAGTGCCTTCCTGCAGGAAGGGGAGGAAAAGGGAATGGACACTTATGGCAAAACCAAGAAGCCAGACATTCTGTTCAAAGCTACCTGCTTTTGTTGTGGACATGGGAAAACCTAAACCAGCAGACAGCTAGGAGACAAACCATAAAGGAAATGTTAATGTCTTTTCCCAGAATTCCTCTCTGTACTGGTGGGCAGATTCTGAGGAAAGCATTGGTTTACCTCCGTCACTTTACATTTGTCTGATGCAGTCACATAAATGCTGTTGTTCCCATTTTAGAATATGCATTAGTTGATTTTTAAGTACCAGGCCAGTAGCCCCCAAGGGTGTGCTAGAAAGAACCAACCAACCAATTTCACAGCAAATAATTTATTCCACAAATATTGCTTCCCTTCCCAGCTCCTGAATTGGTTCTGGATGGTTCACAAAATTCTGAGATTTATTTGTTATTCAGAATTGCTTATAAATTTCTTCCATGAATAATGAAATTGGGCTGGAGATTGTTCACTAACAGCCTTTTGTGAACAGTTGTAATTCACTATACAAAATTCATGTTGTGATTTGATATGTTAGCTATGTGATATTGTCTCCAACTGGATGAATTATATAGCTCACCAGGGAGTGTGGCACGTATTGTGATTGTAAAAGTCTTGATTGGCCATTTCTAGGCAAAGTGGAGAAAATAATCTAAGTGTGGATGTTTGTTAGTGGCAGGTATGTTTCTCAATCCACTTACCCTGACATAATTGGGAGATTGCTTCACTCATGTCAGCAGAAACCCTGTCTGTAAAACAGGTAAAAAAGGTATTACAGTCAGTGTTTCTGAAATAATACAGTCTCTGGGGGCTTCCCAGCTGGCATCTGGTTGCAGATAAAAATGACAGAAGAAGGAGAACACTCTTTTAACCATTTTTTCATATCATTTAGATGGGATTTTTCCCAGCAAACCTGGTGTACTTTTGTGTTTGTGAGTCAACAGAAACTCGAGCTGCTGTTTGCTTTGTAGAGGTAAAGGCAGTAACTGAGCATTTTGTTCCAATTGCAGTGTTAGCTCCAGGTGAAGAGGAAGAACAAACATTGGATTAAACTACTCCCTGCCTTAAAATCCTGCCTCAAGTTCACAGCTGGGCTTCTTTACCCCACTCTGCCTTGTCCCCCTCCCCTCTGCTATTATCTGACTTTCCCCCAGCCTGTCATTTCCCATCCACATCCTCTCCAGCTCGGCTGTTCTGCCTCTGCAGCCTCAGGACAGGCAACCAGAAATGACAGGGATCAGCATCTTTCCTCCCCTGCACGCAGGGCTGCATCTCCCTGAGCCTGGCAACAGAGGATCCAGGGCAAAAACTGAGACCCTGCTGGTTCTGCAATGTTTTTTAACCTCTTAAGCGGGATCAAAACCAAACTCCTCAAATTAAAGAGTGCAATAGCCCTACAGTGCCTCCTCCTATTGCCTAAAGGTGGTGACAAAACCACCCTAAGGAGAGGGTGGTGGGACCAGGCAAACATCACTCTATTTCCCACAGCAAAGACTGGTCATCTCTTCCTCCTTTTTTGTTTGTGCAGGTGGCTTTTTTTTTTTTTTTCTGAAACAATTTGATTCAATTGACTTTTTAAATTGCATTTATTTTATTTGTCACTAGGGTATAGGGCAGCCCAAGGTGAGAAGACGATAAAGCACAGCCATGCTTTCTAAATCCAACAAACTCAATTCCCATGTCAGGAATATTGAACACTGAGGCTCTGTAAGCAGCAGCACACACACACAAACAGATAAAGGTCCATTATAACTTCCCAAACGTCTCCTGGTCCTCCCATAGTGTTTATATCACCAGATACCTTCACTATGAACACACCAAAAGGTCTCCCATTCCCAGATCTCTTCCCTAATTCGGAATGTAGGGAGAGGAGGCAGCGCTGGGCTCTCTGTGCATGCACAAACAGGCTCATCTGAATGCTGAGAGCTCTGCACAGCCATGTTCACTCCTCCAGTGCATCCCCACTCTGCATGTTTATGATCCCTCCCTCTCCCATTCAGAGGTACAAAAGCATTTGTTGTGTTTTTTGTCTAAGACAATGATGCAAATTTTAGAAAAACACCTTTACAAATGAGAAAAAATCCAAGAGGACTTTTCCACAAAAATTATGTGGGGGTGGGAAATGCTACTTTTAATTTGACAAATCTTTTTTCATTTTGGGTGGGATTTTTTGGTTTTTTTTTTTGTTTCGTTTCCCTCCCTTGCTAATGAAATTCCTAAAGATAAGATGGGTTGTTGTTGCCATAGAAACTTGGCGCTGGCAGAAACTAAGACTGCAGATTTATTCATGCGGCTTGTTAGTCAAACTTGATGCAATAACACAGAATTAATATTTCGGTCTCATCAAGATCTTGCAGCTTTTGCTTCTCTGCAGAACCTGTGAGTAGAGGGAAATGCTAAACTCTGCACTGCTGCACTAAATCCCTCGGTCCTCTCCGGACACCACACCAAGGGCAGCTCTGCTTTATGTGCTGCTGGGGTGCCATGGCAGGAGCAGGCCTGAATGGTGACTGCAGGAAATTTGTCCTGGTTTGCTTTCCAAATTCCCTAGGATGAAACTGGCAGAGAACCGATTCTGCCATTCAGAGGCATCTTAATGAACAAAGGGTCTTAACCCTCTGGTAACTCGTACAGTGTATTTTCTGTTCTCAGTAACATGCACTGGGCAATTACTGGTGGATGCATCATTGGATAAATAAATATTGATCCTCCTGGTGACAAACAGAGAAACTGGTGCAGAGGACAGATGAATTTGCTGTGCCTATGACAACTCCAGATCCATCCCACAGAGCAGAAAAGGGGGTGACATTTAAGATCATTCTTTAACTCTGTGTGCATCTTACTCCTTGAGCTTTACTTTTTGATGATGGGATCCAGCTCTGATTGTAAGACACAAAAATTGTATCTCTGTATGTTTCCCCTTCAAATGTCACTCATGTTTGCTTTTACACGGTTTTTCCAAACAAAGATGTAACACCATAAATAGGATTATAACTGTAGGAGAGGAAATAGGCAGCAGTAGCAAAGTCCTAAGGGGTTCGAAAGAGGAAATCTCTTGACCATGAAGTCTGCTCTTAGAGTTTAGGCTACTTATGGTTGTTGGGCACAAAGTCCAAGAGACACTGTGAGTCTCAAGACACTTCTTTATTGCCTCCCATATATGAATGACCCAAACAGCACAAATCTGTGACTAGAACTGCTTAGTGGTGAGTCAGAAGTGCTGCTCCACTACAGGTCAACACAGAGACTTGCTTGGCCAACTCATAAAGGAGCTGGGCCTTTGAAGGATGAAGGCTCTACTCGCATCCCACAGACTGTGAAAGAAATAGGTGTTTTGAAATGTTCTTCTTGTTTTAAGCTTGATGATCTCAAATTTGGGTTTTATATGATGAAGTTTAACTCTCTTAGATTCTCCCCAGGCACCCTTGTGTACTTTTCAGTACAACACACCCGGCAGCCAAACAACACAGGGCAACAGAGAGCAAGGGAAGACACAGTGACTTGAGGTAGTGGTTCAGCTGATGGTCTTCAGCCAGGATAGAAACTATCCAAAGTCACTACTCTTATCCCAAGCCCATCCAGACTCAAGCTTACCGCAGATATCTCAACAGCTCAGAGGATTCTGGAGGAAACCAAAAGGGGTAAGCATCACACCAAGGAAATGGAGAAAGGGCACCTGTACTCCAGCAGCACCTGAATATCCCTGTGTGTGCATGGCTGTGCTTACACAGACCCCCCTACACAGACTATTTTGCCCTTTCACAAAAGGCAAACTACAGCCACCGTCTGCCTGACTGTGTATGAGGATAGAAAAGGGCACACTAAAGGGACTAGAAAAACTGGCTTTGAATCGTAAGAGTTGAAGAATATTAATGCTCACATGGGATTTGAATTGTGGAGGATTAAACTGATGTAACTGGACCTGTATTTTTTTTTTTTTTAAAAATATGTATTTCTGTCACAGGATTAACAGTTTAAATCCCTCACCAGCCTCTCCTTGTTATCATTCTTCTCAAGGAAGTGGTTTTTTCTCTCTGAGATAAGTGGGTGCATTCTTTTTAAAGGTGCAGAACCTCCTGGAGGATTATTTGCTCTATGGAGAACTCAAAACAAGTAGGTGCAAGATGCCCCCCATTTTCAAAGACTGGCAGGGCCATCTGAGAGGGGCTCAGCCCCCACCATCCCTCTCCCAGAAGTGCTTCAGTACCAGATATCCCTCCTTCACATCAATTGATATGTTAGTGAATTCAAATCTGAAATCAATAAACCTCTGAAAGGAAAGTCTTTTATTTATAACTGTTCAGCTCTCACATTACTCAGGATACTTCAGAATCAGTCAAACTAGGCAAGATTTTCTGCTTCTCTATTTCACTGCAGTTCCTAGAGGTGCAAATCTGTGCAGCATCTGCCCTGTAATCATTAGTAAAATAAATTAGAATGCTTGAAGGAGCAGCCTGATTAGGAAGTGAAGTGATCACTAGCAACTATTGTCAATGTTGTGTGCTTTGTTCCACTTACAAGGCTAATTACTGTAACAAAGTGGATCATTTTAAATGGAAATTCTGGATGACTCTCAATGCAAATGCTCGTGATTTTTTTTTCCTGGATGCATCACAACTCTCATACGGGAAACAAAGGACAATAGAAATTATCAAAACACAACTAAATTGAAGAAACTATTCAATAGACTTTTGTTAAAGCTCATTAAAAATGTTTATTTATCCTCCTTCTTTTCGAATGCTGTGTCTGAGGTCCCCTATCAAACCCCACCATCTCTACTTCTCTTTGCAAAATAACATGAGCCTGTTATACTTTCTGACTTCATCCCAAGGAACTCAGTCCACCTTCCAGGGGAATCACTGGCTGACCTCCCACTATTCTCAGTGCTGTGGGGATGAGCAGAAATTCTCACTCAGTCACATTCTTGACCTGTAACACACGTGCACCCTTACTCAGCAATGCTCTGGAGCCTTGAGGCTGGACTGAAGGAAAAGCTGTGAGTTAATCATGTGTCCGAGCCTTTGGCACAGTGAGCCTAAAACCCATCTTGCCTGGAATAACCACCTGACCCTGGGCACTGTCCTGGTCCTGATTGCAAGGACTGAGCTCATGGCTCAGTGAAGTGACAGCTGGGAACGTGAAGAGTCTGCAGGATTCAGCCAAATGCTGCCTTGTGATCTTGATTCACAAATGCTTTTTGAGGCAGGGAAGAATTCTAATAGGGAAGATGAAGGAGAAATACAGTTTCCAAGAAGACATTCTGAGCACATGTTAATCTTGAGTGGTCTTTGGTATACTGTGATCCTCACCATCCACTGTAAAACTGGAGCATGTTGATACCAGGGCATGGGCTTAGAGAAAACTCTTTTCATTTTACTAAATCCCTCCTCACCTACTCACTCATTTCTAGATGGGAAATGGAAGAGAAAAGTAGTCTGTACATTTAGACAATATATGAGAAAGCTGTGAAATCATTCCCTGCCAAGGCAAAACCAGTTTCCGACATTCCCTTTTTCCTCTGCTGTATTTACTCCTGATTTGAGTTATAATGTTTACTCATAGGAAAAGCACCTTGGAAAAACTGCAGAAGTATTACTCTGCATAGCAAATTTTGGCAGGCTTAGACTGACAGCTGTTTATTCTTTCAGTGAATACCACATATCTGGGGAGAATAGCAAATCACAACAAGCACAGCAAAGCCACCACCTAGGACCAGTTCTCTGCTAGGCGGGGTTCAAAGCACACAGATTAGACACAGGTTCACATTCCCACAGTTAGTTTCTCTGGATTTTAACATAACACCGTAGGTTTCCTTTCATAACCCTTCTGAACTGCTAGATTTATTTTTTTTGTGAGAACCAAGGGTAGCCAAGAGGGTTGCAATTAGTCTCACCACTGTCTGCCCCAACAAAAGCCTTCCTTTGTGCAACAGATACATCCATTGCCATTGCTGTCAGAGCTGGGAAAGTGGCATCTAAGAGGCCTGATCTGAAACCAAAGAGCAGCAAAAAAGCAAACATATTTCTTGTAGAGGGTACGGGCAGACATCCCAAGTCTATTGCTTTAGATGTTCCACTACTGCTTTTAGAAATCATCTGCACGTACACACAGGGTTCAATCCATCCTCAGTTCATCAGATGTGCTGCAAATGCTCAGATCAATTGTGCCTGCACAGCAAGTCTGCTTGAAACCTATTGGTCTTACTCTTTTTTAGGAGGTGCCAACTCGGTTTGTCCATGTGTAATTGGATAGAGCTGAAACAAAATAGCTGACTTGGACTATTTCATCCCAGGCAGTTCTGTCTTTATAAAAGGGAAAAGAAAAGAGGAGGAAGCATTAAACTTTATCTTATCTGTACAGTGTCAGACACTTTCAGGCCACCAGTGTAGTGGTGTCAATGGTATTTTACTGGTCTGAGTATTATGTCAAACCAGTAAATGAGGAACAGTTATTGTGATCCCTGTCATTATGTGCTGAAAAACCAGTGTAAGTGGGATGAGAGTCAGGCTGGTTGTGCTGGCAGAAATGAAAACAAATGTTTGTAATAAATTGCAGCTTCCACTGATGTTGCTTTCAGTGATGGTACAAAATGAATGCAACTCATACACCACGGGCAGAAGTGTGGAGCAAAGCAAGGGCATGAAGGGCAATCACCAAAATGCATGATTGGCTTTTCAGAGCTTTTTGACATCTCTGTAAATCCACTAACTTGAATAGAGTTACCTAAGGCAACCGAGGATGGAAGGAGGAAACATTTTTGTGCTTTGAAAATCAGTAAATGAAAAGTATTGGGGGGCAGGGGGGGGGAACCCAAAACATAAATTCAAGAGAAGTCAAACTCCTTGTCTTTCCTAGACAAGATCAATAAGACACCCGTTGCAGGTGTGTCTCCCTTATACACTACCAGAATCATTAATACCCTGTCCCCTCACTGGGGTGAATTAGTTGTGTTTCTACCAAATGAGTGGTTTCTAAAGAGACTGAGGGTAAAGAAAACTAGGGAGCGTTAAACCTAGGAAAAAGGTCAATATGCTTTTGTCCTAAGCCAAATATTTGCTATTCTCAATAAAATATTAGTCTGCCAGAATTTGTCCTGGGTAAAACTGTAGAAGCCACTGGGACACTGAGGAAAAATCCTCTTTTTAAATTCACCTGTGGGACTATGTTGAGCCAAGTGTGTATTCTGCTGGGCTCTGCCTAATTGAATCAGGGGAGAAAAGCGCTAGCCCAAATCAATCAAAAAGATGGTTTAGGATGATATCTTACTCCTGTTCACCATTTCATCCATCATTTACAGCTCCGTACAGTGATCCTACCAATATAGCACAGAGATTTTCCTCATATCTTCTGGCCCTCAAGAACTGAGAAGTACAAGACACCCAAGGCTTAAAAACTATGTGGAGTTAGTACATATATCTTGATGTTTTTTGATTTTTTTTTTAAGAGAGCAAGAGTTCATGTGATTTGCTGCTGCTCCTTGGCCATAGCTTTCACAGTCCTGCAGACTTCACAGTAGGAAACTCAGAAGACTAAAATCATACAGAGCTCAGCGTAGCCTCCTGACAGGAAGAAGCACACTCTGAATCCCACCAGTGAGCAGAAAAAAAATCACTGCCAGACACAAATCAACATTTCAGTGCCAGTGCCATGACCATTGCAGTGGATAATACAAAGTCACCATGACCTCAGGCAGATCCCTCTGGGATATGTGGCTGTATTGTTGCTCAAGGTAATTAGCTGACATGTTTTAGCAGTGATCCAAACAGCGTTTCCTCCTTGTGGCACTGATTCAGTAGCTCAGGGAAGCTTGTTTTGTCACAGACTATTCTGCCATGACCTGCAAAGGTGCTTGTTACAGGGAAATGAAAAGGTCACAAATATTCCCCCTACATCACCAAGGAGATGTGAAAGTAAGTGCTGCTGTTTAACTGAGCAAAGTGGGGTGGGCGGCACTGAACACTTGACAACATTATCAGCACTGCTGAGGAGGGGAATGGGTGGACAGGTGAGCCCTGGGGTGGGAACCTGCCAACTTCTCACTTAATCTTCAGATTTCACGTCCCTTTCAGCCAACAGGCAGCAGCCAAGGGGCTCAGCGGTTTCAGAAAGCTAATTATTCTGGAAGGCACCTTTCTAATCATTTGACATAAAGCCTGTGATGCATGTTGAGGATAATTATCACTTGCTCTCTGTCCTTAAATGTCTCTCACAAATGTCAGCCCTGTCAGATGAAGAAGAGGTGCTGAGAATCCCTGGATCAAAATGCACCGGGAAAGAAGCAGCCATTTCCATGTCTGTGAGAATAGCGCATAATAAAGCATTCTGTTTGTGCAGGGATATTTTTAGGTTTCAGAATTATGTAAATTGTTCTCCTAAATTACACACAGCCCTGTGATAGCAGCTAGTAGCAGTTGCAGCTGTCAGTGTCATATGGTGTTGAGCACCCAGCAAGTTGCAGGAGCGAGCCTGGAAATGGTTCTGAGCATCAAATATCTGCTAATGGACAGGCAAGTCACATCCAGTGCTGATGGGCCTGATATAGGAAGGGAGAGCACTGAAAATGGGTCTCTCCACTGATGTCTTTCCATGGAACTTCTCACGGCTGATGTTATTCCACTTGCTGCTTCTCTGTGACTGAAGGGGTTTTGGATGCCATTACCAATAAAAACTAGATTGAACAGTTTTATTATCAAGGTCAACAGTGCCATTAAAATACTTCCAGACATCAATCCTGCTCTCCTAATGGAAAGCAACACAAAATAAATTAGCTGACTGTTTAACCACTTGGTAGAGATGCAGGAGAAGGACTGGACAGAGTGGCAGGTTTATTTCATCTGCTTTTTTTAGGAGGCAAACCTTTGGAGGGTATAAGTCTGTCTGTCCTACAGACAGTGCTGTGGGACCCCAAGCAGCAAAGAAATGCTACATAATTTTGCTGAACAAATTGGCTGAAATGTCTTTTTCATAGGACCGATGGGGCTGCACTCTTGAAGGAACTGCCTGGTGTTTGACTCCAAAACTGAAGTTCTTGTACATGGCTAGAGTACATTAATGGGATCTGCCTTGCTCTACCTGGACCTGCAAAGCATTGGCATGGGCCAATGGTTCCTCACTATTGACTTGCCCAAATTCACACTGAAAGGCTGTGGCTGAGCTGAGAACCCAGACTTCCCAAGTGCCAGTCCACTGTTTAAGAGCTGATGGTGAAGGGAAAGTTTGTTTGCAATTAGCCAAAGTTCCCTGGTTTACAAAAACAGAGTCACTGTTCTACCCTCATGGCAATCACTCTATTTTCTATTCATAAAACCTTCTTTATTACTGGCCTATATTAAAAGAAAACCACAGTGAAAGAACAGATGCAAACCATGATAGAAGATTAGCATTAGAGGTGATCCTGATAAAGGTTTAATTCCCAAGAGCTCAGATTTATGTCTCCTTGTATGATGGTTTCCCCCATCCACCCCTTTTTTTTCCTATTAAAAAAAAAAGTTCCTTTTCTGATTAAAACAGCTTGACTGACTGTAGGTTCCTGTAAAATCTCTCAGTCTGAGAGCCCTGAGGTCTGAGCCTGACTATTTTAAGCCACTGGAATGCTCTTCAGGCTTATCCTTGTTCTTCTGGAATAACAGCATCATAATGACCAGGCTTACAGAACTCATGAGCTCAAGACTGGTGAGTTCTGGCTGGGACTGAGCTTCACTCCCTGAGCAGGGAAGAAGGGATTGGAGCACTGAAGGTCTGGAGAGGCAGTAGGAGAGCTGAGGAATGACACCCCACAGCAGCTTCAGCTGTTGGCTCATTCCTTACTCATGGGTTTATCTGATCATGGCTCTTAACACAGGTTTTATTCATGTTGTTATCCAATTCTCAGCCATAAGCAATGAAAATCAGTTACCTTATTTATTTTTTGCTCTACAAAACCAGAAAAACCAGCAGCCAAAAACAGACAATGGAAGAGAAACGGATGTAAATCAACAGGAAATATTTTAAGGGAGCAGAGAGAGCACTATAACTGGGTAAACATGGGCTAGAGGGTCAGCAGCAGCAGATGTTAGGAATGAATGGGATAAAAAACAATGGTTCGGGAGGGATGGGCAGGTTGTCACGATAAATCTTGTGGATCATTTACTAAATTCTGTTTACAGTGTAAACATTTTGTTCAAGGGCTGCCCAAAAGATTTAAGAGAACTGTGTAAAAATGTTCTCTGCTCTATAAAATGCTACTGCTTTGCCTTTCTTGTCTGGATAGCAAAATAAATGATAGCTACAAAAATACTGTTGCAACTCACACCACACATCATTTTTCAATTGTTGAAACAACTGATCTGTATATTTCTCTTTTTTTTTGTGGTGGAAAGAAATTAAAGGGAGGGGGAAACAACACTTTGGAGGGTCCCAAAGTGCTGTGACAAAGGGTGCCACTTGGGATTTTCTTGCCTAGTTCTGTGCTTAATTGTATGAAGATGCCTAAATGCATCATGTGGTTGCAAAGCTCATTAGCAAAATTAATTCACTGTGCTCTATTCATATGTTACAATCCTGACAAAAAGCCATGGAGCATTTTGCATCTGTAGCTATTTGAAAATGAAGTCACTCTTGAAATACTTTTTCTGGTTGATTTTAGTAGAGTATAAATCACACGTTTATGAAAACCACAGATTCTCCCTGTGGTAGGATCTTCCACATAACACCATTCATATACCCAAAGAATGAAGACCAAAGGGGCAAACCAGAAGCCTTATTAGCCTAAACTTTAGTTCAAAGACATACATGGCTTTGCTATGGTAACTGATTTGCATGGAGACATTAGATTTTACACTGGTTAGGAGTGTGAAGCCCCAACTTCCCATACCCATGTGTTTTTTAACCATATGCAAGTCAGACAGATGTCCATGGTCTGCTGAAATGAACCACATGGTGCCCTAGATGGAAGAAGTCAGCTGAAAATCACTGATGGATCCAGGCTTTCCTTCCTCGGCAGCAGGACATGTGCCTGTGAGCTGACAAAACCACGTGGCTGTCACATCTTGTGGGACTGGGATGCAAGATTCACCAAATCAACATTTGCAAACAATAGAAACTCCTCTGCAAAGGGTTGGGGATAACTAGAGTTTTGCTATTGATTGGAGAGATAACAAAAATAGAGGTGGAGATTAATAAAACCTCTCCTGCCGTGTTAAGTAGGAATCTAGTCAGCAATTCAGAACACTCCTTATCTCAATCAAAATAGCTTTTTTTGTTTACAGTCTAAGATTTTAGCCATATCTTCACTGACAAGGTAACTTTTTAATTTGGAAGCTCAACTTCATCCAATCGAGCCTGTAATATAAAAGAAGGCACTGAGTTCTGGTGTGTGGTGCTACACAAACATATTTCTTCAGGATGGACTACCCTAAACTGTCAATGGATTGAGATCTCATTCTGTGAGATTCAACAGGGCATTTGCTCCAGAGCCATTAATGGGCTCTTGTGCAAGACACTCCTCCTGCACTTAATTAGCTATTTGTGTGGGCATTTGTTTATCTACAGACATGAAGCGACAGCCAGACCCCCAGATGACATAAATGAATCCAACTCACTTTTTAACAGTGGAAGATCAAGCCCAGAACTCCAAGATGCAGATAGCAAACTCCCAGCTCATGGGTGGTTCCCAACTCTTTGCTGTCGTTCTCCTGCTTCATGCAGTTTTGTGATCTAATTGCTTTTTCAGGCATTTTTGTTTTAGGGATATTTCTTTTTTCCTTCTAACAACTCAAATTGCTCTGGGAAGAGTCAGTTGTCATGACTCCCTGCTTTTAAGGCTGCTGCTGCCACGTTGCCTGACAATAAGAGGAACAGAGGACCAAAGGAGACAGGGGAAAAAAGCCTAATTATAGCCCAGACTGCCTTTCTCTCTCTAAGGTGAAGGGAATGTAAATTATAATTCCTGGATACAAAATCAAATAGAATTACTTATCTCTTGAAATCCCCACTGATCTGGCCAGTGCACAGTTAAGCAACCAACCTGCTGCCTCATTATTCCAATGACATACTGCTGCAGGAGAAACTCCCAGGCAGAGCAATAAACTAGCAAAAATACAGGACATGGCTCACGATTTTCCTCCACTCTCTTTTCCAGGTAGCTTTCCATATTTCTCTTTCAATTGAAAACAGATCTGTGGCACCTTTTCCCTGGATCCTGGACAAATTTTCTAGGGAGAAATATGACCAAACAACCCTTGGAACAGCAGGGAATGGAGAAACTAGAACATAGCGAGACTGCAGTAGGGAAAGCCTGCATTAGGATTACTGGTTCCTTAAGCAGATTATTTTCTGGAGAGAACTGGAGACTCCCAGTACTTTTGTTGTCTTTTAGACATAGAGATCTCTGAAATTTTGATGGAGTCCCCTTTGCTACATAGAGAAGAAGGGTCAATATTGTACATGATTTGCTCATGTGATGGAAAAAAATCCATTGCTTATCTAAGTCTCTCACTGCGCCATCAATTTATAAATGTATTTGGCTGGCTGAAGAAACAGGGAGGTGCTCATGGCAATAAGAAAAATGGCCACACACTTCTTATTTCTCTTTAAGCCAGCTGGGCATAGGAACAACTTAAAGGACTAGGAGAGTCCAGGCTGGAAAAAGGTAATTGAGGATGATACAAGGGGTCTGAAGACGAACCGGACACACACATTTATCAAAGCCCCATGCCTTTGTCCTTCTAATGTTTGCAGCTGGGTGTGCAAGCTCTGGTGGGACCCAAGAAAAAGGCTGACATTAGGGCAGCTTGGTGTGAGGGAGAAAATCCCATGGCCACATTTGCCAGAGCTCCAAGAGAAAGCACTCTCCAGGGGAGCTCTGATTTAGACCTTATGGAATGCATTAGCAAGTGGTTGGGAAAATCAGAAGACGGCACACACTGCAATGGATTTCGTGACATTCCTATTGCAGGGTTGAGAACAAGGCACCGAAGGATTCAGTGTATCATAAACTGTAAACATGAAATACAGCAGGGGAGCTGCAGCCTCAAAACACAAAACAACCCTCCCTGTGAGCATTCAGTCACACTTTCAAAGCCACAAAAAAAACTAAATCTCCTCTACAGCCACAGCTTACAAATTCAAGGAGGGATGAGGGAGTGTGCACCCCAGTTATTCCCAGCCTGTCTGGTGGAAGCAGGTTAGTGTTTGCCAGATGCCATCTCCCCTCCACAGCCCTGCCCTCCACCCCATGCACAATATTAAATAAACCACCCACTGCAGCACCTGCCAGCCCACACCGAGCCCCACACCTCGAGGAAACTCCCCCTGCCTACTGCTCTGCACCCCCAAACCCTCTTTGCTGGTCCATTGTGATGGGAGTGATTTGTGTGATTTGTGTGAATTGAGCCCAGAATATTTATCTTAAATATCTCCACATGCTCAGCACTGCAGCTCTTTTTATGGGAGCAGATCCAGGGATTTAGAAGCAAATAAGCTTTTATGTTTTACCCTTCACAGGATATACTTTGGAGGCAAAAAAAACATTAAAAGACCACGAGAAAAAAGGTATGAGGTAACTATGGGCTTTCCCTCACCCCAGATTGCAAAGGATTTTCTTCATGAGGCACCTGCTGCACCTCCAGTCACCTGAAAAAAAAAAAAAGGATTTGCTGCTCTTACTCCTGCTGAGAAGATGCTCTGAATAGTGTGATTTCTCCTGGTTGGCCTGTGAGACACACACAGGCACATCTGAGAGCTAAACACGCCTATGCCTGTCCTTGGCCACCTGTCTGCACCTCTGCCCACTGCAAGATGTTACGCAGGGAATGATTAAACAGACCACACATGCTGACACGGACACGTATTGCTGGTCACACTCAAAGACATGTGCATTTGTGCAAAACAAAATTACTGAAGAAAGTAATAGTGATAAATATCTAGTAGCCCTGCTATATCCACGTTTCTCCCTGATTTCTTGCCTCTTCCTTTATTGCATAAGACACTTTCCCAGCAGCATTAACTGTTCCTCAGGAATCCCCTTGGCAGTTTAAACATGATGTGGCTCTAATATATTCTGAAAGAGGCTGTTCTGCAGAGCAAAATTGCAGGGAAAGATCTGATAGAACCAAGCAACCTATTTTTTTCCTCCTATCAGTCTCAGTCTTTTTATTTCCAGTTAGTACCTCAATGAAAACCTCAAAGAATTAAATTAATTAGCTTCTGGTAATGGAGATTATCATTTTATCTGCTTAACAGAATTCTACCCATACAAATGAGTTTCTGAACCAAAACTTCTTGGTCACAGTTTGAATGGGGCAGCAGAGTGTGAGGTGTGAAAATACCCACTGGTGCTCTGCCCATCAGAGGGTCAGAGACACCAAATCTATCCCTGAGGACAGCTTGGCCATGTAAGCCATCCGTTCAGCTCCAGGACCAAGAAATCACACAGCATCCTCAAATTCCCTTGCAAAGGATCAGAGTGAAGGAAGAAGACAGTCTAAAGTATTGACGCTGTGGAACAACAAATGTTTCTATGGAGACTTTTCAGTCACTTTCAAAGGAAGACAGAAATACTGTTTCTTTCCTGCTACTAAGCAAACTGTGGCTAGAGTTGGGGGGGTTGACACCTCTCGTGTTACCTCAGAGATGGAGCAGCCATGGTAACACAGTTGGTGTTTCTGAGGGGAAAAAAAAGGACATGCAACACTACACATCATCTCTCAAAGGCAAACAGGAAAACCACTCCTGTTAATGCAAAGCAGTCACCAGTCCGAGGAGCCTGGGCACTTGGCAGGGAGAAGGCTGGCCTTCTGGGTGTAATTCACTTGCACCATGCAACAAATACAAGCCAAGCCAAGTCACGCCTCCTTTTGTACATCCCATGATCTTCCTTTACTAGGAGCAAAACTCTACAGTTTGTTGCATCAGTGGTGGTGAGTGGATATAAAGGTCCTAAGTGTCTCAAAATGCTATTTTACAGCTCCCAAAACAAAGCAGTTGGGCAACTGAAGCACAGCTGCTACAATGCCTGTATACTTGCAGATCTTCACTGGACATATACCATTATGAGGCTTTTTACTCCCTCTGGCCTTTTGGTTGAAGCAACACTGCTCAGGGAGTATTTGTGTGTGCAGTGTGTGTATGGGTGGTGGTGAATGAGCATGTACCACCATTATGAAATGCAAGGAGAGGATGAAAGAGCAGGACAAAACCATCCAGAGAACAGGGATGGTTGCTCTGAGACTTCCCTTTCAAAGGCTGGAGTCAGTCCCACTCTGGGTCATTGCAACACAACTTGATGTGCAGAAGCTCCTAAACCTCCAGAAACCCCCAGGTGCTGCTGAAGAAGAAGAGAGAGCACAGGCAGACCTGCAGGCACAAGCAGAGGGGTGTGAACCTCCTATGAATGGAGACTAAAAACTGTCGAGGGCAGAGGACAGATCAGTGCAAATGGTTACCAGAGCCCTGTGAGAAAGGATGCTCACATGCACCTGAGGCTGACAGGACTGAAAGAGAGAGATAACTGTCTCACAAGGAGCAAAAGACTCTGAAAGTCCCCATCAGGTAAGTTCACACGTTCCTATACCTTACTGACACCTTTCTAGTACAGACAGGAGTTTGGCTTTCAAAGACAGGTTAGGTTTGACTTTGCCCAGCCCCACACAATTAAACGCACTAAGACAGAGAAACCCCTGCCAGGTATCAAACACTAGGTTTTGAAGCAGCATAACCTTAAAAACGAATCAGCCGACATTCCAATATGTCAGAAAAAGCATTTTCAGAGGGACTCCTGACCCCCACTTTCCTGCTACTGAAGCCCCTGTGAATAACACATCTGCAGTTCAGTGTGTTATTGCATTTTGTCTTGGTGGCAGAAACAAGACAGCCTACTCAGCCAATTTCTTACTTATTCCATGCTGCTAGAACATTTCATCTTAGAGACAACTACAGTTTCTCTATATGTCACCATAAGTTTATGTACATTAACCTTGTGCTAAATTCCAAAGGCTAGAAGCAACCACCTAAATCATGCTAATTAAGACAAATTACTGGAATGCTTTGAAGAACACTGGGAAATGCATTTTGCTGCATATCACAGTAATGGAAAAAAAGCTCAATTCCATAACACTATTAGCTTGCTTATTTCAGCCCTTTATTTTCTCTGGTCTGTTCTGGCTTCCAAAATCTCTTCCTCCAACTCAAGGATACAATTTAAATTAAATCCCCCAGCGAGGCCTCAAAGCAAGTCCATCCTAGCTAGAAGCTGATCATTTGGAAAAAGTTAATGGACCAAATTCATCCCCAGCTACAATACCTGAGTTCTGCAGAGCTGCGTCATGATGGACACAGCCCAGGTTTGAGTTGTGTTCTCCTTCATTTTCTGACCTCTGTGCTTCACTGGCATCATAAGTAGACTACAAAGAGGCAGAAGACAACCCACTGAGATGAAGACAACCCCCCACTGTCAGATTTGTTTCAGCTGGCTTCTTCGTGACCTCTCTGTGAGGGAATTTGATGGTGGGAAGAAGACAAGAATTCAGGAATGGTGCAATACCAGAACAAGCAATGCCCTACTGTTCTGTTTCCACTGCTTCAGGGATTTATAAAAAAATTACTTAACCTTAAATTTGTATGTGTGAATGTCCCCAGTAACGAGGTTCCATACGTAGGATCTTAGAAACACATATGGACCTACACCAATTCCATCTCTTCATGTTGTTAAGAAAAAGGAAACAATTTCCCATCCCCAGCCTACCTGAGAAGCCCATCACTCTAAAAACCTTAAATGAGGAGAGAGGAGCAGCATGAAAGGGGGCAATACCCCTCACCTTTACAGATGGAATTATAAACAGTAAGGCCTGAAGGAAATAAAGGGTCTCTGCAAGGAATCAGTGTGGGATTACCTGTACTGAGCAGAGCATATAGCAGAAATTAATTTTCTCCTAGGAAAGGGCCCAGTAATTATACTTATATGTCACCTTGTTCTCTTCGCCACATAATCATACTTGAAGTTGCTACTCTGGAAGCGAACTCCTCTCAGGGCCTCTATTTCTCAAATGATAGGAGAAACACCTATAAATTATCATCAGAAAGAAGATAATGGATGCTGACTGCTCCCTAAAAGTAATTTTTGAGTTTTCTTTTCTGAGCAGAAGCTAAACAGTGTCTACTGATATTCATTAAGCAGTCAGCATCCTCCTCTGAAGAGCTGACGTCAGTCTGCAGCCCAGGACCTGCAATTATCATCCCTTGCCATTGAAGTGGATGGCTGCCTAGTTACAGCACAATGTGGAGTCTGAAAGGATCTGCCTGACACCAGCTGCCCTCCCTCAGAAAGTTTAAAGTGGAAGGTAAAAAATGAGATCTAGACAAATCTACTAATTTTCGACCTTGGAAAAACTTTCACTGGGTCATGTTTCCCCCCTCCCCACGCCCCCACTGTGTCTATCCCTTCATTGCTTGCAGGAGGGAAAGTGAGTGATACAGTTAATTTAAAGTCAGTTTAGATAAGCATCTGACCTTCTGGATCTGTATGTAATCTCCAGACTTCAGGAGTATTTCAAAGCTGTGCTCATCAACACACAATGAAAAAGCAAAGCTTTTCTTCTGTCAGAAAAATCCCCAGCAAACCTCTTTGCTGTCATCAGTGGTGTCAGAATTGGAATGGAATTCCCAGGACCAGCCTGGTGGTGAAATGGCAAACAGGACACAGGGTGCTGGTAAGAAAGCTAAGGCAGCTTGTTCTGGGGGAGGGAGAACACCTAACACTGAACCCCAAAAACACTGTAGAGAGCAGCCCCCAGTCTGTGCTGTTAACTATGCTGCACCTCAGCTGGGCTGCAGAACTGGCTAGATCCATGTATTTTCCAGATTTCAGGGTGAGCATGCATAAGTCGAGGTGTGAGGGGAAGTTTGCTCAGCACTGTGCAGTAAAACCACACTCTAAAAATCCTCCATCATAACAATTAAAACTTCTGCTTCACAGAGTGCTTTCCCCCAGGATTTCTATGGAAAATTCTGTCCTTAAAACAGGTCTTTAAACCATAATCTGTCAAGATGGACACCCTGTGGAGGGTTATGTGAATGTGGGTCATACAATGGGACAAGAAGTTGCTCTTCACTGCAGGTAACAGGCAACACTGAGCCAGAGGACAGAGTGACAAGTGATGCTGGAGGAGAGACAAAGAGAGGACTGTGAAGGTGACCGTGTAAACACTGTTTTCCCATGTCTTCTGCCATTATGCGGCCAGAGCCAGGAACCTGAATCACATTTGGCACAGGATAAAAATGTCAGCCTCCATTTGTATGTGGATGGTATTCAGCCTGGCCTGCAAAATGAGCAAGTTGCACCAAAACAGGCTTGTAGGATGTAGCATTGAAAGATGACAAAATATATTGTTTTATAACTGCTGGGAGTGGGGGTTGGAGCTTTACATGCATACTGAATCAGAGGCTTGTGATGACTTTTACCTTACACCTTGCATGAGCTCACCCATCCTTCTTCTGTGACACTTTCCACTAACTATTCACATTTGTTTGATGAATATCTAAACTCTATCAGACATTCCTACTCTTGTTCCTTTCCAAGCCATCTTACTAACATTTGGTTGCTATTAACTTCAATAAATAATAGCCTGGTATTTGTATTCATAGCACTGAGCCATTCATCACATAAGCTTGGTTTTTGCTTGTTTTTGAGACAACTACAATTCTCCACCTGCTGCAATGACTTCATTACCTACCTATTCTACATTTTGCACTATTAGGTAGGCATGAATATAAACAAAAGTACAGCTTAGGGCGGAGGGGTGGTGTCTCCTTTTCTTCCTCTGGTTTCTCTTCCAGCAAACCCCATACACATCAATAAGAGTATCAGAAAATGCTGGAAAATTTTGTGGTAGAAATGAGGAAAACTAGTGATTGGTACCTACAGAGAAACAGAGATCCAGCTTCGAAGTTGTTTGTGTGCCTAATGCTGCAGGACTGCTTGCAAGGATGATCAAAGATACCTGAGCAATGGAAGTGCCAAAGGATGTCTAATGCTTAAGGAATCCCTCTGGACAGCTTATGGATGGTCCACAGTTTGATATATAGTGTCAGACAGATCCCCTGTGTTTTATACTCGGTAGAGATGACATGAATCACTTAATTCTCCATTGAAATTCAGGATCTGCTGGATGGAAGGCAGGATATAGATTTTCTTTCAGGGCATTTCATGAAAAGAAATAAAGAAGAACTCTATAAACCCCTGATATTACAGGTGGAACGTAACAATGCAGAATGCAGGCTGACTAGGACAACTTATTGCTGGAAATCATGCTATGGGAGACTCAATGGCTTTGCTTTGACAGGACCTTGGCTTCATAAATGAACCAGGGAGAAAGGTAGGAGGATGTGAAGAGATGCTGATTTTCTGGTACTGTGAGAACCAGGGTGTCTTTTACCCGGATTGGTCTGAGATCTGAAATTAGTTAGACTGGGGATGAGTCATCCTCTCACATCCTGTTGAGCTTCAGAAGGTCACTTAATTAGCCATGCAGTGACAGAAAGGCCTGTGGATGGGATTACTGCACACTACAGTAATCTACACACTACACATTACAGGTGTCTGGTCAGAGGGAAGCCACATTGGAGGTTCACTTTGGTAACAACCAGGCGTGAAAGTTCCTCTCCCGCACACCCAACCCCATCAAGAAGTTGCTTCTTAGGAGACCACATTGCTGAAAACGATTAGAGGAAGAGCAATTTTATTTCTTGGCAGGTTATTTTCAGCCTGGATCATTCCAGTGACCTGCTTCACAGCACATCCCTGTGTGAGGTTGTGCTGCCAAAAGCCAGGTGACAGTGAGGCACAGCACAGACGTGGGAACAGGCAGGTGCTCTGCTGTGCTGCTCCCTCATTTTCTGCACAGACTTACTTGTCCTTCCCTTTGCCATGGGTCACTTCCAGCTCTGCTCAGAGACACTTGACACTGGGAAAAGCAGTGGGGAGATGACAACCAGCTTGTGCTAATTCAGGTGTTCAGGCTGCTCCTCTGAATCAGAGCTGGGCACATGACTAAGCTTCCTGGGATGATTTATGCTGTCTCAAAGGGTATTCTGTGGAGACAGGATGTGTAATAGACTAGGGGGAGGTTGAGTTCAGTGTTTTGTAAAGAGATCGCCTGTGTCACAATTTGTATTGTGCTTGAACACTGCTAAGACATCTGAGAATAATTCAGGGAGTTGGAGAACTGCTGTGCCTGTCAGTTCCTGAAGAGTCGAGTCATGTTGTAGATCCAATCTCTAACTCGTATCAACAGCCCAAACAGATGAATTAGGCCAAGCTGATACTGAGCAGTTTCTGAGGGGGCATCCAACCTGAAGACATCATCCTCACGAAAGCAGAGATGTTCAGGCAGTTGCTTACTCCTGCTTTTCCTGCACAGCTCCCAGGGTGGCACAGCCTCCCTTTCAGGCTGCATTACACACAGCCAGCCTACAAGGGGACCGGGGAGATGGAGCAGTTTGCAGTGATGTCTGGTGTCATCTGATCCCAGAGACAGCAGCAGGGCAGGGACCAGCCCTGAAGGGCTGTGCTGTCTTCCTCAATTCACCCCAACCACTCACCAGGCCACAGATCTATACCAGCTTTATGGCTCGCCGTATCCTTGCAAGTGAGCCAGAGGGCTCCCTTTCTGTACCAGGCACTTCTGTTTCACCACAGAAGTTTGCTGTGATGTTCTGCAAACAAGAAAGCTGAGCTCCGGATACTCTTTCAATCCATTCCCTGATGCCTGGGAATTACCATAAATTACTTCCAGTGTGACTGTGAAGTGCAAGCACAAGCAGTTGACTGCAAATCCATGAAACAAGAGGCTCAAAAGCTTCTCATGGCAGAACTCTTCAAATGGAACAATCAAGGACTTTGTGCAAACACCACCACCCGCAGATCCCAGTCGTTCAGCCTGGGGTGTCAATCTGGCCAGCGAGGACCAGCCTGTTCATCTTGCCAGGGGACTTCTGCAGGCAGAATAACACTGAGTGGAAATGGCTGAGCCATGAGAGCTGCGAGGGCCACAGGGTGCCCCCAAGTCACATTCCCTTTCCCAGGGAGGTCTACAGTCCCTCCATGACTCTTTGACACAAAAGACCTTCCAAGTATTGTCCTAAAACTCTAGGGTTTAGGATTTTAGAGCTTTTCTTCTCCCTTGTCACTGGAGTTCACAAAAATACTGAAACTGTTTTAATATTTCAATTGCTATTCCTCTCCATTTATCCTTTAATTTACAGCTTTCTCCACTTGCATTCCTCTTTCAATCTTTTTCATCCCTCCAGCTTCAGAATGTTTTTCAGTTTTTATATCTTTCCTTTTTGTTTGATCATCATCTTCCTGTTCTATATCTGTGCTTACAAACAGACACCTGCATGCACACCCACACTGACTGACTCAATCTTTGTTTTGTTTTCTGGGTTCATTTTGCACTTTCATTTGTCTCTCACTCTTCTTCAGTCCCTCTTCATTTATCCTCTTTATTGCTGGAGCCTTAATTTTGTTGCTCATTTAGTCTGTGACTCCTATCTGTTTGGTATCTCAGAGTCTCCTGTCTCTCAGAGTCTTGTTTATCTCCACACAATTCAATTTATTCCTTCTTTCCACCTCTCTGTGATACAAGTACAGCAAATTCTCCAGTTCATTATTTCCTCCCATTTCTGTGTTGTTTCATGTTTCTGAGGACACACCACATTGATGCCTCTTCTTGCCAGAAAAAGCCAAGAACAGCCTGTCCGAAAAACACATTAGAAATTTTATTAAAGCAATCACAGAATCACAAAATATCCTGAGTTGGAAGAAACCCAAAAGGATCAAGTCCAACTCTTGACCCTGCACAGACACCCCAACAATCCCACCCTGTCCCTGAGAGTGTTGTCCAAACACTCCTTGAGCTCTGCCAGCTTTGGGGCCGTGCCCACTGCCCTGAGGAGCCTGTTCAGTGTCTGACCACCCTCTGGGGGAAAAACCTTTTCCTGATATCCAACCTAGATGTATCTAAGTTGTTTTGTTGGTATTTGCACTGATTTCTGTGCCTTTCTGTGATGCTCAGTACTAGGATATGTGAAGACAGGACATCAAGCTATAATACTTGCACTACCATCACATTCATTTTCAGGAGTCCCTGTGGGATAAAAAAGCAGCTGATATTAAAATGTCCCGTTCACTTACACTTGCCTTTCAGCTGCATAGCAACCATAGACTACCTTTTTCAGACTTACTGGACTATTTTTAGTTCAATTACTTGTTCCCCTGACTCAGACTGCAGGGTAAGTCTGAGATACCTTTCATGCAGTATGTGCAAATGAACCTCATTTCTTGCACTCGTCCTGACCCATGCAGCTCATTACCAGGAAATTATTTTAGCAACTGAGGTATAAACTTTTATATTTGTGCCTTGTGTCTGACAGATTTTCAGGCTAATTTAGTTCCCATCTAGCTTTCATATGCCAAAGTTTTATCATATGTATATCCTTGTCACCTACTTTGGTGACAGAATGACCTGCAGGTGGATTTACCAGCTTAAGGAATGGTCTCTAGCAGGGAAAGCACAGGCGTCTTACAATGATAAGCTAGCAAAGTAAATCTGTAAAAACTGAGAGAGAAAGACAGCAGGAGGTTGATTTATCATCTTTTGGGGCTGAAGGTAAGTCTGCTGCAGGAACTGCAAGTGTGGGTAAGAGGAAGTCTGGGAGAAAAGTGCTTCTGAGCACCACCCAGAGCAGGATCTGCTCCTTGTCACTGGATGGCTGACCAGAGACTGAAGAGATTATGTGGGTCTGTGCACAGGCATTGTTTAAGTGTAAATTATTCACCACGTTCTCATTTCACCAAATGTTAAGTATGACATCTCAGAATAGCTGGCATCCAGACTCGGCATCACAGAACTACAGTTCTCTACAGGTTTATTTGTGGAATGAATGTTTGCTCTCTAACCTCAACGACTGCCCATATGGTTCATTTCAAACTTCAGCAGGATGAGAAAAGAACACAGACTGGTGATAAAACCTGAAAAATATTTGCATGTAATTTTGACTTGTGAAGAATCTGCACGGCTATTCCAGAACGCAAAGACATGAAGGAAACACAAAACTGATTTGTAAACACTGATGTGCCAATATTAATTCTTAGCTCGCAGAGATGGCTTCCATAAAGACCCCTTCCAAAACTGAAGTGTGCATCTGCCCTCAGGAAAAACAACCTAGATTGCTCAGCTCTCCCTCAGACATCAAATATCCACCCTAAACAATAATCACAGAATCATAGAATGGTTTGGATTGGAAGGGACATCATCTATAAAGAGTTATTAAATGTTTCAACCTCCATTCTACTGTCAACTGCTATGTTTCTCATCCCTTCAGTAAAATTCCCTTTGCCTGGTTAGCTGTTCTTTTCCTGGTTATCCTCTTCATTAGTAATGCCCTTAGTAAATCGTGTTCTCTCTCTTCCTTGCTTAATGGATTGAATTGTGGTTTTGCCTCTTTAGTGCTGCTCCTTCCTATTTGTAGTATTCTTTTATATTTAATCCTTCAGCTGAATTCCCACTTCTTCTTGCAAGTTTAACAACTGATGAAACTAGGATCTAGTTAATGTAGGTCACATCCCACCCTTCTCCTCTGAGGGGACACAAACTACAGGATTTCTTTTGAAACAGGCTGTGCTCCACAGCTGCCCTTACCAGCTGCTGGTTTAAGCCACTAAGCTCAAATAATCTCACTGATGCTGGAACTTCATCTCTCCTTGCATTTCTCCTAAGGAGCTCACTGAACCACAAAGATGTTCAGCTCCACTGGGATCAAATCATTTTGTCCACCTATTTTCAGAGCAGAAATGATCTGAGCAGAGACAAAACTGCCTGAAACCTGGCGTAAATAAATGCATAGCTGGAAACAGCAGGGAGAGGTAGAAGCGTGAGGACAGAAATAAGGCTGTGTTGGGCAAAAGGAGCAGGGACTGAAATGCAGGGTCTGATCTTGTTTCTGCTGCTGTCCTGCTGGAAGCTGAGCCTTGGGCTCCCTCCCTCTGCTTTGCAGGAGAAGAAATTACCTTTTCCTGTCTCTGTGTGGTAGCCATTCAAGCATTACCAAAATCCATGTAATGCAAAGGAAGGTCTCCCTGCTCTCCCTGTCTCAGCACAAAGATCCTTTCTCTCAGCTTTCAGAAATGTAAAAATGTGTCTCTCACCTATTAAGGTGGTTATTCAAACCAAGAACCTCCAGGAGGTCATTCCCCCTTTTGCCTCCACTAACCACAGAGGGAAGCTATACCACAGTATTAGAGTGAGTGCCAAATGATGGCTAAAATTAGGTGGGAGAGATCTCAGTGCATGGGTTGCAGTGGAAGAAGGAACAGAGCTAAGCTGAAGGGAGCACAGGGCAGAGCCAAAGCTGTGCTGGACACAGTTCTGTGGGGATATAGTCAAATACAAGTGTTTTGACTCCGTGGCTGGATTTGCTCACAGATGCAGGGGTTTATGTATATATAAGTATCTAAGTATATAAATATAGTACACTAAGATTTAATTTTTGAGAAGGGGTTGTTTACAAAAACATTGGTGAAAGGAATTTTGCTTTGCTTGAGGTTATGCTTTTGCAGTGGGGCCTCTGATTTTCTTATAATTACTTTTATGATCTAATATTTAACATTCTGTTACATCAGCACTGCATATGGAAATAGTAGTGCAGATTTTGATAGTAAATCTTGTTTTCTTAGGTATCCTTCCTTAGTCTTCCCACTCTATTCAAAATTATCTTCCTTTAGGGGAGGAACTGAGAAAAACCAGTCTTGCAAAAAAAAAAAAAAATCCCCTCTTTCCATCTCTAAATCATGTACTTGAATTAAAATAAAATTAATGCTAGTGACTGATAGTGACTTCTTAATTATAACAAAAAAACCAGTTGAGAACAATTTAGGTTTGAACTCCTGTTAATGTTGCATTGTATCTAAAAGGAAGTTAAAAAACCAAACATCCCAAAGCCTTCTCTTTTGCAGGCTGAACCATCCCAATGCCCTCAGCCTTTCCTCTTAGAGAGGTGCTCCATCCCTCCTGGATCTTTCAGTGTTGATGATGAACAACACAAAGCTGAGAATGCAGCTTGAGTTCCATGCTCCAAGGTGCAAATGCAGCCCCAACTGCACAAGAACATTCTCTTGACCTTGCCAACCGTGGTGTGAAAGTTGCTGAAGAAGATCCCCGTCCAAGATCTTTTTGCAGAAGAATCAAGTTTTAGGGAAAACACTTCTCAAAACCAAGGCTGCTCAGTTCACTCTGTCTTGGCATTTTAGTGGCTTCTTCACACGACAGAGGACAGGACAGTCCTCTGAAATCAACACGGGGAAAACTAGGGATGTGGAGGTTTCGTACAGTTCACACTCAGGTTGTTTTCTCATATCTGAATGTCTCAGGAATTGAGCAGATTTTATAAAAAACCATTCTCTACAGGGCCCACTTGGGAAAGCAAGGAAAACATCACTACCTTTGGGAATCCTTGTCCAGTTTTTAAGAATTTTAAATTCTGGAGCTGGTAATGATTCTCATTTAGGAATCTGGGGCATGCCTCCATTTGAGCTTTCTCAGAGTTTGAGGGAATTCAGGTTTGCTAGTCTTTAAACCCCTCTCTGCTTCAAAACTGAAAGTTACAGTGTCCAGGAGGAGTTCTGTAGAATAAGACTTTAGAGCCAGCACACAGATGAGCTTTGGTAATGCACAGAAGGTGATACTCATTTTTACCAGTGTGAAACCTGGTATCTCATTCCTCTGAGTTAGTGGGACAGATTCCCCACACTGGATGTGAGGAGTGGCAAGTACTTCCAGGGGGTTATTCACACTTGGACACCAAATTTGGACTAGGTACTGATCACAGAAAGCAGCTGCGTGATGAATGGAGCCCAAATGCCTCAATTTTTGCTCCTGTCAGTGAAACATTTTGCTGAATTTAAGCAAACAAAGTCCACTGTAAGGTCGTTTTTAAAAACTGTAGTCAGCTAAAAATGCAGATACATCATAAGCCTTCTTAAGTGGTATTTTTTTTTTTATTTCTCCTATGAAAAAGCAGCTTAGGGATTTCTACAGTCCCCAGTTGTGTCTGAGCATCATTACACTCACGGCTGTCTTCTCAAATCTAGCCCCTAAGCTCTCCAAGTGGTCTTATTTTTATCCCAGAAATAAGAGAAAGAGGAAGATTTACTGGGTTAAACCTTTAATACTTAGATAAAGGACTCCTTTCCCCCTTTCTTTCTTAACCCTTAATACTTTCCTTCCATTATTCTCCCATTCTGCTCATCAGTCCAAGCAAGAGGCATTTAATCCTGCCTATTTGCTTTATGTAGAGAGCTGCTTTAGGCATTTTACCTTTGCTTTGTTTTCCAGGATTTGTGGTATTTGTTTTTAACATAGCTTTCTTCAGACATCAGAAGTAGTGCAAATTCTGTCCTGTTCAATTACTGCTCCTTTCATTTCAGGTGGTGAAAGGTCTGTCTGGGCCATCAGCCCACCCACTACTGCTCCAAGAGATGCTCTGGAGCTGGATGGGAGAGCCCAGGAACCCTCACAGCAATGCCCACCTGCATGTGTGCACTGACAGAGCATCCTTCAGCTCTGTGACTCAGCACCAGAGACATCATTTTCCCGGAATAAATTGCCAACAGTGCAGTGGAAAATGTTTTTTGAGGCAACTAATAGGCCCAAGTCCACCCTTACACGTTCTCTACCTCGATGTTGTATACCATTTTGTATTGAGTGATGCCTAATAATGCTTTGTCCATGGCTTGTTTAAACAGCCTTTTAGTGACTTAGGTAATCTGAAAGTGATTCAATACAGAAATTAATGATTAGGAGTCTTCCATAAGCCATGGGGAATGCTGCTCTCCACAGCCAGCTCAGCTTGACTAAGCTATCTGGTGTTATTGTCTCGGCCCTTCCATTCCTGTGGAGACTGGAGTTAGATCCAGCTGCTGGTGGGTCAGCAGTGGTGAGCCCCAGGGCTCAGCATTGAGGCCAGTTCTGATTAGTATCCCTATCAATGATCTGGCCAAGGGGATGGAGTGCACCCTCAGTCAGTTCTCAGGCTGCACCGTGTTGGGTTGAAGCATTGATTTGCTGGAGGGGAGGGATCTGCAGAGGGATCTGGACAGGCTGGATCGACGGGTCAAGGCCAACAGTGAGAGGTTCAATAGAGTGAAATGCTGAGTCTTGCACTTGGGTCACAACAATCCCATGCGGTGCTCCAGGCTTGGGGCTGAGCAGCTGGAAAGGACTTGGGTGTTTTGGTCAACAATGACTGAACATGAGCCAGCCTGTGATTGTCCCTCTGTGCGCAGCACTGGTGAGGCTGCACCTCAAACCCCATGTTTAGTTTCGGGCCACTTCATGACAAGAAAAACAGATCACAAAAAAACAATAATGTTGCACCATGGTAAGAAAAAACAACCTCAAACAGAGATACACAGAATCTGTGAGAGCCTTGAACTATTTCTATTCACTCCTGGAAAAGCTGTAGCTGGAGTTGTCTGTGCTTGCACAGTTTTGGATACCAGACTTCAGATAAAAGAAATGGATCAAGTGGAGAGAGTGAAGAAGCAGACGAATACAGCCTAAAGGCTAGAAAAATCCAATCTTGAACAAAAGATTAATGCATATAAAAAAAAAAAAAAAGAGAGAATATTACAGGCTTCAAATACTGAAGAGAGCTGCAATGAGGAAAGGAACAGTCTATTTGTATTTGTGCTGCCTAGGACAAGAATTAGCTCAGATTACTGCAGGATGTTTTGGGTTAGGCTTTAGGAAAAGCTTTCAATAAGTAGTAAAGCTGCAGAGAAGACTTCCTGCAGAGGCTGTGAAGAATTCATTGCGGAATGACCTTCAGCAACAGGCAAACAGAAATCTGCCAGGAATGGCAGAGGTATAACTACTCCTGCTTTGAGACAGGAGGATGGATTATGTAATAATTTCGGAGTCTTTTCAGCCCTGTGTGATTATCAGATTCAATAATGGAAATCTTAGGTGAATACATGTTTCCATTATCTATCTGTGTTCTCCCCCCCAGCTCCTCCAGGCTTTTCCATCTTACAGAAATCTTAATCTGTTTTTTATCCCTGACCTTTCCTTTTCCTTTCAGAAACTCTCTGCCCAAACTGGTTGATTGCTGTCCTCATCGTAGACAAATTTTGCTTCTTTAACGTGGTTCAGGTCTAAACTGCAGTTCAAGACCCCACAATTAGTCACAGGAGTTCTTCCCCTCCCTGCAAGCAGAGTAAATCCTTACAGAACCTCATGTGGCTCTCTGCCTCATGCATAGCCAAGCAAGGGCTTCAGCTCTCCATGTTCACCTCCCACATGCAGCTGATTTTAACACTGTGAGATAGGAAAAGCAATGATCAGCTGAAACCCTGGCAAATCTGCTCTTGTTTCTCAGCTGTGTATATCAGAGTAACCCTTCCCTTTCTCCACCGCTCTGCTGTGATTAACTGACCTCGCCCTGGTGCCTGTCAACTGCAAGATAGGATTTAGATAATTTGATGTAGCTGAATAGCAGAAATTGAGCTCGAAGCCCAGACAACATTGCTTTTACCCATGTGTTTGTGCAAATCTCTCTGCTGTACCCTGGAAGCAATCTCAGCCTGCCTCGTAGTGCAAAGATGATACACATTTAATCTTGTAGCTTATTACATTTTCACTAGATATAGTGGTGTTGCTATCAAGAGAGGTTGTTAAAGTGGGGTGTTTTTTTAATATATTTTCCTCCTTAAGTGTTTATCTCACTTTATTATGTGGCCCAGAAGGTCAGATTCGTTTTCTTGAGCTCTTTCCAGATTCAGTGTGGGGGCAACTTCACATTTTTGCCCAGGCAGGAATGTCCTCCTGCCTGTGACCATACTGCTTCCTCAATTACCCTGGGCCACAAGGCTGCCTGGGCTGAATACAGAGTACCTGATACCCATCCCTAAGCTGTCCCTTTTAGTGATCACACTGCTTTGGAGTTCAATTCTGGGCCATTGCCCTATTTGCCCTTTCTGCAGAACTTGGCATCACCAACTTTGCCACATGCTTTGTCAGCTGCTTTGCCTGGGTAGTGCCCAGCTCTCATTCAATACCAGGTCTGGAACCAGTCAGTGAGATGTTTGACTTGGTCTTTTCTTCCTGACACTTAATAGCTGGTAAAAGTTCTCTTCCTCACGCATCTGCCAGTCGACATGACTAAGTCTACCAGATAAAAATTAAAAAGAAGTGTGAATATCCTCCCAAACTGATGGCATTCAGTGAATACTTTGCAAACAGGGTGTCTATTACTCGTATAGACACTTATGATTCAAGCCCATCAGTATCAGCAGAAAGGCCCATCTTGAATCAAGTCTTCAGTGTGAAGGTTCACAGACTACCAGATTTTATATGCTTAGATACCCACAAACACTTTTAAGACATGTTTTCCCAGTTCTTCATAGTAATGTGCCTCAGATACTGTGTGCTCAGTGTATATTTTAGAGGAGCTCAGACATATTGGGCTGCATCTGCTGGTTTATTTTTAGGAAGATGAGCTCCAATAGATTTGCTTAGAAACAGCACACAAAGAAGTATGTGAACTTTGCAAACAGCAGAATATTTCATGTTTGGTGTCTATGAACCCCAACAGCACTCGCTCAAATAAATTACTTGTTGCAAAACTCATGCTGACCTCTTCTCCCTGAAGGCTGAAATCCAAGAGTCATCCCAGTGGCATGTATCTTGCACCAAATGGAGCCTCCAGGAAACACAGAATTAAGGCTGACACCAACTTTTCTTTCCATCTTTGCCTGTGACAGGTCAGGGATGATATTTGCACCCAGCAGGAAAACACAGCGACCATATTATGAATGACTCAGTGGCTCTGAATGCAAACATGTACATCACGGAAGATACAGTTCAGTGCAAACAGATCTCCCTATCAGTTTTGTGTCAGCAGGTTAATAGATAATACAGAAGCTGATAGGATTTTGAAAACAGCTTAAGTAGTAGGTACCCTGTTGCCCCCACAACAGGAGCTGGAGGCCTGATCTTGCAAGAGCTTATGTATGTATTTGCCTTTAAGGGCTGTACAAAGAGCCAGCAACTTAGCAATGTATTAGAGCAAACACCAGAGCCAGACAGCCCTGAAAATTCAGCTGCTGGCTTTACTTGTTTGTTATAATCCATCCTGCCTGTAAAGCATTTTACTACAAGCCTGTGAACTAAGATGAACTGCACTTGTTTGGAACTTAACTTTGCTTATTCGGAGATTAAGCCCTGTTGTCAACTTGTAAAATCTATATTGCAAAAGCAGTGATAGAGAACGCTTCCCTCTTCCACACGGCAGTTTTGTCAATCCATCTCTGCTTTGACCAGATAAATCATGTTACACAGGGAGAAGGCAAATCTACCCAACCACAGCACAAATCTAGCTAGATTTTCAAGACTGCCAAGGTGCTTTGAAGATGGAGGAGCTGGACTGTGACAAGTAACATTTATTTGTCTCTGAAGAAAATAAAATATCAGTGGTATGCAAGGGTCCTTGTGAATGAAAGACAAGGAGCCACTGGCCTGTTCTCACATGCATCTCAATGCATCTTACAGTGAAGAACTGTAAAGGACCTCAGAGGAGACACCTGCCTTTGGGTATCTGTGGGACTAATCAAACAAACATTTTTTGGCAGAAATACAGGTCTAATTGTACATGGTGATTCTAGTAGCATGTTTTCATCTAGCATAATAAACTAGTCTTACTTTAAAGACTGAGCTGCTAGCAAATTACAGTTCCTCTTTGAGCTGAACTGACCTAATTACTTTCTGTTTTGTGCTGTTACTGAATAAACATGCTCAAAGGATGCCTCCCCTCCTGCTTCAATAAATCAGAATTTAAAGGCATATATCCAGGAGGCCCAATATGTCTAGTCGTGTCTTGCTGAAGTATAAACACAATAGTTCTACAATTGCCCACACTTGTCTTTTAACAGAATAGCTCCTGAGGCCTGGCAGCCTGAAAACATGAAGCTTTCTTGCACTGCCTGTAGGTGCTCGGGGCCCCAGAGCTGTTGGAGGGCTCAGCCAGGTACCCAGGTGCCAGTTGGGCAGCATCTTTTTTGGGGAAGGAGGTCTCTAGCCCCATCTTTTGGTAAACCTGAATTTCACATCATTTTTCTCCCTCCCAATGCATCCAGTGAGAATCAGGGACCCACCCAGCAAGGCTGAATATGGGAGACTGGGACAGACCCTTGCATAGCACCAGGAGGTGTTTTCCAGAGGAAGGACTGGGCTTACACCATTTTCTCTACAGATGAACACTGGAGAGAGACTTCACCAGTGAAATATACAGCCCAGAGTCAGGTCTTTGCCTTCTGGAAATTCAGTGGGACCTTTCAGAGGCAGCTACTCCCTATGGCTTGAGGTGTCTGTGCTTTGTGTACATTACTTACTGGTGTACCAGTACAAAACTGGTGTGAGAGCAGGGAGCTGCCACCTTGGATGTTCTTTGTACCAGAATAACAAGTTACAGAAATAAACCAATTGTGCGTTATGGCATATTTGTGCACGCACCACTTTCTTAAAACAGCCTTGTTTGGTGGGACAAATCGTGTGAGAAGATGCAGCTTAGAGCCCAGATGGTGCCATTATTAAGTTCTCATTAGCTGTGCTTCAAAGCACTCCAGATTGAGGGAAAGGTGCAACGTGGAGTGCAGCAGGTACAGTGTTGGATCTCTTGTGCTGAGGACTGAAAAGTGAATACAGTGATTTGGGGGGCGGGGAGCAGGAGGCTGCAATGAGTGCAGAGAGGCTGGTGCTTCGCTGGTGTCAGGGAGAAAGGGGACCTGAGAATGTATTCAGAGCAGGTGCAGCTCTGGCACAGGGAAAGGTGTGATGGAGGCATGTTTATATGGTCAGCCCTGCTTCTGGGAGGCAGCAGGTATATATTAATGTTGGTGTTTGCAGCAGGGAGATAATGTGGACAGACCAAACCAGTTACAAGAGCAGGAGGGAAGATTATTACTCACTCACATCTCCTGTCTCTGCATGAGTGTGCTGAGGGCAAGCTTGTGAAGGATTAAGGCAATATACAGAAAAGACAGAAAAGGTGTGGGACAACCATCTCTCACAGCACCTGAAGCAATCACGAAGTCCCAGCTCTGCCAGGCAGGCAGGGGATTATCTTATCTAGGCTGGGGCAGGGGCCATCTCCTCTCAGGCGTGGCTGCCAGGCAGTTGGCTGGGGAGGAAAGGAAATTGCTGATGCTCAGAGTGAGTGCCCAGGACAACTTGCCGAGCCAGGCTGGAAACAAAGCCAACATGTCAGATAAAGTGACCAGCTGGGAAGCAAAACAAGGTAAAAATAAGAAAACTATCCCTATCAGGAGAGAGAACAGTGGGCAGCTCTTGTTTCTGCTGCTATTAATAAAGCATGGAGACCGCTAACAAATCTACCATTTTCACACCACTAATTGCAGATATGTTTGCCACCTCCCCAGGGCATTTCTCACACTATCCTGGCACTTTATTATTTTTCCCTCCTCTTGGATGCTTCCCCTTTCCCTCTTCCTTGAGGATTTTTAAAATGGCGGTCACTTGCCAAATCAGACTGAAGGATTAACCACCATTAAAAAGATTTCAAGCACTGAAATGATGTATGCTGTCCACCAGTGCAACCTAATGGTATGAAAAAGATTGATCTCATTATTTAATGAGGGCTTGCACAGCATTCTTTCTGCATATAAATACCTATTAAGTTCAAATATTCAATAAAAACTCTTGGTTCCACTACAAAATCTTGACTCTCAAATTTAAGAAATCACCTCAGGGCTTTCAGGATTTCACTGCTGCTCCCTGGAAAAATGTACCACCTTATCAAAACTCCTGAGCATCACTGAGCACAACAGCTTTGCAGCTACTCTCTGTTTATCATCTGTAAATAAGACTTTGCTGCAAAGGCATATTGATTTGGGGAGGAAAGACTGTAAAAATGTAAAATATCATTCCAGAAAACTTCAGTGCTGATTTAATCTTTTTAGGAGCAGAAGTGAAAGGGGATGCTGACACACACACACAAAAGAGAGGGTTTTATCATGATCTATCACTATGTAACATGGTAAGGAAAAAATCATGAGAAAGAAATTTGCATAGAGTCACCTTTACTGGCCACACAGATAAATAGTAAGGCCAGTACATGTTTCACTCTTTCACTTTGTTAATTTACGTGTCCCATGATTACTTTAACCGGGGTTACTGCATTTAGCAGCTAGAAGAGCAGAACTGGAAAAACCACACACATCAATGTTCCGTGGCAACATGGGAGGAAATGGCCTCTCCCAGGCCAGAGGAGACAGAAACAGATAAAAACCTTACATTTCCTGCATGATGTCCCTTGTATTTCAAGGCATCTAGATGTGGTGATCTGAAAGCATGATTAAATTATCAGGTGTATCTAATAATATGTACTTGTAGCTACTTTAGGAAAAGAGCTTGTAAATCAATTAGGTGCTGATATAGAGCCCCATCAGAGTCACCAGGAAAATTGCCATCGACTTTGCATCAGATCAGAAAAGCTGAATGAAAATCCACAAAGGGAGGATGAGCAGCAACAGAGCCACCTCTGAAACAAGCAGCAGGATTTCAGAGTAAAACCTGCAGGTTTAGAAAACAGCTATTTTTTCAGTTCAAACAGTTTTCTCAGAGAGCTCCTGGGGCATTACCCTCTGATATGCCCCTTGGGTTACCCTGAGGGTACCTGGGGTATCACTGACCCTGGAGGGACAACAGATCTCATCGAGGGATGTCCATTCTGGCTTGTTCTTCTCTCACTCTCTGTTCATCTCTCTGATGCTGTGACCATCTATTTTCCCTGCAAGTGACGACTGGAGAGAACTCCTCAGGGAAGGACCAGACTAACCCACCCCTTAAAGGAGTGGATTTACAGGGGGCTGTGTCAGACATGCAGCAAGTGCTTTACATCAGTGTGGGACTGACACAAGTAAAGAAGAATCAGGCCCCATGTGACTGGGCATGTTCAGTGGTTTTTTGTTGTATCAAAAACTTAAGCATAAGAGGTCACTATTATTTTGTGAACTGTCCTTATTTCTTGAATCAAATTCAAGAAGCAAAGCTGCAGTGATTTGAAGTCTGCTCACTACAAAACTTCATCCAATGAATTTCAAACACAGAGCTGGATATCCAGACTGAGGAACAGTTAACAGATGGGAAACCACAGATAGTGGATTTATCAGTGCTACACAGTGATCCTGTGAAGTTCAGTCTTTCTATAGTATCCTGGAGAAAATGGTTCTTGTTGCAGTCTGAGAGCAGAAAAACACTAATTCTTAGCAACTGAAAGATAAAAAGTTCAGTTTTTCAACAGCATGAGTCCAACAGACAGCTGCAAAGAGCAATGGGTAGATAAAAGGCATCTGTATGGCAGCTCTGCCTGATCTGCTTGTTGCTGGAGGCAGTAGTGAGGGAAACTGAGGCTAACTAGTTCTTGCAAAACCCACAAGCCTCTTCAGTTCAGTTCCGATATGTGCTGTTTTCCCCAAATTAAGTGGTTATGCAAGAAGTCTCTCAACTTGTGAGCATAACTGATGTTTTCCAGATTTGCTGGAGGCAAAGAAGATGAAACAAACAGTTTTTCTTTCCTTGCTTTCTGTTGGAACTGAAGAAAGTAGCTAAAGTTCAGGAATATGGCAAGGCAACACCTCTAAATGGACACAGCCCGGTTTTCTTGGCCATTACTCTCCTATGGTTCGACCTCCATGCTGGCAATTGATCATCAGCCATCATCCCATGTGAGATGACACCTTGCATGTTGGTCTCAGACATGTCTGAGCATGCATTAAATAGGAAGATAAAATAACATCCACATGCTTAAGTTGCCTAGAGTGTTGCACGCAGAACATATGTTCTGCAAGCAGAACTACAAGATGCCAAAAGTTGTATTTAGGTCTGCTTACTTATGGCTATATTCCCTCTCATCCTGGGAAAGTAAAGGTCACTGGCAGTCCCTTCATGTGCTGCATTACCCGTGGATTTTTTCCTCCCACTCATTCCCTCATCCCTGCAGTCTGCCCTTCCAAGCAGGGTTTTTGGACAAAGAACAGCCGTCCAAAGCTGAAACGGACAAATTAAAAGAGTCTTTTCTGAGTCAATGCAGTGTAAATTTTTTTACCTGATCACTTCAGTCGATCATGCTGGAGAATTCAGATTCATGGAGGCATTTTTCCTCCTACAACATACACTTTGAAGAATGTTTATACCAGCTCCATGCATTGGGCCCCAAGGATTGTACAGTGAATCCATCAGGCTGCTGAAATGGTTCTCCCTCCCACTCCCTGTGCAGTTTGTGTCTATGGGGAATGGCCAGTTGAGCTGTACCCTTCAGCCCTTTGGTACACTGTTCTTTCAGGGTGTCGCTGGCACTCTTCCCTGCTGTGATAAAAGCAGTGCATGTGGTTTAGGAATCCCAAAGCAATTCTGTTTACTGCAGTGCACTGGGAACTTCACCTCCTGGGGAACAGCAAAGAAAGACTCAATTATTCCCAGGCCAGCTGCAAAAGGGGTGCTAACTAAAAAAGTCACGGAGTACAGACCTGATGTCTCACTGTGCTTCCCATTAAGGTTATTTACTATTGACTTCTTCCAGTCACCATAAATCTCAGCAGAAAGGGCTTAGTTAAGATATGATTAGGCTGCGATTGTTGCATACAAGGTTCTTGCTAGGGCTTATAAATGTGACAAACTCTGAAATATGGTTTCCACAAAAAAGAGGAGGGAAGGGAGGGAAGTGATGCTTTTACTGAAATGTACCACAATTCCCTAATTACTCCTCTACTCTAGTGACTCTGAGTGGTGGATAAAAACAATTAAAGAAACATTCACTGTTCTGCCCTTTTATGCCTCCAAAACTTATATTCTCTTCAGGGACTCAATTTAACAGCAGCTGCAGAGTAAGACTTGAATGAAATTGGGCTGATTTAAGAGCCTGCCTGGATCTCTGTAGCAAAGGGACACAGCACTGTACAATTTTACAGATTAATTCCCATTGCTTCTGCTTCACTACCAGGAAACATTAATAAGCTAGAACTGACCAACCATTTCTAAATGAAATATATTTGGACACAGAAGGCATCCAACACAAGAGCCTTTGCAGCATGTGCATTCTCTCTTCAAAGTCTGCACTAAGGACCAGGTCAATCTCTTTCATGTCCCTACAAGGTGTTCTTGGAGGTCTGACCACAAGTGAGATTATTATTTTATTAAGCACTATTTTTACTTACTATTGTTACTTCAGTGCGAGAAGTAGCAATTGTTACTCCAGTCCATCTTGACAATGCTTAAGTGTCTTTTCACATGGGATAAACATTTAATCCACTTGTAAAGACAAATGAACTGATGGTACTTTCACGTTAGAATCATAGAATCACCAAATGGTTTGGGTTGGAAGGCACCTTAAAGATCATCTGCTTCCAATTCTCCTGCCAGAGCAGGGACAGCTTCCACTGTCCCAGGTTGCTCCAAGACCCTCCAACCTGGCCTTGGACCCTTCCAGGGATGGGGCAGCCCCAGCTTCTCTGGGCAACCTGTGCCAGGGCCTGCCTACCCTCACAGGGAAAAATTGTACTGTTTAATATCAACAGCTGCTCACCTAAAATCCCAGCTTGGCCTAAGCAGCACCAAAGGACTGTTGGTCTCTATAATAGCATTCTGTAAGAATATGTGTTCATAAAAGAAATATGACAAAACAATAACATATGTATTGATGTGTTTTCTTTTCTTCTAGAGCTGGGATGGAGCCAACCAATAGCCAGCTCCTCCTATACTCCTTAGTGGTATTTTTTTTAATAACAGCACTAGAAGAACATAATAACCAGGTGTTTAAGATGTGCAAATCTGTCCCCACCAGCTCCTTTTGATCACAGTGACCTCAGTTTGCTACATTGCATTTAACATCCCCACCCCCTTAACCCCCTGTTGTTTTAAAATATTAGCCACTGGCGTGCTGGGATTAAAACAGAAAGTTTTCTGCTTTGACTTCTTGCCAAAACCATTAAAATATTCTCTGCACTATCACAGCTTGTGCCACCTCCCAGGGGAGTTGATTTAAAAGTAAATTACATGTAAGTGTCAGATGAAAAGAGCTTCATTATCTAATTCTTCCTACACCAGCATCTCTTTAAATTGCTTACTAGGGACAGGAGACAATTAGTCTTGTGTTTGAAATGAGAAGTAATAAGTATCTGTCACTCCCATTAGCCACTTTTTTTTTTAATATGCAAATAGACGTGCTTTCTAAAGACTGGCACAGCCATGTCTACATGGGCACAGGGGCCAAGTGTGCTTTGACCAACTCTGAGCACACTCAGCCATCCTGAGTTTCATCAGTATCTAAGATACTCCAGCTCTTATCCATCCTCCCAGGTGAAATTCTCATTGTGCTGGGTCAGAACCAAAGGGCAGATTAAACTAATACAAGCACAGACAGTCCTGCCCAGGTCATGAGATCCCAAATGTTACTGCAAGAGCTCTTAGCCTGCCCTTTGAATCATACTACCTGTATTCTTTCTATAACTTCATTTGTTTCCTCCTCCTCCTCCTCCTGGATCTGAAGTAAGTTTGAACTACTGAGAAGATAAAAAGACTTCCCTGGATGGCAGACTAGTTCAGTGCAGAAGTTAACAGCGTTGCTCTCTTTTGCAGAGGAGCCAAGGTGTTCCTCAGGTTCCAGATCTTCTCTACAGTGCTCATGTTAATCACTTAGGTAGTCTGTGAAAGACATTTTTCTCAAGTTTGTAAACTCTGTCATGGTTAGAGATGACCTTTCCACACTATGTATTTAAAATGTAATGAAAACAAATCCTTTTAAATCTTTATACTGTGTACATGGAGTCTCTCCAGGACAAATCTTGGAACTGAGGGCAGCTCTGGGCACCAGCATGACACCTGGTTCTCACCAGCAGCTAGTGCATCTGAGCAACAAGGGCAAATTGTTGCAGGGGTGCTTTAGACACATTTTACTGGCTCTCTGCTTCCTTTGCTTTCTTTAGCATTCAGGATTACAAGGTTACTGCTTCCATACAAATCACTCCGTGTAAAATATTTTAAACAGGAGGCTGATATTTTATGAGGTGCAGAGCAGCCTTCGGTGAACTGATGACATATCTAATTCCATGGTCAGTTATTAAACAAACAGACTGTAAAACCAGCAGAGAATCAATGGTGAGAAATAGAGCTCAAAGCACTCACTTTAAAGTGAACTCACAGAACAGCAGCATCTGCTGGGAGATACTGCTAAGAACCCAGACACATTGGATTTATTTTCGGCTCGCACAAATATACACAGGAAGCTTTTGCAAGGTAATTAGGGTTCATTAAACAAAACACTTAAGAATGAACTTAAGTGATTTATCTAATGGGAATAAACTTGTTTGTGCTTACAGTTACTTACAGTGGCACAGATTTACACCAACCTTCATGCTTAAGAACATCAATACCTAAGGGCGGCAAGACCAAGCTCAGTGTCGATGCCACTCTGAGACATGACAAAAGTCAGCACTGTAGAAAGCACCTCTGAACAGAGCAAAACAAATAAGGAAAGCAGCAGTTGGCATTTGACAGCTTTGCCACTGCATGGTACTTACTTCTTTCTCATGAATAAAATAACCCCTCTTTCCAGGTCAAAGCTGGCTTAAGCCCAGAATGTAGATCTTCACACAAATCTCTGCACTGCACTCATCATCAGTGTCTGTTTGGGAGGTTGGATGGAAATATGGAGAGAGAATTAATGTGGTTGTTCTATATAAAAGCCACTTGTAAATTCTAAAGCTTCCAAGTACAGGGAGTAAAATCCTCGGTCACAACAATTATGCTTAATATGGGCACTGATGTTAAAGCTACCTCAGTTCTAATACAGAAATTTTGATGTCAAGTGGAAAAGTAATTTTCAGTAGTCAGTTTGCATTTCCTTTAATGCCCCTGGTATAGCCTTTAGAAATGCATTTCAATCCCCTTTTATGTTTCTGAAGCTCCAATATTTTAGACTTTGAAATTTAACTAGCAAACTTATTTCCTTTGTCTCTTCAACAATTTCTCTGAAAACAAGACTTATGCCTCTATGCTCTATGCTCTATGCTCCCTAAAAGCAAAGGGAAGGAGGTCTTTGAGATACTGAGGTCTTTCAGGTTGCATAAAAAATGGCTAAAGGAAAAGCTGCAGTATAAGCCCACAAAAAGCAAGCAATAGAAAAGTATTTGTCCATGCTAAGGGTCTACCAGCAAGTAAATAGCACCAGCATACAGCAAATGTTGTCATACCTGCCCTGATTCTGCCCTCCTACATTGCAGGCACAAGGGCTGCTTGAACAGACTGCAAGTCATCTGCAGGATTTATGAAGCACACACAGGCACTGGGATAACATGAACAAGAATTTTTTTATTTGTGGTTTGAAGCTAAGATCTGAAGAGATGTCTCTGAAATGAGCATCCATTGTGCTGCTCTTCTGTATATTACATAGGTCTCATGGGAAGGTGTATCTTGAAGAGGGGAGTCAAAACATGTTTTTTAATAGTTTTTTAGAGTTAGGACAGGCAGCTCCCATATCACTTCCTTCTCCCAACTCCTTCCCCCAAGAAAAACATCTAATCCTGATTGCCTGCCCCTTAAACTCACTGCCTGGATAAAGTTAATTTTACTGAATGACAGCAAATACTACACTTCATACACAGATTCTGACACAAACCTGATTCCTGTGTTTCACAGTTAAAACTGGGCCAATTCTGCACACAAGTGTGTGTATTTCCTAGTTCACACCATTCATCTGCGTGGGAGTGTGCAAAACTTGGGTGTCAAGCTCCTGCCTCATGCACACAAGCATTCAGTATTGGAGAGCACTCAGGAGTGAATGTTCTTTTAATAAATGACAGTTTTCATCACAAACCCTAGAAAGATTGGGGGGTGGGGGGGAATTGCTTGCCTTTACACAGACGCTCAGGTTAATGGATATTTTTGTCTATAAAACTGCTAATTTCTAGTTCAGTAGCTATTTCAGACAACTGCTATAGCCTGTTGATGAATAACACGCTAAGTAAAATCTTTGAAGAAATTGTATTTGGGAAACCACTCAGGGGAAAGAATCCAAACCAAGGCAAAGCTGACTGGATAACCTGGTCTATTATGGGTGCATTCAGCCAGGGAGCCCCTCTCCTGACATCTCATCACAGACAACCTGCACACTCCGTCCCTCTGTGCTACAAATTTCCTACGAAGAGTTTGCTCAGCTGTTATCTCTGGTTTCCACAAAAGCTTGAAAGGAGACTGTTGAAAGCTTGTTCTCTTATCTGTGCTTTACACAGCCTGGTTGCTCGGCCTGCTTACCTATTCCTTCCCCTTGCTCAAAATAGAGCTCAAGTTGATATGAAAATAGAGTCCCTTTTTCAGAGGAGGTGCAGGATTGGGAAGGAATAAGGAAAGCTGAAATTACAGTGAACTGGCTGCGTGTTTGTGTTTGAAAGGTTTCAAGTAGAGACTAATTAATCCCATTGTTGATGCTAATATGGTTATTTTTCAAGATCTACAATTCAGTGCTCCAAGAAAATTTACCTTTGATCTTTAACTCAGATGACTGAAGCTTTTATCAAAATGCATTTATCTGACCTTCAGCTCACGCATGGACTGGGGCAGGGGAAGTGGATGTGCAAAGTGTCTCTGTGGCAAAAGGGGAGCTGTGACCAGGCTGGCACATGACTGTCTGTTTAGGTCTGGAATGGCTCAGGAAAGAAAACTTTGTCAAAATTATTGCACTCACTGCAGCGCCCAGTGATCTTCTCTGGATTTGTCCTGCTGCCTTGCAGTGGAAGAAGTCTGTGTACATTTTCTGGGAAAAAAAAGGAAAGGCAGAATAAGGAAGAGATGAAATGGGAAGCTTCCTTGAAGAAATAAATCATCCCATTGGGGTCAAGTTAGAGGACTTGATTACAGATTATTTATCAAAGTGCAAAGAGGTGACAAGTAAAAAATGTCCATAATGCCAAAGGACTCTCACAAATACACAATTTATACTGTAGATCAGGTATCTTGGGTGATTAATTAGCAGTAATCTACTGCCAGGCTTGCAAATTGTTTGCTGCTTTATGGGCTCAGTCACTTACTGCCTCTGCCAGACCTTGGCTCTGTACCTGCACTTTGAGATGCATTAGAAGACATTATAGCACTTTAGATTTGCCCAGCAGAGTTAGACCTTAAACTGTGATCCCGGCTCAGGGGAAATTGCATTTTGAGCTAAGCTGAATAAGCAGCATGAAGAATACAGCACTTGGGAAATGGATTTACCGGTGGAGAGGAAACAGGACTGCTTGAACAGACTAGATGGAAAGAAGGATAGATACGGGACAGTGCTTAGTAGATGAGATTTTCACTAGTCTGGTTCTCAATTATAGCACTACTACAGGTCATGCTTTCATACTCCTTGAAAGTTTATGCCTAAAGCTACAAGGGCTTTGAAACCCAGATGAAAATTCAGTCAAATTTATGGGACAAAAATGAGCAATAACAAAATGGGCAAGTCTCTAGCAGCTTTTACCTCAGCTGTGATGCCACTTCCCCTGGATGTCTGTGCCCTCTGCAAAAACAGTCTCATGCATGGGATGCAACAAATTGCTCTATTGATGCTGGACAGGCTTGGGGAAGGAAGGATTTTGATTAATTCAGGACTGCCTTGCCAACCTTATAGAAACTGGAGATGTTCAGGGAGATCAAATGTAGAGCATTTCACCCTGCAGAATACCAGGATTTCCCTGCAACTACCTGCATTTCTTGGTGAAAATTGTGAACCAAGGAACAGTAATTTTGAAGATTATTAGTTGTGCAGAGCTGAAGACTGCACCTGTTTAATGGGGAGGTGGGGGCTTGTCATTGCCTTCAACAGAACAGTTCAAACCCTCAGCCCTTGATGTCTTTGATTTTTCACTGCCTGCCTTGAGCACACTTTGGAAGCACAATGATGAAGTGATACTGCCATGTGTGGCACAGACACACAAAGGAAAGGCATATTAGAATCTGAGTCCTATTGATGTGAACACCTAAATCCTCCAGACAGCTTCAAAAAGAAACTGAAGACTAAATACCTAGTTACTCAGTCCTGGAGTACAGTCTGAAATCACAAGGGGATTCATTCCCATTCTTGTGGTCTTTCTGCTAGACCACACTGCCTCCCAGTTAATTAATTCTATTGATTTGTTTGTTTTTATTGGCCTTTCCATGCTCAGTAGTTATTTAGGACTTACATGGGTAATGCATTTTCCAGTTAAATTGATCCTACTTTTTATATGCTTTCATGCACTTATTTGAAATTTCTCTGCCTGGTATTTTAACATTTTCAAGCTGAATGTTGAATAATATTATTTAAAATACCTTGCAAGAGGGGGGAAGTATGGAGCAGAGTAACCAATAAAATTGGCTCTTTAGGGCTCTTATTAGTGGCCAGTGAGGGTAAAACACTTCCCTCCAGCAAAATAACAAAATAACTCAGAGCATTGGATCTAGTGGTATCTACTGAGACTGAATTCAATTTGATTCCTCAGGGCCATAAAAAAAACCCTATCTGCCTCCTTTTCTGTAAGATGGGAATTAATGAACATTGTGGGTCCCTTCAAACTCAGAATATTCTGTGATTCTGTGAAAATTGACTAGAGGGGGCTTGAAGTCTAACCATTTCAAACCCCCTACTCTCTGCTCAGTGGGAGGGAGTCTTCCAGGGCAACTGACTTGACCTTGTTTGGTTTATTTATGTACTCTCTAGTTTTCTGGTACTCTATTTTATTTATTTATTTATTTATTTATTTTTAAATCCAGTGATCCTGAAATAAGGTGTCAGGCTGGTATTAACTCCTTCTAGCCTTTGACTCCTGGGTTGTCGTGGCCAACTTGAAATGGCACCAGGTTTTAGAACAATAGCAGGTCAGTGGCTCCAACAACTTCTGCTTGAGAGTGGTCATCTCACCAGTTCAAGAGACCACAGTACAGCCCATGTACGGACACAAGAGCAGAGCTCCTTGCTGCTCCTCATTTGGAGCTAATTCAGGGGAGGAATATTCAAGATGACAAGATGGACAGCGTGTCAGAGTATCACAGTCCACAACAGTGCCTTTCACTGAACAGCACTGACATCTGTCTCCAAGGAAGTGGCATTAGAAGCAGCCTGTCCCCAAGCTGCACCTATCAGCGTGCATAAATAAATCCCAGGAATACAAGCTTTGTCAATCTTCTTGACAAAGATCACAGCATTTGGATAAGGAGCCCAGCCAAAAGCACATTTCTGTTCCTTTCTTCATCATTAAACTTGATAGCTGAGTGATAGGCAGCTATTCAATCAGATTAAGGCTTGCAATAAAAAGAAAAGACAGCAATCACAAACTTTCCTCCCTCCATTTCTGTATGTAAGCACTTTTTGGTTCAGTTTACAGTAAGTGAAGAGTGGTGCTGCACAGAACTGCATCTCCAATGGAGAAACATCACCAGCCCATTTACAATGAAATCTATTATCTCAAGTTTTTCAGGCACAGCAAAGATTCTTGCCAGGAGGACCTGTGAACAAAGAGCAGTTATCCATGATAGTTTATCAGGTGGGATATATTTTAAACCTCAGTGAGTTTCCAGCTATTTTCATAACTCCATCTCCCTGGGTCTCAGGCAAAACTTGGGACTGGATGTAACTGCTCTCAATTTGGCCAGGACTCAAACTAAGCCTGACATTTTGATGAGCTTCCTAAGCAGTAGACAATTGGCAAGTCTTAGAAAAACATTTACTGGCCAGGGATAAGAAATCAATTCAAACCTCAGATAACTACCTCAAATCAATGAGTCTGAGTCACTGACACACCAAATATTTATTTATAAATGCAGGATAAGTAGGATCAAGGGCACCTTGCTGCCAAGTTATTAACAGCAGCAACTGCGAGGCAGTATAGATACACATAGTGTAGGGACTCATCTGTCTAATTTGAGACATCTACAAAGTTGACTGGGGAGGGAAGACACATCTGGCCTGCTTTGGAAGTCCGTGTTTGATTTAGCTGAACTGTTCCACAGGAGACTCTTCGCCAGTGATAACTATGAGGAAGCCCAATATTAGATCTAATGAGCTGTCACACCAGATGAATCCACTCCTACAAACTGAAAGCTCCCTCCAAAAGTATCTTCCAGTACATACATAGCTTAGTATTTTTAGTCTGATCTATGATGTGCGCCAAAAGGTGCACCCCTGTTAGTGCTTCTTTTTGAAAACACATTTTTCTAAGGGGAAGGCAATTCCCTTGCAGTACAGCCAGTTATAGGCCACCTCCCCACCTACTTCAGGGAAGTTTAAATGATGATATCTCTCATTAAAAGTCTCTGTTTCAGTCAGAGCAGCCAATGCAATACATCTGTGCAATGACAACCACAGAACTGGATGAAAGAGGATGCTCAAGCAGCTCCACTGCAAATTCCCCAAAGCCTGGTGATGCACATGTCAGCAGTCGTCTTGCTGCATAATTTTTAGAAGGGTCAAATGCATTAAGGATCTCAACTAGAGTCCCAACCACAAGGAATTCACCTGCCTAGTACAGGACAAATTTATCCCATTGTCATCTCTTCCAAATATGCCACCTTTGAATTGTACTGGAGCATCAGTCACTGCAAGCAGAACTCTACGGAATCATGTTATTCTTGTGAAGAGCTTTCTTATCTGAAGCCTCAGTGGGCATAATTAGTAAACCAAGTTGCTTGCTCTGCAGATCTAAGCCTTGTTTTTTCCCCTCAAACTTCAGCATGGCTTTCACTGCAGTATTTTGAGTGTTAGTGGAATTTTACTGTTCTGAATGCACTGCTACCAACCGAAGACACAGAAAAAGGTGGGACACTTCACCCCAGGAAGGAATTCATGGGCTGAAGGCAGATGAGGGCTCTCAGTAGAAAGCAGTACCTTACAGCTACTGATTAACTCAAAATCAGAAGTTAAAGCTGCCCATTTTGTCAAAGTTGCCTTAAACAGAGGAGCTGTATTCATTTTGCACCTCAGACATCCAAGGTGCAAGTGTAAATACAAGGCCTGTGAGGAGCAGATTCACAGAATCCCAGAATGGTTTGGATTGGAAGAAACCTGAAAGACCATGCAGTTCCAAGCCCCCCTGCCATGGGCAGGGACACCTTCCACTAGACCAGGTTGCTCCAACCTGGCCTTGGACACTTCCAGGGGTGGGGCAGCCACAGTTCCTCTGGGCAAGCTGTGCCAGAGCCCCACCACCCTCACAGGGAAGAATTTTTTCCTCATATCCAATCTAAAGCTACTCTCTGTCAGTGTGAAGCCATTCCCCCTTGTCCTGTCATTACCTGCTCTTATAAATCGTCTCTCTACATTTTTCATGTAGGCTTCCCTCAGGTAATAGATGGCCCCAGTTAGGTCACCCCAAAGCATTTTCTTTTCCAGGTTGCATAATCCAAATTCTCTCAGCCTTCCCTCACAGCAGAGGTGCTCCATTCCTCTAATCAACTTAGTGGCCTCCTCTGGACTTGCTCCAAGAGGATATAAATATCTAGTAGAGGGAAGATTAAATCTTCAGTAGCATTTGCATCGTGGCTCCAAAATGTCATGATACATTGCACGTAATATATTCCAAATGAGGTACAGTTGTGCCTGTGCCTGAGAGAGAAAAGCAGAGAAGAGGAAGAGCCAGTGGTGAATCTGGCATACCCCTGGCTTGCTCTAACCTTGCAACATCTTGTTTGCAATATGTGGCGGATGATGCAATATTTCAAAGACATCCTGGTTTCTGAGTACATTCCAGCCTACATCCAGCAGCACTGAGGTAGCTGCGAGCAGTCCTGCTACTTAATGTCACAATATAAGCCAAACCATCACTTCCTTAATTAGTTCACCAGTGAAACTGAGCATCTTCAGTCAATTTGATTTACTTGAGACTCCCAAAAAGAGTGGTCTGCCCACTGTTCCTTACAGGTAAAAATAAGGGTGACTGGATCCAAAATTGCACAGTGTCTAAGTCTGACCTAGTTTATTTCTCTAAAGTCCTTTCAAACGGGTCCTAGAATGACTTAAGAAAAGCGGAAAACCTTGTTTTAATAACCAAGGTAATAAGCTAATAACCAAAAGGCCCACCCATTTCAGTACCTCACCTGATTGCTGTGATGGAACACATCCAGCTGCTCACATGTCTCGAGTTACACAACACCAGCAAGTCTTTGTTTGGAAATGCACAAATGTCATCTTCAGAGTAAAACCTGGGCTAGAACCAGGCCCGCTGGAAGACTTTTAGGAGTAATTAGAATTTCAAAAAATACTAAAAAGGCCTGTTCTCATTACGATTTCCATGGGAGTCAGGACACAGCTGGGCTGCTGCGGCACCATTTCAAAAGACCCTATTGTATCTTAGAACAGTTTGAACAAACATTGTTTTTATAGGAGTGTTCCTCAGATAAACTGCAAGGGATGACACAACTATCTCTAAATGATAACACCTAGAATGACCTGGAGTACCTTATGCTTTCTTGGCCCTGAGGAGCAGTGGGAAGAGAACAGTATGTGCGCGGTGACCAATGCTGCTCTTAATCAGGAGATCGCAAATGCAGCACATCATCTGTGTACAAGTCTGCTGCCTAAACATGTCCCATTTCTTACTACTGTCTGACATCCAGTTGCACCTTGCCTGGAAAGAGCTGTTTGGTGTCCTTCTAGTGTCCTAAGACAATAGTTTGAGTGATGCAGCTCACACATCAGTCCTGGAAGGCACCACACCACCCAAACAGCACGAACCTTGTGTTGGGATGTTGGGTCCTTGGGCAATCAGATACAAAACTCCCTTCTGCCTTTATTGGAGTAGATCTTCTGAAAAAGATCCCAGTACCTCTCGCCAGAGCTTAATTGGGAATTGGGCCAGAGAACTTCTTTTCCAAGCAGCACTTGAGGAGTTTTTCCACCTTCTTCTTTGGCAGCTTTTACCAGAGCCCTGCACTTAAAGCTTCTCTGCACATCTCCATGCCTCTGTAATGTTGTTCAAGTTGTTGCTTATTAATATTCCTTAATAAAATTTAGTAGAATAGAATCCTTCCTAATTAGTAGTGTTGGAGTGCCTTTTCCATTATTCATTAGAATGAAGAAATGGGTTAGTCCTATGCAGCATCTTCCAGAGAGCAGAGTTATTGAGGTTATTCTGATACAGTTCAAGTGTCTCCAGCTGCAGCTGTAAATTTCCACTCGGATTTTCTGTCATTCCTCTTCCTCGGAGATCACATGCTCTGGCTGCTAATCTTCCGTGCACATTCCTGCTGTGTGCTGCCCACTGAGTGCACAGGCACAGCACATGCTGCCAGGTGCACACACAAAAACCAAAGCACTAGTCTTTCCATGCAACATACCAAAGCTCACTCAAATACAAGTGTTTTCACACCAGTACATAGCCTGTCGTACACTTGCATTTTCCTCTTGGAAGCAATTCGAAGAGCAACAGGGTAAACAGCAATTTGTGCACATAGGAATTAACATCCTACACTCAACATTTAACACACCTAAAGATAATGCTCTATTGCTCTGGAATTATGTTCTTAGGTAACAGGTGTTTTGTCATGGGACAAGGCATTAGAAAAGAATTAAGGATGGTAACAAGAAACATCAGACTTCAACAGACAAAAAAAAAAAGTCTTTAGGCTAATTCCCTGAATTCCCATTCCTTAATTCCTAATCAGGTAATTACCTAATTCCCATTCTATCCACAGCTGAAGAGAACAGAACTATCATTCTACTTTGTGATAAACATACTAATTGATCTTAGAAGTGTTCAATGTTCTTCACATGCAGTGAATATGATGGTGAGGAAAGATATTTTCGCTTTCAGCTCACGTATGAGTTATTCAGACAGGCACATGAAGACAGGTAAGAGAAAAGATGGGGGAGAGGATTAACAATTTAGGAAAATACCTCTTCTAGCAAGGTGAATAAATTGGTTTTTGGTATATTGAGTCTTTTGATTCTACCCTATTGGTGGAAATAATCCACAGGAATAAGAAATACCAACAGTGGCCATGAGCATTGTGATGCTCTCTGCCTATTAAGTCCAATGTGATTTAAGGAAAGCTTTTGACTCATAGAGAATCAGTACTGACAGGGAAGGAATATTTAAAAGGATTGTAGTTATTTTTTTGTCTTTGCTTCAAATAATGAGAATTTTCTGCCATTTTCCATTTCATCTGTTGCATCACAGTGCAAACCTGACCAGAGCTAGACACTGGTAGCACTGAAGCAATATTTACTTGAAGGACCTCTCACTGCAAAATTCATCCTTGTTTTACCAGAGAAACTGCCTCTTGGAATGCATTGGACATTAGCAAATCCCTGGGAGTTGTAATGACAAGGGAGGGTTTCCTCCTGAAGCTCTAAACCACAGCAAGTTAAGCATATGCTTTGATGCTCCCAAGTGCTGCAGCAGCCCCCCAGTGCCTCTGTTCACTGGGGGATGCAGGTTTCCAGGGTGGTGGTCAGCCCATGGGCTTCCTGGGTCTTGTCCGAAACCTGCTGGGGTCAACTGAGCTGATCAGAAATGCACAGGGATTTTCCCCCATTGAAAAGTAATAGTTTTAGATGTCCAAACTGCACCTATTTCCGACAGCTCCTGTCTCTAGGACTGGGAGGAGAGTTTGTGGTTTGATGTCAAGCAGCTCAGTGCAGTCACCCTGCACCTACAAGGAGCTTGGGCACTTGACACTCTGCTTTTGTACCCAATGCAGATGCCAAAAATAGCCTGGAGTCAACTGCTTGATGTCCTCCAGCCTTTCCCTGGAGCAAAGGAGCCAGGCAGCCACCAGCATCCTGTGCTTGTCATGTCATTATCAAAGAACTTCTCCCCTTAGGCTTCCTCATTTTCCACAAACATGTAGTTTGCCATGTAATCATGGAAGTCGGGCAGTTTCTGGCCCTTGCCTCAACACCTGAGAGACTTAACAGAGCTACAAACACAGTCAAAAAGCTTCCTTTGCTGTCCTCAATCACTCCTTGGTTGCACAAAGCTCACTGAAATCCATGTGTTTTGACTGAGTAAGAACAAAGAAGTGCAGAATATATTTAAAAGAAATTAAAATTGTTTCTCTGCCCCAGGCTAAAAAAAAAAAAAATCCCCCTTCTTTTGGGCTTTGAGTTTGATTTGTATTTCAATAAAAATAAATCAAAGTGGACAGATTAGAGTGTTTTGAAATGCAAATGCTTTGAAAACATTAAAGGACAAATAACAAGGTGGCATGTTCTCTGTATATTTTTGGTCATTATTTTTATTTACCTTTTGTTCTTAAATGATCATGTGTATCCTATGTGCCTAATGGAAAATTTTGCTCTATGCAGTAAACCAGCTGTAAGAAAGGGTGAGAGCTTCTTCTGCAATATTTCCTTATGACTGAACAATGCAAAGCAGCTCTATAATTTAAATATTGATCCCAAGACACGTCCTAAAGCTTCAGAAAGCTACTGGGTTGTTTTGGCTCAACCTGAATACAAGCAAATAGCAGCAAACAGTTTTTCCAGTGATACTCAGACTCTGGGTTTTGAGAGCTTGTTTCTGATCTCACTTAAACAAATAAAAGACAAGAGAAGCACGTGAGTCAGTGCTGAAGTTACCTCAATGCCAAAAGGGAAGGACTTGAACCAGACTCAGACATTCAAGAGGTTTTCAGGGTGCCCATCCATAATTAATAAGGCAGCATTTTTGCTCCAAGTTAATGGACAATTAATAGAGAGTACACAAGGTACTTGCAGAGACTGACTAGGACACACTGCCCTAAGCTCAGTAGAAGACAGGAGAATAGATATGACCTTCATGAACTTCATTACAAAGCAGTTTTACATTTAATGTTTTAGTTGCATTTTTCTGAGGAAGCTTCAGCCATGAACACTGCTCAGTGCTGACACCAGAACCCGACTGACACCCCAATAGAGCTGTCTCCAAGTAGGGCATCCCATGTGAGAACTGTCAACTGTACCCCAACGCCAGCCTCACAGCAAATCTCCATCCTCTGCTGCAAAGGTCTCAACACACACGAAGCAAACCCCTAACATCATCTACTCGAGCACAGCTGAGCCAAATAGGATGGACTTTTTTAAAAATACAGAAAACTGAGCAAACAAAACTTTTATGCTATTTGCTTTTATTTTTTCAAACTGCTTTTTCTAAAAGAACTGAAGGAGCACTCTCTCTTTGCAATGAATCTGAAGATCTTATGGAAGCCAAGCAAAGAGAAGGAAGAGAGCCAAAAAGGCTTTCAAGTGCTAAGAAACAAAGATCTCCATAAATTCCTTGGACCACTCTGTGTTCCTCCCAAGATAATTTTACATTAATATTAAAGGAAGAGCTAATTCTTTCAAACCTCAGAGATACCTAGAGCCTGGCTTTGGGATCCAGTCTCACTTGGAAGGCAGATAGTTCACAAATTGCAGGCCTGGATTAAGTGTTAAATTCAGCTTGAGGCTGTCTAGCAATAGAGATTTGTGTGGTATCATCTGCACATACTCCAAAGAAGACAACAAATTTCAGTGAGCTGTTCTAAGAGATTTCACTTATTTCACAGAATATTTTAAACCCTTCACAGGCAACAGGAGAGAATAAAATTCTGACTTCAGGTCTAAGAAGGAAGGAGAAACAACATGAAAAATGAGTTTGTGATCACCAGATTCCTGAGCTTGGGATATTCTGTCCTGGGAAGTGGAGTAAATTTCAAGTGAGCACATTTTGTAAAGAATAGGATATGCACTACTGCACTAGTCTAATAAGGTATATTAAATCTCCTTATGAAAATGGCTGATTTAGATAAAACTCCACTGCTTCTCCTACCACTGTTTATTGTTGCCAGGGAAGCACAGAGAGAAATGTGCTTCAGTGGGAGACACAGAGAAGGAATTTTGCCCGCTCTGTGCCATCCACACACCCACTAACTTAATATGTTTGTAAAGACAAAGACAGTCACCAGGTTTCCATAGTAAAAGTTACCATCCCTGCAGCCTCCTTTTACAAAGCAGGAGGGCAGTGGGAGCCATTTTCCACAGGCCAGTCTGCCCCCCCAGGAATTGCCTTCTCTGAGGCCAAGTGGCTCAGTCCTATACTGTGAAGACCTTAAGGGCTTTGTACTGCCTTCAGACCTATGGACAACTTCAGTGTGATGGGGACAAGCCACTTAGGCAGCTCTTAAAGGATCTCTTAACATCATATTTGCACCCTCAGAATATACAATATCAGCACATCTGAAGCTTGTCACACAGCACCCATTTTTCTGAGAGAAATGAAATTTATGTAGAAATTGGGAGTACATTAAATTTATCATTGCAAACATACAGCACTTCTCAGCCATCTTAAGTGACATGGGAGGGACAAAAAGCTGCACTTTTCATATTATGGCTTCAGGGAGCACAGTTTGCAACTGGGGAGCACTGTGTACTACAAGGCAGCTGCCTTTAGTGCCAAGACCCTTGCTTCAAGTAATCACAGCCATTACAGTCACCAGAATGACACTGAAATAAAGATGTTCCAAAGCTGAAAACCATGAATTTCCCATCTCTAAATGCTCTTCTCATGAAGGACACGGCACATCCTGAAGTGGTATTGAATACCATATTAGTCAAAATTCAGAAATATGCTGTTTACTACAGTTACTAGGAGGCACTGTCACCTTGTATTTAGACATGGAATTTAGAAATGCAGTTACGAAAATTAAATGGAATTTAAAGGCCAAAACAGGGCTTTTCTCTGTACAACAGCTCCTGCCAGCACTGGGCTCTGCACCAGAGCAAGGCCCTTTAGCTTCACTGAAGGATGCACCAAAGAATCATTTTTAACAAGGAAAACACATTTTAGAAGTTGTTTTGGTACACTGTGCACTTGATTCTCTTTTTCCTTATGTGTCTAAGTGGTGCTAGGCTGGGCACAATGCATCTACCAAGAGCACCTTACTGACATTGAACTGCAGCCCTCAAGAATTCAATGTGTACACCATGTCAGCTTCCCCTGGAGAATGAGCTGGAAATAGAGGAGTCTCTATCCTCTGCCACTGGAGCATAACAGGGACTGTCACACTAAAGTACAATTGTGTTTTATAATCTCTTTTTACAGATGTAAACACCACACCAGCATGAAAATTGCCCAGTAGATTAATATACCAACGAGGCTGAGATGATAAATATGTTTTATAACATTCATGTTTAATCCAATACTTTTTAGCATAATGTAGCATCACAAACAGCAGCAATTCTTACAGCACATGAGGTACTTTCTGATCACTAAAACTTTTGGGAGGCAGCCCCGGTAGCTTTTTTTCTTTCCAAATGTATTTTCTCTTTATGAATTCAGTAGACAGTATCACTTGCCCAGTTTCAGCAAAACTGCAGCCAGATGTCAGCTTTGATCTCATCACCACATAACGAGGAGAGATAAAGGACAAATAGGTTACACTGCACTTCAGCAAGAGGGAGAATTAACTTCACTGTTCCTTGCAGCACCATCTGGGTTTGGCAAAGTTAATTCTCATCCATGTCAAGAGTTCATTCAAGGAAATAATTTTGTTTTCCAAATGCTATTCCTTCCTGTTTCTTTTGGATATGTAATGCCTGATCCCTTGACCTACTCCTTCTGTCCTTGTTATTCATACTTTAAGCATCTTAAAACAAAAAATACTGCAGACAACTACTAGAATTAGTGCTAGGCATTGAAAACATATTTTTTATATGTAAAGTAATATGCTGGTACATACATACAGTATTTCTCATCAAGATTGAAATGAAAGAAGAAAGCCACGACTCCCTAGTTAGAGCTACAGGCCAGGAAAACCAGAATCCTGCATTTCAGATCTATTTTTTGATGGATGCCAGACACCTGGCAGACCTCAGCCTCCATCCCACTGAGGGGAGCCAGCCACAAACCACCTCCTAACACCCTAAAGGCAGAAATTGCACAGCAGCACTTGATAAACAAGCACTACAGAAACAGAAGGCACTACTACTTCACCAGACATAGGGCAAATTCTAAAGAAATCAGATCAGAACCACTTCTCAGATTTCTCCTCCAAGAGGCCAGCGGCTCACCAACTCCATCCTTAGATGCATGGCAGACTCTCCAAAAGCCAAAAGGTTTCCCTCATCCATAATCTCCTCATCCCAATGCCCCCAGCAGAACTTCTCCTGGTGTTTCTCTCCACACAGCTGAGCAGCCTTTGTAGTGCAGCAACCCCTCATCCCAAAGCATCTCCCACACCGTTGCAAACCTTCATCAGCTACCCTGGCCCACCTTACTGGCTTATATAGACTGGAACTGGAGGGCAGCTGGTTCCCCCAAAGGGCCTGTTGCACAATAAAAACCCTCCCTTTCTGTCAGCTGGGACACAGGGTCTTGCATCAGACCCTTCCAAAAAATGTTTTGCTACTGGCAGAAAAAATTAAGATAATTATATGGAAGTTGGTTGCATTTCCCATTAATACTATTGATAGTATTATTTTTAAAAGCTGTGTTTTGAAAAATATTATTCTTGCTCATATTCAAGATTGTGATTTTTTTATTTTCACTTTCATATCTCTAATTTCTTTGTTTCAAAATGTACAACACTGATGTCTAAAGGGTATGTCCTATCATGTCAAATAAATGTTCTATGCTCTTTTCATACTAAGCACAGAGTAGGCATGACAGATTATAATGTAATTTTCTATCAGATTTATTGTAAAAATCTTTAAGGACAGCTGCTAATTAGCAGAGATCTGAACCACCTTATTTTTTAGATCAAAGTGTCCCCTGTTTGAGTTTGTAATGAAATAGCCCAACACTTTGAAGAAGAAAAGAAGTATATTAATTAGAGAGGGAAAAAAAAAGTCATCAGTGTTTGAGGATTAGCCCACAATCTTTTCTTTTCTTTTCTTTTTTTTTTTTTTTTTCCCAATTCTATGGTCTTCTAATTCCACTGGAAATGCTGACATATCCAAATTTCCAGGGAAATAGATTTCAAAGTTTCGAGTTGCTCTCATTAACTTGCTGTAACTTACTCCATTTGTGGTTGCTCCATCCTTATTGGTTCCAGACGTCAAAGCACTTCATCCACAAATCCGAGTGACATCCATGTTTCCTGCACTGTCACTTCTGCCAAGCACCCAACAGGTTTAGTGAATACTCTTCATGTCAATGCATGAGGACTTAAAACACGACAGCACCAGGGACATTCTCTGCCATGCGATGTCTCATCGCATCAGTCGAAATAAGAGGAGAGGAGACGGGAATAAAGCAAATCTAAAGTTACCTTCCCCCAAATGGATCTGGAGAGCTTGGCAAGGCATGAAGATCATGTTTGTGGTTTCTGGAAACTGTGGGAGTCCTACTGCCGAGAACGTGACCTGATGCATTTAATGTAGTTGGAGACATATGTTTCATCTCTCCTGCTGTGAGCTTGATGGCTTGGTGTGGCTTTGCATCTTTTCTCTTTTACTTGCTGTCACAAGGAATATCTACAATAGCTTACAAAGTGTACCTTGTTACACTGTAGGCGTGTGTGTGAGAACACCCAAACCCAATGGGAAATCACAAATCTTAGCAGGGTGGGGGAAAAAAGATCCTCTATGGATATTCTAAGTGCACTCATTGAGGATGTCAATCCACACACAGAGGTGCCAGATCTGAAACTGATTCTGACAGTGCTGTGAGGTTTTCCCTTAAGGTACAGGAGTTGTGCAAGATGAGATGATATAAAACAGCTCAGGATTTTAGGGGAATGGACAGCTTTGTGTTAGATATCTGACCCAGAAATAGTTCCATAATATTTAAGATGGCTGTACTGTAAAGGGCAGGCAATTTATGATGAGAAAGTGGGCTTCTCTGTAGTCATAGGAGGGTTTTTAGCACTAAAGCTATGTTTGATCTCACTTCTACTGATGTTAACTGCCTTTATAGGTCATTTCATTATTGCCTCATTGTAGAAGATTGGACTCATTAATATGCAGCAGCTAAAATCCTTTGCATTTTAACATGCTCATTTTTAGGTGTCCATATGGCAATAAAAGCAGGCTTTGAGCCATCCATCCATATCCTTATATGTCTGTCTATATAAAAAACAATTTTGTGGTCTAGTGAGTAGGGCACTAAACTGGGAGTTGAAACTGGGTCTGTTGCTGTGTTCACCATTGACTTTGGACACAGGAACACAGACACATTATTATGGGCTACACTAAGCTGTGAACTTCCCATATGCCATCTACTCTTGAGTAATGCCCCACAAAATAAACTTGTATCCTGCAGAAAAGCAAAGTAATTCAACCCCTTAATGAAAAGTAGGGGCTGTAGCTCACTGTTCATTGAGAAGTACCACAGCTGGCCACGGCTGAGTTACAGCCCTGAGCTGGTTGTTGTATTGGTGTTTCACATCCTCAAGTGGAGTTTTTTTACATGCTTTTTCGAAAAGCTGTGTGGGATCTCTGTGCATGCCTTTTTATTCTGACTTTTGTGGTTGTACTGCCAAGCCTTTTTCCAGGCTAAAATCTCCCACTGCATGTAAGCGAGGGGCTGAGGGAAAGGAAGGAGGCTGGGGAGGGTGGAGACTCTTCCAGGGATCCTGAGTGCAGCCACATATAAATTATTAAAGCAGTGAATAACATCTCTGCCATTTAGAAGGTGATTTTCTTGTAAGTGAGTAAAGACATTTACAGAATCTTCAGGTACCCTAAAATGCTACTATTGGACCCATATAGACAAATGCAGAAGCAGCGTCTTTGTTCCTTCTTTTCTGCTCTTATTACTGAATTTCTACTCCTCTATGTTCACTTTCTTGTGATATTTTCCCTGTTGGATTTTAAATTTGTTTTCAAACAGATAAACGAGGATGTGCCTTCTCTAGCTGAATACCTTGGATGGCACTGGAACCATCCCTACCTGGTGGGATAGAACAGCACGTTCTGGCTCAGACACTGAAGATGGTTCCTGTTGGGATATCTTAATTGCCTTTCTGCTAATTATCTTTCTATCTAAGTCTTATTAATTTTGCTTTAGCAAAGTTGCTCCAAGTCAAAACCTGCTAAATTAGTATTTCTAAATTCTGCCTTTCATCTCTGTCCCTACTACTTATTCAGCCCCAGGTTGGAAGGCATAGAAATATCTAAGTCTGTAGCTCTTCTCAGAAAGAGTCATTGAATCACAGGCCGCTTGCACAGGTTTGTGTTCCAAGAACATCACCCAAAGTCACCTCTTCTCCCCAGGTGAAAAGGACCCATCTGTACCACTCCTTGCAAAAACACTTCTTTAAAAAAGGTAAATTTGTAATATTCTATCCCAAATCAGCAACCTCTAAATTACTTTTGCTGCTGAAGGGAGCATTTTGCCAAGGGCAGAGAACATGGGCTATGTAGCCTGCAAAAGGCTATTTTTGCATCACTGTTACCTTTGAAAGTAGTTTGAGGCCAGTCAGTGATTAAAGCTCAGTCAACATGTACTGGCTAAATGACTGGCTGTTTCTTTCTCATCTGAAGTGCTCTTCTAAACTGAAGCCCTGTTCAACACAAAAGGCTTCTATGCCGGGGCAAAGAAATTAATAAGAAATTTCATCTTATTATTTAAATCTTTTTTCCTCAAAACAAAAACACTATCTGCAACCATTGCAACTAAGGAATGACATGAATAATTCATTCTAATTTCACACCATTTAAGCTACTTTACCAGCTTCTAATTAACATGTGTAGATTATTTAAGGACAAGAAAATTGCTTTGAAATGCAGGTAAGAGCGAGCTGACTATCCCCATGCATTATATGATTTGATGCCTCTGCAGAACCCAGCTGTGCTGATCAATTTCCCAGGGTTATGGCAGCTGAAGACAAAAGCTCATTTTGTGAAGAGTGGGCTAATGACATCACTGCAGATCCCATGAAATGTTTAGGATTCCATGCAGATTGGAATTTTTGAGTGCAGCATTTAACAGCAATTTCCCCAGCCCGCTATGGCAGCAGAGACAACAGCAGTTACCCTGGCTAATGCTATCTCTGTCATTCCCATGTTGCTTTGGAGTTGGAAATTAATTTTACAGGCTCCTCCTTTGTCACCAGGTGGGGGGCATGAGGATAAGAAATCAAATTAAGCTTTGCAGAAAACAAGGTCTGTAAATAGACATTTCAAGTGGCCTTTGCAATGCAACCTTCTCATTTTTGTGTGCTTAAGGTTTTTATTTTTTTCCCTTTGAATGCCCAGAGAAGCTGATCTTACAGTCAGGAGTCCGTTCATCAGAAAAAACCTGCTCACCCAGGTAACTTCTGGCATCTACAATGTCATCCCTGGGAGTGTCAAGGCCAGGTTGGATGAGGCTTGGAGCAACCTGGTCTAATGAGAGGTGTCCCTGCCATGGCAGGGGGTGGAACAAGATGATCTTTAAGGTCCCTTCCAATCCAAACCATTCTATGATTCTATGATATGGAGAGGATGGATCTGGCTTCCAGAAAGTCTTAAATCCCCTTTTTCCAGTTCTTGTAGGCAATCTGAGACTCCTTTTCACTGGGATGCTCTCTGAAAATCAATTTTCAGGAACTATTTGAAATGAAATGGTGTGTACCTCAACCTGATTTTCTCTTCCCGTCTTTGAGGCTGGCTGGGAAACACACCCATGTTTCCAGCTCCTGTTTACTCTAAAAGCAGCTGTCTGGACTTGGAGAACAGACCAGAACTCTGGCTGAGCCAGAAACCTGCTGTTCCCTGAGGGCAAGCAGCTGCCGAAGGCAGTGCTATCAAAGCAGAGCCCAGAGGTGCATCCTACCAACAGGACAGTTAAAGTTCCACTTCAGTTTACAAATGCAACACAAGCACCTAAACACCCTAATCAGAGCTGTCAGTACTCTCAGACAATTTTGTGCTTAGGGATTACAGGCAGATACTTGTAAATATTTTGCCAACTCCATAACTTCTGACGCTTGGGTTTTACACAGGCATGTGCTCATTCTCTTGTGGAGGTTTGTCATTTACCTGCTGTCAGCAGGTCTTTGTATGCACAGGGTTATTATAATGTTTAAGGCTCTTGGGTTTCCATGAAAGAAACAAACAAAAAACCAAACCAAAACAAAAACCAACCAAACAAAACAAACAAAAACCCAAACAAAACCCACAAATAAACTCCCAAAAACAGAAACAAAAACCCAAAACAAAACAAAAAGGAAATTACAAAGATATATGGTCACTTAACCACCTAAACTGGAAAGAGATTGGTTTGGAGAACGGCCTGAGTGTTGTCCAGGGCAAATAGTGAACTCACCTTAAACTCAGTAAATGGTATAATTATTGCTAAATATTCCTTCATAAGTAAAAAAGTACAGCAAATGAATCAGATCTTATCTTCAAAAAATGTTAATCTGAATGCCAGGGTTTGATCATTGCTAAAGTAAATGGTGGTTATCAGATTAATGGCAATGCATTTTCAAGCTGATTAGTTAAAAGCCTAAGAAAATGGAAAAAGAAACAGGATGCTATTTATACAGCAAAAACTGATCATTTCCATACCAGTAAATAAGAGGTAGGATAATAAAATTCTCATTAAGCTGCTGAGGCCTATTTGGTTTTGTTTTCTTTTTAAGGCAATGTCTTAACTCTGCAAACAAGCAGAAGCAAAACTTGGATTCATGCAGGCTTTAATTGCCTGGCAATGCTTTGCCAAGTCCAAATGCTTCTGAAAAGTTCCTACTTGTCACATGCCCTGAATCTGGCTGATCCTTATGGGTAGATCAGAGAGACATTCTGGCATGTGTTTTGGCAAGCATTATCCTGATAATCCATGATTTTATTTCAGTTTTGGATCATTGAGGGGAGACTGTGCTGAATTCATTTCAGTGTATGAAGGCAAATGGCTGAGAGGCTGAAGGCACCTTTGTAACCAACACCTATCCCTTGATATCTGCAGCAGGAAGAAGTTTGATTGTCAGCTGGTGCTGATGTTGATGACAGTGATTTAATACTTTGAGACCTAAAAGTCTCAGCTGGAATGGCACGGTGCTTACTGCAGAAAAACATGCTGAAAAACAGCCCTTTACAAGAAGGTTTGCAATGCTGGGCCCCAGTCCTGCAGGAAATCTGTGCCTTGCTTATTTTTACAAATCTACCTACAATTAAACATGGATAAATATTTGCAGGGTTGAAATGCAAAAGTACAGAACAGGCAGAAGAATGAGGGAGGGGAAGAATTATCCTCATTTCACAGCTGCCCTGATCTGCTGGCTCTGAGTTTATCTGTGCACAGAGCCAGCATAAATCACTCCTGATCTGGATCAGATGTGTCCTGCTGGGCAAGCAGCAGAGCACAGATCGAAGATTAATGATCACCGAAGCAGAGACCTGGGCCCCTTTGCCAGGAGAAGATGAAGCATCCTCTGGGGAGCTCTCTCTCTGACAACAGTGGGAGCCTATGCAGAAAGCTTGGGCTAGACATCTAATTTTAGATAGCTGAAGTTAGGTCAGACGAATTTCCCTCCTGAGAAGGGAAGTGACATGACCAAAATCAAACATGATGTATTTAGCATAAATTAGATCCTGTGCTTGGGAAAATACAGGAATAAGACCTAAATTGCTGGGTAGTATTTGGGATTTTGGATGGAGGGTGTTGGTTTGTGGGTTTGGAGGGAGTTTTTTAATTGAAAGATTAGTTTAAAGGTAAAACTGGGGAACAATATGATTTGGAGGGCATGTGGTAGCAGTGCTGTAAGTTTCCCAGCTAAAATGGCAAAGCCTTTACAGTGGGAGACCACAGATATCATGAGCCAGAATTAATTAACTCTTTGCTTATCTGCCAGTATTGCTTCCTGCAGTTACAAGCTGCTGGAGAGCCTTAGTGTAGATGAGAGAACACTTTATACCATAGTTTTCTATTCAGTCTCCTAGCAAATGGATAGAAAAAAGACCTGGTTTTGGTATCATATCCCTAACTTTTGGGGGCACTTAAGAAACACATGAAGTTAGCTCAGTCCCCCATGCCCTTGGGCAGAAGCCAGTAGAACACTTCAGCCATGTCATTCCTTGGCACCTCTATTTAGGAAAAAACAGATGGAGAAGAAAACTGACCTGTGACATGCCTGGTGTGCCCATGACTCTGCTGCTGTATGGAGGCATCTGTCATTCATTCCTCCTTCCCTCCACAGTCTGACCAGAGGGAAAACCATGTTATATTTCCATTGAATCCTGCAGTTCTCAAACAAAACAACACTTGGACCTAGTGGACACTAGGAACATCCTGATTTGCTGTAAATTGGACCTACACTGCACTGGCATAAATCCAGGCACTTCAGCAGATGAATGAGGTGCGTTGTTTACCTTTAGTTCCCCCAAGCCACTTGTTTCCCACAATGCTGCCATCAGGCAGTTACAGGTAATGTGATGTTTTGCACTCAGCCCTGCTATTCCCTCCTTGCTGTACCTTTATAGTCTGAGCATTCGGAAAGAGATGAAACCCATTATACTTCACAGCAGTTTGAACACAGGTCCTTGAGCTGATTTATCTCCTTTATCCCTGTGCGGTTGGGTTCTCTCCACTACTTCACTCATATCTCCCTGATTTTTTAGCTACAGGATGTGACTAGTGTCTGAATTGTAATTTTCCATGCTTTCAGATATAGTTAAGGTACAATAAAATCCTCATGCTGTGTTTAGATCAAGGTGAGTGAAGCTAAGAATGGTGGCTGTAAAATAATAAGCATTTTTTTTCTTTTGATTTACAATGCTGAACATGTTTAAATTTTGCTGATGTTTTGAAAGTAGTTTTAATTGTGCACAGTGCTTTATAGCTTTCACACGCTTTCTTCTCCAGCAGCGAAGTTGTCTCCAAATACAGAGGCCAGACTCAGTCTAAGTAAGCTGCAGCTTGGTTAATGCCATAGGACAGCTGGTCACAGGCATGTAGGATTGTTTCCTCACTGTGAAGGCCAGGCTGTTTGCTTTGTGATGTTGAACCTGATGCCTTTCTCTCCCCTTGTATTTCAGAGTGAAAAGTTCCACCTGGTAATTCACTCCTGGTCACAGGAGGGTAACACCAAGCCCTCCCTCTCTTCTCAGGGGTCTGAGCACTCACAGAATCATGGAATATCCTGATTTGGAAGGGACCCACAAAGATCATAGAGTCCAAAAATCCCATCATGTGCCTGAGAGTGTTGTCCAAATATTCCCTGAGCGCTGGCAGGTTTGGAGCTGTGACCACTGCCCTGGGGAGCCTGTTCAGTTCCTGACCACCCTCATTTTAGGACTCTCAGGCTATTTTTCTAGCTGGCTGGAGAAGCAAACTTATAAGGTAAAATTGGGTACCCTCACGCAGTGTATTCTCCACCGTCTCCCTGTGTGCCCCCATGCAGAGTGCTTAGGTGCACACATGGGAAGAGCTAAGCCATAGTGATGGACCAGGATTGTGCCTGACACCACAGTGCCCAAGAGCCCTGCCTTGTGTTTGAGGTGGGACGGTCACCCACGGGGTGGGCAGCCCCTCACCAAGGTGGCCAGGTCAGATCTGGGCTGTGTGTTGAGGGTTTTTCGTGCTCCTGTGCCTCGTGCTGGCAGAGCTACGATGCGTGGCTGGCGGAGAAGTTGGGTTGTGTCTTCTGAAGGTCACAGACTGGATCTGCTCGAGATGTCCCTTGCAAAATGTAAAGTCAACAGCTGCAGAGAGGGGAAAAACCAGGAAAAAAGCCCTCTGGAGTTTACACTTGCACACGGTGCAGTGAAGCCCAGTGTTATTATTAGCCAGCAGTGTTTCGGGCCATTATCTGGCTTGACAGCTCCAGGCCTCCAGGCAGCCCTTCTAAATGCTGCTGCTGATTTGTTGCAAATGTTAAACAGACACGTTGCAATTATTTGTCAGCAATATAAGTCTCCTTTTGGCCCTCTGGCCTTCAGACACATCCAGTGATGTGTGGGTTCCATGAGAAATGATCCACTCCTGCACCAGGGAACAGAGAGCCCCCGATGTGCCTTCAGGACTGAGTCATTGGATGACAAATCTGCATTAGAGGGGAGCAATTGCCCATCACGGAGCCCTCTCAACCTGGTGGCAGATGCCATTGCAATCTGTTTTTAAAATGGATGCTCTCTGTGGTCAGAACTGTCTGTGCTCCCATGGCTGGGGTGGCGTGGCAGGAGCTGCCCCAAGAAGGGATGTTTCCATGACTGGTCTTACTGAAGTCAGGAATAAACAGCTGAAGCTGATGAATTGTTTGGTTGCTTCAAGATAAGCATATGCTTAAATTCTTCACCGAATCAATTTAGGCTCTTGTACACCATTTAAAACTTTAATTTTGTTGAAAGAAAGTGTAACAAAGGAAACAAACATTTATTACTGAGATTTATATGCTCTTTGAGTAACACCCCAAAGCCTTTCTTTGTTTCCTCAGGTTATTTTTTTGTATGAATAAGGTACATGCAAGACCTGAGCAGGTTTTTGATAAATAATAATGTGCTAGTCATAAGTAAATACTGTTATCCATAACAAAGAGTTTTCCTAGCTCAATTTTTAGCTATGTGCAAGAAAAGCCATTCTGAACTGCTACTATGATAAACTGAGGAAAAATGCAAAAATCAGGATAATGGTTCTGGGACAGGACACTGGAGAGACCAACTCAAAAAGGAGAAAATTATACTAAAGACCATCTGAGTTTGGTTTCGTAAACTTTCACTAAATGAGTGCTAGGATGCTATTAAACTAAAGCCACCTTCAAAGAAACAAAAAACACCCCACCCTTTTGGATAGCTCTTGAGCACACAGGGAAAGGATTTTTTGCAAGTCTCAGGCTGAGTTTCCAAGCTACACAAAACCTTCAAGCTGAGTTGAGGTTCCATCTCTGCCTGCCTGCTGTTGAGAAGTTTGGGGGTTATTTCTGGAGTGCAGGAGCCAGCACATATGCCTGCAAGGCAAAGCACCAGCATCCACCTTCCAGGAACAACTTTGGAGAGCAACAGCCCGTTGATCCCATCAGTAAGGCTTGGGCTGCTTTGAATTGCTAAACTAAACCAATCATCAAATGGGGAGCAGAATCTTTCTGCCTCACTGAAAGATCAATACAGTCAGAGATGCTGGAAGGGTCCTGCGCCTTTTCCATGTTGCTAAAGTTTCATTTAAGTAACAAATAAATTAGGGTTTCTTCCCAGCCCTCAGGGTTGATATGATTGTGTTTCCTTCATGTATTTGGTGAATCTCCTACTGATTCTACTGGCAGCTGAGTTACATCCATGATGAATGTTTTTTGCAGATGCCACCCAGAAGGGCTATAGTTTTCAGTTATTAGGGGCATCTTGTCCTGATCGCAATTTCTGGGTGAGAAACATTGTTTTTACTGACAGAGGAAAAAGAAACTCAGTTATGGCTTTCAATGCTTTTGCAGCCACCAACCAGTGTCTGAGTAATGACTTGCCATTATTATTCCAGAAACGTGTCTACAAACAAATGGAAAGCCAACGAGTGGTGCTTTGGTAACATTTCCCTGTATTGATTTTTTGAATTAAATTAGTCTTATTGGTTTATAAATTCCATCTGTGTACAATGGGCACAAGAATTCCCTTTTCTTCCTGTTTAAGGTATGCCATATGCTGAAATTTTGTTAAAACATTTTTTCCACATTTGCACGCACACACCCACACTTTTTTGGTTGTGGGGTTTTTGTTTTGTTTTTTTTTAATCAGCCTCTCCTTATGAAAATGCTCACAAAAGACTCATGGAGGGAAACATGAAGGTTTAAGACAGGACTTTGAAATTAATGAGTCAGTGCTGTCTTTCATTTCGTTTCTTCTGCCCCTGGCCCATCAGAAGTCACCTCAAGAAATAGTGCGTGAAATTAGGCCAATAGTAGGTTTTAGATGACTTAGAAAGAGATCTGGATCAGGTATTATCTGGTGCTGAGCCATCTCTGAATAAAGTCAAATTATCCACTTCAGAGCCGCTCATTATCTGATCACATTTTTGAGTGGATGATGATGGTTTTTCACTTGGAACACAGTAACCTCCACTTAGATCCTGGCATTGCTGATGTACATAACGTGTGGTCAGGCACCCACAACACGGCACTTATTTGAATAACATTAGCTTCGGAAAACCTATCACTGAAATTAAGCAGATATATTTTCTGTTCCTCTGCCATGGCATAATTTGGCTATTTTTATGCTCAGTAAATAACAGCTAAATTCAGATGGAAGAGGAGACAATAGGCCAGACTCTGATCTCATTCCTCGTATCACCAAATACCATATTCAGGAATAGCTCCTCTGAGAGAGGCATGGAAAAAAGTGCTGGTCAACAGACTTTGAAAGTTTCTTTGTCCTTTCCTGACACTCACATTCTTTAGTGATACATTAAGTACTGGGAAGCGTTCAGAGCAGGTCACAAAATACATTAATTCATTATCTCTCATCTGTGTTGCAGTTGCTTTGCCTACACAGAAGTGGATTTGCTTGTAGTGGGAGCTGTGGGTCAGTTTCATCTGCTGTTCACACACATATATATATATATTTAAATGTACACAGTTGCTGAACAAATTTGGGTTTTCATAGCCTTAAGTCAACTAAATTTAGACATGTGAGTAAATCTATTGAAATCATAACCTCACACCTGGAGCTTGGGCTGTATGTGAAGCATAAGAACCTCATTTCCAGACTTGCCTGCCACAGGAAGACATGGAGGAGCTGATCTTGCCCACACGACACAGCTCCTCCAAAGTCAGTGGTTCTGATGTTCAAATTACTCTGCCTTGGGTGACTTCAGAGGAGCAAAGCTGCTCTGAAACTCCTTGCCAGCAGCAGCTCTTCAGGCAGGGTGGACCCTGAATCAAAAGAGATGTATTCCCAAAAGAGACTCAAGACTGGAGCAAGGCATTTAAAAGGAGAATGGCATAATAGGATTTGAAGACTGAAATAGGTAAGGACAGTTTCCTGCCACCTGGGAATATCTCATTATTCACAAAATGCCAACTCTTTAATTCTTATAAACAACCATATCAGCCCTCCACCATTAATTTAAGAAAGTGGCTAGAAAGCAGAGTTTTTGTTCCAACACTGAAGTGATGTGTTGCTCTTTTCTTCTTGCTTTCCATGCCTGTTTCAGACTGCCCTTCTCCCCACTGACTTTTGGGCATATTCTGAAAGACCTTGAGAAAAGATTGAACCATATTTATTTTTAAGCTCACCCCCACCAAATAAAAAGGGCACCTTGAAACAAGAAGGAATATTTTATATAACTGCAAGGTAAAGGAGACTTTAGTTTCATGGATTAGCCATGCCCGCCTTTTTAATTCAAGGACAAAAGATGAACTCTAACTGTACTAGTTCTCTAATAGCAGGGGTTTTACAAATATAATTAGATTTTTCTCTCCCCCCTTTTTTTTTTTCTCTATCTATCCTGCTCTTTTGGTACTTTAAAAGATTTCTTTGTTTAGAATTGTAATGATTTCTGTTAGAAATTATATTCATTTCAGCTCCTGTCTTTTAGAGTATTGATGGATACCGTTAGAGGACAGCTCTGCTTTGAGCAGAACTGGCTGAATTTTAATGGTACATAAAAGGATTTCTGCATAATGGCTGATTTGAATGGGGGTGATAGGGGGAGTCATTTTTGTAATCACGCTGAGGATATGCAGAAAGCCCCCCTTGGCAGTTTTTCATCTTTCTCAAGGCAGGGTTGGATGGGGCTCTGAGCAACCTGGTGTCGTGGAAGGTGTCCATGCCCATGGGACATAAAATGGATGAAACAGATGAAATCCATTTTGCGTATTCACTTTACCTCAGGGAAGGTTTCAAGCTGGAAGCTGTGACCTGGTGAGGAAAAGAGAGGAGGAACGACCACTCTCAAAAAAGCGAAAAATAAATGTGCCATGTGGTAAACCTCAGATAGATTTTGGGGATCAGCTTGCTGAAGGCATAAAAATAATAATAATACACACTGCCTGTAGCACATCAGGAACCAGAAGCCTTCCTGTAGTCTGGAGGGCAGGTAAGTGTGGTGGAGCCTGCAGGGAAGATTAATTACGTACCCCAATGTTCACAACTCCGGAGTTCAAGCAAGGTACCTCAGCAGAGCCTTTTTGTATGGGGGACAAAGCAGAAGAGCTGCCTTGAACTGAATTGCTGGTAGAAAGGGTCTGGGGATGAATCAGTAAGATGAATAATAACAAATTATCAGGAGCAGATGGGCTTCGTTCACGAGTTCTAAAGGAACTCAGATACGAAATTGCTCAGCTGTTAATGGGGGGGATGTAAATCTGAGGTTTACACCATCCTTAGCACAGAGGAAGGGAAGGTTGCAAATGATGCCCTGATTTGTTTAAAGGCTGACGGAAAGGGGAACCTGCAAAGCTGCATGCTGGCAGGACTTCAGGGTGCAAATCACGAAAGCTATACTAAAGAATGGAATTAAAAGACAGTGATAAAGAGGTCAAAGTAGGAAAGAAGAAGGCTTTGCAGAGAGAAGCTGTGCCTCTCAAATAATGTTCTGTTTTTTGAGGAATCAGTACGTAGGTAAGGGGAATCTGGTTCCTACAATACTCTAAGGTTCTCAAGAGCTTTTAACAAGTTCTTTCCCCTAAAGGTTCTTAATAAAAATAAACTGACAGGGGACAAGCGAGAAGGTCCTTTTGTGATTTAGTAAGTGGGTAAAAGCTCTGAACAGGGGATTCACACTGCAGGATGTTACCCTGTGCCATTGAACCTGCACCTGGAGCTGTGGCATTCAGCCTGTTCCCAAACAATATGCAAAGAGCTGGGGTAAGAACCATCTCCTGATGAGTTTATTCAGGGCAGAAAAAAGCTAATATGAATACAAGGAGCGGCAGAAGCTTCTCATGGTACTGAGAGGCTGGGTGATAAAACAGAAAATGAAATTCACACATTAAAAAATGCAGGATAATGACCATTGTGAAAAAACAACATTAATTATAACCTACATAGTGATGAACTGTAGATTAGCTATTAGCATTCAGGGAAGAGACTGTGGACTTGCTTTGAACAGTACTATGAAAACATTAGCTCAAGGCTCAGTGGGAATGAGTCAGAAGGTAGAGAGAATTTTAGAAATTATTAGGGAAGGAATAGAGAACATACCAGGAAATGTAATTAAGCACTGTTCAGACCGTATGAAAGCTGTGTATAGCCTTGGTTCCCCTGAGATGTAGAGGAATACAAGAAAATGCACAGAAAGGCAGTGACCATGTCTGAAATTTCAAAACAGCTTCCTCATCAAGAGTCTGGACAAAGGATGATACTTCATTCCCTCTCATTATATAAGAACCTGCAGGCCTCAAACAAAACAGGCCCACAATGTTTTGAAGCAAATCAAAGGAATTTTTTTCTGGCATGAGACATCTCTGAACTGTGGGACTCCTTGCGGCGGAATTTTGTTCATCTATGCCAAAAATTGGTAGACAAATTAGTGCAGGGAAAGTCTACCATGGACATGAAAAGGGGCTGGTAAATCCTTTTGGGTAGGTACAGGCTGTCTAAGCTGGGAAGGTGGACTAGGGAAAGGATCAGTCTTCATTTAATCTGTTCTTGAAGTTTTTCCTTGAACATCTGGAAGGAGCAAATGTCAGAAAGCAGATGCAGGGCAGCAGGGACCATAGTGGTGTCCTGACTGCAGCTGGTATTCTGCACCTATGTCTAGAGAAATATTATTTTCTAAGAAGAAAGAAGCTAAACCCCACCTTAAAGAAACTAATCTTCTAGGTAGACTCCAGCAGGCAGCAACCAGGTGGATTTTCTGTTGCCACCTCTGGGTACTGCCTTTTCTGATTGTGTCCTTGTCTTCTGATCATCCTTTTTTTTTGACCTTCTGCTGCCTGCAGTACCTACCATGTGATTGCTCTCCTTAATTACACATGGACAACATGAAGTGCCTCACCAACTGATCTTATTTAATTTATTTCTAATTATATTGCTTTTTAAAATTAACCTGGCACTCTGAGCATAATTCTTCTGTTGTTGTTGACTTTGGTATAACTCTGTGGGATGCCCGTGGCAATAGCTAAGGAAATGCAATGTTTTTGAACAGAAAATCTGAAGTGAGTCATGAGCTTGTGTTACAATTTTGTCATTCTGACTGATCAGTTTGAAGGCTCTGCTTGTCCTGTTTTTGCTATTTCTTTCAATTTGTCTTTGCTCCTGGCTGAGTGGCACAGACCCTGTTACACACTTGGAGAGGATACTGCAGAGTTGTTTCTCATTATCTGTGATCGCAGCTCACTTGTACCACAAGCTCTCAGGAACCTGAGAGCACTTCTCCCCTCAACACCAGCCACTCTCTAAAGGACTTTAGAAAGAGAATTTTTTTCTGCTTTTTTTAAGGGTTACTCCCTTCTGGCCTTTCCAAACTAGAACCTCTGACACTTTATTCTCACCCACACCAGGAAGTATTGTATATTCTGCATTTAGGGCTAGATTGTAGTTGGCAGGTGTTCTTTCCATATGGCTTTACTTTAATTTTTTTTCCCCTACACCAGGATCACATAAAGCTTTAGAAATTAAATCTTATAATTCCCTTAGAAAGGTTTCATAGTAGTTCTACTTTATGGAAGGAAAACAGTGGCAGTTGGAGGTGACGTGACAGAGTGTGAAAGCTCCTTTTGGTAGGCATCTCCCTGATGACAACTCAACACCTACCCCTCACTTGGTTTGCCTGGGATGGCTTAGAGGGTGCTGGTATCTGATGCTCAGACAGCAGAGCTCTCTTGGGAAGTAATAGCCAGTGTGGGATCAGGATGAGCTGTCTCCAGCAGAGCTCTCACACAGTTGTAAGGCAGACCTTGGAAACCAGCTTTGCTTTCTTAGAGTTTCTAGAGCACGTTTCCTCTCCTTGGGGATGTAAGGCTTGCATGATGCACTGATTTAGTTGTAGGAATTATATTGGCAGACTGTGTCATTCCATTAATCAGGTAGGTCATATCCAGAGAGCTAACACAATAACATCCCTGTCGTACACACACACTCACATGCACTAAAAAGATGAATTGTTGAGTGATTCAGATTTAATCTGAATTAATGTTTTCATTCAATCTGTGGCTCTGCTCATGTGAGGAATGCTGGTGCATTTCTAATTTCCTTTTCACTCTAAATTGTCAGCATAATCTGCTGGCAGAAGCCAGAACTGCTGAAAAGAGGACAAAGGAAAGGGCTTGTGGAGGAGGTGGGAAAAAAACATATATTCTGTCAAACACAGTTAGACTGTCACTCGGGGGGTGGGTGAAAACAGACGGCTGATCTGTGTGATGTGAAAGTGAGCCCTAATGGGGGTAGGGAAGACGACCAGGCAGATGGTATGTGGAGCCTGCTGCTGTTTATTGCATTGATCTGGTGTCCCTGCTACCTTGTGCCCCTCATGCCACTCGCCCATTTCTTTGTTTTACCGAGCTTAGATGTGTATTAACAGCCCCTTGCCCAATCTCTTCTCCAGCTGGAGTTATAGGTGATGCTGAAAAAAAAAGAAACTGAATGCTTATAGCTTGTTTAAAATACTGTAGGGTCCTTTGGTATTTTCACTGTTTTCATTACCTTGTTCCCAGGTTATTCCCTATTGCACTATTCTTGCTTCCTGCATTAAAAGGAACTTTTGAATAAGTCATAAGGGAAGTAGGGTTGTGAGAGTGACCTTTTACTGTTTCTACTGTGTCTAGAAATATTAATTACAATTAATTAATTAAGGATGTGCCTGAGCTCAGAATAGATGAGAGAACAGAGCTGGAGAAAATAAGAATTTTATTTCATGAAAGGCATTGACCAAACAACAAGTATAGGTTCATGCTGAACTCCTTTCCTCAGTTGCTAACTGAATCATTCATCCGGGAAGAGTAAGACCTGATTTCACCTCAGTCCTCTACCAAATTCTAAACTAATGACCAAATCTCCATATTTCAAGACATTTCTAAGTGAGTATCTCTCCTACATGTGATAAGAAATTCCAAAGTGAATATGAGTAATGCTCTAAAGGAAAACTGTATAAAATCAAGCAGATCTCCAGGAACACTTTTGGTTTTGTGATTCAGCACTTTCTGAAAGGCTCAATTCATCAGAGACATGACTGATTGGCTCCACATGAACTTCCTTTCTAAAAGAAATCTCTTGACTGGTACACTGAGCAGATTTAATCTTGATATCTGTAGGAGAAAATCAATACAGTACCTCCAGCCATGATGCCTGGCTTGTCTTCAGAGTAACTGCATTATAAACGATTCCAATGAATATTTATGGAGAATGCTTTGCAGTTTTTTACTCACTTCTAATCTCTGAGTGATGATCTAACAGGACTGGTGTAACTGCTCTTCCATATGTCCTGGTGATAGACATTAATAACTGTAATAATGTATGAACAAAATCTGTGATGGCAATGTAAAGTCTTTTAAGTCTACAGTTTCTACTACCCTGACTCCGTTTCACAACTCTGCAATCCTGCAAGAGAAGACAAACCCAATCTTCAGAGAAATAATTAAAAAGGGGATGATGTAATCAATAGCTTTCACTAGTATCAGAACTCACCAGGTCTTCATTTAATGATACGGACAGGGAATGTCACAACCCATTCCCAAACACAAGGAACAGCAATTCTCACTGCTTTGTTCATCTGAGAGAGGAGACCATGGACAGCAGGATAGTTTTGAGAAAGGGCTACGCTGGGAAAGCTCTCGAAAATGAGTGTTCATACAAAACATCTGTGAGACATGTTTTTACTTCATTAATATGGCTGACTCAGAGAGAATAATGTTTTACTTGTTCTGTGCTTCTGAACAACAAAATTTGCCTTCAGGAGTGCAAACGATGTTAACCATTGGGCTGTTTGTCTTCTGGCACCAGAAATAGGCTGTGCAGCAACATGATGTCTTTCTGTGTTGGCTCTGGGGAATGACTTCCTAAAGGCACTGAGGGTAAAAAAGCCCAATGTTTTGTTTGATACTAATGCTGCTCTTTCATCCTGCATCATTAGGCTGTCCCAGTTTCCTCCACTGGAAAAGGGTCATTTCTCATTTAGCCAAACAGTAATTTCCCAGTGCTAAGCATCGGGAAATGGAGGAAAAAAGACAGGGGTATTTGTCAGGAGCAAATCAGGGACCAGTGAGGGAAAGAAGGTGAAAACTCTTTCCCAGGTCTCCTGAGGTCCCTGAGTAGGGCTGTGAATCTGCAGCTCAGGGCAGCAAACTTCCATTCATGTTTGAGCATATTTGAAATTGAACATAGTTCTTTCCTGAGCAAGAAGCAGCCATGGCTCAAACCCAGCCAATTCCATTGCAATTTCCACCCTAAAGTTAACCTCTCTCCATTGTAGAAATCAGCTGGAAAAAAAATTTCACTGGGTAACTTTGTAATGGCACAAGACAGCACGTAATTCCCCATTACAAAGCCAGTCTGGTTGCCCTGACCCAGACTTTCCTGTGCCAGCAGATGGAAACATTCAATACTGCATCCTTCAGGACATCTCCTGGAGATGCAGATTGTTGGATGCTGAGACAGGACCGTGCCTAAGCAGAACTTGTTCTTGTTGTGCAGCCTTGATGTGCAAGATTACAGCTGATTTACAGCCATTTCTCACTCTTCTGCAAAGCAACATCAAGTCCCTCAAAACCAAAACCCACCAGTGGTCTCCAAGAGGTCGAGGAGCACAGCAGTGTTCACATGAAATGTGCATTTTCCAGTGTAAATTGCACAGCTGTGGCAACGCTTCAGCCTCATGAGACATTTCCATACTGGTGTGGAAAATATGAGCTCATATTTCTCCAGAGAATATGATTTCATATTTCTGGTTTGCTTTGCCTCAACAGAAGATGAAAATGTAGCAATGCTTTTAATTTTCTGTTGGAAACCTGTTTTCATGGATATTTTGTTCAGCAAAAAGAATTCTTTTGCCCAGACATGCCCTTGTTTTCTTTCTAACAGCAACCAGGAACTCTTGAAGGCACCACAGCAGGATCCAGAACTTCATCAAAGAGAGGAGGCATCCTGCAATTTCTCAGGAGACGTAACTTAAAATCATCAGAAAAACTCTGACTTTACCCCGTGGAATCCAACAGCTTGGACTAGGGAAAGCCACAGGGACAGAGCAGCAGCCAGGCCCAGGCGAGCTCCACTGGCTCTTCACCCTCCTAATTTCAGCCACCAGCAAGGATTTTGCTCTGCTTCTAATAACTGGGGTCCATGGGGACAGAAAATAAAGGGCCCTTTTCTAGGTGACTATGTGCTGTTGATACCTATTTATTTGCAGACAGTGCCTGCTTCTGAAGCTGCAAGGCAGGACATGGCAAAGTTAGATTTTTGCTAATAAAGAAAAATGGAGATGTCTTTCCATTTATGAAAAGGGAAAACACTGCACTGTGAAATCCCACCAGGCTGAGGGAGATAGAATCCTGCATGTCTTTTAGCCTGCCCGGAGCATCTCAGAGGTCAGACTTTGGGACAAATCTCTTGCTGGTTTGTGCATATTTATGTGTTATACTCAAGGGAAGGAGAAGCAAGATCGTTCAGTGCCCAGGTGAAGTAAGTGCTGTACAAGTGATGATGGAGGAGGCTCAGCCCTGCTTTCACTGCAAGGTCACACTTCTCAACCTCTTCACTGCTGCTTAAAACACATGGTGGAACAATCCAATATGTTACATTAAGTGCAGAAAGAGCCCTCACCCAGCAAACTGCCCTCTGATAGCTGTGTGAAGACAAGTATCTATAGAATTTTGACAGGCTGAGAAATTTGGGGCTGTTCAGCCTGGAGAAGAAAAGGTTTCATAGAAATCTCACAGCCCCTTCCAGGATCTGAAGGGGCTACAAGGAAGATGGAGAGGGACTCTGCATCAGGAACTGGAGTGACAGGACTGGGGGAATGAGTTCAAACTAAAAGAGGGGAAATTTAGATTAGATATGTGGAAGAAATTCTTTCCTGTGAGGGTGGTGAGGCCCTGGCACTGGTTGCCCAGAGAAGCTGTGGCTGCCCCATTCATGGTCGTGTTCAAGGGCAGGTTGGATGGGGCTTGGAGGAACCTGGTGTAGTGGAAGGTGTCCCTGCCCATGGCAGGAGTTGGATTGGGCTGAGCTTTAAGGTCCCTTCCAACCCAGGCCATTCTGGGATTCTATGATTCTAGTTGTTTTAAAAAGCTGCCTCTTCTAAAGGAATGGAAGCTGTGTCTGCTGTTCCCTGTGGGTATAATTTTTCCCTTTTATATCTGGTGACCTTTAGTTGCAGTGGTGCTGGCTACTTCGAGGAGGAACCCCTAATAGCTTGCTGTCAACAGGCTGTAGGTATGGAGCCAGGTATGCGCATGCCAGGAGGCTGCTTTTCCATTGATTGTAGTTTTGGGCATTGGCACTGACAGATTTTCAAAGGCATATTTAACATGTGTGTCCTGTGCTTTTTTGATATCTGTCTAAGGTGCGGTCTCAGAAGAAGCAACCATGGAATGTTTGCCATGTAGCAGTTGTTTGCTTTATGCAGTCTCAAAAATTGGGTTGCAGCATGAGAAAATTGTGTAGGAACAGCTGTGTAAGTTATGTAGGAATAATCAGGTCCCTTAACAGACTCCGCTCATTAGCTCAGAGGAGTGAAACATTGCCTGCATACCCCAGAGTATGACAATCTAGTCCCATTTGACTTCAGACTCCCGGGCATCTAGGAGCTCAAATAATAGGTGAGCTCAGACAGAGGGATTCGATTTGCTTCAGATCAGGAAGAATAAAAATTAAGGTTTCTGCCTTGATCAAGGTCAAATGCTTCCTCACTGGGGCTCTGGAGTCTCCTGGAGACTCATGGCCCTGTGAAAAAGCACATGGAGTAAATGAGACATTGCAGGTCAGAGGGCTGGGAGGGAGGGAGCAACGCAGGGGTGAAATGTGGCTCTCCATCCCTTTGTGCTTTATCCCTGAAGTACATATTGTGCAAACAGCCCCACACACCATTGTCTCCTGTGTTTCATGGTGGCAATAAAAACCTCTCCAAAAAACTATATCTCTGTTTCCAGCTAGAAGTATGGAATGCCCTGCATTATTTATGAACTTGCCCACAACAAACAGTTGAGTGAGCTCTCTTTGGGGGCTCATGGTTCAAAGGGGATGGCAGCTTCCTTTGCTTTCCCATATTCTTTATCTGAAGCACCAGAAAGCCTCATGAATTGCAGGTTGCTTAAGCAGTCAGAGCCAAAAGGTTGCTGCTGCTGATGGAGAAACTGTAGGAAATAGGACACAAGGTTCAGCAGGGCAAAGGATTCCACTCAGTTTCCAAAAATACACACTGTGATTAAAAACAGCTTTATGGCTCAGCCGGCATCTCCCAGGGCCAAAGCCACTGGCAGCACGAGCCTTGGGAAGGGCTGTAGTTGGTTGAGGACAGCTGCCCCCCAGCAAACACTGAGGGTGGATGGGACAGTCCCTCCGAGTGCCATCCATGGCCCCTGGTGGGCGTGTGTGTGTTGTGCCCACACCACTTACAAGACACTGTTGTAATGCAGCTCATGGTGCAGACAGGACTCTCGAAAAGGAAGAGCTGCTGTCTGTGCAGAAACAGTTCCCTCCTCTGTGTGCAGTATCAAGGGATGCCAAGGATTTCTGTAAAGTGTGTCTGTCTGTCTGTCCTGGACAAGCTTTTTCTGTCACTGACAAGCAGCCAAAATGTGGGAAAAAACCCTCTGTCATCAATGTGCAGCAATGCTCCCATAACCAGTTCTGAGAAGACTGATGAATACCGTGTCCAAATGAAGCCACTGGGGGAAATTAAACTGCTTGTAATAACCTAGATTGGAATTTGGCTGCAACACTGGGACTAATGACTTGTTCTCCTGTGGAAAGCGGCTGGGGAGCTTGTCAGAGATGCTCAGGTCACAGACACCCTGCAAAGGCACCTCCAATGTGGTGCTCCTCAGCCCTGTCCCATGACACTGCTTACAGCAGACTGAGGTTTGGGCTTGATGGGGGAAGCAAGGAAATTTAGGTAGATTGATAAGCAAAGGCATGAAATTGGAGGCTGTAAAGGAAAATGGGATCTTTTGTTTGGTGCAGCATGTACAGTCCATTACATTTCACGTGAGGCCCTAATAGCTTTTAAATTAGGTACCTTAGGACATGGTCAGATGATCACAGGTGAAGCAGTTAGGCTGTTTTTAAGAGGCACTTCTCATTACTACAGATTTCCATTGCTCAGCTGGGACAGGGTAATTGATGGGAAGTGAGCTTCTGGTCCAGTGCAATGGGAAATGTGATTATTTTCAGAGTCTCGTCACCAGTTCTTTCACACGGACTCTGAAAATAATATTCAACTGCCATGAGATTCTTCAGAGTTGGAAATACATCGTGTTTAGCTTGACTCATTTGTAGGTCACATGTTAAATCTTATTTTAAGAGAATGATGGAATCTCTTACAGGAGGAAATCTGCAAGCACAGGGATGTGGTAATCTGCATCAAGGACTATGAGCCACCATTAGTGAGTGCAAGGAGTGCACACAGTTTACATGATGTACAGGCTGCATACTCAGCATGATCCACTAAGTGATCATTAAAGAACTACAAATCAGATCAGCGGAAGTAATTTCCGAGAGTTCTGGACCTGGGCCATCTATATGATTCCTGTGCATAGGATAACTCAGCCACAAATGCCATCATGCATTAAATCACAGGGAAGATCTAACCAATCTCCAATAAAACCTGTGAGAAAAGAGCAGAAAACCTAAGCACTGGCTCTGATCTGCCCATAGGAACTATCCTCTTGAGCTAGGCAGGTGGCTGCCAGACTGGCTTGTGCTGAAGCAGAGTCAAACCTCCTTCAATGCAGCTGAAAATGATTTTCTTGTAGTCTTGCTCTTGAATGAGTCTGTAGCTACAGCAGGTATCACACATTTTGGGCTGCAGGGCTTAATTCTCACCATGGCACTGATCTGTGCTATGGCTGACTGCTTGTTTCTTAGATTGCACCACTAATTTCCATTAATATTCAGACATATTGAATTCAAATGTGTTGTTCTCTTCCAAATGCTTGTCAGCAATGGATTTGACTGGAACACTTGCACAAAACAAGCACTACAGGGAATGCAAAGAGCCCCTCTTTTTATTCTGGTCAGAGACAGAGAAGGATTCTCTGCAATTACCAGTGAGAAATCCCTGACAGACAGACGTAATGGAGATAAGGGTTGTGCACGTGTGTATGTGCACTGGGTGATGATGGTGTGAATTCACAGCCATAGGGCTGGGCCTAAACCCAAAATATATGCAGAAATTTTTAATGCTGCACAGCACTTTCTGTGCTTAAAGCATAGGCTGGAGCACAAGCAGCTGGGTGACTGGAGGAGGGGGAAATTACATTTATTTCCTCCTGACAGATCACTCCATTTTACAAGGGTTATCTGCTGCACTAAGCAAATATTTAAATAAGGTGGCCCTGAGAATATTACAGAAGGATTTACTACAATGCAGATCTCATCAGAGATTCATAGATTGTAGGGGCTGAAGATCACATACTGATTACTGTTATTATTACTAATTCATCTTTATTATTGCAGCAGTGCCTGGACCTACTGAGGAACACCTTGGACAGGTTGGATGCAGCTGATGGGATGGGGTGGGCAAGGGCTGCAGTGCTGGCTGGCATCTGTCTGTCCCACCCCAAACCATCACACCCTGCACCAGGCTGGCCACGGGGCAGCTACAGCTCCCTGTGCCACCATCCTATGAGATAAATCTGCCCTTGGCATCCAGACACACATTAGGAGCTTGTCCCTGTCCCCAGGCTGCATATACCCTAAAAAAACATGTTTCTCTGATTTTCTGCATGAGAAAGGCTACAGATTCCTCTGCTTTATTCATATCTTGTGCACGTAGCCAGGAGGGAGATGAAGCATTTGGTACCAGGAGTGACACCATCCTGTCTGCCTCGCTGGGGACCGCCTTGCTGGTTCTCCGTGCGGAGATTGGGCTGAAACAGACATCACTACTCAATTTTTCACCTTTCCCCAGGAAAACAAAAAAAAAAAAAAGAAAAAAAAAAAGAAAAAAGGAAAGAAATAAAAACCTGCTACAGCAAAGAGGGAATATTTGGTGTGGCATGTGTGCCTCGAATGCCCTCTAGTGCTGAGCTGTACCTCTGGATGGCATCTTCTGCTCAGGCAGGAGCTGGAGCTGCCGACAAAATTCAATTCACACTTAGGATTTTATTTTGTTAATTAAAATGCTTATTGATGACTGGAGAGAAGCTGCCGGCTAGCCAAGAAGCAATATCGTGAGTCAAATAGCAGGAAAGCAGTTTGAGAGAGTGATTTCATCATCAGCAGATGGAAAATTGAGCTCTGTAATGCAGACTGTTCCATCAGATTGTCCAAGGCAGTTTGTTAGGATTGTAAAAGAGCTGCCAGCTATTTGCAGCATTAAACATACTGCATCCTGGAGATTTCAAAGGTCCTTAATGTGTTAGACCAGTCAATATCAATTTGTTGTCTTAGAGAAATACACAGGCTACCATCTTTATCAGACTCGCTGTTAAATTAAATACCTTTCTCTCCCAAACTCTCAGTTCTCCATCTACATTTATAGTGCCTTGTTTAATACCCCAGAGTAAACCCAACTTTCTTCTGTTACACTGTCTGAAAGCAGAAAGAAGTGGCTTTAAATAAATCTTGGTGTCTAAATTGTCGTTATTAGGCTTCAGATTTAAAAAAGGTAGGGAAAACAAAATTACTTGCTTTTAGGCTACCTGCTGCAGAATGAATTACTTATATTGCCTCTTGTGATCCTAAATATTTCCAGGAGAATAAGCTTCAGCTGGAAAAGGACTGTTTGCCCTAGAACTGTCTCATGTTAGGGAGAAAATATCTCCTTTCCCCATGCCCATTTGCAGACTCAAATACAAGCTTGGGCAAGCCTTGTGGCAGTCCCAGTTTTCTTGCAAAAATATTCTTTTTAGTCAAGAGTTAGATATCCCATTGAAGCCTTGTTTCCTCAAGTCCTGGTACCTAATCAGGCTTAGCAGGTCTGTGTGAGTGATGTTCATTTTAAAGTGTGAATTTTAATAGACAAACTGCAACCTTAGTCATCCCTGGAAGATTATCCTCTAGAAAGGTGAAAATTAATGAATTTTCATGAAGCTGTTTTTATTTTAATCATATTTCTATACCACAAATCATCTTGTAGGTTCCAGGATGTTTACAAAAGCAAATTTTTATGAGATTTTTCTTAAATGCCTAATATAACTATGATGAAGATGGGGAATAAGAGAGCTCCATTTTAGTAAGATCATGCAGTATATGACACCTTCCTATTTTAGATGTTCTGTTCAAATAAGTCTTGCTAAAATTAGTGAAAAAACAAGTATCAATTGCCTGCTGTCTTCCTTTTCTTTATTTAATTACATTCACATATCTCTGTATTTTCTGTAAGCTTCTGTGCCAAGAGTCAGTGGTTTTCCAGTACGTGCTGTGCTTTCCTGATTGTTATCTGCTGGATTGTGATAAAGAGGGATAAATACACATGTATTTCAGAAATGATCTACATGGCTTCTTAAAATGAGAAAGTGAGAAAAGAAAGCCCTGAAACCTCAAGAAATGCCTTTTGTATTTGCCATGCAGTGAGTGGACAATCTGTGCATTGCACACCCTAAAATCCCCACATATATTTAACAACAGTGGCCTCTGGTGGAGTTTTGGCTAAGTAAGGGAGACGTTTGCTTGAGGATTGGGACATCTGGGCTCCATGGTTATGGATTGGAGCTCAGGCACACAGCCCTAAGCATTGGTGCTTTCAAATAGGTTGGATTTTAACCTTTCATTAATACTGACCCAATTTTAGTATGTCCCTACCTACTGGATAAGAATTTTTCTCTCCTTCAGATTTTTGCATCTCTGTTATATTTAGTAAAAATTCAAAAGTTACTGGGAGATGCAAGCAGTAAACTGCCAGAGACAGGGATAGAGAGCAGAGTAGTTGCTTTTTTATTCCTCAAAAAATCTTCTAGGATTAGTGAGCCACCCCAGCTACTTTCTCAGGCTTTGGTTTGGCAACCTGTTATCATTTAATAAGCATGTGAAGCATATGTTTACCCTAAAGTACCAGTTTATATCCCATCTGGCTCAAGTCAACTGCTCGCGTATGTGCTTTTCTAAGGGCAACCTATGCATCTGCTAAAATTCCTTGCCAAATTGCAGCCTCCAATTCTTGTTTGGATATCCAGCCTGATTTCTGTGACTTAGATCCATGCCTTGCAAGGCTTAGTCCAGAAATTAAACCATTAGGTCATGTTGCTTATAATACTCACCCACACCCTTCTACATTTTAAAACACATTATGATAGTAGCAGAGTTTCATTTGATCTTATCGCTGCAATATGGTTGTAAGTAGCTGATCAAAGTGAAATGTGCTCTGTTTAATTAGCTTTCCCAGTGACCTGAGTGTGCTTCCATGAGAAATCACCGTGCGTCACCAAGGTCTTATGGATTTGTGAAAAGACACATACTCCTCCCAGCACTAAGGACACTGTCAGCATTCGCCCTCTGGTCTGGCAGATATCTGGGACATGAAATACATTTCATGATACGTTATTCTTTACTCAGCCAGCCCTTAATGACTGGAGCTTCGGGCCAAATACAGGATCCTAAAATGAGGCCGTCAACATCACCCAATTACTGCTGTTATTAAAAATACCAAGTGTAATCATAATAATAATTAGACACTTATTATGCAGCGCTGCCTAAGGAATATACTCTATGTGTGTAAGATGTCATGCAAACCCTATTAGTAGAGCTGGGCAATCTCACCACCTCCACATTACTGCATAAGATAAAATTGTACTTGAATGTGAATTGCCTGCATAAATTCAGTTTTCTCAGTCCACCACCTTCTAAGGATTTATTTTGGGGTTTTTTGGTGATGGTATTTGGGGGTTTTTTAATATTGCAACTGGTTATACCCTAAGTTTACCTCCTGCCACTAATGGCCTCCCAGAGGCTCTGAGCATCCAGAGAAATATCTCCCTTTGATCTCTTATTTATTATCAAACAATTATCCAGACAGACAAGTTACACCCACAGTGAGTTGGTGCCTCACATCCCAGAAAAGCAGTGGTCCAGAAGAGAAGGAACACACTCAGTACCAAATGCATTTTATTGACTTCAGGCAAATACTTCTCCCTCCTTGAACTTCTGTTGGCTCATCTGTAAAATGGGCCTAAACCCCATAGTCTTTTTGAAAACACTTGAGCAAAAGTACCACAGAAATATGCTAAATATGTCATAAGTGTGCTAATTCTGTTGAAGATTACCATGTCCACAGTTGATCTGTTCCCAAGTTGCCATTTGAAAGGCAAGTTTCCAGGTGCTTCCAAATGTACAGAGAGAAAGTTGATACGGCTCCTTTGTCCCAATCTACTGCATTGCGTCCTAAACATAATCTCTCTGGTTTTGCAACACTCTAACAAAATCACAGCTTTTGAAAGAGATTAGATGGTGTAACTTGGCTCCAGCGATCGTTCAATCCTGGCATCTGTTTTATTGCTGTATGTACTGTGGAATTGAGGGAGATTAGCTTCTAATTATTCCCTGTAGTCTTCAAGACAGATGGAAAAAAAAGCGAATTGTGTTTCATCAACGTGCAGCCATTATGTGCTCAAACTTCAATCTCTTTTCTGGTCATTGTCCCAGAAGTGACAGAAGTATGGGAATCATCTGCAGATGAGATGCATCTGTAAGACATGGCCAATAAAGCAGTCACAGAGATTATACTTGCATGACTGGCCACAGCATACTCAGGTCTTCAACACCTCTGACATTAACTTTCTTTTTCCAAGTCGGGAAAGATCACACAGTCAATCTCACCCAACAATGACCTCCAGCAGCAGCTCTCTCAGGAGAGCTTACAAACTACATCTGAGATAACACCTCAACTCAGAACTGTTGTACATGCCCATGTATTATCAGGCCAGGCTAAAGTTATCTCTTTCCCCAGAGCATTCCTTGCTCTTTTCTCTGTTTTCTTGTATATGTCAGGACTGTATACTGGCTGAGGATGAGGCCAAGGAGGGCCCTTTGGGATTTATATCCCCCCAGAAGCCACACAGGCAGAGAAGACCTTTGGAAAAAGCACTGACCTCTGGTTAGAAAACTGGTTGCCCTGGAGGAGAAAAAAAGGGAGAAGGAAACCATGGTGAGCCCCACATACCATCCTCATGGATAACACTGGTATGCCATGGGCCAGCCCATGGATGAGCCATGGGCTCAGAGAGCCCATAAAACTTTTGCAATATGGGCTCTGAGTCCCTTGTCATGAGGTCTGTGCAACTCTTCATAACAAAGGTGGGCCGTCATGATAAATGAGTTTTTCCAGGAGTGTGAAGGGGAAAACAGGTCTCTGCTTCCTCCCCTCCCTTACACACTCCTGGTCCCAAGCCCATGGGTATCCTGTCGGTTGCCAGAGTGCTCCCTCCCCACCATAGCCCCACTCTTTAATGGGTCACCCTTCCCCTGCCTGCACCTATGGCACACCAGGCACCAGTGCCACCACAGCTGAGTTCGGTGGGAATCAACCTTGGTGCTTATTTTTGAGGTTTGTTGTCTCTCCCAACCACCACTGTGGTTTTCCTTGGATGTTTTCAGCCTGCAGAGTGAATTTAGGACT
>JAWWEW010000028.1:15377493-15395205 GCA_035583185.1 Anabacerthia variegaticeps | reverse complement strand
TTGAGGTTTGTTGTCTCTCCCAACCACCACTGTGGTTTTCCTTGGATGTTTTCAGCCTGCAGAGTGAATTTAGGACTCCCCATCTTTCCACCTGCATAGTCACAATCTCTGATTTCCCAGATAGACAAAAGTTCCTTAATGATTTGAGGTGGAGGTATCTTCTTTATATAAGGAATGGCATAATGTCCATTCCAAAATAGCTCCTGCTCTGCTGTGGGTTAACAAAATGAAACACTGCTGAGGGGATGAGGGATGCAGAGCAAGAGGGACAGTTTGCATGATGGCAAGGCTCAGATTAATGTTAACAGTGAGGAAAACATGGTAAGGAAAAAACCAATCCAAAAAGAGAGTGAGAGGACACAAAGATTCAGCTGGGGAAAATGCTGAGTTTATAATCAAAGCATTTCATTTGGGTCCAAACTTGCTCCTAAATGCAACTTCAGCTGTCCCTGGTCCTTTTTGCCCAATCAAGGGGTAGAAGTGGCCATGGGGTGTTGCTGCTGCTTCTGTTCAGCCAGAGGCTCCAAGCTCAGGACCCACCCTCCCCAGGTAGATCCCCAGAGGGAGGGGAGCTTGTCTGGATGTGCTAATCCCCAAGGTAATGATGCGCCCTGGGAGTTTCATGACATCAAACACTGGGAGGGGAGGGGGTAATTATCGCCCCAGTGACTGCAGCAAGTCCTCAGCATAATGCTGGTTCTGAGCATGTGGCTTGTAGTGGGTCATGAGGAAATGGGGCTGGTAGAGGAGTCCCTGATCAGCAGGAACAAGAGAAACAAGCCAAATTTAATACTATAATGAAATATCAATGAAATGGCAGCCAGTTTGGGGAGTATTCACATCCAAACCTGAGCGCAGCTTCAGTGAGAATGGTGGAGCTTATGTAAGACACCATCTCTTAAACACTCCGTCCTATAAATCCACACCTTTCCTTATCTACAGAAGTATTTTTGCATATCCAGGCACATATTTATGCTTTGTCTTCACTTTTAGAATGGCCTGAAAGAAAACTCCCAGGGACATTGAAGCTGTGAAATGAGCTGGGATTTGGCATCAAATCCTGTGGCAAGCACCATCTCCAGTAAAACTCATGTTTACATATCCTTTGAGAGGAACATTGTCAGAAGAATTCTTTACTTACTAGAGGACACATTTCACTGCAGTTCCTTATCCTTTCTTATGATGGGACCTTCACAGGGGCTGGGCAGTCCTGATCAGTGGTTAGATCTAAGCCTGGAGTCAGAATGGAGGAAGGAGACAGAGTGATGGTGGAAAACAAAGATCAAAGACTTTGCCAATCAAACAGGGAGAAGAACCAGGAGGCTGGAAGCCAGATTTATGCTGAGGAATCCTACAAATGCTGCATGCTGAGCAAGGAGCAGGTAAGGCTCGAGCAAGACCAAGGCATGGCTCTTGGACTCAGAAGTCAGCAGAGCTCCAGCCAAGGGTGACATTGACCCACAGGAGCAATCAGTGGGAATCAGAAATTAACCCAGCTCGGAGGCCAGTCCCTCCCTGGACAGGTTGATCAAGCCCATGACTCCAAGGGGCCCTGCAGGACTGATGGATCACACTGGGGGTGGTCAGGTAACAAACCACCTGCTGATCCAGATGCAAATTCACACATAGGCCCAGTGCCATGAAAAATAAAAGATGGCATTAATCACTGCTGATGGTGTGTCAAGTGCTTTTATAACATTATCCCTTTGGGTAGAACATTGGGCAACAGTTTTCTGGGCCAAGCAAAGGAAAGCACACTGTGATGGCCCAGTCTAGTGATAAAAGCAAGATACAAATGCAAACCCCTGAACACACTACACACACCACTGACTGCTTCTCCACAGTGATCCTTGCCCTCTCTCTTGGCTATTGTTGCCTGCACCCAGACCAGGCAGAGAATAAGAAGCACCTCAGTCTCCAGGATCTGAAAGCTCTTTCCTAATGTTTGCACCTCCCCTGAAGTGTGCCAAACTCCATTGGAGTCCATTAGAGACTTCTGACCACTGTGTGATGTGGGTTCCTTTAGAGGAAACTTTCACAGACTATGGACTAAACCATCTATCTTTCTAGAAGACTGAGCCAGTGCAAAAGTGCTGAGAAGAATATGATCTATAAAATGAGAGCATTTCTGAATATGTGATTAAAGGAAATTATTTATACAAGGAAACATTAGAGGCCGATTGACTGTGATCTACAAGACTTTGTTTCTGAGTCTGGAGAGATGCTCTGGTTCAGCCAAGAGTGAGGCCCCCAAATCTTAGTCCCTTGATGAATGTTTGGCAGCAGTTTGATGAGGAGATCACACATGTCTTTCTGTTCTGCCAGATGATAGATCTGACCTGCTGACAGCCCAAAGAGCAGCGTGGTTTGCAAGAGAGCAGCAAGGTGTATGGGCAGAGAGAAATGCCATACAAAACAAGTGGGACAGAAAGCCACAGCAAATGGAAGCAGAAGGAGGAGGTGGTGGGGCTGGAGTGAAGCAGGAGGAGTGAGGACCATTGGGACACATCAGGGGAATAATGGCGTGTGAGATCTGAGATCCTTTTATAGAACTATAGGTGGTACCTTCCAGAGCAAACCCACTTTTTCTGAATGAGAACCAACAAAGTCTTCTCACACCAAACACCATCTTTAATTTATTCTGTATGAGCTCTGTTCGAATGGGGGGACACACACTTTTTTGAGATGAAAGCTAGGCAGTGAACAAAATGAAATATTATATTAAATGCCACAAGACTGTGGTGTTCAAAAAGGTATTTGATTTCAAACCATGCTGTTTGCAAGTGTCAATCACAGCCCATGATTTCTATCTCAGCAGGTTCATGTGGAAGGCTCTAAAGAGTTGTACCACACAGGACATTGGAGCCCTCCCTGGCTGCTCACTGCTGGCGAGGAATGACAAGAGCACAGAGGAGGTACCAACACCATACATACCCTGGACTGTCTTTCTCATCCAAACCTGATGAGTGAAAAAATAATTCAATATCGACAGACCATCTACACATACCAGGCTCAGGTCATCTTCATTTTTCCAGTTAGAAACCAGAAATCTAAAACACATTTCTAAGCTTATTCGACTTTCCAGCTGCAGTGAGCGCTGCCTGCCATCTGTTTCAGTGCTGCAGCCCAGCATGGGAGACCCCAAACACAGGGCTGTATTGAAACAAAGTTATCACTGACTTTATGAGACATTTGTACAACCTTGCACCTGCAATTAAAGCAGTTAAATGAAGGGAGTCATAAATCGACAGATTTTAGGGTCGAAAGGGACTTTCTTCATTATCTCATCCAATGTCTTGCTCTGGCACAGTATAAGCTGGGGAATTGCACCCTGTGAAACATCTGTCTGTCCTGGAGTATCTCCTTGGACTGGAGAGAGCATACCTTTCAGAAATACACCCTTTTCCTGGCTCTAGGCCCGCACATGTCTAGATAAGGGCATCACTGAAGATTTCATACTATGCTTCTCAGCTGAATTTGTTGGGCTTCGACTGTGAGCAACTACAAAAGGATTTGGTCAGACAGACTCATAAATCTTTCCCTTATATCTCTGCTTTCTGTAAAGACTCAAGTTGCACTTAACCTCAACTCTGTTCAGGTAAGTAACTTTTGTTCACTTGGTTGCTCACAATTTTGGTAGTCTTGAATACATGTAAGTTAGCCAAGATCCAAAAGAAAAGTCTCCGCCAGCCTATGTAGTAGTCAAAATTCCAGATTGTTCTTGCCAATTGAGCTATGATTCTGTCATATAAGAATGACATGGTCCTGTTAGATCCAAGAAAAAAGAAAATGCCCATCTAATCCATTTAATCTAATTCAATTTTCCATAGCCCCTGTGCAAAGACACCTGTGTTTTTAATAGTCAATCGGAATAATTCGTACACATTGCAAGGAAAGTTGCCCCATTTGGTAAACTCTTTGCTGCACAGAGTGTATTTATTGTTGTTATATGATTGCTTAATTGCTTCATATGGTTTGTGATGTGTTTATGTTCATCAAACTGGATGAACATAACTGGAACACAGTGTTTCATTACCTCCAGAGGATTTTGACGCTCTTAAGAAAGGAGTGAGAACTAAGCCAACAGCAGGGAGAAATGCTGGGTGCCTTTAATGTTTCTCTTTCTTGAGCACATAATTTAGGTTTCCTCACAGGCATCTCTGCTAGAAAAAATTCATCTGTCATACACAGAGACTGGATTCAGAACAAGGTATGTGCTATGAAACAGCAGCAATTGAGTTTGGGGTAATTTGATTGAGACCAAAGTGCCAGCCCTTTGCAAATCAATGGAAATGTCTTACTGCATTTTACACCCCAAACGAATACTTTGGAATATTTATTTATTTTCCAGTATCAAATCTGTAGTGCAAAAAAATCTTGATTCTAAAAGAGGGATAGAAACAGTGGATTTGAAGTCAGTGCACAGAACACTTTCTTCTCTGCTGAGGTATTTCTAAGAGGTATTTCTCTTCCAGTTCACACTCACAGCAAAGTGCAGCTGTGTTCTCATGACAGTGTAGATGCTCCTTCATTTTCATATAGTACACAGCCAGGGCAAATCATGTCTTGAACCTGTACATGACTGCCCTAAACACTTTGGAGAATAAAATAAAAATTATATAGCAAGAGCAACCAGCAGTCAGAAAAATAGAATTACTGTAACAGTTACAATCATGGAAAGCACTGTCGGATTCTCAGACTTGCTTACACCATCCAAACCATCCTGGCTATACTAGAAGTATGATAAAAGAAATGACATTTCCTATTCTATAATCCATTATTCATCAAAGACCAGCACGTAATGAAAACAGAAGTGCGAACATCTGTTTTCAGGTTAGATCTTTCTGAAGATCTAATTTCTCTGAAGAACTTAAACCCAGAAGTCAAACATCATAAATAATTAGACAAAGGGTGGTGAAAATTACAGAACAGTAAGGAGTATCTCCAGTGACTCTATATGAATCTTTGATTCTTTTCATAGGAAAACACTGGTTTTCAGCTAAGAACACCATATAACACAGGCAGCTGCTCTGACCTATTTATAATTCCTAAGCAGGCTAATATTTAAACTTTCCAGTGAATTGTGTCTGCTTTTATACCCTCTCAATTTCAAATAAAAGGCAGTTGTGAGGAGAAAGAGGTCTGCAATATTAAATATGGTTTCTTTTGTGGACACATCCCTTTGCAAAGGGAAAATAGGGCAACTAGCACAGCTTTTAGTGTCTCACAACAGACATTTATGACAGAACAAATTAATTCTGTCTGAGATGTCCACAGTAACCCACAACTACCGGAAGAGTAAATCTCTGTGATCTGCACCCCATGTCTACACCCCTCAGCAGCTGAAATATGGAGGATAAGTGCATCAAGACAAATTAACTCAGCAAGGAAACAGCTTCAGCCGCAGTATTTTAATGGTCTAATACAAGGATGAGATATTATTGGCTAAATTTTGCCTTCAGTAACATCTGTAAATACATGTGGTTTCTTGAAAGAGAACAGAGCACAGCCTTGCCTTGTAAATATTTAGACTGTACATTACACCATATGATAGCAATCCATGTGTGACTTGCCACTTGTCCTCTTGAATAGGTGATTTTGAAGATGATGAGCCCAGTCCTTTGCCGTTAAAATTATAAAGAGAAGGACTCGTGGTATTCTACACTAAGATCCCCAAACCCCATATGCCACAGTAGCCAGATGGCAAGGGTGTGGATATATTTAATTGAACTACATTTTTACAAGGGGATATCTCTTCCTCCTGTGCCATGATGATCATTAAGAGCTTTATATTGTCACTTAATCTGACACCGAAACTCAATCGCTGATGGTTAACTTCTGTTTTTTCTCAGCAGAGGGAGCTTGAGTCTGCAGCAAGAGCCACCGCCTTCACTGGGGCATGTTCTCCCCTGCCTGTCTCCCTTAGCGCTCCTCAGAGCCGTGATCATTTGCAGGTAAATGAGGAGGCACTTGGGGCACCTGGGAACAGCTCTGCAAAGCTGCTCATCTGGATCAGAAGAGCATCGAGCAATTTGATATGTGCTGGATGCATCCAACCCTGTTCCAGAGGGATTCTGTGCTGGGTTCAAGTTAAAGGTCAGCCTGAGATGGGGTTAAATGTGTGAAAACTGGCTTTGCTCTGACCCTAGGCTTGCTGGAGTCAGCCCAGGGTGAAACCAGAGTGAGTTCAAGCAGCTGAAGGGCAAGCCCAAACTGTAGCAGGGATGAGATTGAATATCCTTGGTACCACCCAATGCACCCCTTGGGAATCGGGGCTGAGGACGTAGATCTTCATGGAGCAGAAGGATCACCAGCCATGCTGAGAAAGGTGGCACAGGAAATCAGTAAGAAAGCAGTTTCTTAGGAAGCTTTTCTTGCTGCAAGTTGGCACAGCAGTGCCTGAGGGTTGTCTTAGGAGGCACCTGCAAAGTGTGCTGGGGAATCAGGCAGAGGGGCTCCCACAGAGAGCCCCATGGATGTGTTCAGCCTGCTGTGAGCCCAAGGGCTGTCACAGAACACCCTCCAGCTCCCTTGGCCTCTAGGGTTTAATAAAGGGATTTCTGCTTCAACCAAGGCAAATAAAACGGAGTTCCCCAAGCAGCTCTCACCAAAGTCATGTTGTTCTTTGGATCTCAGGGCCCCTCGAAGGATGGTTCAAAGTCATCCCTTGCAGTGGACAGTAGCTGAGAAAGGCACTTGTGTGTTGCCATTTCAGTGTGAAAACATTGGCTTGAACATTTTAATGTTTGTAAATAACAGGATACAATTAGTAATTGTAAGGCTAAGTACTGAGATAACTGGGGATGGAGCACACATTTCAGAAGAGAAAGTTAAGCATGCAGGTATTAAAATTACTCCAATAAAAATACATGCTGAAAGAATTAGAAACAAAGCCTGTAAGATTGAATTCTTAGGCCTTTATCCTATGCACTAGAAAAGTAGTTATCCGATTTTATTCCTCTAACAGGCCATGATCCATGGGAAAATACTTCTATAAAACAGCCATTAACCAATTAATAACTTTCTGGCTTGAGTTGCCTACTTATAATACATCTTTTCCCACATATTCAAGTAACTTAAAGCTGTATAATCCTAACCCCATATTCCTTGATGGGCAGTTCATTTGTTGTGATGGAAGAAGCCTTGAAGAAGTGCCTGCTACCCACTTATTTTCAAGGTAAATGAGACCTACTGCAAATCAAGGACATCATTAAAGCTTACCCATATAAAGCAAAGGTCTAGTTCAGGGCTGTCTGATTGAATATGCATTGGATCAGGCCCAAATTGCAATTGGTTTGCATATTTCCCAAAGAAATGCCAGTATATCAAATGCCCATGAATGCAAATAGGTTGTGTTTTTTTCTGATTTGTATAATTTAACAGAGGGTGGCTTAAAAATGAATGCACACAATAGGATTATACAATATTCTCAGAGGTTCAAACAAGTTGCTATCTGCCTCAGGGAAGGCCGATCTCGTGATTAAAGCTTAACCTCCAGGGAGGAGGAAATCACAGTTGTATTCCCCGAATGGCCACATATTTGTGAAGTCACCAAACTTTTCACGCCTCTGCCCTCGGAACAGGGACAGAGCCTATTTAGGCAGCTGCACCCGCCCATCCACATTTGGATGTTGATAGCAGAGCAACAAGAGAGAGATGGTGCTGAAAGGCAAATTACCTTCTGACTTGGTTCCATAGATGCATTTATATTTGTGCCATGAATAGAGCACTCCCCAGTACACATATGTCTTTGCTTATAATATATTTATTTTTTTCCCCATTTATGCCCTGCCTTCCCTTCCCCCACCAGTCTCTTTTCTTAGGCATTCATAGTTATCATTCCCCAGAATATCTGAAAAAAACCCAGGATAGCATCACCCTACAGCTCCCAGTTCTCTGATTCTCTTGAGAAGCTCTGAGTGGTATTGTCAGTGTTTTATGTATTTACACCAACAGAGAAGGCCTGGGATGTGGGCTTTTTCGTTTATATGAGTCTCACCGCCACAGGGGGTATTTAACTTTCTGCCCTGGTTGCTGTAATTCTCTCTCCAGTGGATATACAGTTCAGATCAGGTTCCTATTGCTGTGATGACAGGCATTCAGCAGGCACTGTAATTGCAGAGTTAAAACAGCTCATTTTCTTACTGGCAAGCTGTAGTTAAAGAGGTGCTAGGAGGCAGCCTGGCTGTCTGCAGAGGAACTGATCAAAGCACTGAAAGGCATCTGGCTTGTCTCTGTTTTCTTTCACCACCCCCCTTGCTGATGGAGGGGAAAAAGAGAGAGAAGGAGAGAAAAAGAGAATAAAAAAAAAGAGAGGGGAAAAAGAAGGAAAAAACTATTAAATAGGAATTTATGAAAATGAATACTTGTCCCTTTCCTAAGGGTAAAAGACAGTGTCTTATTAAAGACAGTAAACATAGTTTGGCTAGGTCTATTTTTTTTAACTCTGTGTATTTTCTAATGAGAAAATTGGGGTTTGTGAATGTTCATTTGTGTCTATTTCCATTAGGTCTTTCCAGTAAGATAGCTGAGCTGTTGGGTAGCACTTTGCACACTGCAGAGAAAAAACTTTCCCCATCTCTGTATCAATGTTATCCTTCTTTATCAGACTCAGCTTTTTCTCCTTCTGACCTCTACCCTTCTCTGAAGGACATACGGCTCTAGCCAGAATGTGATGGACAATGGGATTCTGTACCCTTCATTAACTGCAAAAGTACAAATGAAACACATTTTTACTTTACTTTTATTTGTTCTATTTTGTTCCAATTCCTGCTGTCATAAATTTCAGCAGATTACAAAGGAAAAGGTAAATAGAGTTGGCAAACCACTTGAGATGTTCATATGAAGGATTAAAATAGCGAAAAATACCACCAACAGCAGGGGAAGATGTCCACCTGAACATTGAGATCAATGACCCAAACACCTCTAACCCTAAGTCACTCAAAATGTTCTTCTCAATGAGATAAAGGAATCCCCAGGTAAGGAATGGCTCCATTTCCAAATAAGAAAAGACATTGTACCTTGGGGAGAGGCATCATTCAGGTGAAAATAACTGAAATGTGGAAATTGCTTCCTATGAACCCAAGGGAAAAAGGTTATCAGGACAGTAAGAGCCAGCAGCTGAGGGCACATGCCCTACTCCAGAGGCTTGGTGAAGTTCCTGCCTTACAGGAGCTCTAAAAATTCCTGTAGTGGGGTTTCTCCTGTCTCTCCTGAGCCTTCAGTCTTTGGAAACTCATCAGGGAGAGGGTTTGTTCTCGCTTTCGCTCCTCTCGCACTTCATTTTTTCATCCACTATCTCAGGATGGTGACACCACCACCTTCCCACAGACAAAAGAGGAGTTCAGAGTCTTTGAAAGAAGAAAACAAACTCCGTAACTCAACAAGGAGCCTAGACAGGCAATGTTGCAAATTAAGTTGAAAGAGGCCCAGTTACTGCACCATTATTTGATTTCCCCTTCTCTAATCCCTTGCTTGTAATTAGCATAATTTATTAACATATTAGAGCCATGCATGTGAACCCTCTTTATAGTTGCTGAGTGCTCCCTGAGGCTGCCTAGTGAAAGCTTTTCCCCACTGTTTAATAATATGTTACATAAGGAAAACCAGCTTCTGATATAATTTAAATTATGACTTTCCTTTCTGCCTCTGAACACTCATTTCCTTTAAATGAGGTTAATTTCCTTAAATAATGAAAATCCTCCAATTTCAGTTTTCCATTCATTAGACCCCCTTAGTTCAACATGAAAAAGTCACACGCCAAGAGGGAAAAGAAAAAAGAAAAGAAAAAAAAAAAAGGGGAGGAGAAAGTTAAAAAAAAAAGAAAAAAAAAATCCCATTGAACTTCAAACATAACCACCCTGCAAAGAGGTTTCCTGTGATGCTCCTCCTGTCCTTTCTGGATTGAGAAGGGCATAACACAGACTGTCAGGAGATAAAGATGGACAAGCCACTTTACACCAGTTTCTCCCATATGGCATGAGAGGTCTTCTGAATCCCAAAGGCATTTTCAGAGTTGCAGATGTGTAACACTCCTCTGGGGAGATTACACAGTGGTCTCATGAGCCAACAGCAAAAGGCAGGTTTCTTTTTATTCCCCCAGATATTTTCTTTTCTTTTCATTGGTCTCATTGTGATATTTGGGCAAACAAGGCCATCCTTGTCCCCACTCCAATGGTCAGTGTGATGCAAGTCCATCTCTGGGCACGGGACATGGTCAAGGTCACAGGATTGCACCTCCTTGACTGTTTCAACTATCCTTTACCTTCACTTCTTGCTCTCCTGAACTGAACTTACTGCTCACATTGCCCAGGAATCAGCCCCCTCAGCTCTTTGTCCTGGTGGTTTTTGTTGCTGTTCTTCTTCCAGCTCTTGTACAGCTCCACAGTGCTGTGATAACCCAAACCAAGGACAGCTTCAAGAACTAACTCAAAATGTGATGAAATGTGGAATTTCTTTCCAGATTCTACATTCTGTGCGGAAATATAAATGCATTTTGTTCTTGAATGCTGGATGAGGAGTTAGCCAGCCCTAAGTCTATGGCCAAGGACTAGATAAGCAGAAGACAGGATCAAGAGAAGGAAAAGCAGTGCAGTAGTTCTTGAAGTACCAGACAAAAGCTGGTTTTCTGCTCCTTGTGTGATGCTTGGCTCATCCAGTATGTAAGTGCCTGACTCTAGCTGAGTTCAACCTGACTTAACGGCTAATACTTTGAGGATTTAGGCCTCTGTTATATTTCAATAAACTGGGAATAAAGTAATTTCTGTACCTTAAAGAACAGCTGTGAGCTATTAGAGCTTGTAGCTGTGTGCTCTAGGCAGATAATACCTCCTCCTGTCATTGTGGTGAACACAGCCCAGCCACAGTGGCACTTTTAGCTGTGGAGTGATGCAGAACAGCAGCGTCCTTCATGTGGATGGTAATTTAAAGACAGTGTTACCATGTTAACAAAAAGGGCACTCTGCTCTTTTTAATATTAAGTACCTAATATAAAAAAAGTTTCCAGTGTCCTCCCACTGAAAGACTTTATAAACACATCATTTTGGAGACAATAAGAACCAAAAGAACCTCTGGAGAGAACCATGTGCTTGTTGCTCTGCAGGGAGCCTTGTGCTGGGCACCTGCAGACCTCAGCAGTGCCCTGGGATGTGGGCAAGGTAAATAATGATCACAGAACCGCAGAATCATTTAGGGTGGAAAAGACCTCCATGATCATTGAGTCCAACCTTTGACCCATCATCAACGTGTCAACCAGACCAGAGCACTGAGTGCCATGTCCAGTCATTCCTTGAACCCCTCCAGGGATGGGAACTCTACCACCTCCCTGGCCAGCTCATTCCAATGTTTAATAACCCTTTCTGTGGAGAAATTCTTCCTGATACCCAATCTGAACCTCTACTGGAGCAGCTTGAGGCTGTCATGTAGGCTGAGCAATGTCCTGCCAAGTCTGCGGCAAAAGTTTGGGTCAGAGCTTATGTTTGCAGCCCCAGTTAACCTTTCTCTAAGGAAAACCCCAACCTTAATAGGATGAAATGTCAGGAAAATTACGTTAATTTGCAGAGTAAATTTTTTTCAGGGCCTCAAAGAAGTAAATTATTGTTATTGTTGTTATTACTTGTTTTTTATCACTGGGGAAACCCAAGGTCAATTAAATGAACTTGCAGAAGATCACAATGCCAGAGAGAGAAGAAAAAGGCATGTTTCACAACTGATGTTGGGGGTTTATTGACTTGGGGATTTTAGGGGTGATTTTCATGAGAAAATGCCAGTTTCCTGTAACCAAAATTTCCATGGAAAGGGACAGCCTGTCTGACATGGAATAATTCTTCCTATGAGGAATAAACTTTACTTCAAGTGGGAGAAACCAAGGCTCAGACAGCAGGATTTGGATTTGTCTCCCCTTCCCACCCAAGGTGAATGCCACCAGGCCCCTCGAGGGAGCAGAGCTTATGTAGCTTCATGCCAGCATGGAAGGGGAAAACAAGTTCCCACCCCACTCACTGGTTTTGACTCCCAGCATTTGACTAAACCAGAGTCTGTTCCCCTCTCCTCTCTTCTGAACCTGATTTACTGCGGTATTATCTGATTTAGGGTTGTTCTTCTTTTATGCTCCTCAGGAGCACCGATGTCTGGGATGTTGCAACATATATAAAGCTTTTGGGTGTATTTATGTGTATTGAAATGTACTTTTCATGGTACAGCTGCACACGCCCTTTCCACTATTCAGCCTCCTCTCCTCCCACTTGAAAACAAGCCTTTTGAAAGCAGAAGGGAAGAATAATTAAAAAAAATTGTAATGTGCCTCAGGTAATGACATGATTGAAACATCACCATTTTGTCTGGAGGGTCACAGGACGGCTTTATGAGAAAGCTTTAAAGCTGCTAACTCTAAAGAACCTTTGATATTTCACCTTTTGTTGTTGCTAACGTGTTCTCCTTTCTGGCTCTTGGAAACAAAGCCCTTACCAAGGGCCCTGTCGCTTCAACAAATTTGGTGCCAAACATATTATGCCATGGGGTGGTTTGACAATCTGAGAAGATTAATTGCACATATACATCTGAGATATTCCAAGCCATTTAAGTAATTTAGATATTTAACATGAAGTAGACATCATGGCCCTGTAGTCAGCCTTGGGAATGCGATGGTTGATCTTACGTGTTTCAGCTCCATGTGGTGTGGTCCCCGTGTGCTGATCTGGGTTTTGGCAAGAAAAGATTGTGCTAACGGTGTCTTGTGTTTCACCATAAGGGCCACAAAATCAAGGGGAAACTGAACCGATGTGCTGCAAAGTACTTATGGCAGCACTAAGAGCATAACTGATTGGACAGAATTATTTTCCCACTCTTTAAAATAAAATATAGTCTCTAAGAGCTAGGAATGGAGATTTCTATGGCTTTGGTGTAAGGCTTCTTCACCAGTTTTGGAGAATCAGAAAATCATTCTTCACTTAACAGTTCATATCACACCATTTCCTTGTCAGTCCTGTCACACTCATCAGAACTTTTTCTAGATCTTGATTTCTCACAAATAGGTTCAAGTTCCAGAATTGCTTAAATCTATAGGCAGGAATAATTCTCCATTGGTTTGTTTCTAGTATTACGCCTAGTATATATTTCTACTATTATCCTAATGACATTATATCTAGTATGTGTTTCTCCTGTTGGATACTTGGTTGTTCATGGTGGAACATAAAGTTATTTCTGATCAAACGCTGATAAACAGAAAACGTAAAAAGAAATATTGACATTAAAATTCAGTAGAGCATAAACTCTACTCAAGTAGCCGTAAGAAGGTTCTCAGGGTGTGTTTCCCAGATATGTTTCACTCAACAGCAGCTCATAGAAATGTTTGCTAGAAACAAATAAGATGGATTGTGAGTGTAATTGAAAAGAATGTGAGGATTTTACTTGAAAAGACATTAATGGGTAATTTCTAAAATCATACTGACATTTGTACTTGTACAGGAGTCTATTTGAGGAAAATGTCTGGTTATTTTGTAAGATGCAAGAGGTTTGGAAAAGATCTAGAATTTTGCACTCTGGCCAAAACCAAATGAAGACAAATGAAAACAGAGTGGTAGTAGCCAAACGAAACCAAGTCAGCCCATAGACACTATTGGGACCTGTCCATCACGGGCTTCTGGCAAAGATTCTTAGTAACTCAAAATGTTTCCACCATTGCTTTTGCAAAGTGAATGGTCTGGGCCTCAGAAAGATTTGTTTCTTGTGGAAATCAGTGGAAATACTTAATGTTTGGGTCCTGGTGGAAAGTTGCCTCTGCCAAATTTGCCCAGAGACTCCATGACTTTGCCTAGGAATTGTCTTCCTCGGCCACCAAATAAGATAAATGAGAAGCTGAGGCTTGGAATGCAACTACTGCTGTCTTTTGTGATACCAATGAGATGGTATTGTTCTGCCATATTAGAAGAATAAACAAGAATTATTATACACTATATATATGTCTGCAATCCTGAGAATAAAGGGTGCCCTACACCCGTTTGATATGGAGTAATGAACTATTTTATGAACGACTTTATCTTTTTATTTTTTTTTCTTTGCCTGGGCACACCCAAACTCCTGGAGGCAATCCCTGTAAAAGAAGGAGGTGCAGGCAGATTATGGAATAGATGAATTCTATTTTTCATATTTTATTGTCAGATACACTTAGCATAGATGGATGCAAAACATCTGATGGAACTGGGAGCTAATTTTTATATACTGATTTTTTTTACCATCTGGAAGTGATTTTGTATTGGGTATAAATGTTAATTTTGTGTCTTCTTGACAGGTTTATTCTAAAGCCACAGAATACAGAACTCAGCCTAGAAGCTGCCATGAATATTGCCTCTGTTCAGAGTATTCAAGAAGAGTATCCACAGACTTTGAGCGTGGTAGATGGAAGGTTTGGATTTTGATGCAGATCATCTCAAACAGTTTTAGCTTTCAGATTGGTGCCTGTGCCAAGGATTCATCTGTTGGGATGGTTGGGTTGGAGAACACAGAGGTCTCAGGGCTCAGACTGCGAATTTTCCAGTACCACTATCATCTATACATTTCTATACACAGAGACCATACAGCATGGGAGGGAGTTATAATCTGGAGATTTCCTAAAGGATGTGTAAAAATCATCTTTGTTAATTTAGGAATAAGTGAAAATGTGGTAGATTGACCCTGGCTGGATGCCAATGCCCACCAAAGCTGCTCTGTCACTCCCTTCCTCAGCTGGGCAGGAGAGGGAAAATATAACAAAAGGCTCATGGCCAAGTCAAGGACAGGGAGAGATCACTCAGCAGTTACCCTCGTAGGTAAAACAAAAGCAATCCCAAAATCTTGCTGTGCAAACTCAGTGCAGAGAAAAACTAATAATAAATGCACTTGTTAGTGATTAACATATTGCTGTGGACTTTCTGTGTCGAGGTTCTCTGGGCATTTTGTTCATTGCTTTACCCAGTGTGCTCCAAATAGGCAGTGTTTACCCTCTTTGAGCTCTGCCCTGGCTATGATAAAAAGAAAGGAGGGTAAAGAAATCAAATGCTATGGAAAACAAAAGTGGTTTGAAGTATAGCTGTAGCTAGCTCCAGCTGTAACAACAGGGTTGTGGGTTTCCAAATTTTAATCTCCCAAAAGAATCTGTATCAAATTCTTCAGCCCAGAGGTCAACAGGGATTTTAGTAATGGAATGGGACAACTCAGCTTGTAAAGCCTTCTGGGCAAAGGCCTTCTCTAGAATATGTGCCCATGAAATGTGCTTCCAAGCCAAGCAGGAACGAAAATAAATAATAGTGATTATAAAATCATTTTACAATTTTCTCACTTCTTCCTCATCACTAGTGACAAAGATGACACAAGAGGCAGATGGATAATGCAGCAGGCAGCTCAACTTCCCCACTGCACAAGGAGGTAAGCAGATTACTTATGTGCTTGAGCACAGCCTATAGTCATAGCAGAAAAACTGTCTCAGAAATGCTCTCTGGGTTTTGTCATTGTGGTGGTATTTGGATACAAAATGTGTGTGAATTAAAAATACAGTCTGGGCAACTTCAGAGTCTCAGGATGTCTATTACTAGTAACAAGTTGAAATGCAGTCGTATGAGCTGTTTGAGAAAATCTGGTGGGAATCCCTAGCAACAAAAAGAACGTGGAAAATAAATGATAATTCCAGTCTCCCAGAACTCCTTCTTTATCATTCTCCAAGTCCTAAGAGAACACCTAGAAGAACCTTCCAGCACCAGCCCAGCAATGCAAGCCATTCCTCTGCAAAGTGGAGCTGCTCATAATCCCAACCCATGGCATAAGCTATTGGTCCAGATGGGTGGATGTGTGAGAACAGAGAGATGACCAACACCACTTCTGTGGTCAGATAGAGAGACAGATAAGTTTTTCATTTCCCACATAAATGCCTCTCTGTGCAGTGCTAGGAAACCTGGGTTACATTTCCTGTGCAATACCAGAGAAAGGCAGGTAGACTAACAAGACAAATGCCAGTAAAAGGCAAGGGGTGAGGGATATGAACTGTATTGTCTGCTGGGAAATACAGACTTATCTTGAGCTGCATTGTGAGCTCACAATGTCTAGAGACAAGCCTTTGGTTCCCATAAGAGCAGGGAACAGAACTTGGCCGTCTGTGCCCTGCTGGACTCAAACTGCTGACCTGCTTTGGTAATTCATAGGGTTTGGGGGTCAACAATATTATTTGCTATGTAGTCAGAGGAATCAGAGCTTCTGCAGTCAGGCAAAACCTTGCTACCATTCTCTGTTTCCTTAAATTCTCAAAGTCAGCATGTTTTCTCATTGCTCTGGCTCTCACAGGACAGAGCCAGAATGTCCCTCTTTAAGTGGAGAAAACGTTTTTCCAAAGGGTCAAAGTTCAGGACTAGCTTGTAAGCAGATTATGGAGCTGGTAGAAAGGCCAAAGGCACCCTAAGTCTTTACATTCCCAAAGTGCTGTGTTAAACTCTAGCCCAAGGATGTACTTAACCCCAAAGAGAATGGAGGTCAAGTGAACTTGCAGCATTTCAAATGCAATCACTTTGGAAAAGTAGCTGTTTATAAAGAAGTATATTACAGACCCAAGCTAATGTTAGCATTCCCTCCTTACAAATAAGCCTGACCTATTGCTAGTCTTGTCAAAGAGCTGCCACGTTTGTTTTATAGCATCAAACAGTAAGACTTTATTTCAGTTTAGATTAAATCTCAGGGAACGTTTTGGCTTAGGGGCATTGAAAGTCTCCCTCTAAGAAGATGCAGGGGGAATATTTATGCCATCTATCTTTAGGTACTTAACTCAGGCTAGCTCCCAATGCTGTTGGGAGAGTGAAGGTTTCCAGGGGGCAGTTCAGAGTTCCTGAAATGTGCCCTGAACTGATACTTGGATGTCCCCCCTCTTTCCACAGAGTCTGCAGAGTTGAGCCGTGCAGAGACTTTGCTTTGCACTTTCTCTGTATTTTCTCTAAGACATTGAGAGCTGTGTGTAAGGTGCTAATTGACCCTGCAGCATTTATGAGGCTCTGCTGTCACAGTGTGCTGGGGCCACAGCAGGACTGAGGTAACAGGAGTGTCCAGCTAAGGCAGAGCAGGAGGGCTCTGGACACAGGGGAGGACAGCACTTCTGCAGCCAAACACGTGTCTTAGGAGAAAAACCTGATGTGCAAACAAGACAGGCTTCGTTGAGCCTCACCAGCCCTCCTGCTTTTCACAAATATCCTCCACCAGGCACAAGAATACCCAACAACTGCACCACATATAGCAAATAGCCAAGTTGTGCTTAGTGAGGATGATCAGCAGTCCACATCTGGTTTTTCTTTGGATAAAAAGGAGTCAACATATTATTTGGTATTATTGACTTTGTTTTAAATCACAGTATCATAAAGATTGGAAAAGACCTCCATGATCATCAAGTCCAGTCTGTGACCCATCCCCACCTTGTCCACCAGACCAGAGCACTGAGCGCCACATCCAGTTGTTCCCTGAACACCTCCAGGGTTGGGGACTCCACCACCTCCCTGGGCAGCCCCTTCCAATGCCTGGCAACCCTTACAGTGAAGAAATTCTTCCTGATGTCCAACCTGAACCTCCCCAGGCACAGCATGAGCCGTTCCCTCTCCTCCTGTCCCTGGTCCCTGGGAGCAGAGCCCGACCCCACCCGGCTCCCCCCTCCTGTCAGGGAGTTGTAGAGAGCGAGAAGGTCCCCCCTGAGCCTCCTTTTCTCCAGGC
>JAWWEW010000028.1:15363429-15377393 GCA_035583185.1 Anabacerthia variegaticeps | reverse complement strand
CAGGGAGTTGTAGAGAGCGAGAAGGTCCCCCCTGAGCCTCCTTTTCTCCAGGCTGAGCCCCCCCAGTTCCCTCAGACACTGTTCATATGACTTACTCTCTAGACCCTTCCCCAGCTCCATTGCCTTTCCCCAGCCATATTCCAGAAAATAAGAATAACATAAAAATAGTAAAAGTTAAGGTCTCCTTTAAAATACTGTAGCTACTAAGAGCATCTCTCCCATGAAGACCATATCCTATGGTCACTACTTTTTATTACTATTTCTATAACCATCATAATTAATATTACCATAACCATTAGGGTGACACCAGCAATAGTTCTGAGGAACCACAGGCATGAACTGAGATCCTTTTTTTTGTGAGTGTCAGCAGGATGACATGAAATCTGCATGGGAAGTCAAATATCCTAATTTTTCAGAGACAGCTCAGCAATGTCTTACATAATCAGTGTAAGACATCAGTCAAGATGTGGTGAAAAACAAGTAATGAGTGTCCACTCTCCTAGATGCTTTCCCAGCCCATGCCTGTGTCCACAGTGTTTGCAAATTGAGGAGCCAAAAATTACTCAGGTGGACATGGGACTTGTACAGGTATTTTATGAGAGAAACGAGTTTTTTCTAGTCCCCTAAGTGTTCTCCAAGAGCCTGTTTGGTTTTGTTTTATGTTAATATTAATCTTATGTGAAACATTTAAAATTCTGAAGCTTAGAAGTTGTTCCCATAAAGCCCAGAAGTGTGCTGTGGAATGCGTAAAGATTTAATATTTTGGAATTTTATAGTAGCCTCAGAAATGTCTCTGTTTTGTTGAGGAGACTGACTATTCTTGAGCCAGGAAGCAATTAAAATATGTAATATGGATATTTATTCTTGTATGTCGAGATTGTGTCCAAAAAAAGAATTTTGAGGAAGTCCTTTTTTTTTGTAAGAATTTAAGAATAATTTAAGTAACCTTTTCTCATGGTTGATCCAGATACACTTAGAGTGGTTTATGAGAAGGGAGACTCTTAAAACACATGTCAAATACGGTGAAAATTCTTTGTCTAGGACAGAAAAATGCTTTCATTTTTCCTAGGTTACCATACATCTTGCTTAAGAGCCTTGAGTGTTGAACAATCCATTAAGAATTGCTGTCTTCAGTACAGCTCTCTCAGCTCTTTCACACATAATTGCCTAATTGAAATAGTATCATTTATTAGCTTCTTTGCTTGAGGCTTTTTCAGATTCAGCTTCTGCTCTTGGGCATCCTCCTTTGAATTGTAGCATATACCTCAGCTAATTATAATGTGGTATCACTTGATAAAGCCAACTGAGATCATAATGGGAAGACACTGAAACATCTGCCAAGATTTGAAAATTGACTTTTTCTTTATACTAATGCCAAAGACAGGTTACCTGTAATTAGTTCTAATTTATAAATAAGTGCAGGCTGTACTTCTAAAAGGCACAATATCATGCCTTGCCCCCTTTTTTAGAAACAAGTTAGGAATTATACATCTCAATCAACTGTCTGCTTTTCCTGTGTCAGGAATAATAGCTTTGCATGAGAACTTAGGGAGGAGATGGGTATTATACAAGCACCAGCTCAATGTCCCAAGTGACAAAAAACAATGGCCAAATCACCAAAATTGAAATCACAGGAGTTCTGGAGCTCTCACTATGGATTATTTTTTGCTGCTCTGAATAATTCTGAATAATTCTGTATAATTATTATTCAGGCACTGCAACTCTTCCTCAAGCTCCTGCTGACTGTTTTGTTTTTGTTTTTTTTTTTGGGGGGGGAGTTATTTGTTTTTTTATGGGATTTTTGTTTGTTTGTTTGTTTGTTTTGGGGGTTTTTTGGGGTGTTTGTTTGGGGGGTGTTTGTTTGGTTGGTTTTTTTGGGGGGAGGAGGGTTCTTATTTCGTAATGCCAGCTGTAATTCTCACACAATCACAAGACTCCAGGAGCTGGAGTTTTACTAACTCACAAATATCCCAAGAGCCAGAAAACTGTGATCAGTTCTGTCTGAGTTTATATCACACATGCAGTGGAATTTCTTGTTATTTTTATCTCTTTGCAGGTCTTTTTTAAGCCTTTTTTGTTCCTAAAGCATCTCAGTCTTTCCGCCCATTTTGGCACTTGCTATGATCCCCTGCCCTTCCCATGGGCAGCAGGACAGGGTGGGTAGGTGAGTGGTCCCTGGACAGGTACAGCTCTATGGGAGCATCAGGCTGGAACTTCAAAAGATCTCTGCAGGAGGGTTGAGATGCATCAGAAAAAAAAACCCTCTCTGTGGAGTTTAGGAGTGAAATAACTTTGCAGTTCAGATTTGACACCTTGACTGAGCCAGACAGGATGAAAGCTTCTCTCACTAACCCCATCGTATTCTTCCTGATTATAGTCAGTCCTTCCAAGGAGCCTTCTCTGATATACATTTAGGAAGGAAAGAAAAATCACCTCATGGCTCCTGATGTTTGACATTTATCTGCTACCCACAGCTCCAAGTAGGTGCTGTGAAGTAGCTGTGTGGCCTCTGAGTAGGGACCACTTCTCATTTTGCAGACACCTTTCTATTCTCCAAATCTCTTTTCATTTTCCTGTGCCACCTGATACACTTCCTAGAACACACCCAAGGTTCTGGACACCATGAGTATTTTCCTTGAGATGGCCTAGGATGAACAGGCAGTCAAAGACAAAGTGATGACTGCTGCCTCAAGTTTGTGACATCCCCTTTGGTCTGTTTTTAGAAGGCTGTTGAAGATAAGCTGTTAGCAGGCTACTTAGGAGTAAAAGGGGAAAAAAAAGATGCAAGAGAAGATAGTGGATGTGCTGAGGAGGACACTGAGCTGCACAGAAATACAGCAAGTCGTTTTCAGAAGTGCTGCTCCCTTTGCGGGCTTGTTTTCTCCCTCTGAATGTCTGAATGTCATTTTCAGTTTTGCACTGAAAATGGCAAGTCAAGAGGGCACCTGGCTGCAAGAAGCTTTAATGATCATATTGGACATGATAGCACTCATGCAATCCAGGATCCCAGCTTTCCCCCCACACCCACCTTGGATTTTGTAAACACCTTTTTTTTGTCCCCAGAGTATATCCCTCATATCAGAAACTGAACCATAGAATGAACAAATAACTATGTTGAGATAAAACCCTTGGCTTCTTACATTTCTTGACTCACTCTTGAAGTGTATTTTACATGTGTATATGTGTGGTTTCTCTTCTCTTTCTTCCTTATTTCTAACAACCACTTTGTTTAAATGTTTCATCACAGGCATTCGGTCATCTTTTAAAAGTCTTCTGGTGAATTCTTGCTTGTGCTACAGTTTGTTCACTAAGAAAGACCAGAATGAGTAATGAGAAAATAAACTTTCCCCTGTGATGTTCTTACACTTCTCTGTCGTTGCCATCTTGGTTTGACCAGAGTAACCAGAGGCTGCAGAGCTCAGTGCACCCTTGAAGAAGACAGAGAGTCATGCTCAGGAAAGGAGAAGATAATTCAGCCTCCTTGTTTTGCCTTCTTCTAAGACTAATGATATGTGTCCATCAGAAATACGGTTTTTAGTCAGAAGTCTTTCTTAGAATCCAATTAATATGAGGTAAATTACAGACCAGTCCTTTATACCTTTGACTGACTAATATGGTTTATTTTAAAAGCAAACAGCCTGTCCAAGCATTTGATAAATCCTTGTTAGGTAAGTGCTTTACATCATTATTTCAGCCTGGCAGCATGCACTGATGCTACTGTTCCACAGAACTTAGCAGTGATTGCAGTGAGGAGCAACCTGGTCTAGTGGGAGGTGTCCCTGCCCATGGCAGGGGATTGGAACGAGATGATCTTTAAGGTCCCTTCCAACCCAAGCCATTCTATGATTCTATTCTGTGATCTCTCCCTCATTTTCTTTCCTCACTTCTACTTACTCTGTTGGTTCTATTCCTACCATAAACTCCTCAGGACAGAAGTGAATCTCAGGCAGGTTTTTGCACAGGGCTCACCCATGACTGCCAATTCACCCATTCCTTGTCTCCCTCCAGCTCATCTCTCCACGTCTTAATGCCATGATTGCAGCAGCACAGCAAACATCCACAGATGACCCAAAAATCTTTCAGGACCTGTGGCTCAGCTGTCCTGGAGAGTGGACACCCTCTGCCCCAGGACAGGAGGGGCAACGTTCCAGTGCCTGCACAGCCAGCGCTTCTCGGAGCACAACGGGAGTTTCGCTGGGATTAACCCAGCCACTTGTTTATTCCCTGGGTTAATTTCACACGCCAAGCACGAAGCTTGTGTTAATTATATGATTTACTGGGCTGTGTTTCTCTTTTCATTGCATCGTAAAAAGCCTTGAATAAGAATGCTTGTTCTGGTAAATTTTCACTTGTTTGTGAATGGCCTGGAAATAGTTAACAGCAAGCACGTCCTCTGGGCCAAAAGGGACTGAAAGGTTCAGATTATTGCCTTATTTATTTTATTTTATTCCTAATTAACATTTTATGAGCTCTGAATATGTTTACAGAAGCACAGCCAGAAAAGGGCATATGAACAAACAGAATTAATAGCCACTGACTGCTGCATAGCAAGCCCAGATTAAAATATCATGGAGCAGTCTTTTACCTTTCCTGCTGGAAGCTGGGCAGGCCCATTTATAGCAGGAACAAAAGTTCACCTTGATGGTTTTACTCTCTAACCCAAGACCAAGTGTTTAGGAGCAAGAAAGGCCTGATCTGCTGGTGGGGAAATCCACCAAGCAGCATTTTCAGAGGGAACTTGTGCTCCTTTGCCATAGCAGTTTCTTCACGCATCTCAGTTCTTTGTGGATTCATCAGAGGCTGAGCAGTAAAACTAAAGTTATGTAAAAAAATGTAAGGCAGTTCTTACAGCAGCACCTGGAAGTGGTCTTCTGATATCAAAGGAAGTGCAAAGATGCTTAAACTCAGATACCACCCAGATCTAGTTAAATGAATGGGGAGAAGCTTCAGGCTGACCTCTCTGGATTTGTCTCTGTGCTCTGAGCTTGTCCTGCTCAAGGTTACAGACTGAATTATCTGGGAATAGTCTAGATTGGTTTTTATTTGAGCCCATGGATAAAGTCAGGAAAATATTGATGTTTTCAAACTGACCAGGATGAACTCAGGGATCATCCTTTTCACAACCTTTATCACTCAAAATTGCTGAGGAATTTCCACCTTTCCTCTGAGCCTGGGAGGAGCATGACATTCCCCTCCTGCCTGCTGGGACAGCAATATTGACTCCTTTTTAACAATTCATCTCTCTTTTCCCTAAGATTTGCCTTCTGCTTGCATTGGTAAATGCAAGAGTTCTGGGTCCTGTCAACCAATTGCCCAAGGAGAGGTTTATTGCCATTTTTTTTAGCTGCCAAGGGAGAAACTGAGGCTGTTTATCAGAGAACTGCAAACACTCAGTGCTCCAAGAAATGTTAATATAATACCCTTGGGATAAACATTGCTTTACTGATGTGTTTTTAAGCTGTCCATTACTTTCCTTTTGAGAAATAAAAAGAAAGCTATATTGCCAAGAAGCAGAATGATTGTACAGCATGGTTAAAATCAGAAATAATCAGGTGATTGGAAAGAAAATCACATTTTTCTCTGAAAATAAGTTGTTAAGTGGGAACAGATCAGTATTAAGATCTAGGTGCAGATAAATTAGCTTTTCCTGCCTACCTAGAGTGCAATATAAAGAATTTCTACTTGGTTAACAACTTTTACTGCAGTTACCAGGAGAGAAAAGAGAATGTGCTTCATTACTCATACCAGTTTGTTCCATGATCTCCAGCAAAACAAAAACCTAAGTGAATTATTCATCTATATTATCTGAATTTCAGTTGGATAAAGTTGTGAGAGGAGTTTTACTTGCATTTAGATTCATGTTGAAACCTAGACAGATGTTGAAATCCATGAGAGTTACAGGTCCAAATTGCTTGGATGTCCCTGAGCAGCTCCTTTAGACATGTAGGTGTTTTCTGTCACTTCATTCCCTCATGAATCCCAGTTTTAGGGCCAGACATTCACCATATTGTCCAAACATGAATGTATTACTTACTGCTTGGTATTATTTGCATGGCTTTTCCCTCCCTACAAATTCTCACGGTCTCCAGTGTCAGCATAGTTCTGCCAGAAGGAAGGTGGAAATGCTCTTGTAAGCAAGTTGTTGCTTCTCAGCATTATTTTTACTACTGAGTTGCCTTTGCTGACTCAGAAGAGCCTCATAATTCTGCTTTTCCAGTCAACCATCATCCCTGCAGTCAGAGCTGTCTTACACAACAGCAGCAGCAGAAGGAAATTATAGGAAAAATAGCATGAGCAGAAGATAAAAGGATGATACAGGATCCTGATCAGCAATGGACACGGGGCAGCTGTCTGAAGCAGCCATGAGGTTTAGCCACTGCAATAACAATTTTGACTGGAGATAAATGGAAGCTGATTCCTATCTTTACCCAGAGGACAACACAAGGTTTATCTTCTGTGGCAGCAGTCGCACGTACTGGTAGTCCTTGTTGCCTTTTCATCACAACCATCATCTCAGCAAAACTATTCAGCTACTGGCCAGTGTGCTGCCATTACTGTTATCTAATTATGCAGGGAAACCTGCAGGTGATGTTTGATTCCCAGACAAGGAGAGGGCAAAAAAAAAAAAAATCACTTGAAACTGGTTTATGTCACAGGGTGAATTACAGTGTGGCATAAGCAAACAGCCCAACACGTTATCCTGTTTACATGGGATCAGAGAATGTTTGTAAGTCTGAGTCCTGAGGGAGACACTTATAGTAATAATGTCCAGACTTCCTTTGCACACAGTGCAGAACTGCAGGAGAAAGAGAGGGGAAAATGAGTTTTAAGTGTTTTCTGAGAAAGAAATTGTGTAATAGGAAATTGATGTTATTCCATTTTGCACCATCTTGTGCAAATGTGCTGATTTGAGATTTCATTTTTCTTTCTAGAGAGCGTTCAGCCCATTGCTGGAGGTTTGTGTACCTCCATAAAGATGAAGGAGACTCTCTAGCTGACCCAGATTTTTTTTTCTCTTGGGTTCTCAGTTTCACAAAGAATAAGTTCATCTTTTTATAAAAGACTAATTTAATAACAGCAAGATTTTACCAAGTAGAAGTGAGCTCCTCCTGCTTCTGTTGTAAAATTGCTGTCTGGGGTTATATTCTTGAAGAAATTTCTTCTCCCGTTGGTCTGCCTTGCTTTTTGGAGATAGCAGGATAATTCATCCATGAATTCCATTAATCAATCCTGTGAGGTTCCACCATCACAAACTCAAAATCCAGACAAGGCAGCTTCCTCCTCTAAGGAGATCTAAAGATCTAACAGAGAGAACTTGCTCAAGAAGTGCTCAGATATTGTAGGCAGCCAAAAGAAGATTAATTAAGAAAGGTATGAGGCTGATGACTGGAACGTTATGGCAGGAAACAGTCCCTGATCTGCCTGGTTTTCACACAAATCAAAACTGAGTGCGAGACACTCCTGTACAGGATTGAAGTCCTGCCTGCTTTGCACTGACCTCTGTGTGATGTATGAGGACTCCACTCCTATCTCCTGGCCTGGAACACAGCTCAGGTGCTAGGCTATGTCCCATGACTACTGAATTTGGGTGGGAGGAGGAGAAATTTGTGGAATTTGGGGTAGCTGAACTATCGTGCAGGCAAAGCCAGGTTTGGCTTGAATGGACATAATGCCTCGTGGGACCTCAATGAGGTCGGGGCACTCATTGTGCCACTTGGTCTTGTTCTGTATGTCCTGCATTTTCTGTCAGGTCCTACAGCCTTCCTCTGGTTCACTGTGGCATGTCACTCAGCTGGGAACTCAGGCTGTGATTCCTATGGTATAGATTAATACAGAGCCTCTCTGAATAAAATCTTTTCACTTAGAAATGTCAGAGTCCAAATTTGAGAAAAATTAAATTGCTTTAAACCTTTTATGTGAAACTTTCCAATCAGTAAAATCTCTTCATCTTTCATGCTGGATTGGGAGTTGAGAGGTTCAGGTGGATCAAAGGAACAGTTACAGTCCTGGAGACTTCCAGAGCCTGGAAAACATTTTAAATAAAATTAGTCATAAATTGCTTCAGATGATTTAGCAATTCTAAGAGGTCAGAAGTAAAACTTTCTTTTAGAGAAAGAAATAAAACTACTCTTGTTAGAGCATTTTATCTCAACTGATGTTACTTTTAACACAGACTGTGATTTTTAAGTGTGCTTTTATCACATTGGTAATATCCTGTTTGTGTTTAACTCTCCTCCCATGGAGGATACAATTTGATTTTGACTCCTTGCCCAAGCAGGGGTAGATATAAAGAACCATTTAATCATCTTCTCTATGTCAACAGTGGGAAGGAGAAGCAACCTTTTTGTCTGGCTCTCCCTCTTCTGCAAGGGGTCAGCCAAGTGTCCAGGAGCTCTGGGAGCTGCACACCTCTGTGTTACAATTTGGGGTAAATTATATTCCTTGAGAGCTGATTCTTGACCTCCTCAGTCCAGTGCCCTGGACAGCCAAGCAGAGCTGTCCCACTGTGAGAAGAGCTGGTCCAAACACCTTCTCTCCTGTCATGGGAGCAACCAGAGACTCTGGGAGCCACAGGTTGTCTGTATTCAGCTCCTCAAGCAGCCCAAGTAAAAGCATCTCCTTTCTTCAGGGATTAAATAGAATTGCCTGTGGTTTGTAATTGAGACTGAAATCAGAAATGCAGTCTGTAGACAGCCTTTTACTCTTGATTTCATTTGTCGCTCTCGTAGTTTGACATGAAGACCCTGACTCAAGAGTTTAAATACTCCAGCAGAAAGTTCAAGGAAACATTTGGAAATGAGGATCTTCTGACTAATGGTATTTATTTGGATCCCCTTTGATCAAGTATAATGATGCTTAAAAGACAGAGTATTTGGATAGAGTTTTTAAGTGGAAATCATATTTAATGTTCCCATCCCTGCTTCATAAGGGAAAAAATCCCACACAATAGGGACTTCAAGGTTCCCTACCCTTTTCCCATTCTGGTTTATGGCAGAGGTGGAATTTTTTGCTTTGCTATTTATTGACCTGCTTTAGTGCTCTCAGATGGAAACATTATTGGACTCATCACCAGGGGACAGATCAAAGACAAGAGATCAGACTCCTCCCTGGAGTGAAGATAAACTGTTGCACTTGACCTGCGCCTGGAATGTCTAATAGGGTCAAAATGTAGAAAAATAATAATACTCATTCCCTTCCACCTCTGCACCAGCCTTCCCCAGGATCCTGCATGAACAAGCCAGTGACTTGTATTGCTTTCAGAGATAAGTCATTTCTGCAGGTAAAATAAGACTCTTTACCCACCACAATCCTCTTTTTTTTTTTTTTCTTTCTTTTTTGGATATCTTGTACTGCCTTATAAAAAGGTGTTCCAACCTTGTTTTCCTTCTTGGAGGTGGCAGAGAAATGGCTGTAGGATTGAAGGGAACTGTCTGTTTCAAGATCAAACAGCAGCCTCCACTGTCTGAGCAATTTTAAGTCTTTTCAGCCCCATTCACGTGCCCGAGTGAGTGACCAGTGGCAATGGCAAGCACAGCAGGAAGCTCTGGAACAGCAAGCAGTGGAGACAGCATCCCACCTTCCATCTCCTAATGACACCCTCGATTTCATTTGCCAAAATCCTGCTCCAGCAGCTGCCTCTGGTCATGGGCAAGGAACCCCTGCCTTTTGTTGTGATTATGAACTCCAGGATTCTGTTAGTTTGCAGTAAATCACTCACAGCAGCTCCCAAAATGAATAATTTGGGCAAGTCATGCACCAGCTGGTGTCCCGTAGAGAGTCTGTCTACAGACACCTTTGTGGGTTGCCTCTTCTACTTCCTGAGCATGAGAAGCCCTTATTTCAGATCCTGAGCTTATTGCAGCTTCTGGGTGACTGCCATGAGCTCATTTATAATGTTGAAGAGCTGCACTGATTCATCTCTTCAGGAAATATGGTCTCGCTAGGCTTGTCCAGCAGTATATGGACATGCTGTGAGTGTCCCTGTTTCCACTAAATAAGCTCTCTCCAAAGCAGAAATAGTCCCTTCCTGGCACTGTCATTGTTTCTTAAGTGTCTCAGAGTTCTTGCAAAGGGAAAAAATGTCCAGTATTGGCAACAGTGGTAAAGGAATAATAGTAAATGCACAATACAGGTAGCTTTGAAAGGAAAGCCCTCACAGTGGATGGAGGTGAAACGTGCCCTGCAAAAACTACACCATTTTAGGTCAACTTGCTGCTTTTCATCCCCAAGGCCCTCCAATCCCAGTTTTATCAGGAAGAAAGACAGGCTATTAGACAACTATTAGAGTTGTAACTTGTTTGCTGATAGATCCCATGATATATCCAGGAGCTTCCTGGGTAACAGAAACAAGGAATAAACTCATTTCTTACTGTATTTTGAAACTATTTGAACCCAAATTTGTCCAAATGGAACACTTTCCACCCTCCCTGACTCTGGGTATTAATGCCCACATGAAGCACATTTCCAAACAAAGGTTCTGTGTCGTCTCAGCTTATCTGTTCTACCACCACTCATTGCTTCTGGAACGCAGACGTGGTCTGAGACATTAACCCAGAGATCCAGATCTACCTTGGAAATCACCTTTGGAAAGAGGAGTTCATGGCAAGCACAGTGATACCATTTGAAGGTCATGTGGTTTTATTTGCTCAATAGACACTTTCTGTGTTCAAGCCCATCTTTCTCATCAAAACAGAAACATAAAGGAATACAATGGGCACAGTGAGCAGCACAACCCACCAGTACAGATACTCCTGACAAACAGCTGCCAGAACTTGACTTCCATGGCTTAAATGCTCATCATTTGCTATTTGTGTTTTGTTACATTCTGGCAAATCCTCACCTGCCCACCTGCAGGTATGTGTTGCCTGGGGTGCTCAGCAAGTTGTATGGCTAAGGGAAAAAAAAATCCACTGGAAAGACTGAAATACAATCGAGGTTAAAAGCAGGAAATATCCTTTCTTCTGTGCCCTGCTGCCCAAATGTCTGGTATGGGGGCCAAGTCATCATGTCCTGCAGGGCACTGGCAGTTCAGGATGGGCATGTGCTGGAAGATCCCTGTTATCATGGCAAAGGAAGCCTGTCCCTGGCATTAGCCCTTGAAACACAGTTGATTTATTTGGATTACCTTTGATCTTTTAATTACACTGTGTTTTCATTCTCAAAGCCATAAGTCCAGTTTATCGTGCTGTAATTCTTGTGTATTATTTTCCTGATTCTTGGCACCTCAGAGTTGCAAGTCTGTGCCTCTCCTGTAGGACAAGCAGAGGTGAACCTTGAATCTTGGATTAGGAGTGCTGCTGCTGGGCCATTATGGAGAATTTGAGGTGATTCATTACTTAAAGACTTTTGGGCCCATTCTCCAAACTTGAAAGGAATTCTGGGCAATCTGCCTGCTCTACCCAAATTTGCTGGTGGTTTCCCATAATGTATGCAAAACTGAGCACGAGGTATATCAGGGAGTGCTTTGAAAGGATAAGGGAATTGGAAGGCAAAGATTGCATTGTTTCCTAATTTCTTTGTTTGATATTTCTTGACCAGATATCGTAGTGCTGGAAGTAAAATAGAGTTTACTGTAACCTTGAATAGGAGTTGAAGAGTTTTGTTCACGTGATGGTAATTTCATTGTGGCCTTAAAGAACCTTTTTGCTTTCATGGAGTTGTATAAAAATTCCTGATTGGATTGGTGTTAGAGATGATCAGGGTTGTCTGCTGCAGCTATTGTGGACATAACCAATTACTAGCTGTATTGTCTCAGATCTTAACTATACCTCTTTAAAACTCTATATGAAGACATTCATAAAAAAAAAAAAATAAATTGTTAATTTCTTTTGCTAGGGTTTGCCATCCTCAAGGTCAAAAATAAAATATAATCTCCAGGAGAGGCAAAAGCCTTGCAGAAAGTAAAATGTATTTTTATATAGAGAGATATTACTGAAAAAAACAGCAGCCTGTGGAACTATTTACTTGTAGATAAGGCAATTTTGCTGATGACATTAACTGAGATGGGTCGAGAAGGGCAGCTTTTGAGCAAAAAATATTGGAATTAGCTTGGATCAGAGCATTTGCTTACCTGAGCCATTGGCATTCACTAGTGACCCGGGAACAAGAGACGTGCTGAAAGACTTTGAGGTTTAGAATATTTCTAGCTATGGATTGTCACCTTGTTAATCAAAAAGCAGGATGAATATAAAAAGCTTTTTTTTTTCTTAATTCATAAATGACAGACCCCAGCAGATCATCAGTTCATTAATGTACATGCCTGGACAAAAACTTCCTGGACTGACCTCTGATGAACTCCAGATTAGTTTGTCAGGTATTTATTGTCCATTTGTCATGGCCTATAGGAAAGAAAAGGAATGTTTTTTACTCATGTTGCCCTGAACTACAAGCAACATCTCACCAGCAGAATACGAGTGAAACAGTCTGAACTCCTCGGTGTTAAAGCACCCAGCTTCAAGGATATATGAGCTTGCTCAGATTGTTTTTCTGCATTTTGAAGTGACTACGGCCTCGTGTTTAATATTACACCAATTTTATCTTTGTTTACTTCAAAACCAACCCACCGATCCTTTAAACACTAGTACTGCCTCATCAATTTCTAGCTGTATCTGAAGACCATATTCTTCACAGCTCACAGTGACATTACAAACAGTGATATTCCTGCCTTGGATGTGATCAGATGTGATTATTCTTGAAATATTTTTCAAAACCATGACTTGTCCTGTGGAAAATTTGCCACAGAACTTTTCCTTTCATAATAACCATTTTCACTTGAGAAGCTCCTTTTTCATCTCGTGCTTGTCTTCCTTAAATTGTTATGAGGGAGAAAAAAGGTATATTTCAAGCTGAAGATTCTTGGAGTTGTGTTAATTGTCTATGGCAGCATCAAAGAGACAATGCAATATTTTTTTAATGTGTTTAGACCAGCAGTTTTAGAAAGGAAAGTGGTGTCTTACTAAAAAAGAGAGTAATGCCTCTAGTCAGGCAAAAGTCGTCATTTTAACTCTTATTTTTGGAAGGAAAGAGATCCTGTAATACATGAAGTTCTCCCACAGTATTAAGGGAGAGAGGAGGTAATTGCCTTTAGACAAGGTTTATATGCTTTGGAAAAGTTGAATGTAAGTCAGAAAACACTTATATTTTCACTATTGGGTTCAATAAAGGCAAAATGTCCTCCTCTCTTACCATGAGGAATTTGACTAAATGTAATCACAGACTCTCTGCTCTGGGTACTTTCATTTCCATTCTTCTCAATTGTAACGAGAATGTTACATAAACCTTTTTTAAAAGACATAATTATCCTGGTCCATGAACTGCCTGGAACAATATGTATAAGAAGTTTCTCCTAAATATCAGGAGAATAAATTTTCATGTCTGAATTCTAGACCAAACTTCAAATGCCTTTTCATCTCTATATTCACTTAAAAGCATGAACATCCACTTAAACACCTCCCACTCATTAATAACCCAGCTGAAAATTACAAATTAAGATGAAAATGTCAAAACCAAGCTGATCTGTCCTTTCCAAAAAGCCTATTTAGAAGGCTTTGATTAAACCATAAGGTTTCATATGGATTCTGAGGAATCTGAGATCTGGATCTCAACTGAATGACACATCTAAAACATTATCTCAAAGGAAACTCTAGGACTTCTTGGTCAGGTGAAGTTCACAAGTATGAGTAGCCTTGTTTTTCTTTAATATTTAGGTTTTCTCTCCAGATACTGAGACAAGGCACACTGAGTAATGCAAAACAGTTAAACTAACAAGTGCAAAAGCCATTTATATTTTATATAGCACTAAAGAACTTTCTTCCTTTCTTTCTTTCTCTTTCTTTCTTTCTCTTTTTCTTTCTTTCTTTCTTTCTTTCTTTCTTTCTTTCTTTCTTTCTTCCTTTCTTTCTTTCTTTTTCTTTCTTTCTTTCTTTCTTTCTTTCTTTCTTTCTTTCTTTCTTTCTTTCTTTCTT
>JAWWEW010000028.1:15178952-15363329 GCA_035583185.1 Anabacerthia variegaticeps | reverse complement strand
TCTTTCTTTCTTTCTTTCTTTCTTTCTTTCTTTCTTTCTTTCTTTCTTTCTTTCTCTCTTTCTTTCTTTCTTTCTCTTTCTTTCTCTCTTTCTTTCTTTCTTTCTCTCTTTCTTTCTCTCTTTCTTTCTTTCTTTCTCTCTTTCTTTCTTTCTCTCTTTCTTTCTTTCTTTCTTTCTTTCTTTCTTTCTTTCTTTCTTTCTTTCTTTTTCTTTCTTCCTTTATTCCTTCCTTTCTTCCCTTTCTTCCCTTTTCTTTTCTAAGAAATGTGACATTTGAGACACAGTAACATGAAGAACAGAGCAAATGGCACCACAATGCATTGACAGTTTTGGAAAGAAAAAATAACTTTCTAAGTCTTGGGGACAGCTTTCACTGTAAATAAAAATAAAAAAGACCAGAAATTAATGTTTGTGGTCAGTCCCCAGAAACCACACTCTCTAATGCAAACCAATTGCATTTTTACCTGAAATATATGACAGATAGCTAAGGCTCTAATGTTTTTCTCTGTTAATAAGCTCGATATGGAACAGAGCTCCTTTAGAATATGTACGGTAAAGTGGAAATGCATGCTTTGGTGACTGTTACAAAGCAGGCCAAAGATATGTCAAGTCCAATTAATGTCAATAAGGAACATCTGTATTTAGGCACCCAAGTTACTTAATGCAAACATTTCATAATTATATACTATAGCACACATGGAGCATTATGAGATGTGGTGTCCCAGTGTGAATAATATTCACATTTTTCAGATCAGTCAGCAGTCTTGGTCTGGCTTTGGCTCAGCTTGCCGTCTCCCTGTAAGAGCATTTCTTTATAATATTGAATTAAGTACAATCCACATTTTTTCTCTTATCTGTGAAATCTTGTGGTTGTGGCTTGACTGTTTTTATAAAATGAAAGATCCAAGTGCATGTAAAGCTAGGGGTTTGGGGGCTTTTTTTTTTTTATTCCTGAGACATCTGGGTTTTTTCTTATATGCCTTAAGTCTGGGAAGGAAAGGTTCAAGTGGATGAAGCATAACGTGAAAGACTCCATGTCTAAAGGATTCTTCATCTCACAGGAAAAAACCAGCCAAGGAGCAGAATAACAGGAACTGTATTCTCCACCTGAGCCATGGGATGCACTGTGAAATGACAGCTTCGAGTCTGCAGAGAGTGGAACAGACATTTCTAGTCTGGGAATCTCAAAACTTCCTAAATACTTGTAAATCCAAAACCAGCCATGCAGCAATTGTTTAAACAAATGGAGCAGACACTGGTAACTCAGCTGCCACCCACACATTGTTCTCTGCTGTACAGGATGGGTTTCTCGAGCTTGACGAGTCTGTGGAGATGGGGCTCTGGAGTTGTGCATTCGGGAATTTTAATCCCCACTTTAGAGGAGCTACTAAAAAAGATGGAAAAGTCATCTGGTGCTTAATGTGAAACACATCACATGCAGCAGAACAGTCTCCATCACTGGAAGAACTTTTGCCAGGCGTTCCCTGGAGCCACCCAAGTCCCAGGGGCCACCACTGGGGACAGAGAGGGCTGAAAATGCCGAGGTACGAGCCAGTCCAATCGATTACAGCCCAAAAACTCCCTCAGACAACTGGCAGTGAAAAGCTGACAAAGATGCCAGATTAAAACCAGACTTGTAGATAACTGGATGGCTTTACCTAACCCAGCAAGTGGAGCTTAATCCAGTCCAGGAAGAAACAGGTGTCAAAATAATATTAGAAAAAATAGAATATCTGCCATTAAGTTGCAATTTTGCCCAAGCATCAGTAACTAGTGCTTGTGTCTCCATCCACACACCTTGGCAGCCTTTCCCAGCCCCACCTCATGGCCTACCAAAAGTAGAGCTACTAAGTTCCCACACAGTTTTTAGCAAGCTGCCATTGACATCCCACCTATTTCAAGAAACATGCAAGCCTGAATACCCACTTCCTATTCTCTATGTGTTCTGTCTTGTCTGGCTTTTTTTCTCTTCACTTGAGCCTTTGGAATATAATCACTTCAGGGCAGGGTCTAGTCATCTCTTTGGCACTTGACCTGTACTCCCTCATGTATTTACTGTTCAGAGCTCCTGTATGAACTTCAGCGAGATCATGCCTTGGTTTTCTGTGATTAATAGTGCTAACTAATACTCAAATCAATCATGTTGGCTTGTGTTCAGGAGAGAGGAATGCATAGTCACATAAAACTTCAGCCATGTAGTTTAAAACTTTTAAAAGAGGATAGATCGCCATAGGATGAGAAGTTCTAGTATTGGCTTTTTTACCTTTGACTTCAAAACCAAGTTTACTCCCGGAAACTTTTCTAGTGTACATCTGGAAACTAAAAGTTTGGGGCAGGGAGAATTAGTCAGAAACCAGCAATCAGGACTGAAAGAGGGTCTGTACAGACCATGGTCTTTTTGCAGAGCTCAAAACAAGGCCCTAACACAAATGATGCTAATTTAGTTTTTCATAGTAAATAATGGTGGCAAATTTTTGCTAATTCAAATGAATTCTGCATCATTCAAAGAAGAAATAAAAGGAAGTCTGTTCTGCAGTGGAGTAAGAGGAGCAGTGGTAACCCAGTGTGCTGGGTCATTCATACAAGTCTGACTGGCCATGGTATGGTGGGACCACAGAAGACCCAGATATCAGCAGAGCAGGCAGCCAGGAAGAAATTTTCCAAGTCTTGACTCAGGAATCTGTTCTCAAATCTTATTAATGACTGATAGGATTGCTGTATCTTCCTCCCACACACCCCTCAGAACCTACAAATAACAGGATTTGTGCAATTGCCCTCCTACACACCGTTCCCTCGAACCCACCAATAAGGCCTTGGGAATAAACCAAACTTCAGTGTGTGCACATTCTAATTATAAGCAGACAGAAGGAGAGCTCACATCTAAGCTGGCTGAGATCCAGGGATACCAGCAGAGGGATAAAGAGAGTGGAAGTGGGCCTCATGCCAGAAGAAGGAGAGAGAGGTTTCTGACAAGTTTGAAGGGAAGAGTGATGGCAGAAAAAAATTGCACATCCTTTAGTGTCTTCGAGTGGGAGTGAAGGATAATCATGTGGCTAAGCCATAAGATTAGGAACCAGAGTGAGGTCTGGAGCCCCAGGTCTTCTGACAGAGATTTCCAATTTGACCTAGGTAAGACTTACTCCACTGGTGTAGGTGAGGAGACCAAAAGGGTTGAGGAAGACATTCTCCAAAGCACTGCTCCCCACAGGTTACATGGCAGGCTGATCTCACACCTAACCTGTGGCTTTGCCCAGCCTTGGACCGAGAAGGTCCCTTTTTTTGCAGACATCCAATTCAGACTTTCATCCAAACCCAGCATATGGGGCAGATGCCCCACCAGATGGTTGCCACATTCCCATGGATTCTCTTATTAAATATTGGGCCAAAAAAGCTGTGTAACATGAGGTGTCCTCTGTGTCTCAGCACATCAGGCCATGGGCACGCTTCACGGGATGCCAGGACTTGTTTTGCTATCTGATAGCAATAGGGAGGGTGACTGGGAACTAATTTCAATGCTTTGAGATTCTCACTACAAACAAATCGCCTGGACCAAAAAACCCAACAACAAACAGTAACAAACCTTCCCGTGTCCAGGTTTATCTGCTGAGATGTAAGTTGTTTTGCTCACTTCCTATACAACTGTTTCAAGCTTTCTGCCACTGCGGTTTTTAATATCAGTGTTGTTATTCTTTTTTTTTTTTTTTTTTTTTTGGTAGCTATTAAAATATCCAAATAGCTTTTAAAAGTATCTCTGGGGACTTGCCCTTCCAACTCATTTATCTTAATTTCTAAGATGGAGACAAACTTCTTATTTATGTTTCAAAGATGACATGACATCAAAGAGTTTGAATATTAAATGCCTTAATTACAGATGATAGGCTGATAAAACGACATCACCTCTGGAGTTTTATTAAACAGGAATTACAACTACATTCACAGAGATTTAGGTCTACACCAACCTAACCCCATGTATCAAAAGATTATTTTCAGAGAGGGAGAATAGCATTTTTCTCACTTGTATAACTGCAGCGTACAACTCCAAATTACTACCTTCAAAACCAACAGCTTTACCACCACTCTGAAATTATCCATCACACTGACCATGTTGCTTTACTTGCTGAGCTCTGAGTGGGGTCATAAGTTTAAGAAGACTTTTGCCACAACCAGAGTGTCACAGGCAGCATTGGCAGATTTGAGCCTTTCCTAAGGGGTCTCGGTTTTCCTTGGTCAGGTTTCTCTGACTGTTTTTTCACTCTCACTCAGTACAATGGTGTGCTTCCATTTTGACAGAACTGTAGCTGCTGAAATTGCAGGGGGACACCAGGGAAAAAGCTGATGCCAGCTCCTGAGACTGTAAACACTGGTTTTCAGTGGAGGGAGCACCATGAGGAAACTTATCACAAAACCTCAGTGATTTTCCTTGGTTGTGTAGGAGTCATTAAATAAGCTGGGGAAGTGTTCCTCATTTAGGACAAAACCTTCTGTCAGGAGAGGACCGAGGAGGATTGTGTTTGTGGTGGGGTTTTGTTTTTTTAAAATCCCAGATGTCATGCACCCATATGTAATTAGCAGAGTCCCTGTCAATATTCATGTTACACTGGATTCATCATCTGGGGGTTTGGCTTGTCCATTACTGAATAGGGTATGAAACCAGCATGTTAAAGGAGTCTCCTTTGGGCAGCCAGTCTGTGTGTTTAAGAGGCTTTGATTATGTGCAAATCACTCTTTTACAGCAAAAGTACTTAGAAAATCTCCTATAGTAATTTCCATTTAAAATCTGGAGATTTCCAAGTATCCTATCCAAAACACTGCAGAAGCAAGCTGGGTAACTCCCCTTCCTGGTGAGGAGGTAAGTTATAATTGTACCTCTTTTAAGTTAATGAAACTTTGGCAGAGAGACATAGTCTCCATTTTTAAAATTGTGTTCAGCCTCAGATCTGTGAAGGGCCATGAGAGCAAATGTCCCACAGCACGTGCATAGCCCAGAGCTGCACAGGCAGCTCACAAACACAGAAGCACATGACAAGTAAAATCTGAAGACTCACAACATCAACAAATGTGGTTGAGTTGCCATCCTTGGAGGTTATTTAAAGACGTGTGGATGTGGCACTTGGAGACATGGTTTAGTGGTGGGTTTGGCAGTGCTGGGCTAAGAGTTGGACTTGATGCTCTTACTCAGTGGTCTTAAAGGTTTTTTCCCATGTGATTCTATGATTCTGTGATTCTGGAAAATGATTTAAAGCACAAAAGCACAGATCATAGAGGCAGTAATAGATGGCTTGAACAGCCCAATTGTCAAGATTTTGAGATTTGGAAATCTTCATTTTGTTTTTCCTACTTTTGGTTGAGGTCAGAAGCTGAAGTTAACTGACCTTTACTGGTGTCTCAGTGTGAAATTCCCTGCTCCATTAGCGTTGACCCAAAAAAGCCAAAACACTGAGAAAGTTTTTTCCTGTACTTGCTCTTTTATTCTGCACTTTACACAGTAGCATTTCAGCAACAAACTTGGATGTAATGTTTAGTTTTAACTTGCTGGTGACTAATTTTAACCACGTATGACGATAACAATTACTTTCAGCACATATTAGCCCACATTTGTGAGCGTAAGAAGTTGTTATCCATTCCTTCTATTTTAAAGTAGTCATGAAGTCATCTTTCATTGACTTTTTTTTTCCCCTTTAAAATCCAGAAATGTTTGGGAAGGGAGTTCATCAGCATGATTGAAGCCTCAAGTTAGCAGCTCTGGGAATACTGGATGAGTTGTACCAAAACCAGCATCCAGAGATGACAACCACAAGTGTGTTTTCTTTCTGGTAAGAAACCAGGTTTCCAGTGTAGCCTATTTCTCTACATACAGCACCACATTTGCATTGGATAAAGTCGGGTGGTTGCAGAGCCCTTTAAATCTGCCTGGGCACAGCCATGAAAACACTCTAAGACCTTCCCTCCAAACAACTAAGCCAAGTCCTGGCTGGCTTACCAGCAGTGCACTTGGTTTTGTTTTCCTTCTTGCCACAGGGTTCTTGTCCTGCAAGCTCAGCCAAAGTCTTCTTTGTCCTCAGTCCCTCTGCCATGATGAAGAAGGAGATGAGGGTGGGGACCGCAGGCACCCAAGGGACTAATGCTGCTCTGCCCAGTGGAGCCTGAGCTGGTGACTGTTCACACTCTGTGTGGCACTGAGGCCCCTGTGCTCCCAGCAGTGGCATCTCCCAGGGACAGGCAGTGGCAAATCCCAGGAATGGCTGCCCCACTCCCCTGGCACACTCATACCATTAAAACCCATGGCACGCTTTGCTAAAGTAAATGGCTCGAGCCTGAGTAATCCTGTTCCAATTGCAATTTGCATAATTGCTTTCTGCTTTCATATCTCCTGCAGTTCCTTTTAGGTAAAGTCTTGTTGTCTTCTTATCCAAGGTAGTTGCTTAATGCTACAACTTGCTTTAAAACAGCAACCATTTTCACCCCCCAAGCTGCATTACCAAGGGTGGGGACACACGTTCCAGTACACTTAAAAGTTAAGGTATTTTGGAAAGCAAGCACTACAAACTTGCTATATCAGGATGAACAATAATAAATCAGGGCCAACATCTCTCCCTCACGCCTAAGGACAGCTCACAGTGCAGCTCAGAGGTGCCATCACAGCAATGTTCTGGAGGGAGCTCTAGTTTTGGTGTCTTTGTATTTGGTAACTCACACCCTGAGTGTCAGTACAGGCTGTTTACACCTGCCTGGGTCGGCAGGGGTGTCTGCCCACGGTGTGACCACAACCCTCTGGCACTGTCAGCTTGGCTGGTACCAAGCTCGGCACACAAGGTCAGAGCTGAGCAGGGAGCAGGACAGGGCAGCAGAAGAGAGGTGGGGGTGAGCTGATCCAGTCACTGCAGTGACCACTCTTCATGTGGCATCCAGAAAGTTCTGTATGGGATGCATTTTAGGGATTCATTTTAGAGCAATTCTGACTGCTGCGCCTTCCAGGGGTCTGTCTGAACCAAGCAGGTTCCTTGATGATGGAGATGTAATCCTCTGCCTGCTGAACTGGCATCAGATGGATCTGCTTTTTTCTTTTTTTTTTTTTCCAGCTGGCAACCGCTAAAGGCACAGCCACAGCATGGGCTGAAGCAGCCTGGACAGTAAAACTCCTTGAGCTGGGGTATGTCTCCCCTCTGTGCTGACATTTGCAAAGCAAACACGCCGTAAGAAAATGGTGGGACAGAGAAAAGGCTGGTGCCCTTGCTGCAGTAAATTATTTTTCATCTTTCCCATTTGTCTGGCATGGTCCTCTCACTTGAGTGGTTTTCAACAAGGCAAGAGCTTCACCTTTAAAAGGTAATGATTAAATCTGTACTGAGAGCAGGACAAGTAAAGGCATGTTTGGTGTGTTGGTCTGGGAAAACTCACGGGAGACAAATATATGAATATAAATAAATTTAAAATAATGCCATTCCTTTATAGAAAACAACAACAACAAAAAAGATGCCTGTGAGCATAAACACTCAGTTATGTGCAGGTTTTGTGCCTGCCTGGCAGCTGCCAGTGCTCGGTTCTCTGTGTTGCACTCCACCTGGTTGTGCTGTTGACCATGAAGCCCCAGCCTGTGAGGTTATCTGGAAAACAGGAAATAGCTGGTGACTAATACCATCTCCATGTGAGTCAGAAATCTTGGCGACAAGAAAAAAAAGAATAAGGAAAAAAAAAGATGAGACAGTTTCCTGGGCCAGAGAAAGGAAAGCAAGGAAATTAATTTTCCCTTTAGAGCCTTGTGTGAGGCTGCTGAATGTCCAAGACAGGTGTCACATGGCTGGCACAAGAAGCCACAAAGGACATTTGGAGCTGTATGATTATCTATTGCTTCTGGTTCAGCTAATTTGACTAATTTGTATGTAAAGAGCACCTCAATGTGCTGATTTCAACCTTCAGAACAAGTTTCTAAAGCAGGAGGGTTCGTGCCAGGCTTTATTTACCCAAGATCCCTCCGGGAGGGAAAAAAGAAAAAAAATAAAAGAAACAAACTCTCTTTCAAGTCCTCCTTGCTGAAGTTTTGATTAAGATTTAAGTTTCTCTCCTCTTGCCTTGTAATTTTATTTTTTTAGTTTCCTTTCTTTACAAGAAATTTTATGAGAACAGAGCTTTCTGGTTTCTGTCAGGGAAGACTCATCAGTTACCCTTTTTAGCTCTCCCATTTTGTTTCCCTACCCATTTTTCTGAATTATAAGACAAAACTCAGTAATGTAACATTGTATGAGGGCCCTGAAATGTATGAATTGGGAAAATTGAGTGTTGCAGTTCTGGACTCATCTGGGGCAAAACCACAGTTTTCAGTATAATCACCCTATATCTAAGCTGCCACTTGGCTTTACTGAAATCCTCTCCCCAACAAGCTTTTCAGCTCTATTTGTAGTTCTGTCATATGCTGTATCTCATAAAGGAGATTCATAAAGCTGTTTATTAGCAGAGTCCAGGGACACTTCTGTGCTGATGAAATCTGTCTCCAGGCTGACAGTGTGGCTCTTAAAACCTCCCAGACTGAGGAGAGGAGAGGTTCCTTCCCCAGGTCTCCCAGGTTCCTTTCACAGCTTTGCCAACGATGTGGTGTGACTTAAATTAAGTCAATTAACTTTTTAGTGCGTCAGCAGTGCAGGGCATACATTTACTGGGAAGGGGGAGTGTGAAGCCTCCTCCAGCAGCTTCGCAAAGTGCTTTAAAATACTGAGGCAGAGGCAGCAGAGAAATGCAGAGTGCTGTTTTTTCTGATTATAAAGGCAGCAAGTCACTCTACAGGGTGCAAAGAGACATTTGACATTTGGGCTGATAGCACAGCTGTGCTGGGAGGGTCCTTGCCTGCTCTCCAACACATTCTCCAGATGAATGCAGTACACACAGCTCTCCTGCCCCATGGTGGGCCCTCAAAAGGCATGAGGAATATTCTAGGACAATGGTAGCCCTTTCCCTTAGGCTGTACAGAAGGATTGATGCACCCTTGAATCAAATGCCCTAAATGCATAATTCCTTGCTGTGGTCTCAGTCCTGATTCATTTACCTCTGCAGGAGGCTTTTGGGATATCACAAAATGGAACATTACAAAATTTTATGTCCCCAGGCAGACAGCAGAGGAAGAAGAACCTCACACCATGCTTTGCCTCTGCATTATGTTCATTCTGCAGCAGCAGATTGCAAGGCTTTGGCAGAGCAGGGTTGTGAAGAAAGGAAGCGAGAAGGACAGAGAGGGTACACTGAAAACTGCAGCTGCAATTAAATCCCAGTTGCCTGATTTCAGGGCCAGTTTCAGCAGGGAAAAATCCATGCTTATATATGGCTGTCTTGAGAGCAGCTTAATTGTTACACACACGAGAACTTGGGACTCTAAGAGTTAATTACTCTTGTGCTTGCATGAATGAAATGCTTGGGTTTTAATTGAGTCCAATATGTCCATGGTTTGTAATTCTCGAAGTTCATTTGAATATTTTTGACAGAGGATTTGCCTGCTGGATAGTTTTTGAGGTGATAAAGCCAGTGCTGCTCAGGTACTTGGGATGTTGTTGAGTAAAGAGCTATGACATCGTTACTGACTTTGGAGGCAAAACTGGCAGCTGGTACATGCTGTGCTTGAGTTTGAGGCCATCAGCCACCACAGCTGAAGGAGTTTGAAATCCTGACCACTGCTGGAGAGTGAAATGAATTCCTTGTGTATGTGGGCTCCAGAATTAATATTAAGATGTATTTCCTGATGCTGGCACCCATCTCCATGTGATTATTCTTGTCCACAGAGAAGGGAACTGACACTTTCACTGAGGGAGTTACATCAGGAGGACATGGTCAGGGCTATCCCCAGCTCCTCCCAGGAGCAGCAACAGCGTGCACCACTAGGAAGGGTGGATGAAGGAATGGCTGTGGGGCAGCTGGTGAAAGGTCATTTCTTGTCCTCTGGTGATCCTGGGGGAGTGTCTCGCACGTATCTCGGTTTTTCATTTGTCTTGCCTTCATGGTAAGCCCTTTGTAGAAGAGCAATGCCATGGCGTCTGATCTCACTTCTTGCCGGCAGGAAATGCCAGAAGACGACTAGACCTCCCATTCTCACCACCCAGTGAATGACTCATGCTCACAGAGAAAAATAGATTTATCTGGGTGCTCATGGAATCACACTGCACAATCAAAACAGAAATGGGAGGCCTGACCCACCTACCCCACTGTAAGTAATCATAAGCCCATTGAAATCAATTAAGTTAAATATATCAAATTAAGATGAGGCCTGAAGTCAGGAATCTGAGATACTTATACCTAAACCACTCCAAGGCTTTTAATGCAGGAGATTTTCCAACTTCAGAAAACTATAGGTTTCTTATCATTGCTGTCAAGGACCTACTCAGGCTTGCAGAATAAATCTTTAAAAAGCTCCTGCTTATCGTAAACCTCTCTGCACTGCTTCTGTAGTGGGTAAAAGGCCCGAGACTGAATATCCTCAGGGCAAAAAGTATATACTTTATGGAAAAACAGCACTTAATTAAAAGTGCAAAAATCTGTTTTAAAGGATATACTTTATACACTTTACAGCACTGTAAGAAATTAATAATTAATTATTATAAAAGGAAGGATTTGGAAATTTCCTTTTTATTTTTGTCACTTGTGCTTGTTTACCTTTAAGAACTTGATCGTGACATACTTCACACAAGGCAGGGTTGCAGATGCTTTAACCACACAGGGAGAAATCCAAGTCCCTCTGAAGTCAGTGGGAACTTTGCCATTGAAAGTCAACAGTTTTAGCAAGCCAACCGACCAGAAAACCCCAAATCTAAATGGCTCAATGTATTTAGCTCTGTCAATATGTTCAGCACCAGTCTTGGTTGGAAAATGCTTTATTGTGCCATGGAAATTTATAATGAGAAAAAGGGTGGGAGGGGAAAGGCTTGTTGTTGCCAGCTCAGTCCTTGATGGAAAGGTTTTCTCTAGCCTTCCTCTGTGGTAAAGGGAGAGAGAAGACCCAGTCAGGGGCCTGGCAGAGTCAGACACAGTAATTCAGTCCCATAGAGTAAGACTTTCAGAAATTTTCTGAAATAAGATTTTGACATTCGGTTTCCACAAGCTCTAACTCACAGGCAGGATGGTATATCCCATTCTCACTTTGCAAGTGGCATTCCTGAATTCCATAGCATGGGAAGAAAGTTACTTCCCTGGGCAAATAAATGAGTGAGATTTTTGTCCTGGATTACAGAGCAGCGGGAAGCATGAGGCTGGGGAAAGCAGAGGGAACTCCAACAAGAGGGGAAAATGGAAAAGAGAACAGTCAGGAACAGAGTCATGGTTAGACACTGAAAAGTGAAGAGAATTAACAGGAGGCCAGCTAATGGTGGGGCAGCATGTAGGGAGCTCTGGGAATAAAGAAAGACTGTGTAGGAGAAGTATGAGCCTAAAATGGGCATTCTGGAGTGGAGTAAAAAAAGAATGTAAGGCTTTAATGTAAAGCAAAAATACTTTCTGCATGAAAGCAACTGTTTTCCTTAGAGAAACTGCCAGACCCTTGGCTAGAAAAAGAAAAGAGAGGAAGAGCATAAAGATAGTTGAAAACAGCAAAAAAACCACCAAACCCAGCACTGAAGGAAGAGGAAGAAACACAGGAGATGAAAAAGTGTTCAGTAAGGATGAGTGCAAACAAGCATACACAGGAGATACTTTAAAATCAAGTGTAAAATACTCCACATGCCTTTATCTTGAAATCCCACATATTCCTGGAGAAAGTGGGTTACCACCAAAAAGACCAGCTGCAGTTTTAAAAAGCACGTTCTCCATATTGCTCAGGGTGGGACATGCTTCCTATTTGCCTAACTTTTAGCTTGCTGGCCAACATAGAATGGGAAAAGCAGAATTTCCTTTTGGCCCAGTTTTCCTTGAAGCCTGGGAGCTGAATTCCACTTCTGACTTTGAATCATTGAGACTTGCTGTTGGACTACAGTCAAGTCACATCCCTCACCTCCCTGTGATTCAAGAAGCCTGGCTTTTAAGGGAAAAAATATGCAGAAACAGCCCGTAAAGGCAGGCTCTGGATCCAAGATGAGTTGCTATGGATTAACAGAATAAAAGTGTGGAAATCTGTGAAGCAAATTTCACAAAAAGAGGAATGTGGTTCAGCCCCTCTAGTCAGTTTGAGCATTGTCCCCTTCCTGTGCTTTTGGAGATATTTCCACTGTCTCGTAAGAGGGTTTGGTTCCAAAACAGACTGTGGTAATGGTGTGTGAAGATGTGTGAATGCATCCAACTGCCAACCTGGAACCAGCTCATTACCTAAATGGGTCTGGTGTCTGGTGGCAAACTGGGTAGATGCTTCTCCCACCTTGTAAATTCTTTGCATAATAGAGGAAATAAACCCCATTGTTTTTATGAACTCATAATTAACTAATGTAAATGGGATTCCAATAGGTTCATTATACCCAGGGAGTGTGGCAGTGGTGGTTAGTGCAGCTGGCCTGATCCTGACCTGCCAGGTGACTTGGAGCAAGATGTGTCACTGTCTGCCTCTGTTTCTCCATCTGTGGAGTAGGGACAATGTCTCCACCTTGCTCATGACAAATCATGCAAGACTTCACTAATTGTTTCTTGCAACACTATTTGAGTGCTTGGATGAAAGGTGTTAGGGGGGGTCATGAATCACAGTTGGTCACATACCGCTTTTTCATGGTATTTCAGGAAATTTCAGCATTCTGGACACAGGGTAGCAGTCACCTGGCAACTCCAGGTTGTCCTTCAACTAAGATACACACAGTGACTACCAAGCAACCCTTCAAATCCTTCTCTCTCGAGGGACAGAGAATCCCTGTGCATTTGTATGTGTCTTTATTTAATGAAGCAATTATGCGTGCTAAAGACATTCTTCGAGAAACATCCTATCTAAAGTTTCCCACCATTCTTGCACTGGTAGTTTTCCCCCCTCCCTCCTCCTTTCTCTTATTAATTTATGAAGCAGCTAATTATGATCCCTCCAGGCTAAATAACTGTGCAGTTAGAGATGCACTAGATGAGTGGGTATGGCAAGGCAATGCAGAGCATTTTTCTCTTCGCCTATTACATGTATTGTTTTAGGTAATTAACATCCACTTTGTAGTGGCAACACAGACGCCTTGCTGTCTGTACAGCTTCTTGGCTCAGATCCTTTCAAATACTCCCTGGTACACTCCTTGCAAAACCATGTGAAGTGTTATATAATTCTCTAGGTTGAAAGGCAATTGTGTACATCCAGGTTATTAAGGGGATCTGTATATGTGTGCAAAGCCAATATTTCAGGCCTTATCCGAGGTACCTTCAGCTTATGATCAGTTCAAACGACTAAAAGCATTAAGTAAACCCCAGGGAGACTTTCCCCCTTCCTCTTTTGCCTGTCCCTCCAGTAGTTTCAAGTTTATACCTAGAAACACCTAGGAAAATGCTGTTTCAGAACAGTGCTTGCTGCTTTGTTGTATTATGAATATTTTCTGTGTGCTCAGCACTGGACAGTAAAAACCCCAAAGACCGTCCCCATCTGATAGATATTTCCCTCACCTGGCAAATTAAGAAATGCAAAAACTAGTCTGAACTTGGAGATTTAGCTCAGTGTTCTTGTTTCTGCTGCTCCCCAACTTTGGTTTAGTGTGTTCGTGTGAAAGCTTTGGAAGAGGAGAGTGGAGGGATTACCTGAGTGGGAATGGAAAGCCATGCACGGAGCAAGGTCAGAAATGTGCTAAGCTGTGAAGGAGTTTAAATGCCCGAAAAGTCAGGATGAAGACAGTTCTGGAAGGCTTAAGATGTCCAGTTTTACTGTTACCAAGGAACACTCAGGTACTTTGGAATAAACAGTATCTGGGACAGGAAAAATTTATGGATGACTACTGAATAAGATTATTATTATTATCGATGGGGTCTGTATGCCTCTCTTGCACTTGCAGGCTTTCCACAGTCCACTGTTTGAGAAAATTAGTGTTGTCTCTAAGCCGAGTGAGTACCCAGAAGTACAATGAAAAGCCAGTTTGAAGGAAGGATCTCTGGCTGCTTTGTGTTGTACAAACTCCTGTTTTCACTCGACTGCTGTTTGGTATCTGCAGAGAAATCTGAGCAGCTCCTCTTGGCTCAAATTTACCTTTGTGAGTTAGTGTACAGAGAAGGATGTAGACCAAAACTCTAGCCCAGAACTAGCTTAATGAAAGCAGCAAATCTGGTCATTTTTTCCCTTCCCTCTCCCTCCCAATCAATAGTGTGTGTCAGTCTGGTTGCTCATAAAGAATCAGATAGGGCTGTCTAGAGTGTGGGCTGGTGCTTTGCAAGTTTAATTGCACAACTTTCTTCACAGCTTCTCAGTTGGTGACCTGGACACCCGCAGCATTAGAGCCCAAGCAGGGCCAGCCAGTTCCAGTGTGGGGTGTCAATGGGGCCAGCTGGACTAACAGGAGTGGAGGATCTTGCCCAGCAGGTGGAAGGATAGACACCACTGAGTCAGGACAGAACGTCAGCCCCACTCCCACCTGGGACTTCTCTGATGCCCTCCATACCTGCTCAACACCTTCCTCTCCAGCTTGTCACCTGTACGTGAACCCTGTGTTTTGATTTGGATGAAAAAATGCTCATCAGCATTTTTAAGACTTGTGGGTATCATCTGCTACTCATCCTTGTAAGATGGAAATCCATCCCCTCCCAACAGATATGGAATTATTAATTGCTGCTGTAAATCAGCAGAGTGTGCTGTAAGCCAGCCATGACAAATATCTTGGGGAGCAACTATGCAAACAAGATGGCTGATAAAAACAGAGGAAAGAATACATGTTAAGCTGTAGAATGGAAAAAGAGGAATCCTTTTTTTTTTTTTTTCCCAAAGGAAAACAGTACTAATAGGCAATTTCAAAATAAGAATTTATAGCCTTTCTTTATTACCTTTGTTAGTATAAATTGTGAATGTTCGGCTTGATGGGTTTTACCAAAAGCAATGGAAGGACCAGTGGAAAATGTGAATAATATGGCAAAGTGAGTAGCCCACAGATAAAAATGGGCAAAAACTGGGAAGGGCAGAAGATAAGGGCACTGTAATGTTTTCAAGACAATCTGCATTAAACTGGGCAAGGGGGAATAAGAGATCTCCACAAAGACTGTCAGAAATGAACTGGGCTGGGGTCCATGGGAGAATGGAGAAACAAATAAAAGATGTAATCCAAGTCAGGACTATTGGGCAGGAGTGGAACTATAGCAGTTTTTGGCCGAATTACACCCGCAGGCGGTGCTAGATGTGGCTACAGGACACACGGACAGGTTCCTGCAGTGCAGCAGGAGAACTACAGTGGAGAAACCAAAGTAGCTGCAGTCCACACTGAGGGTTGTTCAAGCCAATGCTATTATTAGGTACTCTCATTCACAAGCCTCAAATTCACTAACAAATTATTTTTTTAAAAAATATATCCTCTCCATCTGTTTTTCCAGCTTTTATACCAAAATTCTAATTTAAGACATTAACTAAAATGGAAAAAAGATTTTCCTTTCATTAACTTTGAGTGTATCCAATTTTTGTTTCATATGTTTCCATTTTTTTTTTTCTTCCTGAAGGGTTTGTTTTCTGAAGCACAATGGAAACACCACACTTATTTTCTTTTTGAAAGCATTTCGGAGACTTTAGAGGGTGCACCTACATTTTATGAACCTGTCAATGACTCTGGTCACCTTCCAAGTCCCCTGGGGCAGGTAAATGTTAAGCAACTGAAGCTACCTAGGAGAGGTACCATTATGATCCCGGGCTATCCAGACCTTAATTATGTTTTTTAGTGCTGACACCTGCCAGTAAATACAGAGTATTCAAAAGCCCTTAGAAAAGGACGCACCAGTTGTGTTTATCTTTGTAGTGAAGCATTTCTATTTGTTCTTCTTAGAAGTAGCTAGTTGTTCAAAATGGACATTTAACAGCCTTTCATAAACACACTTTGTCCCGGTGCACATGAAAGTGCCGTTCTGCATGTTTGATGTTCTGAGAGCTCTTGGTTTGGCAGGCACCAGCTCTGGCTTGTGATATCCCTCAGCCACAAACAGCTGGAGGCAGAGAGCAAATCCTGGGGAATAGTCACCACGGGCTATTCACATGCTCTGCCCTCGGTATCTGCTACTGGACACTGCAAATCTCCCATTTCCCCTGGTGCGGCTGTGCTCGTGTTACCTGTGCCCAGATCACTGCAAAGTGTGGCAGGGGATTATGTGGAACTCTGAGAGTTTACAGAAGGCACTGACAGCTCTGCCAGTTGCAAGTCATGCAGCCATCCCAGCACCATGCCAAGAAAAGCATTTTACAGAGTATCATGCATTCCCTCGACTCTGAAGCTCACAGATTAGAATTAATGCTTTGTAGTGTTTCATGTAAAAAAGCTCAGTGTCTCTTGTCTGGAAGACTAAAAATAGGTTGGCAGGAAGAAAAGGGACAATAATTGCCAAATTAAATCAATATAATTTTTAATCAGAGTACAGAATAAATGATACCATTTTAGACTGCTCTATAAAAAATGTTCCACAAACTTTTATAAGGAAACAAACACAATTCCATTGGCTGGATTTTTCCTGTATGTTCAGAAATTTTATTTTATTTACTAATGTAAATACATTCCGTTCCCATACTCAGGTAATCAGTCCAACATATATATTGATATAAGAACAGCAAACTTTTCATTAAAATTAAAACTGCCTCTTTGCAATGGGTAATGATGATTTATGCAAAAAGCTTACTTTGTGGGAAAATGAAGCTTTGTGGGTTTACATTTCATGTATTTGTTCTCTTCACATTATGAATAACTGCTGTTTCCTTGAACTAAGTTACTGCTGCAGGGATATGAGGATATTCTCCTGAGGGCCAAATCTTCTGCTATTGTCATCGCCCCATCAATATTAGGTTGTCCTGAACTCAATAGAACTCCACAACCTTATGCAGAGAGTTCCTCCGAAAACAGAAAAGAAAATAAGATGGCAGACCACCTTTTTGAAGATTCTTTTGCTGCTTCTTCCATTTTGAGGGCAGTTTCTGTAATGTTGTACTCACAGGCCTGATATGCCTGTGTGTATCATTTCATGCAAACCTGCAGGAATGCCAGTTCGAGATCAATTTTGTAAAATTAACGCTGGCCTAGCACAGAAACTGCATTGTCTGTGAGTTTTACAAGGGTTTCTTGCTGAAATTATTTACAGTAAGAGAGCAATACTATAGTCATGTTGATCACGTTCAGATTGCACTGTTCTTCACAGTTTTATCATCCTGCATTTCTAAGACACCACTGAAACCCTCCCGGGTGTTTTGGAGCTTGCTTCCCTGTGCCTTATTGCCAGTATAATAAAGGGGATATTTTCTCAAGGCACAAGAGATGTTCACACACCATTTATTGCACATATTACGCAGCTGCAAGAACGGAACTTCCTCTTAAGCTGTTTGGAGACCACACTGACCCTGGTTTACAGAAACCTGTAGGAATTTAGCTAATTTGTGTTTCCAGAGTTGAAACTTCAGAGTTCACAGAATCGCAGAATATCCTGAGTTGGAAGAGACCTACAAGGATCATCACAGTCCAACTCCTGGCCCTGCACAGGACACCCCAAGACCCCCTCCGTGTGCCTGTGGTGTTATTCACGCCAAATCTCATACACAGCTCAGGAACTGGCTCCAAAACTCTACGTGTTCTCATTAAATTGGCAAGAATTTTGCCAAACCTGGGGCGAGTTTCTGCATTGCAGTACAATTGTTTAGTTGAGTGAAACCTAAGTGGCACTATGGGGCTTCATGATGAAGAATGCATCCAAGGCAGTGCCACAGTGTAAGATGAGGAGGTTATTTCCTCATCCCCACACAAACACACTCCTCGTAAAATGTAGTAGAGTGGTACAAACCCTCCTCCAAGCTTTCACAAAGAACACGCTGGACAAAATAGCTTTTTATCTAAGCTCTGTGGGCCACGTATATGAAACAAAGTTGCCAAACACAAATTAATGTGTAATTATTTTTCTTGCCTGAATCACTTTCTTTCATGTGTCATAACATGCAGAGTAAATAGCACCACACCTTTTTACTTTAATTGTGGTAATCTGATCTCTCAGCCACAAGAAAGCCTTCTCTAATGCCTTCTTTAGAATGGACTTTCAAGGCAAAGCAAGAGCAGTAACTGTAATAATCACTTCTTCTTTTCTTCTGCAGTCAAAATGCAGGGGGTTGTTAAACTAATCAAGAGCCAGGACCACACTGCAAAAAATAAATGCCCTAAAAGACAAACAGAGGTAAATGTTTGACAGGTAATTTAAGGTGATGGTGGGATTTTTATTTTTCTTTCTGATTTGCCTGTGACTAATTATTTACTTGGTAAACATAAGGCTGTCTGGCTTTATGGTAATATTATAATGGGAACCATGTTATATCATTCATCTGCTGATATTGTCTCAGAGCTTTCAACTTAATAGTGGCAGGTGTCATCTCAGTTCGATCATCAAGGATCTCCTGTGCCCAGAGGATCATTAAGACAAATAGAATTTCATTAGCTGGGTTTAGCCCATGTTTTGCATTAAGTCCTTGGAAAAGAAAGGAGACAGAGATTTACTCCAGAGCAGAAAGTCTCTTTTACTATTTGGAAAAACAACTCATTTTCTCCTATATTCTATCACCTTCATTCCCCAACTAGGCACAGTTCAGGAATAAAAAACTACATCCAAAACTGATTTTATGAAAAAATTGAGTGGAGAACACCAAAAAGAGCTGCCCATCCAGCTGCTTTTATGCCCTAATACTCACTGAGGTGAAAGAAAGTCTTCTCAGAGATTTTGGTGACTGCTGGATCAGTTACAAGCCTGGGTTGCCTCTACAGGTGTTGGGGGAAGGTGGGCACCAGCTGTAGCAGTTGGTGCAGCCCTGAGCCAACACGATGGAGGAGATGGCCTGGGACAGAATTCAAACTGAATGCTTCAAGGTGAAAGACCTCACTGGCCTCCTCTGTCAGTTCCACTAAAATCCCTGCCTTCTGCTGCAGTGGAAAATGGTAGGAAACAGTAACTGAGACTGAGTGCAATCATCTACTACTTGAAGCCAAGTAAAGTAGCCCTGTAATTCACCCCTTGTGCTGGTGAGCAGGGAGAAACCTTACACCCTGTCTGGGTTACCCACATGCATAGCACTGCTTTTCAGCCTACTGGAAAGGCCATTCAAAATTTTCTATTAACAGTGTCCTATAGCCTGTTATTTCTAGTACTACTTCAGGCTTTAAATCCCATCAGTGTTGTTCCACCATGTGAAGTGCTGAGTGTCTCCCCAGGGGTCTCTGCTGTCCTGGGCACCAGTCCTACCCCACATGACATGAATTCAAAGAGGTCATAGCAGCCGTAGATTGCAGATCCTCTTCTGTATTTTGAGACACAGGATTTTTCTTGCAGTAAACAGATCTGGTAGAGGCTTAGACCATCCATACATCTTTTGGGTCTCCTATGCTCCTTGTAGCTCCTTGGTGGAGCTCTGCTGTCAAAGGCTCTTGTTGCCCTTCTGTTTAGGTAGAGTCTAATTACACACTTGCTGCCTTTCCTAGGTTTGTTGCTAACTAGTTACACTGAGAGCAATGCAAGTCATCACATGCTGTTTTAAGCAAGTTTCTTGATTTCTGTCTAACATTACTTGCTGCCAGAATCCAAGGAGCTCATTTGAGCTCATTATCCCTTCTGTACTCACCACTCTTGCCCAGCAGAAGGAAATGACCAGCAGTTAGCTGTTAAATTTTCTAGGAAGATTTCTGGGAAACCATGAGCTATATGCACTAATCTACCCTGCAATATACTTGGGGGTAACCTATTTAGCTGATTAAGTGTCAGTTCATTTATCTTTATATCATTTCTGTAATAACAACATCACTGAAGTCACAAAGACCTTAGAAATACCTTATCAAACTCTTTGATGTCAGATTTACCCAACTTAACAAGCGGCTTAACCAAACATCCTCATCACCCAATGCCAAAACATCCTCCTCACCCAGTCTAAACACATTCTGCTCACACAAATTAAACTATGACAAGGCCTTACTCCCTTATTACCTAACTGATAAAAAGGCCTCCTTCTGTGTCAGAAGCAGTGTGTTAGATGTAGCATCCTGCTCCTGTTTCTACTGAATATCCCTCTATTAAAGGTTGCACTTGTACAGCTCCCCAAAAGGTCCACATAGTCAATAATCCCTCTAGCAGACAGTATTGTCTACATCTTCTGCTCTTTCATGACAGTTAAGATGGAAAAAAAAGAGAGGAACCAAAGAAAATAATTTGCTTCTCCAAATAAAAACCCTTGTATTTGCAGATAACTTGCTTGGTGGTTTAATTGTCCCAGGATGGACATTGATCCTGTTTGCTGAGGGCAAAATCACTTCTGTGATAACCAAATGCAATTGGTTGTTCCTATTTACCTCAAAAACTTTATGAGCAAGTGTTGCAAGAGGCAGGATTTGATAGAATTAAAAAGGGTGGCATTAGAAGTCTACAGATGGAGCTGCTGTAGCACCAAATCCCACCACACTGGGTCTTGCTAATGCGGTGCTTCTCTTTCCTTTACGGGTGAACCATCCACCCACAGAACTGCACCCGGCATGGGATGACTTATAATAAGAGTCTCTTTCATCTAAACTAATCAAAGCCATTAGTTTACAGGAATGAGTGTTGGGAGAGATGCCTACACCCTTTACGTGAGAGCAAGATGTTGTAGAGTCAAACAGGATGGAGGCACCATATAAACATTTAAGCAAATAAAAAAGCTGTGAGGAAAACAAGAGGAGCTATAAACTATAACCACCCAGAGGGCAGGTGGAACTTTTGCAATGAAAATTTGTGTGGCTCCTTCTATGCTCTCCTGTGTTTTGAGAAGAGTTGAGCTATTGAGCAAAACGATTTAACTCGTTGGAGCTGCATCAAGCTGCAAAATATTTTCGAAGTTTGTCTGGTCTCCTCGCAGCCTGGTGCAGGTGTGAGGGAGGGCTGAGTCCACAATAGGCACAATGTTCTGCTTTCTATTTTTTTAACATTTAGAACCTTCGCACCCTCCAGGAGTGGCAACAGAAAGGATGACAGTGGTGTAATAAGCAAATGGATCATCACTGTAAGGTAGTTTCACTATTGGACAGCCAACTTTTCTAACTAGATGAGGAGGCCAAATACAAATGTATGGTTTCAGGTCTATCTCTAGCAACAATTGTAGCAGAAAGAACAAAAAAAATAGGCAGCAAAGTGAAATACGGAAGAAAAATTTATATACAGTACCTACATATTAAAAATATTCTTTCTAAAGGGCATGCACTCATAGGATTTCTGTTACATGGCTATGGCCTTTTGCATTACAGAGCTTGATTTTTTATTTTAAATTAATATGTATAAAATATACAAAATATTTACAAACTATGTAAATAATCTCATCTCCAGCCAATCCAGGTGATTGAAATGCACATATCTCCCATAGATTATTCCAAACTGGTGCAAATTTTGCCTTGAGTCATAGTCATAGCAGTGAAGCAATTGCTTCACACATCTCGGCTACCACACGTTTATGTCTGTGAGCAAGTGGTTAAGTATTGGAAGATTATTTTGGTTAAAAAAAAGTGTGTGAAACTTGATGATTTTTTAATTTTGGTAGATTTTAAGCACTCAACCATTCAAATGCCCAGATTAAGTGACATCCTTTATCATTGGGACAGGAATCCTTGGTGCCTTGTAAACTGTAGCTGCAAGATGAGGCACTTATGCATTTTACAGTGGAGTAAAGAAAAAAATACATTCTTGCACTAAAAGACTCATCTACTATGAATTAAGACTGTAGGATTAATCCTTAAAATTTATTCTCTGCTAGATAAATAGTCATGGGCCAATGCCAAGAAAGACAATGAATACAATTAAGAAAAGAAAAACAAAATATTACTTTATCTTGTTTGTATTATTCAGAAGTTAAAAGGTTTAGAATAACAGAAACCTTTCAGTGATTTAAAGTGATACCTCCTGTCAGGTTTTACTGTGCTCTCTGCCTTCCTCTTCTTGGCTTTCCCAGACAGGCAGCCTGTATGACTCCTACAGCTACTGGGGCTGTTGGAGAGTGACAGATCTGGCGCTGCACCACTCCAGGTTCCTCCTGAGACTTCTTTAAAGGCTGTACAAGCATAGACAAGGTGCAGAGGAAATTGCTTCTAGGTACAGGGGATTTCCTTAGATCAGTAATGAGGAATTAGATCTTCCCCATTCTCTGACAAGAAGCGTCAGGGGGAGGAAAAATCTCCCCACCCATTACCAAATGCCTCCCTCACTTCCTAGGAACCTGAAGTGATTTTCCAGAAGTTCTCCTCACAGCTGCCAAATCTCATTTCTGTTGGGTAAGTATTTACTGCAAGCTCAAGACAGGCTCCTACCAGAGTTTTTTCCACCCCACCCTTCCACCGTGCATATACATAACAAGGCAGTTATTCACAAGCTGTGCACAAGATGAGATGGAAACTCTTGAAGCTGTAGATGGGATTCAGACAGGCTGGGGAATGTGGCAGCTTAGGAAGGAAGTTGGCCAAGAGCTTAGGACATAAACGTCTTGCAGAAGTTGTTCTGTTGCCTGTTGTTCTGGTGGCTTATTTTTAGACTGGTGTGGTACCAAAGGCATCCTGTTGTCCTAGTTCCCTTCAGGGATGGAGGATGAGCTCTGCAGGGCACAGCTTTACCTAATAAGCTGGACTGGAAAGCACTAACTGGAACATTAGCACAAACCACTAATGTTGCTTTCTTTTGGGGGGGAATAGATCCCATTTCTCCAAATCCAAATAGATCAAGTGGAGCGCTGAACAGTCATGAAGCTCTACCAGTCCCAGCATCCAAGATGGCTTGGTTTGAGTCAGTTTGAGCACTTCTATTTAAAATTAGTTTGTATCATATTTGAACAGGAAGCTCTGCATTAATTAGAAGGAATAAAATAAAGACAACTGGGAGAAGGGCATACTGTATACAACTCCTCCTTTGGATCAAGGCATATAAACCTCCAAACTGCACAAAGTCAATTTTGGAAATAAGACAATCCCAAAATCTTCAAAAAATAACTCCTGAGATCTGTATACACAGACCTAAGCAAATCAACATCTCTTTGCAAGACAATAGTGCCAGAGAAAGAAGGCTGGAGGTGAGGGCTGTCTGCACAGGACCCTGGTCTCAGAGGGTTAAAAGCCACATGTGGGATCCATTTTCATGTTTCCTCATTCTTATAATCCTTCTCTTTCTCACCTCGTGCTTGTTTTTACTGTAAGAACGCAAGACTGATTTTGTCTTTGATCTCAGCTGTGGCTTCGAGGTGCCGTAAATGCATAATAATTATGTCATCATCAGTCTCTTGCCCCGTGTATTCTTGGGGATATAATGTACCAACAGTAGCATTCCTCCACGTGAAAAGATCAAACTGGAGATTATCTGCCTCTCACTGAGGCATAGACTTCTTTTGAGACCTTCAGTCCTAGTACTACCTCTTCTGATACCCTCACAGTCTTTGTGCCACACTTCTCACTCAACTGGACAGGATTCTTAGCTCAGGTATTAAAGGAACATTGGCAGCTGCTTCTCCTATCTTCTTCCAATTATCATATGAGGAGCCAAAGAACAAGCTGAAAGCTATTTCCTATACTAAGACAAGAGTGAGGACGGTCTGATGCTGGAGGACATGAAAAGGAACTCTTTAGAAATCATAGTAAGTTCTTAAATAATAGCACTGAGAAGAGACTGGAAGCAGGAATCCTTGCAGGTCTGCAAATCATTTCCCCGAACAGTGAAATTCAAGCTGAGATTCCTGTACCTCCCTTAACTTGAGCAGGTATAGGGTATGTGGCTACACCCATCTGCCTATTTTCTCTCCCTGCCTGTCACAGTCCTGCCCATGATCCTTGTCTTCATTTTGCCAGCATTATAATTCCTTTGTCTCACTTGCTTCTTTCAGTCACATTCCAGTCAGAATATAGCCATGCACTGAGCTCTGTTCTTGAATCTAGGACAGGCAATGGTTGAGTTACCAGAAAAGACTATATGGGCAAGGAAATCTTTGGTCTCACACTCTTGGTTTTGCAGGATGTACCTGTTTGATTAGTTATAGCTTGATTTCAAGTCTGAATTAAAATTTCCATACTTAATCCATCTCTCCTTTTGGGGACCTACCAGGATTTCTTCCTATGTCCTACTTCTCTTAAGTTATATTCCAATTTGGTTCTGACTTTAGTCAGATCTCTCCCTGCAAATTCCCACATTCCTAGATGCCAGTATTTTGGGTATTTCTCAACAGCTTGTTTGGGTACCCACTGATTTAATTTATAATCCACACAGTTATGACAGTCAAAAATCAGTCTACATCAGCAGTACTAAGATGTTATGGGAAAAGGCCAAGAAATCCAACAAAGCTCAACTTCTTTTCATGACATGCAACGAAACCATTGCTTTTCAAAAACTGGTGTAAGCAACTTGTTAACCATTGGACTAAAAAAGGCTCAGTGTCTCAGTGAGCTTTGAAGGTCATCAAGCACATCAGCAGGGCTGTGAGAAGATCCAATGACCTACATGGAAATGAAAGTCCTCCCCCAGCTCACTGACATAACGTCAGTGTTCAGCTATGGACCTGTACCTGTAGATAAAGGGTAAGGGTGATTCATTCTGGTCAGCCTGAATCCCATCAGGAAGCTCATCTGGGATCATTCAATATTGTGTGTCAGGAAGGTGCACAGGCAGTGCCTCTCCCCTGTCAGTGAAGCAGATACACAACCCAGGGGCAATGCTCCATTCAGCACCCAACTAATTTGTCTTCAGCATGTCATCAGAATCCCACACTTTAAGCTCAGTCCTGGTTTGTCATCACTGGAGATTGCTCAAGTCCTATTCTGGTCCATGAGAAAAATAGCTTTTCAAGCATTTTGTCAGTTCAGGTTTGTTTCAATAGACTCGTGAGCCAGAGGCATCCCCTTTAAAAGGGGAACAGGTCATTTCGTTTACACTTGCCCTTTTCCTATGCCATCCCTTGGTATCTGCTGTTAGGGACAGGACTCTGAGCTAGACAGCTCCTTGGCCTGACCCAGAGAGTTCACCTTTCTTAAGCCAGTTTATTCCTTCACCTTCTTGCTGACCTCGGTTTGGGATAAGTGCATCTTGCAGTAAGGAAGTTGACAGAAGTACCTGTATAGGTTCCAAGAAGTCTAAGAAAAGATAGGTGTGTTAATTTATTTTTGATACTTTTGGGTGGAGCCCTCCTACTCATGGCAAGCTGCCATTGGATCACAAACATGCTCTACTCTTGCTTCAGAGCCTCCTTCCCTCTCCCCCAGGTTTGGCTCAATATGATTCCCACTGCGGATGTCTTTGAAAGTGTTCAAGCTGTCATTGGTAGATGGAAAAGTAGATGCACAGCGTGTGACCCCTTTGTGAAGAAACTGTCTCTCTGCTATAACATACGCTCAGATCTTGTTATTATTCTCTGTGGTGGTGCAATTTTGTTTCTTTTTTTGGAAATCATCCCTACAGACTAGTTGTGATTAAATGTCTGATGTTTAAAGCTTCCATGAGCCTTTTAAGTCCTGTTTTGCAGTTTGGGCTTTAGGCCTGGGAGGTCTACAGTTCAAATCTCAGCACATTCCTCACTGCTGTTTTTAATTATGATTTGATATGGACATTATTGCTGCAGGGATCTCTCTCACACTTCAGAACACACAGTTTACTAAAAGTCAAGAGACGCCAATCAAATTGGATCCTAGTTCAAAAGAACAAGGCCTGTAGCGGCTTCATTTTCTGCCCATATAAGTATTTGGTTGATGTTTAGAAGTGACATACCAAGGGGAGGGAGGAAAAATGAAAAAACCAAAGGGGCAACCCCAAACCAAAAGGCTCCCAGTGGGGTGAGATATGCTTACTCCTGGATCACCTAGGGAAGAACTTTGCAAACTCAATAGTCTGCCCCTCCTTGTCTCCCTTTCTCATATAACTGTAACATAATATGGCACTATTGCACCTTCTTTTCCACAAGGCCTTCAGATTGGAACTCGGTCTGGGGAAATAAGGGAAGGGAAAATAAGCTGGCTTGTTTAAATTTTGTGAAATCAATCAATTCTGTGACCAGGAGAATGCATTCTCCCTTCATATCCTCAGCTCTGACAATCTGCTTGGCAGAAATCAAGGCCTCCTTCATCTGACCATTATCTCTCCCTGCAGCTGGTAAGTGAAGCAGAGGAAATACAGGAGCAGAGCTTCCATCAGAGTAGTGACAGTCCCCAATCTCATGGCTGCTCACACGGGGTCTGCCAAAGCCTAGCTCTGGCTGGCTATGGAGTCTCAGTTATTTTCCTAAATGCCTACGTCTCCATCCCAGCTCTCCCTGTCTTTAATATAGAATACTGAAACAGTGAAAAAAGGTGTCTTGATTTTGCACCCTCTTCTGCTTAGCTTTGGTTTTTTCGGGAGTGGGTCTGAGCCATCCCAGCTGAGAAGGAAAGTCCTTTTCACGAAACATGCTGTCGGGTTGCTGATGACTTTGGCTGCAAGGCAGCTTTGATCAGGACCTCTACACTGGGTTAGTATAACCACAGACACTTTAGTAAAACTGCTTTCTATTATGTAAACTATACCCACGGCTGCCCTGAATTAAAACAATTTTCAGATGGGAGTCTTTCTATGAAGGGACCATTTCATTTCACTTTGCTTCTTTTCTAGTTTCCTGCGTTAAAAAAGAGGGAGCCTGTACCTTGAAAATTGCTTGAAATATTGCATATTCACTTTAAGATCTGCCACTAGGTCATGCTGGATCAGCATATTTTGCATCAATCAAGCAGCTTAGACTTTTATTTGTCAAGCTTTGATTGAATTTTGTAGTTAAAAATAAAAAGAAAGGGCAAAACCAAGACTGCTATTTTATAGCAGTCTGTGTTAGAATATATAGTAATCATAAGGAGCTGTTTTGTAAGATTAAAGAATGAGATTGGAACCTGTGTCTAATGCCAATGAGATGAAAAGAAAATCCTCAGGGTCAGCAGTTGATAAGGGCACTGAAGGGGCAGTGGGACTAGACAATGGTCATTTTTCTGAGTGTTAAGATTCATTGGTCAGGCAGTGGGAGAAAGATTTTGGAATCATACAAGTTCTGTGTAAATAGTTGGATTTCCAGGTTCTGAAATTATTCATTTGGGATATTAAAATTTGCATTCAGTTATCTTTCCCTCTATGTTCATTTTAAGGGTGTGTCACCTCTCAGAAAAATCAGACACTGCCAGGAATGTCATAACATCAATCTGGACTCTTTCTTTAAGAAAAGTATTTCAAAATCTTGTTTGGACATTTCAGGCCTGGGAGGTGGTTTTCATACTTTGGTCCCCAAGGTGAGCCTTCTATTTGAGACTGGTGGGGGCTTGTGGCGTGGCACTGAAATTATTGCAAATGTTCTGTTTTCCCCTTGAGGATGGAAAAGTAAGGCTTAGGTTCCCAGCTTCTTGAAGTTCCTGCAATACCTGTGTAATCATATCCTTTATCATATTACTGGTTGAAGAAGGCATGGAGACAGGTCACTTGTTTCAAGCACATATCAGTTTATCTATTTGATGTCATGTACCTCCATCACTGTATAACACACAACTTTTTAACCACTATAATACAGGAACAAAAGAACTGGAAGTTCTCAGGGTTGTTATTTGCATAAATATGGTAATTTTGTTTTATAGGGAGCCATCTAGAAATAAACAGAGACAAACAGTTTGTAAATACTGATAAGGGTAACAGATCTGGGAGCATAACCCAGACTGCAAACTTGGACACCTCAGACACAAACAAGTTTTCTTACCAGCATCCTTCAGGAATTTTAGCAATGAAAGATCATCATCTTAAATAGTCTTCATATGTACTCTAGCACAGGCAGACCCTTATTTTAAAGTTTCAGCTTCAAAACCGTAGCCTAAGTCCTGGGAAACTGCTCACTACGGAGTCACAGTATGGTGCATTGTCAGTAGCTGAAGCACTGACAGGTGGGCACACGTTATCCCAGGGGATCTCGGGCTGGGATGAGATCATCGGCCATACACACACATTTGGTTTTGTCACTCGGGATTCTCCACCCTCCTCTCCTAGACTGTGCGTGGCAAATGTGTCAGCCACGTAATGAAGGAATTTTAAAGAAAACAGCAGAACTGGAACAAAAAAGAAAGATTTCTGAGTTCAGTTAATTCCTTTTTCTCTTCTGGTTTCCCATCCTCACACACTGAATCATTATGTGCCCCAAGATTAAAACACTTGCACACTCTCAAGGTATCTGCATTCAGAATCAAAAGAATACTGTCATACTTTGCCAGTTTGCCAGCATATTGTGCCAGACTTTCCAGGCTTCCAGCCTCAGATATCATCATATCAGCAAAGAGGAAATATCAGACATAGGAGAAATGTTGTACTCCCAGGAATTCACGCATCATTGTTTCCCAGCCAGTTTTCATAAACACTGAACTAGTTGCACCCGGCTACTGAAGCAAGTAATAGGCTGGGCATGCAATGACTTCCCCAAGCCACATGGTTACACTTATATTTCCATAGACACACTTGAGCATTTCTAACAGCCCCAGCCTGAGTATGGGGGTTTATGATATCACTAACCAAGACTGTGCTTTGCTGTTCTTTCTGTAACTAAAGCTTCTTAGGGATTTTTAGGTTCATTTATTTGTTTTTAAGGAAAATGTAATTTGCAGGTTAAGAAAGAGTGCAGGGGGTCAGGTCTCCTGGGTGTATTCTCCTGCGTTCAGTTACCAACTTCTCCATGAGCATCAGCCCGATAGGAATTGCACTTAATGACTGTATATAGAGCCCTTTGAGAGCTTGGATGAAGCGGCTTATTGAGATGCAAAATATTCTTTTGAAGAAGAGTATTTCCTCATACTTCTGGGCATGAGTAAGAAAAACACGAGAGTAGATGATGTAACTCTGGTCCTGCACTGCTGGCTCCAAACACTGTTGCAGCTACATGAGTAAAACTTTGTGCTCCTATTCTGGCCGTGCTTGAGGGACAGAGCAGCCCAGAAATGATGTGTGCACTCAGCCCTCGTGTACTGCAGCTTTCTGTCCTATCCAGGGCTCAGGGATGTCCATTAAGTTGGTGTTTCTACCAGTCAGCCTTTATGCCTTATTAATTAGGCTGCAAATCCCTCACAAATCCCTCAGGGCAGAGTGTCTGTGTCAGGACAACACCTTTGCACAAGACAAGAAAATCTTTTCCAAGCCAGTTGCTGGGGGAATGGAAGCCTGAAAAAGGCTGGATTCAGGTGCAGTCACAGCTGGGCTGGTGCCCCGGACAGGAGAAGGGCTGGCAAGAAGAGGTGTTAATGCTGCTGTGGCGCTACCAGCAGCAAGCCTGCCGAGAGGGGATGGAACAGGTCATTTGAGCTGAATATCAACCCACTTCATTTCTCATTTTATTTTCTCAGAATCCGTCTAAATCCCTCTTTCCCCTCTGACACCATCCTGGCAGCCTGTCCAACACCCTGACCCTCATCTGGGCCCAGTTGAGCTTATGCAGGCTTGACTTTCGCCATTTCCCTGTGGTTTTTTCCAGTCATAAAAGCTGTTATATGTTCCTAGAAAACTGAAGAAGTGCGATCCTTTCCTGCAGATGTCTGAAAAAACAAATTTACAAGTCTGCTGTGGCTTTCTTCCAGTGTCCTAATGCTGGTGCAGCTCTGGTGCACAAATTAATGCTTCTGAAAAAAAATGTGTCACTGAGGGATAAATGGCACTGTTAGGAGCCTGGGGAAATATTCATTTCTCGGTGAAAGAAACCCAAACAACTGAAGCATTAAATGAAGCAAAATAGCACAGCTGATTTTTATAACTTCGTTTATATGTGCTCTGTGTATCCTAAAGAAAAAATTTCCTGGAATTGTGGGGCATATCCTTGGTAGTTTATTTGACTGGGAGCTGTCACGCTGGCCTGCCCACAGTAGGCATGTGTTTTCCATACATGAGCTCTTTTTATGATTAAATGTATGGAGCATATGTAAAAGGAGTGTGGCAACACACAGCAGCTGAAATTCCAATTATTAAGTGGGTGCTAGATTGGAATTCACTTTTACTTAATGTGTTTTAGGTGAGGACAGGAGGAAAGGGAGCCATGGAGAGACATGAATAATGGGAACCCAGGGACATCTTGGGACTCCCCAACTTGGCAGCAATACTGAATTTTGCTGCCCCTTGAACGGGGAGAGAGGACCAGACTGATGTCTCACAGCTTCTGTTCTGGAGGAAGGGGCAGTGGGTTGGGGGAGGTAAGGAAATATCCCTGCCAAGTCAAGCCATGTGTTTCAGCTCCTGGGAGAAGACAAGGCCAGTGATGGTGTTTCTCCTGTGCTGCTGTGCAGCTCCAGCCCCGCTTTGGAGGGGCAGCCGAGCATCTGCAGGGAGCAGCGGGGTCAGGACCGCTCAGGAACCTGCTGCCCCAGCAAACCCTGGCTTCACTTGCTCTGAAAGCCAGCTCGAGGGTGCCTGGGGCCCAGAACATTTATTAAACCGCAAGCACTAAATTCTTGTGTTGCACTGCACAAATAATATGATCCATACAGACCCTGCCATAGGGAGGTTATAGAATAATCAGGTAGCACATTACATTCAGTCTCCCCCTGCGGTCTCAAGCAGAGGAGGAAGAAAATGATAGGCATGCAGGAGGGTTATTCTTTCATCTTTCTTATGCTTTCAAGCCATGAGTAAATGGGTTGATGGGTATTGCACAGGAGAAAGTGTAAAAATTCAGACTGGGAAGACCGTCAAGAACCAGTCTGAGGGTGTGGGTGTGTTTGGGTCATACCAGAAAGGCTGTGGCAATGTTCTGAGGAGGAGCACAGAAAAACTATGTGTAAAGAGACAGCATCTTGCAGCTAAAGAGGAATAAAATGCAATAGGAACTGAAAGAATTGATGTTTTTAAAATTCTTTCTCCCCCAGTCATTTTTCTGACTGACTCAATTTTTCCACATTCACCTTGATTAAAGCATTATAATGCCATTCGTGCTTAGGGAAAAGGTGTGTGTTTGCAATGAAATCCTATGTAGCCAGTCTGTATTGCACTATGTCTAAAAATTCTTAGGTGACAGGAACTCTCAAATTCAGCTCAATGAAAATGTTCCCTGAGAAAGAAGTAATTAAAGCCTGGGTAAGGCACTCATACACTGTAATCTGCTTTAAGCACACTGTTTCTAGAGACAACTTCTTTTAACTCAACCTGCTTTTTTGACAGTTGTCACATGAGCTGTTTTGCACCTTTACTGCAAAGCAGGGATTAACCTGTAGTCAAAGGGATGCAGGAGTTTTCTGAGTGCCCCAGCACAGAAAAATCAAAAGCCCAACCAGTGTCATAGTTTACCTTTGTGTGATTTTATAAATACGGGCAAGAGGGAGAGAATTACACTTTGCCCCCAGGTTCAGACTGATTGGTAAGAATCTCAGACACTTTAAGTAGGCGCCACAAATTGTGTAAGCTCTGACCTGCTGGCTCTCTGCCTAGTTCACATGACAGAGATATCTGATGGTTTTGGCAAGGCAGATTGAGGTGGAAAGGTGCCTAGAAACCAACCTAGAAACAGGGCAACCATGTTAGGGGTTTTGGAAATGAAATTAACAGATATGTAAGGTGCAGTCCTGTGCTCTCTGTGGAGAAAGAAAGGAGTGAGGTTTTTATTATAATAAATCTCTTTGACTCTTTTCCTGTGCTACCGTTCAGATAGGGAAGCAGAAGGAGTACATTTATATTTTGAAGGCAAAAGTGTGCCTTGGGTCCTCAGGGCAGTTTTTAAATTAGTGCAACGACACTGAGTATGTGCTTAATGCAAACCAAAGTGACTCCACCTTTACTACAGCTCCTTTAATTGTGCAACACCTTGTCTCTAGGATTTTGGAGTCTGCAAAGCTGAACAGAATAGCACATGTGAAACCATTGCTTCTCTGGTTTGACTTTTCGATTAGGGCATTTTCCCCCTGCTTCAAGATGTTAGACTGCTCCAGCAGTAAGGCAGAGGCAGCTGCCAGATGTGATACTGCCTCGGGGTACAATGTGATATGAAGTCAGGAAAACAAGATGTTGGATGCAGGAAGCATCACTCATAAAATTACTGCTTCTGAGAATTCTTCCCTCACCTTTTGTTCAAGTGCCTCTCTCCCCTGGAAGTCCAAGATTTTCAAAAGTGTATCTCAAAAAACTACTTGCTTATCTAAATTCAAGGACTGCTAAGAAGAAAGTAAATATCCATGAAGTGCTTTTAATCTTCTGCCCCTACAATCCCACCACCCTCATACCCAAGGATACTGCAACAAAGAATACATCAGTGAAGAAGAGAACCACTGAAATCCACAAAAGTGAAGGGTGAAAGGAAGGTAAAAAGTCTTTAAAACCTTCCTCCAGCATGGCCTTCCTCAAACTCTTTTTTTTGACTATCACACGTTATTCACTTTGCACAACCTTTTTCCACAGTTATTTTTTTCTTCACCAGGTTCCCTACTAGGCAATTGATTGGGGATTTAGCTGCCATTAGTAAGCAGAAGACAGCAAGGTAATTAGGAATCAGGATGTCAGAGAGGGAGAATTATTTGCTGAGTGATTTATTGATGATTAATTTTATACTAATGTTCTTGCACACACTGAGGTCATATTACTCACAAGCAGTTCATACCAAAACAGTTCAAAAAGAAGCTTTGTTCTAATTGTATTCATATAAATACCCACTACAACTGAGCAGTACCAGGATATTTGCCATATGCTTGTCTGACTTCTCTACCGCAATGGTTTAGTTTCTAAAGTCTGTTCCCTACTGCCAAATTTATTTGATTTATGTGTAAAATTTGTAGAATAGTCCCATCAGAAAATGAGTCCTTAAAGCATCTTACAAAATCTATAACAAAAAATATTCACCAAAGGACTCCCCTGTGCTATTAGTATTTATACTGCTGTGGTGCCTGAGGCCCCAGCTGAGATCAAGGCCCCGGTGGTGGCCAGTGTACAACTAGATAATGAGAGACAGGTTTCCCTCCCTGCCCTGCAACAACCAAAAAAAGAAAGTTAAACAGACTGAGAAAAGGTGGCTGAAGAAATAGATCTCAGAAACGAACCCACTTCTCCTGTTCCTAAGCCAGGGACCTCAACAATAATATCACTTAAATATGTACCCAAAACATCATTGTCAGGTATCCACCAGCTGAGAGGTTTGGTAGGTGATGCTGGCGCATTGCAGAGAGCTCCTAAGTCACATCTTGCCTCTCAAATGTCCAAAACTTGAGTGTGTGAACAAAAATAACCTTCCCCCTGTCTCAGCTGCTGATTACTGAAGGAAGAAGAAGGTCCCAAACCAAGTGGGGCACTGTAATGCAAAATAGCTGATCTGATGTGGTGTTGCAATGCATTGCATCAAACAGGAGCAGAAAGGCCTCTCTTAATGGAGCAGGAGCTCTATAGTGCTCATGTTACTAATAAGACATCATTACTAATTTCTTCCACTTCTTAGGTTTGATTTAGAAAATCATTTGTAGACAACAATAATTCATCTACTTATGTTCTTAAACAGAAATCCGCAAATTGTGCAATTGATTCTGCCATGCCAGAGACAACTGGGGCTGTCTTATGGTTTATCTCAAAGGATTAAAAAGTACAATTGGCAAAATGTCAATTCATTATTATTCCTTTTCACAAGCCAAAAAAAAGCCATGTTAAATTGGGGTCGGGGCTGACCTTACAGAACAGCAACTTGGGGTAATACCAATCCCCTTACCAACACCATCACAAAAGCAAATCTGTTAAAATACAAAAGGTCAAAATTGAGGTTAAAATTACAGAAAAAGAAAATATGTATTAATGGTTTGGAAATTCCATGCAAACATTCCTGGCTCTGTCCACTTTAGGAAAAAATAAAAACCCCAATGTGAAATATCTCTTTTTATAAATCATCCTAAAATGTCATTGTCATTTTCTCGCAAGATATTTGCTGTCACTAGAAGACCTCTCATTCTACTGGCATGATCAGAGAAAAGAGTAGCTTTTAATATGAGAAAAGACTACAAGAACTTTCCCTATTTAATCAGGGTAAAACAAGAAAGATTTGTTTAGGCAGGGGTTATGATTGGTCCTTACAAACATTACAGTTTACAGAGAGGGAAGGGTGACTATTGCATTAAAGCACAATGTTAACACCAGAAAGAATGGGAAAAAATTATCCATGAGTGAATTTAGCTCTACGTGAGGAGGATCCTGACTGGCAGGGCACTGACATTCTGAAAGAAGTGTAGATTGGGAAAGTGAAAGCTACAAGTTTAACCATTAAGGTACAGGTTGATAAATTCATTAGATTAATTATTTTGAGGGGTTTCCTGTGACAGTGCTGACCTGAGGTAAATGGCCTCGGAGATCTTTCTCCTTGGCCATAATATAACTAATGTCCACAGCTGGTTCATGGGAGAGCAAAGCAAGAATTCATCTTTGTTAAGAGCTGCCAAGGCTTCATAGCTACTTGAATTAGGGTTTTTTGAAAGAAAAAAACATGGGCATTCAACTGTGTACAAATTAATACTTCATCATGACTGAGATCAATATGAAATGGCAGCCAGTCTGAGAAGTGGAATTCGTGTGGCATTCCCCAGGGAATTCTCTGTATTTGCTGTTTTGGCAGCTTCTACCACAGAAGGAACTTTCAGTTACTAAGAAAAACATGGGAAAAAATGACCATTAGGCCCATAAAATGAATTCAAATATAGCCCTTGTGTGAGATTTCTATGAATTTTAATTTAATGGGGAATGTCTGTAATGTTCTAGTAAATGTTTCTGGACAAGGAAAGTCAGATGTGGAAGGCAAAATTTCTTGAAGAATATATTCCTTCTTTATTTTAAGTTCCACAAGATTAACTGTTTCCCTTGTAAGTTTTTGGAAAATTAATTCTGCCATCAAAAAGTAAGTGCTGCATTTATGGGGAGAAAGATTTAACAAGCACACGAAAATGAATGAACCTGTGCTCATCCAGCCTCAATCATTTAACAGTGAAAAGCATTTTCATGGCATGGATTTTTAAATGCATCTGGCATTTAGGAAAGGAGGCAGACCCTAAATTTCCCACATACTCTCTTGAAATAACTCTCAACACAGAGCAAAGATAGCCTTTTGCATTCAGATTTTCTTACTGTTTTCAAGAAGGATTCTTTTCCCCTTTCTCACAGCAAGTGCTGTAAGGGACAGTCAGATGGAAAAAACTTTCCAAAAATATAGTGAAGGGGAAGGAGTAAGAGGAATGACTGTTGAGTGTTGGCTGTTCTCAGCCCATCCAGGATATAAGGAGGTTCCCAGTTCCTTCTGAAAACTCGTCTGAACTTCATAACCCTCTCCTTGCCATAGCCAGAAGTCAAATCATCCCCTATCAGCATAAGGGCAGAGACGTTTTTCTTCTGCAAACTTTGTTACAACTAATTACTTTTTTCTTTCCTTTTTTTTTTTTTCTCTTAAAAGCTTGGGAAATATCCCGAAGAACCTTTGTGACAGGAACAAATGTATTAGGAGGAGCTAAGATAGTTGCACTTCAACTCAGAAACTGGGGTTAGATTAGATACGGGGGAAAGTTCTTCCCTGTGAGGGCGGTGAGACCCTGGCACAGGTTGCCCAGAGAAGCTGTGGCTGCCCCATCCCTGGAAGTGTCCAAGACCAGGTTGGATGGGGCTTGGAGCAACCTGATCTAGTGAAAGGTGTCTCTGCCCACGGCAGGGATGTAGAATGAGGTGCTCTTCAAGGCCCCTTCCAACCTAAACCATTCTGGGATTGTATGATACTTGTTCCTTACTCAGAATAGCTCAGGTGAGATTCCATTGAGCTTCACTGGAAATGCTTGATTTTCCTAAAATGCAGCAACATTATTTCTGCCCCTGCCATTTTCTGCAAAGTAGGGCTACTATTATCAGAACTCTGGAATTGTGACTGCCTAAAAAATCCGCATCAGTCTCTCCTTTTTCTTTCTCCTTGCATGGTTTTCAAAAAAATAGTACTCTTTTATTGCAAAGTGCATTTCAAAGCACTTGGCTTGTTACTATACAATTAGCGATTTTGTATTAGTACCTACAGGCCCAGAGCCAAATAATAAAAGTGAAGGAGAGAGAATGAAATGTATATGCTTTTTGTGATAGCATCATAGGTAAACAAAGAGGGAAAACAAAAGCACCAATATGAAGCTGCCAGTACTAATTATTGGGTGGGATGTGAGGCACACAATGAACAAAGAATGAGAAAAAGCAGTGAGTGTTCCAATGGCTGCACTTCATAGGTGTCTATAGGACACTTCTCCCTAAAGTTCTGGCACGTTCAACTTCCAGGGGTTATTCAGTGTAATATATGTTATTCAGTCAGGTAAGGTTTTGTCAGCCTGTAATCTTGAACTGGATATTGAATATTCTTTTATCCTTAAAGAAACCTAAACCCTCATGGTGTTAGAATATTTGTTAACCAAAAAGTCTCTTAAGCACGAAGAAAAAATTTCCAAGAATGGGGACTTTAGGTCTAATAAATGTGAAAGTTCACATTGCCTTTTTTAATCTCTGTGGAAGCATCAACAGGGATTCTTTTCTGGTTATCCATTTCTCCATACTTTTTGGAGGTCAATACCTTTCAGCCTTCCACTCTTCTGTAAAATATAATTGAAATTAATTGACATGTTCTATGCTTAATAGAAATGCAGAGAAAAACATGTATATGAAAAGAAACCTAGGAAATTCTTTCCTTAGAAAGCAAAACAAAAATAGCATTAAGTGAGATTTGAGTTTTGATATGAAAAACACTGCAATAACTCCTGAAATAGGTAGGGTTTTTTTATTTTAAGTGAGTGTTTATGCAAAATTGAAATTAAATGTGTGATATTGTTGGATGGGATAAATCACAGCTTACATATTGCAAAAGGGATCTTATATCAGGAGTTCTCAAACATTTCCACTTCAGGAAATAGATTTTCTCGTAGATAATTCTTCTTGCTTTTGATTATAAAATTTCTGATGTGTATTTAAGGTAATTTGCTTACATAGAATCCAAGTGCAAGCAGGAAACAATTCATACTATTTTACATTGTCTATTAATTAGAGCAGAGAGAAATTAGGAGGGGTCACAAAAATGTCATCTCTTTGAAACAACTGCAAGATAGAGAGGCACAGACATGGGCATGCAAAACCATACAAGGCAGTAAGAGCCTGTAAGACACAGAATAAAACATGAGGTGAATTAAAACAACGTGCAAATGAAGCACAGGGCCCACCTTTTAGTGAGTGACCATTTTATTAATAAACAGAGATTGGTTGTGTAAAACAATAATTTTCCATCCTCATCCTGTGTCAAGTAAGTATCATTTAAGTAGGGTTTTAATCGGGCCTTTTGTAGACAGAAATGCTGTTTGAGAAATTCAGATTTGGAATAACTCTTAAGAGCTGGAATTTTCCAGTACTGCAATTTTGCTTCAGGGGGTCTTTGCTTTTATTGTATGGTCCTTGGATAGGAGAAAAGTAAAACATAGCCTTGGCAAGGAAAGGGGATAACGTAAGAGAAAAAGACAATGGTGCAGGAGTCCATGGCAAAAAATCAAAGGCAGGAGTTGTTACACTCATCACAGTGAAAGCAGTGAGGAAAAAAGCAGTAGCAGCAGGACATATCTGTGAAAACAGGCTCATTGTTTTTGTGCCCTATTATACTCAGTACGTCTTCCTGGCAGTTTTGTATCAAAGTTTTTCTCTTGACAACTCATTTACCTACAGTCACAAAAAAAAATGAATATTGGCACCTTCCTTATTTCTTGGCCCATATCTGACATTAACTAATTAATTAGCTAATAAAATATCACTAATTGCAGAGACAGTGGTACAAGCCAGGGTTCTAGCATATTTATTTTGATAGCAGATAGCACTGCAAATCACTGCTGAGTGCTAAGAATGGAGGGTAATCTGATGTGTTTTGCAGACAGAAATGCTTTGCCTGACAGAGCATCACATTAATGAGGCAAACTACGACTTTTGCACAGTGGAGAGATCAAGACGTAAATATCAGGGTGTAACCCTGGAGAGGAAAATCCTCTAAAGACTTGTTGAAAGATGTGGTATCAAATGAATTGCTTACTTCTTAGAGACTGCTTTGATATTTATTGGTTCAAATTGCTCCACTGACTCACTCTTGCATAAGCTTTCATGCCCCATTTTAATCTTGACATTTCGGGAAGCCAGTCTGAGGCAGCGTAATGACTAGGTTTACAAAGGATCAAAATGAAAAAGAAGCTGGGCTGTAATAATTATAGCCTGTGCAAAAAAAAAAATACATTGAGAAAACAGAGTGAGAAATGATCATACAGTAATGAACAGAGCAGCAATGCCAAGATATTTAGAAAACAGAGCCCTCACTTTGGGAAATCAGGCAGTCATGCACTTACATTTCAAGGTACACACATGGTTTTCGGTGTGTCTCTGTCTAGGGGTGTCATCTTCTCTACACAATCTCCTGAAGTCACATAGCTGAGATCTTGTGCTGAGGGGCACCATCTGGGAAATATACTCTGCTATTCACTTGCTCCCTCCATTCAGGGGACATGGGAATAGGGAAGGCATTAAAAGAGGCTGAAATCTACTTTACCCTTCCAAAACAGACGATCCAGCACTTCCACTTCTCTTTGTCTCATTGGTCCATGTAAAATGAGATTTATTGTTCAATGCTAGGCATAACTGTGATAATGTGACCAGCCAGTGAACTTCACCCAGTTAAACAGCAGCAGAGGAGTCTGGGATAAAGGTATCTGTAAGATATTTAGGGGGAAAACCTGTCCTGCCACATCTTGGGAAGACCATGTTTCAGGGTAAAACAGGGCAAAATAAGGCCAGCTCTACTTTCAGGTTTCCAGCTGACATCTAAGATATTGTATCTTGGTCTGTCTCAGCTCCCTGGCAAGATGGATAGTAGTGGCATTTTCTTGCCCACTAGAACAAAGTGCATCCAGCATTATTAAGACTCCAGGACTGGGAGCATTCCTGTAGTAAACACTTTTAATAAGGGAAAATACCAACATGCTTCAAATATTAGTAAACAAATGATTCAAAGCAGACACTGAAACCCACAAGGAGGGTGATTCATTGCCTCAAGAATTCATGCCAATTTTAATTTTCACCTGAACAATACCTGTAGCTGGTGGATTCACTGGAGCAATCTGCAGCTCCCTCTCTGTCACTTCTCGGTCTCATTGTCTGGACATGCATTTCAGAGTTGAAACAGTGAGAACGAAATCAGAAATAGCTGTGGTTAACCCAGCCATTCAGAGAAAGACGTGCTTTTGCATTCAGAACAAATGTGCCTGCTTGGAACTGTTGGTGCTCCTTTTTTTCCAGTGTGCTCATGAGATCTCAACTTCCTTTAAGCACATCAGAAACTTAGATTTCCAGCCCTCAAGGGCAGAGATTTCTCTGCGTTTCCTGATATATATAAATTGTCCGATATTGTCCAACTCATAAGAGTTCTCAGAAAGGCCTGGAGAGTCTGAGGCACTGGAAGGAGGAAAAGAAGGAAGGCCATTATAGAAAATCCTATATATGTATCTAGAGTAGATGCACAGTCCTATTCTAATAAATTGGATTTTGGCATAAAATTTCATTGTATATGTGCGATTTATAAGCACAACACAATTTGGATTAATAAATTGTTGGGGAGGCATTTCAGAGAGTGACATTTGAAGTTGTTTTCCCTTATGTATTATTGTTTTATGCAATTCTAGGAGGTCATGTTGAAAGCTGGGGTAAAAGAATGCTGTTATGATGGGATGACCTGATTTTTCCTACACATCTTAGTCTAGATGAAATTTTCACCTACCTCATAAAGTAGGCATAATCATGCTCTTTGCCTTGCCAGTGAAACCAGGGTGTCAATTTACTGATGCCTGTCCTGTCAAACACAGAGACACCTTGGAGCAGAATAAATCCAGCATAGTCAGGTTGTCTATTGTTTCTCATTATTTTGGAGTGCAAAATCCATCAACTTCTCTTAAAAATATGAGCTAGAAAAACAATGGCCTTTTAAAACTTGACTTTTCAGCTTAAAGTTTCTCTAAAATGCTTTTCTTGAGAAAAATTAAGTAGTGACCAGCTCCCAAGAGAAATAGCTCCTATAGTACATGTTGTATCAAGGAAGCAAATCGTTCAGTATTAATATTTGGAGTATTTGTCCCGAAGAATTGAGAGGAATTTGGAGTAATCAGCTGGCCCTACATATCCACAATGAAGCAAAATGCAGCAAGATGTGGAAATAAATGGAGGTTTTAGTGGTGCTTCTGTTCCATTCCACCTTTTAGCAGAAATAGAGTACCAGGTTCTTCCAGCTGCTGTTTAGCTGGGAATAACAACTTTACACTTGTGTGGGCAGGATGGGAAGGCACAAAACTACTGACCCACACTGAATCTGGTTTTCTCTTTCTTTGCACATACATAATTTTACATCAAGACCAAATGTATTAAGAACTTGGGTCAGACAGACTTAAAAGCAGATAAATGTTACAAGTGTCAGGACCGGATCTTGGCAGTTCATAAAGCAAAGAGTGGAGATATGATTCACAAACAGAGCCATAAATGGTGCTTGGTTATTGATTCCCCCTTGAACTGCAATGGATCCTCCCTGGAAGTTGGTTGAGCATTAAATACCGTTGATCAACATTTAATATAGATCAGGCTTGATACAGATCTAGGCTGGGCTTAATTTCTTTCAGCCCAAATACTCCCACCTCCCTGAAAACATGTGATTAAACTGTTCTGATTTCTTTTTTAGATGAAGAACTCTGTCTCCACTGAAAACAAAAGAAGGTTCTGTCGCAAGACAAATTGAATCAAATTCTCCTGGAGTTTTTCGGTTCAATTAAGCTGTGGGATAGTCCATATCAAAGGTGCAAATCTCTCTATGCATTATAGGACCACAGACAGGGATGTGGCAAAAGGTAAAACTGGGAATTATGTCTTTAAGGGCTCGTTGGAGACACTTGTAATCTCATTTTATTGGTGGTACCCTCCCCAACATAATGAACTTTGATGAAATAATGAAGTAGCTGTGGCGCCTGTGAAACTGAGCAGCAGCTTTGCCAGCAAAAGACCTCCCATGAACACAATCGCCCGGGCAACAACTCCACACTGCAGTGAAGCCAGAAACTCTGGCATCACCTCTTCCCGTCTCTTAACTCCTTGCAATTTGGCCTTTCAAGCCTTGAAAAAAAGAAAAGATTGTCCACTTACGCCTGTGGTTGAGGGATATAGCTTAAAAAAAAAATAAATTTTGTGAGAATCCACTGCATAGTTTAAAGTGGCTCCAAGTTCAGCAGCCAGCAAAGTTACAGAAACCATAAGGCTGGCTCTGCCACTGAGCAAGTTCACATGTCGAAGGAAATGAATACATGGAAGACTTTAAATAGCAATATTTTTAGTTCGGCAAGGTTTCCACCCCCTGCCAGACTTGGAGAGAGCGCAACAGATGGTAATAGAAATCTGTAAATTCATCATTGTTGTTTTTAAGAAGTTGGATCCGCAGAGCACAAACATTTAATAATGGATATAATTAAATTCTTTGCTAGTTAGTTTGACTCCAGAGCCAATTGGCACCATAATGTCATTTCATTTACATAAAACATATAGTAATTCTGGTTCAGAGAGCTGTGATTTCACAGAGCTGGAACTACAGATGAAATAAAGGTAAAAGGAATCAGATTTAACAACATCTCTCTGATAACCTGTCTCAGGTTTGGAGCTTAGATATCCAAACTCTAATCTTTTATAATCAAACTCAGGTCCAAATCACCTAAAAGCAGGAAAATTTTCAGTGTAATGGATTACTTAGGGAACACCAATTTTCAGATGATTAAATGAAGATGTCTCCAAGTGGCTTAATTTTGATAGATGATATTAAACCAAGTCTGAAATCAGACTCCCCTAGTGGTGGAAAACCCGTGGGATAAACTATGAGTTTTCTGCTGTCTTGATGATGAGCTGTTTCAAGAACTGCTTGCTGCATTTTCAGTGAATATGAAGTGACCTTTGAAAACTTTACTGAAAGCTGACCCAGATGTTTAGTCTGAAGATCACCAAGCTGGTCCATCTCTACATACAATCAAATTCTCATTTTGGTTTAAAGTGAAAATGTAGCACTTCCCTAATTGCCATAGGGGTTTTTTTTAAAACAAACATTGAATTATTTTAAGACTGAAACTGAAGAAAGGTTTCTTGGATTGCTTATTGTTGGGAATTTTCATTTTGAAACAGGCTTCATTCTTTAATAGGCTAGTTCTCAGCAACACTTGAGGTAATAGCATTTGAAGGTAGACAAATATAAATTGAAGTAAAAACACAGCCAGGTTTACTGGGAATGTTCAGAGCTTCAACTTCTGTTAGGGCTCCTCAGGCCATGTATTTGCAAAAAAAAAGGGTTGAGTGAAATCCTGGCATGACACCTTTCCTCTAATTCCCTGCCTTCAGCCACTCATCCCTTTGCCCTGCAGCTTCCTCAGTTGTGTCTCTCAAGAAACTGAAACTATTTGACTGCAATAAATAAATAGGTTTTTTCCCCCAGTTTTTCCCTAAGTGAACTCCCTTGCCTGGTTCCATGACCACGTCCTGAGATATCTGTGCTGGCACAAGTGAGGAATGCGATACCTACAGGATGGGAAAGAGGAATGGGATAGAAGAGGTAGGACAGGGGTTAATACCTGAACTGTTACTGCTGCTGAACTCCAGTGTCCCACTGGAGCCCATGGTCCAGATGCCATCCTGCTCTGAGAAAGGGAAATACTCTGCAATCCAACAGTTCTCCCCAACACCGTGCAACCATGGCCAGAAACAACCCAGGCTCTGAGTGGCTTAGGGTCTTCCCAAGGCTGTGCAATCTTGTATTCATCTATAAATGGGATAGTTGTTCCCTACAAGGATTTGGAAGTACTTCAAGAGATCAAATCGTCCTTCTCCCACTCAACAGAAGGATCAGCTGTATCAACATCCATGCAGCTATTTCTGTCAACCTCTGTACAGGACTGTGTGTAAGGATGGGGGTATCCCGGGTCTGTGTCATTCACAAAGGTACTGCGCAGGTCAGAGCATCTTGGACCTGGGAATAGTCATTACCCTGATTTTGTGGTTACAGACCCTGAGACTGTGCCCTTTCTACAATAAGTCTCTGATTGCTCATGAAAGCTTTTGGATGTTTGTGGCAAAGGATTGGTGACTTAGTTTCTCATTGTGTGCATGTCAGTGGGGTCAGTTTCCTAATGCTCCTGAGGCAAATTAAATTCTAGCTATGCCATCCAAATTAAACTGTAAATGCAAGGAGAGCAGCTATTGTGTAGGCTCTAACCCATCTCTGTTCAGTTGTCAATGAAAGAACAGCTCCCTGATGTCTATTTTACCTGAAGAAACTAGAAGTACATGGTGCCCTTTTAATCTGGAAACAAAGGAGAACAAAGGCAAACAAATAGAGGCCAAATTATCTAGCCTTGAGATCTGAGTTTTCTCCATATTGAACTTCTGGTACCTACTTAATGAGCCCATGTTGTTGCTCGCTAGTGAGTGAGAACAAAGAAAAGTGACTCATACTGCCTTGTTATTGTTACATAATCTATACAAGTCATTTATTTTTATGGTTAATTACTGGATTAGTTAGGTATATTGGAAATGTAAAGAGATGTGGAGTCAGGAGAGATTCAAAACAGTGTCTGTAAAACTGTGCAGAATCTCTGTGTATATAATTCGAAGGGAAATCTGCATAAAGCACAACTCTACAGGGCTGATCACTTGTTTTAACACTTCTGTGTACAGCTGGATTCCCTTCAGCCTCAGTAAGCACTCACCCTTAGGTTGGGCAGAGCCTTTTTTTACAGTCACAAAACCCCCTTTTTTACCTCTGTGAATCATTCCTTCTGAGGGAGCTTAGAGTCAATATGTGGTTCCTTCTCACATGAGCACACAGTGCTATTTGTACAGCCCCCAAAATCATTGTCTGTATTAATAACCATAGAGCTGTGAGAATATGTGCTATAAATCTTTCCAACTCAACTGCTAGAGGTTGGTTTGTGTTTTTTATTAAAATGTAGCAACAATAATTATTCAGAAGAGGCTGAATGCATCTAACTATGTAGTAGACATGCAAGTATGCATTTGAAGTTGAAAAAAATCCATTGGTCATGAAGTGACCTAAATTGGGGTTACGTGCTGAGGCATCAGTTTAATATGAAATTACTCCTATGTTTTTATTGTAATGACCAATTAAGGACTAGCACCTCAGAAACCTCAGGTGGCTGGTTTACATGAAATAAACATCGACCTTGAGAATCTGCCCTTTCTGAAACCCTAACGCTGATGTGCCCTGAAAGGGTCAGCCCGTCACCATGGTGTTGGCAGGGCTGAGCCGTGTTTGGCTGCCTGGTGCCGATACATCCCCAGTGCCAAAGATTAATTGTGAGCAGGGGAGTTGCTAAGAGCCCGGGCTAAACACAAATGCTCCCTGCTTTCCATACAGCTCCACTTCAAAGCCATGCAGCGCACTCATGAAAGTGCCCAACGCTCCTCTTCGCTCCTTTAACAACATGTGGTGCATGGGGTGGGAGTCATATTGTGTTCTTTTGGGTCTTTTTAAAATAAATTTTTGTTTAACCTCTGCTTTGACCCAGCGCTTAAGTGTGTTGCCCAGATATGCTCCATTTCAGTTTATTTAACCAGAATGTTTGCTTACTCAGTGACCACTGGAGGGGAACTACTGTTCTTATTAATTCCACAATGGGTATTTGTTGCTTCTTGTTTTCTGACATTTTCTTTATGACCATAATTGCAGAGTTCTTGTTTTCAGATAATAAATGCACGTGTCTATTTGCTCAGGTATTATGTAATTGATCTCCAGCTATTAATTAAAGATCTAGACTCAATGTCTCTGAACCTGCCTCCGGATATTTGTCCTTATTGTGTCATACCTTGGATGCACAAACAGGGAAACCACGTACAGCTTTGCATGTACACTGCTCATTCCCTTTAATAAAGGACTCTAAATTCAGGAGTTGCAAAGAGGGATTATACAGAGCAAAGAATATTTTTCTGATGGGATTTTTATTCTTCCTTCTTTCCCTGGGCTGCCAGTGTTTTTCTTAAGATGCTGACTTGCAAGTATAATGAGCTGTTTGCTCTGCACTGCTCTCCAAAAGCCTTGCACACTAAAAGGAGTTTATTTTTCCTTTATTGCTGTTGCTGTTAATAGCAGGACAGACTATAGCTGGCACTGGGAGCAGAACGAAGATTTCATGGGTGAAAAGAGAAATCAGAGATTGCAAATTCATTGCAGACAGAAGACGGATTGGTTGCTCTCATTCCCAAGAGCCCATTTGGGAAAATATGTTATATGATCCCGTGAACAAATTGTTACTTTTCCAGACTAGACTGTTTTCTGTGTAAACACTTTACTGTAGCAATGTACAAGAACAACACTTTGAATCCAAAACGCAACAAAAATAGACACTCCAGAACATTTGGAACTTGTTAGACTCCAGAAGGAAAAAGAGGAAAGAGAGATTGCAAAAAAAAAAAAAAAAAAAAAAAGCTTTTCACCTTCTAAATGTCCTTATTTTTATATTTTTAATGATCTAAAACTCCTGTTGGAGAGCTCTGAAGCTGTTCAAAGCAGGAAGGTCCACACACACAGCAAAGGTACAGCTTAGAGAGGCAGAAATTGTTTTCAGTCAACTCAGTAAGAAGTCATTACATCTGATGAGCCAGGTTAATGAGCTTGGGAAGCCGGGATTCAGTTCCAGGCCTTTTCATACACTTCCTGTTCCCCTTAGGAAAATCACTGAGCACCTTTGTGACTCAGTTTCCTTGCTGCCAAATGAGAGTAGCATTTTCTGACCACACAGGGAGTGTGTTTGAAGAACAGTTGAGTACCCAAAGGGATGGAGCTACGGAAATACATAGTTCTATAACCAGCAGATGCTACTGGAACTGGTGTATCCCACTCCAGCCAAACAGTTTTCAGGTGAAGAGGCTTCCACTGGACAATGTTGATTCTATGGAAGCAAAATATTTGGTGGAAAAGAAATAATTTTGTTGTGTTATATTGAAAAACTAGCTAAAGATTTTGCTTAGAGACACTTCAAAATTGTATTTATGCAGTTAACTATATTATTTATCATTTACACAACACTCAGACAGTGTTGATCTCATCAGAACCAAGCCCTTCACCTTTTTAAATCTTGTGTAGACCACTGGCTGTTTCTTAATGTTTCTGAAAATTATTCTTTAAAATATTGTTTCACTTGAAAAGAAAGCATTATTTTTTCCTGTCCTTGACAAAAGGGTCATCACTAACACCCAAAACAGAACAAAGGTTTAGTCCTTACCCTTCTTAGTGATCACAGCCACCCAAAGATGTGCAGGACTATTTGTACACAAAATAAAATCATGACCTTTATTTCACGTCTGGGAGTGCTGTCAGCAACTCACAGTGAACACATGTTAAAATAAGAAATTAACGTTTCTGGCTTGATCATGAGCTGGAAACACTGGGTGTTTTTTAAATTTTTCCATTTCCCTAGACAAACTAAATCTTTTGCTTCTGGAGCTGTTACAGTTATCATGTCTCTCAGCATTTGGGTTACTGAGATGTAGGCATGTCTGCCCACTGCTGCTTAGCTTAGAACAGACTGCTGAAGCCTCGTGGTTCTGTACACAGAAGATGCACACAATTCCTGATACAGCATCATAATATTTTGGCATAATTTCACTCTACATAACAAAATAAAACCCATGAGAACACTGGCATAATCTTTTGGCTCCATAGGCTTGGCTGCCGCAGGCTCAGCTTCTGAAGGTTTAAGAACTTTTATCCCACCTCAGATAATATTGCCAAAACTCAGGCTGTCATCTGTATAAAATAATTGCTTGCCCAAGTCTTTACAGTCTCTACACTAGTTTAATAACAAGCAATTAGTTGAATAAGTCCAATTAATGCCTTTGTACAGATCTGAGATTGAAGTAAGATTGTAGGTCAAGTTTAATTTTGAAATACATTAGAATTTCTATCACTCTGTACACACCCAGGGCAATGCTATTATGGGCTTTCCCATTAATACATATGAATCATTATTTGGACTCAGAGCCCAGATCAAACAATGCATGTGTTTAAATCTGTCAAGCTTATCTAGAACTGAAACATCCTCTGCAAATGGGGGCTTCTGGTTTTTTCCTTCCTCTAATAAACATGCTCTAAAGCCAGTGTTACCTGTGACAGGGTCAAAAGGAAGTTACTGCCCAATCCTGCAAGTGGAACAGTGCCTTGAAACCCCAATTAACCTTTAATGAAGTATTAGACAGTACTTTACAGAGGGTCCACAAGCTCTTTAGCAGTAACCCCCCCATAAATCCACACCTGACCAAGGCTGTGTTTTTCAGAAGCATGACTGGCTTCAGAGGCTACTGGGATTCATGAATTTTAATGGATGACTCTGTTGCTTCAGGGCTCTGACAAACATTGCTCAGCTCGTGTCTCACGCTATGGCAGTGCACAAACAGGGACACTCAGCTTGTGCAGCTTTCTCACTGAAAAGCAACGTTTGCTTTTGAGATTAACGGGCCAGGCAAGGAAAATTTCACAGCCCTCTAGACAAAATGTTGTCAAGCCATTATAAGTACAAAAGGACAGGCAGCTGTTTTGCAAGCCAGCTCATTTGCTGAGTGTCATTAAAAGCTCGTATACCTCCCTGTTGTGTTGTTCTCCTTATTAAAAGATAGACAATATCATAGTAAATGGAGGTGTGTTCTTTAAGTGCTCCTTCTACCCTCTATCACTCCTCTTGGTGGTCAGAGCCATCTGTTCTTGTCCCACACTGACAAATTTCCTCCAAGGTAGTTTTTATGTGAATGAATACATTAATTACTGTCTATCTTGGACCACTACCAGGCGTATTCTGATAGTAAAGTTAAGTTTTAAATTGTTTCTTTGTATTTCATTGACACTGTTCACTGAGTTGAAGTGAGAATCCCAAAGATTGTGGCTCACTATGTCAGATTCAGATTCTGAAGTTTATGAGATAACAATAAAAAAAACAGTAATAGAAAGTATAATAATAAATCACATTTGTACTATGGATGTTCAAAAATAAAAATTAATAACTGTGGTTTGAATATTATTAGAATTACTTTTATGGCTTCCAGGTCAGTTTGAAACATAAATGTTATGCAAAGTAATGCAGAGAAATATAAGGTCAGAAAAACCTCTGTGACTGCCCGACTAAGGTTCATCCAGCCCAAATCCTGTGTTTGTATGGGGCAAACAAAGGTACAGAAACATCCTTCTCTTTGTACATCCTCACAACTTCCAGGACTAGATGATATGGGGACTTTCTGGTCCAGGAAACTCAGCTAAGTTATTCAGAGCAGGTGATGGACTCAGGCTACCAAAAATGCAACTGGCTTTTATGATCTGGGCCCTGCACTCCTCACAGCAATGACATCCAGAGCTTGTGGGCTTGTTTTGTGAGCAAACACTTTTATTTCTGATTTGAAGGTTGCTCCCTGCTAAGTTGAGACAATGTCCCTTGATTCTTATGCTGGACAATGAGAAATGCAGTTTAGGTAAGGTAAGCTGGCAGCAATCGTCTCAGTGCGTTGTTATTATTGTTTATGACGCATAATTTAAAAGCCAGATTTTCCAACAATTTATGGATGCAATTATGCACCTAATTTGCACAGTTATTTTAGACTTATGTATAATATTGGCTAACTGCAAGTTCAACTGGGCTAATACAGGGCTGGAACTGCACCAAATGTTCCCTGGTGTATTTTTCCAGAAGATGATGCCACATTTAACATAATCTCTTCTAACTACAGTGAACAGTAAGTCAACTCTACTAATAGTTTCACACCAGGTACAAGCCGCATTGTTTTTCAAGGTGAAAGCATCCATTATTCTCAATAGATGTTGTGCTGCAGAAGAAATCTTCTGACTTTGTAGCTCAGCAGTAATGTGCTCTGGTCAGACAAAAAATTAACAGCTGAGAGTGACTGAGCTGCTCCTTTTGAAGTGTAGCTCACACTAGAAGCACTTCTGAGTTTTCATTTGGTTTTTCAAGCTGATTCACTGCAGAACACAGAAGGCATATACATAATACGCTTATGTATGTATACATTGGCTCACCAAGTGGCATAGCAAGGGCTTTGGCAAGTTCCTTTAGAGACCACAGCCTCTGAAGTGTGCAGAAGGCCACTGCATTGGGCAGGCTTGCGAAGCCTTACTTGTCACACACAACACAGTAAAAGAGAAATGTTGCAATTTCTGCTGTAACCCTGCCCAAAGCCAAGCCAGTCATTGGGCCAAAAACTTGTCCACAAAACTGAAGTTATTGAATAATTTTCAGGAAGCTGCTTTAGTAGCTCAAGAAGAAATCAATGGAGGGTTTAGCCTTGCCCAGTGCTACACTGGGGAGTAGAAAGTGAAGAGTTTCAGAGTAGAAGGGTCTCTCTATTACTATAAAAGTCCCAAGGTAGGCAATTCAACTAATGGCAACAAAAAAAAAGAAATAAGTAGAAAAGAGCAATTATACCACCGTAATGACTCATCTTGGTGGTTACACAAAGTACTTACCCAGCTCAACTGAACTGAATATTTCATAAAAGAGACTAAACTGAAGACTATCGCTATGAAACTGTGTATTACACTGATTTATGGGGTGACCATATGGCTGTAAATCATTGTCAGAGTTCTTGTCTAACTACATCATGGTAACAGAATGATCACATCACATAGCAAGATATAAATGACTCATTTAATTTCATGGTAAGAGAAATCCTGGAAGATATTGAGGCTTTAGGAACCTGAGCCATTCATTCACATTCACTTTGGCTTCATGGTCTTTAAAACTTCTAAAATAACTTTGAAATGAGGTTATCTATAAAAAAAGATTCAAACAAATTAAGTTCAATTCACAAAGTAGTACACAATGGATGTACAAATATCTGACCTGAATGAATGTTTCACAAATATAATTCAAATAACAAATGAACAGCATGGCACAAAAGGACATCATCATGATTATGGAGCTTAAAAATAAGACTATTTTCTCCAAGCTTGTCTGCCTTCAAAGATATTTAAAACTTGATTCTCCTCCAGCATATATTAGTGTCAGTCAAAAATAACTCTGCTCAGGTCAATGGATTTACACAATTGCAAAATTAGTATAAGTGAGAGGACAATCAGAGCTTTTGTATACTACAAAAATCACTCTTAATAGCAACAGCAATAGAGAAGAAGGAGGTAGGAGGTCCTTTTCCAAGACAGGCTGGGTGGATAAACAAGAAAAACCTGCTGAGCTTGTAAGTGAGGATTTGTAGGAGGAGGTGTAACATTAATTTAACCATTCATTCACTCCTTTAAAATTTCCCCTTTCCTGTCTTTTCCTTCATCTAACATGTTTAGCAGTAGTTGAGCTATAGATTTAACATTAGACTGCAGAGGCACAGTTTCCATCACACAGGGTCCATAAAGTATGGAAGTTTCAAATTACAGACTTGGATGGGATCAGTGGGTTTTGGGCTGTGCCTTGTGAATATGTGACAAAGGGCACATCATGACCCTCCACTCTTGGGTCCAGTGTGTGGGCTTGCCCAATGCTGGGCTGCCCTCTGCAGAGTTGCAATTCCATCACTGGAGACCTTGCTGGGCTGGTGTATCTGTGGGATGGTTCCAGGGCAAGGTGCCCTCAGGAGACACATTCCCTGCTGCAGATCCGTGTCACAGGATCACCCCCCCCCCTTCACATGCAGGCACATTTATGCCATAGGACATCTCTGTTCTGTGACCAGACAACCAGGATTTCACCAAGCTGTAGTGGCTGTTCAAACAAGCTGTGACTCTTCTACTGCCAATTTTGACAGGGAACATGAGTCACTGAGCACATGGAAAACAATGGCCAAAAGGGAAGGAGAAGACACAGCACAGAAAACTTTTCTGTTGTGTGACACCAGATTGTAGATGTCTCAGAAGTGGATTTGTTCAACTCTTGTAGCAGGTCACATTCCCAGATCACAGAAGGCGCTAAAAATTGTCACTAATCATGCCTTTGATGGAAGACCTAATAGAATCACAGACAAAAATTAATAGAGATGTGGGAGAATAAGCTCGCATTTCTTGCAGTCACACTTGTCCTGGCTACAGAGGGTCTGTGTTTGGAGAAGGAAGATGGATTGAGAAATGCTTCACTGACTTTAAAATACCATCTTCCCTACAGAAAGGAGATTTTGCTTGTTAATAGACATTTAAACCTTGCCAGCTAGAGAGGAAAATATACTTATTCAGGACAAAATATAACTTCCTCAAAACCATTGGGACTTTGCCAACAGCTTAAGCCACAAATAATTTACCCAGAGAATATGAAGTCAACAAGCTTTAGAACTGTGGGAACTTCAACTGTTGAATAAATCATTTGTGAATATCATTTAACTAAGGACAATTATAATATCCCAAAGCAATAGACGGATCAGTGTGTTACACATAAACACGGAGCAGACTCTCAGCTGATGCAGTGGCATGGCTTCACTGGAGACTCCGGACCTCAGGCAGTTTGGGCCAGTGAAGTAAAACAACCCCTTGGAGAGTTTACTCTCTGTTTTGGGCTCATATTGCAAGACCTGAACCATTAACTGCTTTGGAGTTATTTAGTGCCGCAGAACATTTCTCTAGAATGTGAAAGCTACTTTCTAGCTAACGGGAAAAATAAGAGTTTTCTCATAGGAGAGAGGGGCCATGTGCACAGAGCACGTATTATCATGTGTGCAGATAGTCCTGCCCAAGGGAGTCTGTATTTGTTCTGGCAGAATGTCTCTGCCAGCCCAGGACTGCCCTGGAGACACATTTCTTCAGAGTTTCTCTCTGTAGCTGTGCAGAGCCTTTGTGTGCTCCCTCCTCACTCCTTCTGTTTTTCCATTTGGCTTTAGGGAAAGGCCAGAGTTACAGAAGAGACAACCACCCACCTGGGCGGTGGCACTGCCATTGCTCCCAGCCAGGCTTCCTCTTCCCTCGCCCCCATGCACTTGTCTGATCATGAACTGACTCGGTGCCAGTGTGAACAGATCAAGTCGTTTGTGATTTTTGATAACCACCAACATTAAAACATTTCTGAGCTTTTACCTGACAGTAGTAGGTGGTTGTTTTTTCCCAATCCAAAGGAAAATCAAAAAAAGGAAATACAAAACTCTGGTTATTTTTGACATTTTATTCTGATTTCAATCCCTCTAAGGCTCTCACAGGGAGTCTGTCATAGTTCAGTAGGGTACTGACATCTTTTACCTTCTGTCCTGGTCTTGCTGACAAACAGCAAGAGGTAAATTTGGAAACATCATCTCAGCTGTAAGACAGTTTCTCATTTAATTTCTCAGCCTCCTGGGGCTTTAGGAGGGCATGCCACCTCCAGACAGCTCATAAAGTCATTTGTGACACAGGATGTCCCAGTTACTATATAGGAATGTTGAAAGCATTTTATTTTCTCCCCTTTGATTTTTATTGGTTGAGCTCCCAGTCTTCTGTGAGTAATTATACCATTTGCTTTATGTCTTGCTTTTATAATGACTAATACGAAAATATATGTACGAGCAAATGGAAGCGTGTTACCGAGTGATTAACAATGAACAATTAGGATTAATTAAGGTAATTATTTTAATAAATAAGAATTAGTAAAATATATCCATAAACAAAGCCATGGCACATATTTAGCACGGCTGATGTGGACTAAAGAAGTAGAATTGTGACAACTAACAGCAGAGGTAAGGAGGAGACAGAGATGATTAAAGAGAAATACTTGTGTACATAAAAAAATGTAATTAGGCATAGGACAAAATGTGCATATTCACACTGCTGTATCACTTGCAAGGATATTTCTTTTCATCTGTTACCACTAGAAATGGGATTTACGCACAATCATTCATGTGTAACCATGTCTTAAACTTCTATTTCTTTCACAGTCATACAAAGAAGTCAGAAAGGCATAAAACTGTCCTAAGGAACAATAGACAAAGTCATCCTATTCCATCACTATTTCATAAGAAACAACAGGCAAAGTCCTTATCTTCCATCCCATTTTTAGTAACTCATTTCTGAAAGCTGGTCCTAGCATCAAGGTGATAATCTGTCCTGGAGATTCAGAGCTGAGGAATGAAATTTTAAGTGGACTACCAAGATTTGCACTGACAAAACTGAAATCACAAGACAATATAATATTTCTTTGAAGGTTTCTGCACATTCATTATTCTTTAATACTCTTTTTTTAAAAAAAAGAATTATTTTGAATGAGCTGAAGTATGTCTTACACTATTTTATAGTCCTCCAGATTTCTTCAGCTTCCACATCACCACTGAAAAGGACAGTGCGTGGTGTTGCCACACTGAAGGATGATTCTATTCCCATGGCACCACAAGTGACAGTTTTCCCTCGGCTAATATGCCCAATTAAATGGATATGGTGTATTACTGGGCAATATTAGCCTTTAGCACAATCAGATCAACAGAAAGAACCCAGGGGAGTTGTAAAGTCAAAGAAGTAAACCTCAAGGTTTGATATGCTAAACCACTGCCAGTAACTTTTCTTTCTACAACAAAGTGTTTATATTACAATCAAATGTCAGTAAATTGTTGTTGGAAGGTTTATAACAAAAGTGGTAAGAAAGGATAAAGAAACACCGACAGTGGTGCCACAGACAATGAAAAGAGACATTTGGGAAGACATTACAGTAGCAAGAATATGGTCTGTCCAGTCCTAATTAGTAAACAGTGTTTACTCTGGGGTAAAATACAGTTAGTTCTTTTTTTGACTAGATGTATTGGGAATATAAAGCTGTCAGTCCCACAGTCACACTCTCCCCTCCTGCAGGAGAGTCCAGCTGCTGACTCAGCACTTGTTTGCTGTTGGGAAGAACTTCAAGTCTCAATCGAGGCTCGTAAACCAGCTTTGCTCCAGTAAATCAAACTGCCTTTTTGTAGATGTTGAAGGTCAATAGAATGACAGGAGTACACACACAGTTAAGAAACCAAAGCCCCCAGCAGAGACTTTCTCAAGTCTATCTATTGTTCTATTTGTGTTCTTTGTCTGCTCTTTTGGCTGTGATTAAGCAACAAGTTTAAGCACATGGTTAAGGACTGTCCTGAACTGGTGTCTAAATTTGCCATTATGCAGCTGAGTTTTTTGTTGTTATCAAGATCTTCTCCAGCCTGTAAGCAAGAGTCATGGAGGGTAAGGGACTAAGAGAGAGGTCAGAATCATGCATCCCTTTGTGCCAAGCCCAAGCTGGATGCCTCCAAATATTTTACTAACTGGAAAAGGACGTGCTTTGAAGGGTAAACTAATTTGTTACATTAGGCATTAAAAGCAAAGTTTAAGAAAAGAGGTCTGCTTCAGTCCATTCCCAGGGAACAAAAAAAGCACAAAATCCTTTTTTCTTTAGCACAGAAGAACATCAAAATGATACTTATTTTCCTCTTGGGAGAGATGGAATTGACAGCATTTTAATTCATAAATATCTTGCTAGTTTCTCTTGAAAAGCTTCCCGAGAATCCGGAGAGGAAGGGGAACTCTGAGTTTATAACTACTCCAGGTAGTACAGTTCACTTACATCTCACAGACAGCAGTATTCATGTGGACAGAAGCTGACACAGTGTTGACAGGCTCTTTTCCTTGCTGCTGCTGGAACACAGCCCTTCCAGCCTGCTTTTGAGCATGACCATTTGATTGAGCCATTATTTTATCATATGCCACTGGCTTTTGTAACCAGGCTCTTGCCTCACTCTCGTGGTGCCAATAAATTGTAGTGTTGCTCACAGTCATGTGCAGTTTTGGAGGGAAGAGAAGGTTTAAAGGAAAGAAGGAGATCTTGAGATTTGCTGTTTGGAGTCAGCACTGCATTATATTTCACTATGTAAGCAAACATATGCACAGTTTTCTGTTAAGGTTTTCAGGCAGAGCGGTCCAACAGGCAATTTCCTGTACTAAGTAGTGTTATAATTAGGATTGCCACTGGAATGAAACATTGTGTGCCCATATTATTGTATTACACCATGTTAGCATTTAATTGTCACATCTGAGAGATTTCCACACCCCCACACACTTCTCATATGCTGCTTTTTACAGCATGGCTTTAAACTCCCTTTATTATTCCTTCATAAAGTATTTACATATCTATGTGTATTGGTAGAGGACCACAGATAGCAAGTAAACAATCCCAAACTCTTATGGTTATTTGTTATCTATGCAAAGGCACATACACCTGTATCAGCATCTTGGCTCAAATGAAGCAGGACTGACAAGAGAAAATATTTGGATTTGGTGATCAGGGGAAGCCTCTCAAGTCCAGCTCTACCAACCCAGGAATCTTCCTGAGTTTTGTTCATAAATGTAAACCAGATGAGGCTGTCCAAAGATGCACACCAGGTTCAAGGGATCAGACTTGGTGTTTCCACTCTGGTGAAAACCCTTTTGGCATCAGTGGCAGCGTTCTTGGGCACTTTATTATTCATGCTTTACATGATTGGTCTTTAGGCTTGCAATGTAACAAGGGGATGCTGGAAAGAATAAAAGTAATAATAGACTGCAAGCTACAGGAATGACATGTGTGTTATGGGCTGTTTGTCTGCCTATCACTCCTGGTTGTAGGCAAGAGCCACTCCAGTTCATTAGGAGCAAACGGAAGTCCTCCAGCCCCAGATTCCTGTCATTTCATTTGAAGAGGAGGCCTCTGGCGTGTAACCAGATATCTTCTGTGTTTTAAGGCTCGCTGATCTTTGCCTTTAGACTTCTGGACAGTATTAATTTACATAGGCCTGAAAACAAGCGTGGCACTCACCATCGTCTTGAGTTACATGCAAGGAACACCAATAAACTTCCTGATGTAACTAATAAAGGAAATTGGGAAGGAAGGAACAGTCTATCAATTATCAATAGGATAAAAGTCGCAGGAATTGGGCAAATTAAAGTATGCAAACCAAGTAGTTAAAAGTTGAAATTCAAAAGGAAACGCTGAGTTCCTTCAGACATACTGAGGATAAATCCATTTACAAACTGCAGCAGAAGAGAAGGCTGAAGACAGGGAGAGTAATGGCAAGAGAAAGCACGTTTGTGGGAGAAAGAAGAAAGGGGTGATTTATTCCTGGGTGTGAGAGATGGAGATATGCCACTTTTCATAAGATGTGAAGAAAACAGCTTTTTGTGAGCCAGACTTCTTGGGCCTTTTGTTTGCATCATTGTTTTAGTGCAAGCTGATGCCACTCCTATTTTGCTCTGATCATGAATAAAAGTAATGATATGTAGTTTTCATTAGTTCCACTGAAAACTGTATCTCCTTATTTCAGTGCTGAATCTGACCCAGGGAGTCTGAGAAAGTGGGACATCGTGGAAGAAGACAGAACCACACTCTTTTGGGAATTTGCTTTCACTGATTCCCCATGACCACTCTTCAGTTAATGTGTTTTTTACCAGTGCCTAAATCTTCTTTCTTTACAAAAATCACATAATGCATCCTTATTATTCATCCTTATTATAATCACGATGTTAATAATAATAAAAATAATAAAAAATATCAGTATCATCATCTAGTAGGTAAATCAGTTCTCTTTTCCCATTCAGATTTCATATCAATTCACAAGAGAGATTAAGAAAAATATCCAGGAGAGCAAAAGCAACTCTTTTGCCTGGAAGATGGTCCTGCAGCTTCCATGAAGTCATGGATCAGAAAAAAATAGGAACAGAAACTCCAAAAAGGGGACACACCCTTCTTTAAGCACATGCCCAATACAGAATACAGTGCTGAGTCCTTTTTTGGCAGACAAGCTGAGCAGGGGGATCCTTTGCCAATGAGCTACTTACAATTTGTTCTTTTCAGTAGCACGAATCAGAATTGGGAAAGTTGTTTATTATTCAACCATCTCTTCCAAAGCGAGGAAAACACTGTTAGTAAGAAACTTCAAAAGCCTCTGTCACAGATATCAAGGCTATATACTGTATGTCTTTGCCAAGTCAAATTAGGTTATTTTACTTGATATTAAGTTTGACAAGCAGAGGGCCTGTGAAAACCAGAATCTCAACTGGGCGTGCCTCCCACAACTCACTCAATTTTTTAGTGCTAAAATTCCTACAGTAGCCTTATTCTTCACTCTCAAATTATATTTCTGCCTGTATTTATCTTGTCTGGAAATTCACCTCATTGTGTCCTCGACATCTTCTAATATTCCGATTCTTCAAGAATCTGAACAACACAAATCGACTGTGTCTTGGCTTGCAAACTGGTCTTACCACATGGGGATGTCTCTGTGGGCTTTGGTTTCTATTTACCCCAACAGATTGTAAATTCTATTATCATGGTAATTTTCAGGGCCACTGACTGTATCAGACTTGTGAGCTCCTCCATCCTATAAAAAAACACCTGTGCTACATCATTTTCTGATGGGGACAATGGCAAGTCAATTTGTGTATTAACAGCCATAGATAATTAAGCAAAATATTAATAATCCATTGCGTTTTTAGAAACTGACAGTCTTTTTGAGGACAGAGGGAGTACGACAGATTTCCCTCCATCCTTCCTGGCCAGGAAGAGCTTCCACTGACTTGCTTTGACTGTGTCAAAACCAGAATCAGGCCTTTGAGACCTGCAACAGTCCAAAATTCACTGAATTGTTAAAACAGAATAATTCTTGCACTTTACTGAATAAACATACTTTAATTACAGATACTTCCCTGAATTTTTAGTGGTTTACATGTAACCTTTGCAAAATATTCAACATGTAAAACATGTACCCACAAAGGATAATAATTTAAACACTATCCAGTTCACTTTTACTTTGTGTTCTTTAAAGGGAATATTTTTACAAAAGTTGCCTTCATCTTGGACAGAATACCTCATAAATATACATGAAAATATTTGCACTTCCTTTCTTCTATGATACCCAGTCTCATCTCTTACAAAAACTGCATTTGTAGTCTGGTTAAAATAAAGGACAAGTTTATTCTGACTTTGTTTTTTATTTAGCATAGGCACATAGTTGCATATGATAACAAGTGCTGGAGCTGCTGCTCAGCAAGGACCACCCCTCCCTGAAACAATTCTCTATTATTCAGACTCCTGACACCAGCATCTTTTAGCACATCAAAATTATTACTCTCAGAATTTTTAGAGCACATCAAAAATATTTAGTGGAAGCTCTCAGCAGGTGCCTGGCTATCCACAGAGAGCACTCCCTCTCTAGCATGCTAAGGAGGCATTTTCCAGATTCCTGACTCTCAGTTAACATTAGTTGCATGTAGACCATGATCTCTCTGGCACAAAGTATTATGGCCTGGCCCGAAGCTGACACTGGCCAGCTTTGAGCTCTGGTGATGCCCCCAAGGAGAACAGTTGGAAATCTCAGCAGCATAAAAGGGTCAGGATGATCAACAAGGCACCATTTGCTCTGATATTTTGAAATGAGACTTCAAATATAGCTTCTTTGGTGATGTGAAAAACATTTCTAGAAAAATAAGAAATGGGTCCACTGTTAGCAAAAAACCACCAGTTAACCCTTTTCTAAAACTCTGTTCAGTACTGAACTTCATGTCAGCCAAAAGCAGCACAGAGAGAATAAGATGGGACAATTCATACTGTACCTTCAGTCAGCTTTGCCCGTCCCTTACTTTACTGAGGGATTTTGAAAGATTAGCTCAATCATTTTACAAGTTCTTGCTATTCCTCTATGTCAGCTTCCGTACTAGAAAGGCTCACTCCTCACCATTGTGAGCAAGCAAAGCTGGGAGTATTAGAAGTATTATTAAAGTTCTGAATGTTGGCCTAAATGTTTTCAGAAGTCACTGCTATGTATTTCCTCCCATTATCTTGGAAGCCCATCCTTGGGACATCTCCATCATGGTATGGTTTAGCCCTCTTATTTTCAGTGTTTGTGCTTCTGATTTACATGGCAACAAAAACCAAAGGAGAATTTAAATACATCCTTCAACAGTTTAAAATATGAATCTGCATTACTGTAGAATCATAAAATCATAGAATGGCCTGAGTTGGAAGGGACCTTAAAGATCATCTAGTTCCAATCCTTCTTCCCAGAATCATTCCATTAAGAAAAAATATTTCTCCCTTCTCTGATAATTGCCTTGCACTCCAAGAGGAGTTGATGGCAAGAAATGATTTCCATGTTCTCAGCAGCAGGCAGTGGGAAAAGGAGCTATCAAAGGAGATGCTATCCCTGTATATGGAGGTGACATCCACCTGATCTTCACCCTTTTCTAGTTGCAGCCCAGCAGAGCCATTTCCACAAGACTGGGATGAAGCAGCCTGAGGAAGCCTTCACTTATCCAAGCTATCAGGGGTTCAGAAGGAGCCCTGAAGTGGTGTAGGAGTGTCTTTTTGCACTCTGATTCAATCCTGATGGAGGATATCCCTTAAAATGGTGATCCTGCCATTGCCTTCCAGGCAAATTGCACCAGACTGGCACTAAGTGTCTGTATCACATGGCAAAACCCAAAATATGAGAATTTTCCTTACCACAAAGGGGGACGTGGAGAAGAAATAGTGCAGTAGAAAACTCATGCAAGTAAGAGTCTGCAGTTTTACAACAGTGCAGTAGGTCAGTGCATGTAAATTTAACTGTCACAGTGGCGCACAATTTAATCAGTCCACATAAAAAGTCTGAGAATGCCACTTTATTGACTCCTCAGTAAATGCAGTGTGCATTACAGGAGAGAGTCTTGCCTTACATCCTGGGGATAATGTCACTGGTTTGGGATTCATAAATGAGGTCTGTACAGGAAGAGGGGATTATGCCAGCAATGCGAGAATTCACCACAAGGAATATTTACAAGCTATAAATCCAGTTGTTAATTTCAGGTTATCAAAACCAATCACTGTATCTCAGTTCTCAAACAACATATCACCATCATCATCGTCGTCATCACGCCGGTAATCAGCCACTGCAGAATGAACACACAGTGAAGCTGAATTTCCTTAAGTGTATTGTGCTCCTTTCCTTCACTAAACATTGAATTGCAACCTCAATTAACAAGACATTTCTTGCTTAGGCAGGAGAGGGAATAGAAGGGGGAGAGGCCTTCAAAACGGCCGTGGAAATACATGCACAGCTTTCAGGAAGCAGAAATGTGTTTGTAATTTGCAACAGGAGGAAAAATAAAAGGCTGAAAAGAAAGATTGATTCCAGTTTTCAGACTATTAAATCAATGTCAACTTATCAAATCCTTGTATTTCCTGGAACGAGAACAAAGGTAGCATAAATGAATATGTTTCCAGATTTGTGATCTGTTTACAGTTATATTGTGCACTTATTAGCAGTACGACTTTGCAACCACAATTAGAAAGACTACCACTTTTTTTTTTCAGTTTCATGTGTAAATTTGTACTTAGAAGAGCGATAAACAAAAATCAATCTCTACAGGAGCTGTTCAGACAAGCACAATTCAGGCTTTACTACCGACAGCTGTACTGAAATACTTCTACAACCACAGGATATAAGTTGCCAGCTGTTCTAACCCTACACACCACACAGCTCATGTGCTGCCTTGCAACCTTGTTCCACAGCACCATCTCCCAGGCATCAGTTCTGAGCCTGCCTTTTATGTTACATTTATATATATATGGTTTATGATGCAATTCTGTCACCTTCAGATGGAGCCACTATCCATTTACCCAGGTATGACAACAGACCATAACCGGAGCCCTTCGATGGAGAAAGACCCATCTAATAGTGAGGATAGCCACTCTCCTAGAGCAGAAATTTTCAAACCAATAAAAAAGCCTTTTACAACACAGTACAGTTTGGGTTTCAACATGTTCTAAGTTGTGGCAGAGATAGATAGATCAGTTTTGGCTTTCTGCTCAATCAGTCTTATTTTCTAATTTTGTACTAATCAGCTTTTATTGTCTCAAGTGACAGGATCTTTATGCATCCTTGGGGATAATACTCTACAGTGCTCTCAAACTGACATTTTGATGAGAGATTGACTGGGTTGAATAAACAGGTCAACCCTAATGTAAAGATTATAATTGAAAATCAGCTGTCAGAGGCCCTACTTAATTTATTCTGACCTCATATCACAAAAAGCAGCACGAATCCTTCTTGAAATACCAGGATTGTTCTGCCGTAATTCCAGCAGTGACAGAGACATTTTGATCAATGGCTGTGTAGGTTCCTTATACAACGAAATTAGGCATAGTATGTCTTCACCAGAGTTCAACAAATCATTGCATGCTGCTTGTTCTTCTCAATCACTTCTCTGTGGAACAGGATCCAGCAGATTAGATTCAGAGCAATGCAGAGATGGTGAAAGAGATTCCACTGGATTTCACACAAAAATCATCAGTGCTGCTTTTCCCACGGTTCTGTGCTCCTCATGTTTTGCTTCTCTTGTGATGCTTGACAAACAAGGTCTCATGAAACACAAGAGTAAAATGAAATGACCATATTTCTCAAGCTCTCAATTTTGATACCATCTTTCACTTTCAAGAAATCATTAACTGGTAGGAAAATGGATGCATTTGCCTTATTGTTTTAGAACTAACGTGGTTTTATTATGTTTCTTAGTTCCTTAGTGAGAGGAGAGATTAGTAAGAGACATACAAGACAGTTAACTAAAACACTCAGCATTCTGTCTGACCAAATTGATCCCTTCACCCCTTACAGTACCCCAGAAAAACCTCAGGCACTCCACAAGTGCAACATCATTAAAAGAGAAACCTCTTCCAGGAGATTTTTATTTGAGCAGCTTTTAAGCTTTTGCCTCCAGTCTTGTGTTCTGATGGATGTGTGTCTAGGTGGCAGGAACATCAGATTTAAGCGAGGGGAATCAAATAAGAGAGTGGACAGATATAAACATGCTGAGTCTGAGTGCAGACATCAGCTTCCAAATGTTTGGGGGTGGATGAACATTTCTGCGGAAGAACCTTTCTGCAGATGATTTCTCTGACTGCCTTTGCTGCTGGGTTTCTCCTGCTTTCCTCTGAAGGAGACTGACTTGCCATGATAATGAGTAGTTAAATTCTCTGGGTTCTGGTATTATTTCTATGAAATCATGAAGGACATGCCATGTTAGACATCAACTGTGCCTTTGTGTTCGAAAAGACACATGAAAGGCAGCGATGAGAGGCTGCAAGGAAGGGAGGTTGGGAGGACAAGTTCTGCAGCCTGCTGATAAAGGGATTTCTCGGGAAGCAATGATTCAGGATTCTCAAGAATTGCCCTAGTTGTGTGGTGATGCCCGCCCAGCTGTCTCACTCCACACCAGTGCACGGTGAGGGAGATGGGAAGAGACAGTTACAGCACGGGATGAGTGCCTGCTGCCCATGGCTTCTCCAAATGTGTTCTGAGGAGCTACCAGCCCTTAGAGACAGGTCAACAGGTGGTCTCTGGATTTTGTAGACTTTGTGGCTGGTACTGCTGGGATTTAACCTGTTACAGAAGATTCTTGTGCCTTGAAGGATGAAGCCAAATATTGAGTGTCTGTAAATGAAACTAAACCATACAGGAATTAGGGTTATAGATCCCTGTCTGCTTGGCTTGTGCCAGGAGATGTAGCAAGGAGGACCTCCAGCAGTCCCTTCTCTCTGGTCTGTCTCCTGCACAGATTCCTTAGGGTGCATCCCTGATGGTTAGACAGAAGAAAGCAAAGCACAGGATTATGTGAAGTCAGGCAGCCCGTGGGGGTGGAGGGGGAAGGGAAATGAAAGAATATTTAAAATAAACAAATATGCATCCCAGGAAAAGCTCTTCCCAAGAATCTGTGGAGAACTGCCTGTAATCAGTTAATCAGCATAATTGTTTCTAATTAGGTTCCAGAGGCACATCACAAACACTGCAGGCTTTGCAGAGAATTGGGTAGGGGTCTGGGGAGTGCAAAGAGGAAAAAGCTTCCAGTGTATTAATGACAATCATAACTCTCTGCACAGCCAGGGAGGCTTCTGCTCTAATTAGAACCATTCTTGCTGAAATGGGAGGCGACATGATTTGTGAAAAAGACACCCTCAGCATGTAATTTTCTATGTAACAAATCTAGAAAGATGGATGCTCTTTGATCTCAGTTCTCCTGTTATTGCTGTTCACACTGGGAAGGGCTCTTTAATGAAACAATCTCAAGGTAATTTACCGCCTTTGAAGTCCTGAAATGTGCTGCCAACAAAATTTCTGGTTTAGTGGAGGCTGCTGCAGCAGTCACTCAGGGTTGCTTAATGGAGCACCAAAACTGGAACATCAAGACATCAAAGGTGAAGGTGCCATGTGATTAATAAACTAAGCTATTCATTTGTTTCTGCCTCAGAGGCAATCTGACAATTTATTGTCACTAGCTAATTTGCACTTTGTGAGTACTTGCTCTTGCTAGTTATGCTGCCTATAGAACAAGATAAGTGATGTTTACATGGAGAGGGGAGGAGAATAGACCCTTTTTAAATCTAGGGGAAGAGAGGGGAAAGGAAAGGCGTTTTCCAAAATTATTGTGAAAGCTACCCAGACTGTGGAATTTTATAGAGGGGAAGCTGGATGGAGTGGGGACTCATTTCTGCATTATTCACTCCCCTCCCCCTGCTGCCTTTGACCATCTCCTTGTTTACATGCAGTTGCCAGGAAGCAAACCCCAATTAAAAGTGGATTACAAGGCAATGAAACAGCATTGTTATGAGGGAAGAGTTACACCAATCCATTTCTTTTTAATTTGATGGCTAATCCAGGGGTTTCAATGATATTGGATAGATAAGGTGGGTCTTACAAATCTCTGCTGACATCTGTGGTGGCAGCCAGTCTGGTCTCTGCGGAGAAGATTGTGCCCATCAGTTCCTGCCTTCAGCAATAAAAGCCATGTCATTCATTTCCCATTGGAAGTGCCCAAGTACCCACCCCAGCAGGACATCACTGCTTTAAGAAAGCCTGTAGTGAAATGAAACAGCCCAAAAAAGAGAGGAAAAGATGTTTCCACAGAGAAAGTAAAAGCCTAGTTCAGATAACGTGGGCTGATCAGCTTTGTGATCAAGTGAAAACAAAACGTTTGTCTAAGAATTCCAGGAATGTAATTGGGATGTGGAGTCTGACAATGCTGCCTGCAATACGGAGGAGTTGGGGGGAATACAAAACATGAAGGCCTGAAGAGTGGGGAGAAGTGGAGTTGGTACCTCCCAGATTAGATCTGCAAATGAACTCTCACTCCCAGTTTCTGAGAGATGCCCTTTCCCCAGCTATGCCATGGTAGGGGAAGGCAAAGGGCTGCTGGTCTCCTTGCTCTAGGGCAGAGGAGCAAGGGGCAGCCTGTGGAAGGTGCTCAGCCTCCTTATCTCACCTCGGATATTAGAGCTTTCCAAAACCTCAGACTATGGGGAGGTCATACACAGGAATTCTGATGTGCATAAACTGGCTAATGAATTCTATTAGGACACCTTCATAAAATTTATGTCCAACTTCAGGTTTTCAGTCTTCTCCCAAGAACTGGAATGGAGAGATCCAAATTCAGGATTGTTTGTCTCAAAAATAAGACACAAATGTCAGGTCACAAAAGGCCAAGTTCTTACTAAAGGGGAAGTCTGACCATGATGGGGTTTTTGTTTGGGCTGGTTTGTGGTGAGATTTTGTTTTATGATGTTTTTTTGAGTGTTCCATCCTCTCCTGTGACACTAGCACACATCTGCCTACATCCCCATGGCAGCTGTGTTCAGAAAGAGACCATGTGGTGCTTGTAGAGTGTATGGGCTGCACGGTGGTGTGTCCACAGGTACATTGCCTACGGCTTGCACCCAGGTCAGGCAGATACCCACAGTGCTTGAACACACACCAGTACGCTCGAAAAACACCTTGGCTTGCCCTGGCAGCAAGGCATCCAAGGATATCCTACCACACCCAGGTCTGCAGCACGGAGGAGCCAGACAAACTGGTTACACAGGCATGGTTAGGTGGTCTTGAATTCATAGCAAAAAATAATGTGCCAAACCAGTTTATAGGAAGATCTCCATGTGCCAGGCGAGGATGTCACAACTACCAGGCGTATTAACCATGTTATGTGTGGGCACAACAAATATTTATAGTCAACCTTTTCACGAACTGGTTATAAACTTGGTTCACAGTGGAAATGTAGGCAGGGCCTTTGGGGCTATTTTTGGTCCTTAGAATGAGGCTGGAGATAGGAGCTCTGCCTCTTTGATAACGTGTTGCCTTTCAGTGCAGGGTGGAAGGGAGAAGTTCAGAGGTATGTAAAACTAAGCAACAGTAATTAAAAAATAAACTAGGGGACTGCTATCAAACCTGTGAAAGGTATTGTTTCACGAGTTGTTGAAGCTGGAGGCAATAATTTGGTTCTTGTTTATGAACCCCTGACCATCTACCATCTCTAAATTTTGCTGTGCAAATAATTAAATGAACCACAAACTCCAGCACAGCAGAAAAGAGTGATTGTAGTTTTTTCTTCATTTTTTTTTTTTTTTCAGGGGGAAAAGAAGTTTCATCTCTTTGCTCTATAGGGGTTAACACGCAGCATCCTGGCTCCTGTCACTAAGAAGCATGATAAGACTTCAAAGAGTACAGTGCAGGGCAGATACAGGCAAGCAACAAGAACTGGGGCTAGTAGGAAGCTTGTAAAAAACGAAAAACAAAACACCTCCCCCAAACAGAAAAGAAACCCTAATGAGTTCATATATGATACAATCATTGTCCATCTTAAATAACCTCTTTTTATTAGCAGGTTTAAAGGACCCCAGACAGTGGCAAAATATTATCTGGGGTCCATAGCCATGGGCATGGAGCAAGGAAAGTGAATTTGAAGATCTAGCTACATCTGGAGTTTATCAGCCCTTTTCCTGGCTAGTATTACAGTAAACAATTATCTGTAGATCAGGAGACAGCAGGGACTTTAAAGACCCAAATTACAGAGAAAGGGAGAGAGAGAAGGAGAATACAAGAGATAAAAAGGAGTCTATGCATCTTATCGTACTAATGAAATCAACCTGACAATCATGGCAGGCTGCAAGGGTATTACACTGTCTGGTATTAAATGAGCAGTTACAGCACAGGCTCCTGTGTCAAACAGCAAATAGACACGAAAGAGAAGAAAAATGTACCGCTAGGTCAAGGCAAGTGATTTATAGGCAGTAGTTAGACAGCTGGTCAGTTTTAAAATCTCCTCAAGTGTGCTGTCAGGAAAACAACATATTCAAATGTTTCGATTAGCATTTCAAGGGACTGGGAGTGTTCTGCAGCACAGAAAAACTTGGTGATCCCTAAAATGCAATTAATGAGGAAATAACGACTGCCTGGAGCTGTTGTGCTGTTTACATGCTCAGGAACAATCCCCTGTTGCAAGGGCAGGAATAATCCAGCCTGCTTTCTGGACAAATTTGACTAATTTCCACTGTTTCAAGCCATGATGCCTTTCTCTCCATGAATGTTGCTGGCTTGCTGCAAACAGCAGCTCTTCCAGCAAGTGGAAGTAGCATGAACAACGTTTGAGTCCAAAAGGCTGTTTTCCAAAATTACAGGAGTTAAGATGACCATGTTCCTCAGTGGACCAGCTGCAGTTACTAATGTTAAGGTGTGCTCTATTTCTACAAGGGTCTGATGGATACATTACTACCTTAGAAAATTCTGGGGGGTTTAATTCATCAATGTACTTTCTGGGTCTTTCAAACGGGAACAGCAGACAAATAATTCTACAACTGGAAAAAGATAAAGGACAAATGGGCTTTGGAGTTGGGACTGAAATACTAGAATACATTCTTTAGCAATCCTTCTGAGGCAATGAAAGTGTATTCATAGAGCTCTAGATTGCACAAAGCTGGCAAGATCTCCAAAGCTCAGGTCCAGGTTCAGAGAATTCAAAATTCTTTCAGGAGATCCTCGTGTTCACAGTCAAATCTCCTCCAGCAGAACAGGGCTCCCCATGGCTCATCCTCCTGCTCCTGAGATATTTTCCCCATAAGACCAACACACCTGAAGAAAGCCTTCCCACCACAACAAGCTGTTCAATGTGACCTACCACAGAATTAAGGCAGACAATGTGGTCAGTTCCTGTGTTATTACAGACCAAAAAAAAAAGTAGAACAAAAACTTCAATGATTTGTTATGAAAAATTTTCCTTCTTTCCCATCATTGTATTTGAGAGCAAAATCAATATCTTGTCTGAGTTGAGTAGAATTGTGAGAAGTCTTATGTGAAAAACACCTAAGAATATGAAATTAGAAATGAAGCTCTAAGGTTTGCCTGAGATGGAGTCAAAACAAAATATAAAGGGTCTTATGAACTGGGGGCGGGAGCAGGCAGGCCACAACTTTTTGCTAGAGGCATGAAGGCACTGTAACAACTTCACTGACTAATAAATCCTGTAATCCTATAATTGGCAGCTACATATTTGTACATGTGAGACCAAATGCAGTTTATAAAAAAAAATCGAGTCAAACCAGGAAAAGCAAAGGCAGTTAATTACTTGTTTGTGTGGAAAGGCAAGAAAGGAAACCTTCACAGGTACTCCTTCCCCCAGACTAGGGTCTGGATAACATGTAGGAAGAACAATCCACTACAAATTATTATCTAAATGCTCATTTTGGATCCAAGAGTTATTTTTTCTTTCTCATCTCTGTTTCCGGACCAAGATACATCACTCTGAAATGAGGTGGGTCTTGATGCCCTTGGGAAAACAGCAAAGGTTGACTTGATCCCCCCCATCCTGGTTTGAAGTGCAATCTCCACATCACACTGAGGGCAGGGCAGTGCCCAGAGGTGTCCCTCGGGGTTAGGACAATTTTCTGAAGATGCTCAAGCCTGTTTGGCCCATCATGCTGACAAATCCCAGGCCAGCCGGGCTACTTTGAGCAGCTCTTCCTGTACTTTTCCATTGATCTTCTGCCTGGATATGTAGTCGTGAATTTGTTTGTGTCATGAGAAGATGTCATCTTGATCTCTCTAATAGGTTTTCAAAGGGTAACATTCTGTTTGAAGGGAACGGGAAAGAAAAAAAGCAACCGAAAACACTAAATTAGAGTTATTCAAGATGTTTATATTTGCACTTGAAGATTAGCAGCATGATGTGTTTGAGTTCTCATTCCTTTGAATCAACCCTTTTTATTAAGTTACACTATTGCTAGAGCCTACTCTACTGCTTAAAAATAAATAACACACTAAGGCTTCTTAATGGATCCAAATTATCTAAAGGATGTTGGGTTAGTTTATATAATTTATACTTCTATCTAACCTGTATAAATCAGAATAATTTAAAATAGATTGGAGGAAGAATTTATCTTTTGCTGAGGGTCTTGAGTCTGGATAGAGTGATGAAATATGTAATACCTCTCTTCCCTACGTGAGAAACAAGGGAAAGCAAAGGGACAGCACTGGGCATGGCAATGACACAGGACAGGAGAAAGTAGGTGGAATGGAGAATCCTGGAATATGTTTGCTTTGGAGCAGGTTTGTTTTGATAGGGCTGGCCCCAATTGCTTAGTCAAACATGCTGGGCTAGTTTCTCCTTCCCTGTAAGTTAAGAAGGTGTAAGTTCATTCATTATGTTGGGACTGTGCCTATTTATAGCTGTGGAGGACTGCATCCAATGTAATGATGTTGTAAGAGCATGAGACAGATATGCCCTGCTGTTCATTTTCTAAGTCATGTTTTTTAAGTGCTGAACTTAATATCAAGTCATAAATGCTGATAAATGGTTAGCAAACAAGGGTTGTTTTGTCCTACGTGGCAGACAGATGAAAATAATTTGGTACATTAGACAGCACTTGATGAAGTTATTTACACAGCAAGTCAGGGTTCTAGAAACAAAACTCCTATTGCAAATATTCTCTTCTCTCTCTCTCTTCTCTTCTCCATATAATAAGGTTTACCTCTCTCTCTCTTTTTTCCTGAGGCAATGTCAATGCAGTTTTTCAGATTTCCCAAGCAGATACATTATCTTGTGATACAGCCCACGGTTGTGAATGTCACGTCTTATTTTTGACACGATGCCTCCCTAAGAAGATGCATCACCCTGGAGGGGGCAGGGGTGTGGTGGAGGGATTGTATTTCCTCAGTAATCAGACTTAAATAAAACTGCCTAAAAATAAGTACATAGTTTCCTCTCCAAAGTGCCTGCTAACCACAACACAGATGAAGGGCAGGAACCCTTTCCTTATAACTCAGTTCTTCACTGTTCTGCAGAGGAAGAAAAGGGGAAGATGGGCAGAGTCAGGTTGGCACATCCAGTAACAAAGACACAGCACCTGCTATTGGTTCTTTTCATTAGTAGAAGTTCACCCAGTTGGTTACAAAGCCAACAGACGCTTTTGTTTGTTTGTTTGTTTGTTTTAATTACAGCTAAGTTTGGATTTTGGATTGCTTTTCCCTAGGGGACTTCTCCTGGGATCAATTCAGTCCTGATCAGCTGTCTTTGTATGTTAAAAGCATGGTAAAGCTGAAGGCACTCTTTTTTGAATGAGATAGAAGACCAAGGTTTATTTGTTTGTTAAAACTCCAATGACAGTTTTCGCAAGATGAATAATAGGAGCCCTGGAGGAGGAGAAAGGTTTCACATTTTCATCTGAATTAAATTGCGTTCTGTGTCCTGGTCCTGCTCACAATTTCAGCTGGGTATGATTCTGCTGTTCTTTACTTCCATTCCTGAAACATGGTCATATGTTAAATTTTTAATAATACCTTCTCTGTGAGGGCAGTGAGACACTGGCACAGGTTGCCCAGAGAAGCTGTGGCTGCCCCATCCCTGCAAGTGTCCAAGGCCAGGTTGAACGGGGTTTGGAGCAGCTTGGTCCAGTGAAAGGTGTCCCTGGCCATGGCAGGGCGGTGGAACTGGATGATCTTTAAGGTCCCTTCCAATCCAAACCATTCTGTGATTCTATAAATAACAGAGATGATGGACCCCAGAGTTGATTGTATTCCAAAAAAAAGGTAATGTGATCCCTTTGTACAGCCTGCATATATGAATGAACTCTAGTTACAACTATTTCAAATCGACAAGGGACTCTGCAGAAGCAGGACATAGTCCTTGATCTGTAGAGTATCATGGAAAGCCTGATGTAATGATACCTCAAAGCCAGGATGTAAAATGCTCAGGTATTTGTGGCAAACCAGAGGAATTCTCTAGAGCAGAATGAAACATAATTTCAGCTCTCTGAAGGCAGGAATGGATGGATGAATGGATGGGTGGATGGATGGATGGATGGATGGACGGATGGATGATAGTTACACACGTAGTGCTCTGTGTAATGGGAAGTTTTCACCAAGCTACTGTCACCTTACAGAATCACTGCAGAAAACCAGTGGATAGATAGTTGGGAGGAGAAACTCTCCATTGTTTGGAAAATGTGGGTTACAGCATACAAAAACAGGAGATGAAAAAGAAGGGAATTCACATCAATAAAGGATGGGAATTGTTTTAAGCTTCATTAAGTAGTTTGAAAAACTGAAATTCTCTTTGGTTAGAATGGCAGAGCAGGAGATGGCTCCTCAAAGTAAAAGTTTCTTGTAAATAAAATTAGTCCTTGGCTGTAGCTCTGACTCATACAAAGCCAAATACAACAAACTTGAGTGGTTACCCCTTACTGGGTGGTATTAGGAATGGGGTCCCCCAGACTAAACTGGAATGAGGGAGGGATGAATCAAAGGGGACAATGTCATCTTTGCCCTCAGCTTTCTGAGGGTGCAGAGCTGAAGAAGGGCAGATGAGGAGAAATTCCCCTTCTTTTCCAATCAGATATTATATCAAAGCTTTAATACACAGCCAAAGGGATCCTTTTTTAGGGCTAATGATGGTCAAATCTCAACATGTTTTCAGTGTCAGTTCAACTTGAAAGGATCCTGCCAGCAGTCAGATACTTCAAACACAGGAAAAACTGCCATATTCCTTGAGGTCTCCCATCCTTCCCTTTACTGGATTTTTTTTTCTCCAAACACCAAATTTGAGAGTGTTGACCTCAAAAAACACCCCACTAGGCAAGGTTCTTCTCATGCCAACTGGATTTTAAACTCAACCTTCTGCAACCCTAAAGGAAACTTTCAGCTTGTGTATTCCAGTTTCATTTATTTCAAGGTTATTTTCATGGCTGCTGAAGCTTAGGGGAGTTCTGTGCATCATTTACTTATCTTTGATCCATTGTTCCCAAGTCAGACATTCTATTTCTTTGTTTTCAGCCTAAATTGTTTTACATCTCATATTTTCTTAGTCATGTATTTTGATTTTGTTTTTCCTCTTTGGTCATTAGGGTGGGGGGAAAAATTCGGATTAAAATGTATAGTTATTTGGGTTTAGTTACATTAGGGAAAATGAGGAATGAAAATGGGTTTGTATATTCAACAGTTTTCTTTCTCTCTGTTATAAATTGTTTTTTGTACCTTGAGGCCAGTTGCTTAAATCACAAAGACTAGCACTCCCAATGGAAAAAAAAAGTAAAAAAAATCTGGTGAAGGCAAAGCACAGTTAAATGGTCAAAAAAAGAATAATCATTTTCCTGGTTTTTTAGTTGCCAGCAGGTGAAAACCTCTTCTTTACATTCATTTGAACTGCAGAAGCTCCTCAGCTCATACTAAATGAAGAGTCAGCTTAATTGCTGACGCGAAACACTTTAGAGAAGGAAGTTTGATCAAGTCATTTGTTTCTTTTGCATCTTTATCTTCAGTCTGACATGGGTTTAACCTTTGCTTCTAATCCCCGTGTCAGTCAGGTTCAGCTTTAATCTCAGAAAGTAAAACTATCAGTGCAAGGTTATTTGAAGAGAGGAATAAAATTCAGTTCTCTAGAGGTGAACCCTGGGCTACTGCAGGGATGGTGGCAGGAAGATGCAGGGAAGTGTTCCTGGAGAGCCTCTTGAGGGACAGAAGGAACCAGGGAAGAGATCTTGGCATGCATCAAGCTTTTATGGTACCTTGAAGAACCCCACTAGGCTTTTAAAGCTTTGGAGAGCTGCTTGTTGTTTATTGATTCCTCTGTCTGAAGGCAGAAAACATTTTTCTGACACTTCAGAGGCTCCAAAGGTAGAAGAAAATTCTTAGGTTGAATTCTCTTACCTAAATTTAGACACTTAAACCAGAAGCCCAGTTGCTCTTGGCTTCCCTTTATAGTCAAGGGAGAGATGAAGATGCCTCCAGAGGGAATTTAGGCATGTTGACATTCTGCCATTCATCTCTTTAATCCTTTTTTTTCTTTCACTGGCTGAGTCCAGGCTGCCCAGCTGCACCCATTTCCTTGGATTTCTTGACATCTTTTTGTCCTTCACATGTGACCGGTCATCTGGCCCCAGGAGTGAAATCTCACCATGATCCACTGCTGCACAAAGCAAACGCACCATGAGCTTGGGCGAACTTACTGCCACAAGGTCTTGTAGAGGCCAGAAGCTTAAAAAGGACTCAAAAAGGAATTAGATATTTGTATCAGGAAGAAGAATAGCCAGGTATAATAATCAAGATTAAAAAAATAAATAAGACTTTTGAGGGAGCTATAAACCTACATTCTTCAGGGTTTATGTGAACTTCTGACTAATGAGGATTTGGAGTAAATTTTGTCCAGTGGAAATTCTCTGGGATTTATGTTTTAGCTCACTTAGGCACTTCTGAAATCCCAGTCCCTGGGTCTGCTGGACTTCTGATTGATCCAGGATGACATTTCCTGTAAGCATATGTTTCTAATCATCAAACAATGCACAAATTTGTTTAAAAAAAAATAAATTAAAAAATGTCCTGGATAATTCAGGGGATGAGGGGGGAAAAAAAGAAAACAAAACTTTTTCCAAAGAAAACTTTTCCCAATAAATAACCACAAATAATTTGCTCAGCAGGGTTCCCTTCCTCAGTTCTTATGCTTCGCATCACCTGCCCTCATTGCCTTCTTGCCTGCATAAAGGAAAACCTTGGCCCTTTCTCTCCTTCTGCTAATAGGGGTTTTTTTCAACTGGCATCAAAAACATCATGGATGCCTTGAAGTCTGGAGTGAAGGTGACAGGCATACCTGGAAGAACCTCCATTTTGCAGAATATAGAATTCAAAGCAAATTGTTTTACAAGAAACTTTGACTCTATTTCTTCTAATCTCCAGTTAGGAGTATGGTCTAATTTGGAATGCAGTTTATTATATGTGCTTTTAATGACTGTTGTACTCAGAGGAAGAGCAAAGCTTAGTTCTTAATACCTGTCATCTGAGAAGACATCTTGGAGCATAGATACTCATCAGGGCATTGTGGCCATCCTCCAGTGGTTGGTGGAAATGAAGGTGGGTCCCTTCAAACACATGTTTTCAATGCAGCATGGATAGCAGAGAACGAGTGCCCTCCAGCAGAGAGCCAGATAGGCAAAGGTTGGGACTAAGCTCAGCCAGGATTAAAGGATGCAGAGGCTATAAAAAGAAGGTTATGCCGAAGAACTAAGCAGTACATGTACTTAAAGCACACAAAATATCTCCTCACCTAGTGTAAATAGATGAGGTAATTGTAAGTTAGAAAGGGAGAAGTCTCAGAAGTCTGAGCAGTCCTTTGTTCGCAGTTTCTCCTCTGTGCTTGGAAAGATCACAGTGCAACACACCTCGTATAAAGGTCACCCTATTATACACCCTGCAACATGTTACAATTATAGCATCCCTGGTAGCTTCTAGTCATTGCAAAATAATTGTTGTAAATTTTTATAGAAGTCTTTTGTGGGCTTTTTTTTTCACTCCTTCTTGATCTGTGCAGCTGACTCATGAAGCTGGAAGAGGAGACGAAGCAGCAAATTGCTGCGGGAACTTACGTCACCAAGCGCTTGGGCTGAGCACCCAGAGCTGGTTTCGTTTCACTGAAACCATGACACTGAAACTACTGTTCTGTCACTGTGCAGAGCAGTGGCTGAACGTCCACTCCTTAGATTGGAAAGAAGCAAATAGCAACAGCAAGTGGAGGATTAAATGAACAGAGAGGCTCTTTGTGTTTACAGGCGGCCTTTTAAAATTTACAAAATGTCTAAGAGCTTTTCCTAAAAACATCCAGTTGGTCTTTGCTGGCATTTTGTTGTCTTGGCTTTGGTCATTTCAATCAAATTTTGTAGCTGGCAACACTGAAGAGAAGTTACCATCTGTGCCATTCTTCTTTCAAATCGCAGAAATGGTCCCAAAGAAATAACTAATCCCAGAGCTGGATCTTCAGAAAGGACAAGGGGACCAATTATTAACATGATTGCATCAATATGGGCCTTGTGTACTTTCCCCAACCACACAGGAAGGAAGCATTTACCTAATTGTGTGGCCTTCTTTGCTATCTTCTCCCTCTCCCACCACACAGAACAGCAGCACCCAGATTTCATTCCTTTACATGGTGATGTGACTCTTCCAGGTTGAGTTGGTGCCTAAATGATAACAAAATCATCTGAGGTGTCTTGCTAGCCTATGCACTAAAAGGGTTTCGGTTTGCAGAAGTCTCATTGCAACACATTTGCTGATGTTACCATCACCTTTGATTTTAAAGGAAGAGAGATGTGTCCTTTACACTGTGAATTTATTTTACCATATGGTTCAAAACGTTGTGCAGCAGCAAGACAGAACCTTTCTGCCTTTCTATCAGAACACTTAATCACACCTTTGCCTCTGCTGAACTCTCTCACTCTTTATGCACAAGTGCTGCTCCTGATGGTGAAAAATGAGTGCCAAAACCCTCTGTGAGTTTGTAGGGAAATGATGTTGTGGGACAACCATTCATGGTTGGAATCCCTGTGCTCTATGCTTTCACAGGAGTGTTTTCTAGAATCCAGCTTACTGCACATCTAGGAGCTATGGGGTTGACGCAAAGAGGGAGTCTTTTACAAATCCAAAAGATGACTCCAAGCTCCCCAGCATGAGTTCCTGGAGATTGTAAAGAGGCCTGGATTCCCACTGGGCTCTGAACACCCACTGCAGCACCAACACCCCTTGAAATGTCGCTCTTCCACAGCATTGCCTCTCCCATAGTCAGCTCAAATTGTGGAGAGGGAGTATTTCTGCTCAGGGAAGCAGAACTTGTACTACAAATTGCACCGTAAGCACTCGTTTTCTCAGAGAACATGCCTGATTGAACAGCAGTGAAATGAATCTCTAATTCCTCGCCAGGCCTGGCCACCCACCCGCCCAGCTGGATGAATCAGTTCCCTCCTGGCAGCCACGGGGGAATCACAGGTGACAATATGGTGAGAGCACGCTCCAGTGAAGATGTTTTCTTTTCCTCAATTCCTCTTTACCATTCCATTCTTTTCCCTACACCAGACTGCATATGGGTAACACAGGCCAATTACTGATAAAAGCCAATCAGAAGTCTCAATGTCATTATAAGGACTGGTTTGTTTATTTAGGGTTTATTAAGGCTTTAACCATAGACTTGAGTTTGCATATGGTTTTGCTCATCCTAGGTTAAAAAGCATCCTATGGAGGCAAAGAATTAAAAGCTCATATGTCCTCTATTTTATTCTTGTTTGATTTATGATGCATGTTGATTCCATTCTCTGGGTACAACCTGTTAAATCACTCTAAGTAGGTGTAATGATAATACCTGATGGAAGCCTGATGGTGAAGCATTTATTTAAAAAATTGCTGAGGGCAGCCCTTCTAGGATTAGAGATTGGCAGGTGGGGAGATGCTATTTTGATCTTCACTATAATATTTTAATTAAATAAAGCCAAAGGCACTGTGGGCAGCAAGCAGGCACCTTTTAAATGTTACACTGTAATAAACAGATATAATTCAATAAATTCTCTCTGATGCTTTCCATCCCCAGTAAGGGCTTGGGCTAATATCCCACAAACCAATTGAAACCACTCCTGTCAGCTTTAGAGTGCAACAGATATGGCCACTTCCACCAACTGTCCATCACTGTCTTTATCATGTTTATCATTCATTTTGCTGGCAGAATGTGACTACCTTTCCCTACACACAGAAACAGAGCCAGGACTTTCATGGGAGAACTGAAAAAACAACCTGCATTCACGTCCATCGTGATTTCTCACGGTGAACACACAACTTTTTCAGTTTTAAATACAAATTTTTTTTAATGCGGTGCCCTTTCCTAGTTTTCTTGTTTCAGTGTGCTGAAGATGGATCGTACTATGATACAGGCAATGTTCAACAATCTGAATAAAGGAGAGGAGAGAAAGGCAATAACCTCGTTGATACAAAATATATGTAAATTAGGCTAAAGGAAATGCTTTCTTTAATATATTGACCTTTGATGAATGAAGTCAAGGCACAGAATGAGTGATAAATATTTTGAAAAATGAGTGCGTGTGGTTTTGCAGTGTGGCAAACTTGAGGCAGAATTCTGATAATCCACCAGTGGAAGATAAAGAGGAGAGCCATAGCCAGATTACTGAATTCTGAACACCTTCAGATGTTGACCTGTTCAACTGACCCATGGCTTTACAAGTTGCTGGAACAGAAACCCTGGATCCTGAGCTTCACCTCTGTGCGTCTCTGGAACTCAAGCTTCTTCCTAGACTTTATAGTTCTCCCTCTTTTACACGGAAAAGCTATAAATAATCCCATTTACATTGCTGGAACTTTGATTTAATTTTCCTCCTTTTTCCTGTGGCTCTTTAAAAGAGGGACTGGATAATTTTATGGTCACTGAACACTTGTCTTGCCATTCAGGCCTGGGCAGTTATAAAGGTAAAGCTTCCATGGTGTAATGTGGTATTTCCCTGAGGAAAGAGGAAGGTATGTCTCTGGTTTGATGAGATATTGTACATTTTGTTTGCACTTGTTGTAGGAGAATTGGGACTTGATTCTTCTTTCTCTTAGATTTGATTTCTGTGGTACTGCCTGTGATACTTTTATCATGAAATGTGATCTATCTTTCATAACAGACCTGCTGATTGGATCTGACAGTTGCATAAAGAAGCTTAGATTTGTCCCAGGGACAAGACAGAAGGACAGGCATTTCTAACAAACAAAGAAAAAAAAAAGGCAAAAAATAGTTTGAAAGCATAATTTAGATGTGTCTTGTGGCTCATGGATTATTTTTAAGCCAAATAATTAATTTTGGTTGGTGTTGAGAGTGTCTCAATGTGTTGGGTGGACAATACAACACTTTATTGCAATTTTACGTGGAATACAAATTATGTTAGAAATTATCACTGGCTGTGGAGTCTATCAGTGCCACCAGGCTGGGACAGCCAGATTGTCAACAAGCAGAACTGGGACAGCAGCCTGAGAACCAAGACCAACCAGCCAGGAGAGAACCCTCTTGGATGCTGCAGCTGGTGCAGCTCCTGCCACATTACACCAAAGTCCTCAATGCCATCCAGTGAACCCTCCAGGCCCCTCTGCACCCTCCATGGTGACAGCCAAGAAGCTTCCATTGCTTCCAGCAGGAGTGGGTGCTTATCCCATTCCCACAAAAGCAGTTGGTTGTTATAGGTGGACTGCTGGTCTGAACCAGTACGTCAAATCCCACATTAACTTAAAAAACATTAAAATGATAACTTCATCTCAAGTTACTTTCCTATTCATCTATAGAATTTCTCAATTATGTATGACTAATTTTGCACAAAGTCATTATTTGAAGCAATTTGTCTAAGTATGAGAGGCAACACCTTCAACCTTCCTGGATGGTGGGTGGGGAAAATGTCATAATCAGTTCTGCTTTGGCATGAGTTATTAAGCGGTCACAGGAGTTCAAAGGAGAGAAATAATGAACAGGTAAGTCATTACATGCAAAAATTCTTCTTCTATATTATCAAAATACAAATTAATTACAGATAAGATCAGATGAATTTTCTTTAATGTCAGTTTTTTCCCAGAGATGGTAATGAAAGCGTAGAGTATGTGGGAGGAGAGGAGTGGAGATGTATGGAAGGGATGTTTTATTAATGTTGGCTTGATTTCACTGGGAAGACATTGCCTGTGAAAGTAGCAAAGGAATCAGGAAAGGCTCTGGGACATGCAAATAAAATCATTTTTATTGCACTTAGTGTGCTAACTCATGCATGATCTCATTCAGACTCTCAAAGCAATCATAAAACTATCTCCATGCAACAATTACTCCATCAGCCAATGCAATCAGCAGGTAGGGCAGCTGGCAGCTCTTGCCACAGGATCTTTCTGAATTCATTAGCTTGTGGTCGGGATACCTTGACAAGGTTTCCATTCTTGATTTTGAAGGGGACGACCGTAACTAAAGTGAACCTGTGACTCCTCAGAGCCAGGGACTGACAGAGCCCCCCCTGCTCCCCTCCCCCCTTCACATGCAACACTAATGTTCACATGACAACAAACATTTTCAAAATAATAGTCCTATATACTTAAGACTAATCAGAGCGGGCGCCATCCAACTTGCAAAGGTAGCAATTTTCCTTCATTAAAGCCAAATCAGGAGAGAGAACTTCAGGATTCCTTAGGGCTAATTACAAGGTGTTAATAATAACAATATAATGGCAGCAATTTTCTAGCTTTGCCCAAACCTATAATCTGCCCTGAGTGCCTTATAGGATTGTCTCTGAGTTTATATAAAGCCAAGTGTTAGCCCAAAAATGCTTTAAGTAATTTAATTTTTACATCACGTCTCTTTTCAGTCTGTTTGCAGCGATGGGGTAATTGTTAGAGGAGAGCATTTTCTCTGGGGAGGAGGACAAGTAGCAGCAAGACAGTTCAGAATAACCCCCTCCCATCTTCCTGGAGCACAGGTTGTACACCAGAAACACAGAGAACCCGGGTCAGGCACCCTCAAGCTCGAGCTCAGCCTGCCCAGAGGGACCAGAGCTGCCTTTCTTTGGCCCCTCCTGCCCACAGGGGAAGGGAGGGAGGCAACTGATTATAGAAGAGCTGGAGACAAACAACAAACAGACAAACGTACAAATTATTTTCACATCCACCTCCTAATTGCTTGCTAAAAACCCTCTAGGTCTCCATGATCAAATGTGACATATTGCTGAAGAGGTGATGACTCATTTGCCAAAAATTTTCAGCCTCAATAGCAAATCAACAGGGCTGGCACAGCGAGGCTTCAAAATACAAGATGGAATTGTTGTGTAGCTTCTCGGGGTGAATCTAGCAAGAACAGATCTTACTGACATGGGGAGGGTTTCCAAGATCAGGTCACCATCCTGAAAATCCTGTAGCCTCACATGCACCAGGGTGAGAAGGAGAGACAGCTCAACACGAGCACAAAGGAGAAACCTGAATTGAAAATTAATCCCTTGCCAAATTTCAAATGGTCCTACTATAGATCTGGCTGAAGTTCTCAACCTCATGGTGATCACTTACCTTGACAATGTAATAACACAGTGTATAATTTGAAGAAAATTGTGTTTAGTCATAAACTGGAGACATCAGAGACTCTTTTCTAAAGGAGAATAATAATAATAATATGTTTGTCTTTTTTTTTTCCAGAGAAAAAGTGTTTCTCTGCAGCATGTCAAATTTTAACCTGCAGCAAAATGATTTATGAACAAATTCTAAGCTTCTTGACAGTTGACAAGCTAATTCTCACTGAAAGGAAAAAAAAAAAGAGGAATTATGACAACACAGAAGAATGTTAACGTGGTACATACTCTAATTGAGTAAAAGACACCTTACAGAGCTACAGTGCAAGCCCTTATTCATTTCAAAGCTACTTACAGGCTGAGAAACTTCAAAAAATTTGGTATTACAAATAGCGGAGTCAAATTTCTGTGAGCTGAGAAGCTTATCCACTTCAGACCTTCAAAACTTAACTGTGAAATCTCATACAAACAGTTTTGTCTAGAAAATTTCTGGTACTTCTCAGATGACAAATCGTGCTTGCTTTTCGGGTAAAAACTGAGGGAAATGAGAAAAGAAGGAAATTGTGTAGCTGGAGTCACCCATCATATAGTTTCTTTGCCCCATAAAAGCAGGTAGGGAGGGGAACATGAGAAAAAATAGCAGGGGTGAGTAGGAAATATCTTAATTTTTCCTCTTTCCAGGCTCACCCTTTCTTGGAAAGGGGGGAAAACAGTCATAAGGAATTAAGCATAGGGTTGGAGTCAAGTCAGATGAGTTCAAGTTGTAGTTCTTTGTGTATCTTAGAAGATAACCCTGAGAGAAACAAGCAGCTCCTCTTCTCTGTGCTGTGTCTGCCTCCTCTTTTCAAAAGCCCCACCAGCACTTATTCAAAAGTACTGCAGACTTTGATCTTTAGAGATGAAAAGCAGTTTTGAGGTAAGAAATCACAGTTTAGTCCTAATCTAGAAGAATCAGTGGCTACTAATGATGAGCAATTTAATTTCATACGAGTAATTTTTGTCTCTTTATGGATTTGTTTTACGAGGCACTTATAAGGTCAAATGGTGCTAAGTGAATAAATTACGAGTATTTCGTGAGGATAAACAGTGAAAAATTACCTTTCCCTCACCCCCTCACCCGCCTTCTCCCAGGTTTCAATCAGGTAGTACAGAGCAAGAACCATTTTTCCCCACTGTAGTCAGATGCAATCCCAGAACTAAGAAAAATGAACACTTCATACCCATTCACTAAATTTATTCTGGTTTATCTTATATACTTGTCAAAAGCTGTGCCAAGATGTATACACAAACCATTTTCTTGGATTGTTTCAAGCTAATCATATTAACGTATTTGCTTTATTGGCTTTGGGGGGTTTCCAAGTGGAAATGATTGAAGTAGGGTCCAAAACCAGCTTTGTTTCATTGCCAGTTCTGGGGCTGATGTGTGCCTCTCCTGTCCGTGTCAATGGGCCTGAACTTCCAGATCAGGAGCTTTAAGTGGCAGCTCATCATCAGTTTATTTCTGCAAAGTGTTGTGCTTCATAAGTCAATTATTTAGAATGTGGAAGAAAAGTGTGACATGGAGTCTGCAAAGATCAGTGGTGCTCACCTACTGCAGGCAGGGGAGCTTGTGAGATTCATGGAGGCTGAAAAGCAAGTTATCCACAGAAATATACAGCATTATATATAGGAAATACTTAGGAAATGCTGCATGCGGTGAAGCAACAAATTCAGCAGGACCCAGGGGAAGAAGAGATGGCATTAAAAGCTGAAGAAGTCCATACCACAAACATCTACTTTATCAACACTCTGCAAAAGGGAAATGTTACCCTGAAAGGGTTGCCCATTAAACAAAACTCAGAGCTTGCCCAACTGCAAAAGCTAAATGGACAGAGGGGAAAGGGGGGGTGGGGAATAAAAAAGCAGAAGTTACTATGACAAATATATTCTACTGCTCAAACAATTTCCAGCCATTTGAAAATCTGGGCGATTGGGCTTCCTTGGACTATTCTGAGTCTTCCCAGAATGAGATTTGTTGCAATATATGGAATAGCAGGATCAAGCAGGCCAGGCTTATGGGGACCACACTTTGGGATGGAGTAGATAATCTAAAAACTCATTGGCTTATTGATGCAAGTCAGGGCTTGTAGCAAACACAGTTTTAATTATGGTGAAGCACTGGAGGTGCAATTCAAAGACAGAAGGGCACAGATCTCTTGCTGGAGCACTGCTGAGGGTGGGAAAACCAAACAAGACATCAGTCACCCATCCAGGAATCCATGTGCATTACCAGGGACATGGAGTAATACTACTACCAAGCTTTTCTATAAATTTTTTGCTGCTAGATCTCCAGGTGCTTTGCAGAGAGGTTGCTCCCATGCAGGGATGTTACTCAGTTTAGATTTCTCTCAGACCAGCAGCAGGATCGAGAAAGGGCTGTTCTGAACCCAGACCAGCACTCAGAGCTGGTTATGCCTCTTTTCCCTATAGTACCCTTATTTTTTAAAAATATTTTTATGTTGAAAACAGAGTTTGAAAAACAACACCAATGATGTTCATCAAAAAGTGCTCATGTCCTGGGAAACAAATAAAAACAAACCCACACATGAATGACTTTTATATGAAAGGATTTCAGCCATATCCGTATCAGTGGCTCTGTCTCCCTGTGCTTTTGGTTCCTGATACCTTGCAATGGAGACTGTTTCAGAGAAAGGCTTTTGGAACTGTGTAAGCCACCAACACATACACATATGCAAAATAATAACAGTTTCAAAAAGGTCAATTCAGTGACCTGTCCTTCCCTTGTCATTCCCTTCATTTGTGTCTCCCTGCTTTCTGCTCACCAATTTCCTATTCTTTTCTCACGGAGGTGACCAAGATTAAAGGTTTACTGTGGATGATTATTCAGGAAAGCCCCACTTTCTAAATCTGCTTCTAATTAAAAAGGGGTGGGAGGGAAGGAAGGGAAAAAAAACCCCCTCCTTACTGTACACACAGGCAGCCTAATCCATCCTGCTGACTTTCATAGGCATGAGCTTCTAGTGGAGTATTAATAAACTATTTTCCGAGATTTATGTTGCTTAACCCTCATCACCCCAGAGATTTTTTCGGATGTGAGCTGTAGATGTCACTTCAAGAAAAGATGGGCATCTGACTTCAGCCTGGACATCAGTTTATTTATGAGGGAGGGGGGCAGGAGTTCAACCCTTGTGTTCGTAACAGGGCTAAGCAAACAGCTCCAACCCAGCTCTAAGCCATTCCAAATAGACGGAGGAGCTGGTAACCCAACTCCCAACCATCACTGGAGTTCACGTTTAGGTTGTGATTTTACTCCATTCCCAAATGTCACTTTATCCCTGCTTTTCAGGAGCTTATTTTCAAGGATTTATGAAATGTGAGATGACAAACCTGGTGCAATAATGTTGTGGAGATTTTGCCCTTGACTCACCCTAGGAAATGCTCTGCACGAATGGTGTGGAGGTACCTTCCCAGAACAGTCTTATTTCCCCTAGGAAAAAGAAAATCTGAGCTGTGTGCCATTAAAATGAAAGACTCAAAGAAGGTGGGAGGGGACTGAGAAGGGCATTAATCAGAACTAGTACAAAAAAATAAAATGCAAGATTTCTCTTGCCTGGGGGAAAAAAAAAAAAAAAGAAAAAAAAAAAAAGAAAAGAAAAAAAATGCAAAGACGAAAAAAGAACTTACAGGAAGACAGAACAGATCTACCAGGATTTGCCTAGAGGTTGCACCACAGACATCTGCTTCCACACAATTTGCCTTTACCAGAGAGACAAAAAAATTTCCCATGGCATCCTTTTTGTCTAAATTATCATTATTACAATTTTTTATTAATAATACAGAACCCTTGAGTTGTGTGTCTGTATTCCCCCAGCCACATGAAGAAAAAATACTCAAGGATTTTCTGGGCAAATACTGTGAACTTCAGATCAGGGTAAGTAAAAGGTACAACTACTCAGCTCTATTCAACTTTTAAGTAGTGCAGCTTGCTGAAGTTTTTAGACCAGAGACACCATATGGGGATGAAGCAGTTGTTCCTTCAAAATTCCCAGCTGCCTTCTCATGGCAGTTTCCCAGTCCACTGCCCACTTTAATTTCTGCAGCATGACTTCTGCTTCCTGTGTTACCAGTTGACCTAAAGCAGAGACCTCCCTGGCAGTGTTCAAGGACAGGTTGGATGTAGCTTGGAGCAACCTGGTCTAGTGGAAGGTGCCCCTGCCCATGTCAGGAGGTTGGAACAAGATAGTCTTTAAGGTCTCTTCCAACTCAAACCACTCTGTGATTCCTTATAGGCAGCAGCAGTTCAAGACGCAAAAGAGCTTTCATGAACTCCAATATCTCAAACCTGGGCTGACAAATTTCTTTTAAATCCATCATAGTCCTCTATCTAATGTCTCTTTTCTTCTTGGCTCTTCCTAGGCATGTTTCAGATTGTTTTTTTCATTGCTCATCTGCTTCTTTGGGTCTCAAATGCACTGCAGAGGCAGTAGCCACGGGAATGCCCGTGCCCTGTGCCACCCTAAATACCTGCAGGGAAAGAGAGTGCCTGTGACCAAGACAGGAAACCTTTACTCATTGGAATTCCTTACAAAGCTCTGCACTCAGAAGACTGGATGGGAAAATCTAATAAAAATTAGAAACTACTGTGAATTATCACTAGAGTCAACACATGTGAGCACAGAGTGCAAACATTACCTTGATTCCTTTCCAATAATATGGCAGAGAGGAAAAAAAAAAAAAAGAAAGAAAGAAGAAAAAAGAAAAAGAAGAAGGGGAAAAAAAGGAGGAAATAAAGAAGAAGGAAAAAAACATAAAATAATTTGTTCTTAGGAATGATACCAGTGTCTTGGTTTCACATATAGTTTATGCATCTGATGCTTTGCTTGATGCTTTGCAGGCATTCTCTTCTAGCACAGTTACAGGAAAATAATAAAAACAAAAATCTGTCAAAAATCCTTTTGCTATTACTTGAGTGTTAGTGTAGTATCAGTATCATACAGCCTCTGAGGTCAGGAGGGTGAAGATGTAAGTGTGGAGGCATCAGAGTTGGTGGTTGCATTAAACAACATTGGACATGTTCATATAAAAACAACCATTGGGATGTTTTCATGCCACATATGTTTGCATAAATATCTGTATGTATTTATAACCCACCTCCTCTCCTAAAGACACAAAGCTATCTCTGGTGATTTATGCTCTGTATCTGTAATCTGCTGCAAGGTCAAAGCAACTGAACTGAGGTCTGTGGAGCTACTCCAGATTTACGTGAGTCTAATAAAGATCAAAATCTGGCCCTGAGTATTACCCTTCCTATTCACAAACATATTTTTATGTTCCTGTTATCTCCTGCCTTCCTACATTCCTGAAGAGTTTTCCTGGTAACATACTAGGACTACGAGATTTTCTCTAATCACCTAATCTTAGCCCTTCTTTAAGGGAAGGGAAAGCTGATAGCTGGGTTACATTACAAAAATGACAGCATTTTACGACTAGGAGTATCTAAACACCAATCTGAGTATCAGCCACTGCTGAGCATCTAATTATATTAATGAAATCCTACAAAAGTTCCACTTCACTCAAATATTCCACTGTGAAACTAAAAGGGCAAATTATTCAAAGGGTGGGAGGAAACCAGTTCTGTCTGCAAACTGCACTTCCAGCAGTAGCATCCATCTGTGTATGTGAGATGAACTTGGCATTATTCTTCAAAACATGAATAAAACTCCAAAATCTAAATGGTCATTTTTTTATTTATAAAAAACTACATCATAGTTGGATTTTTTTATGGTTTGGGTTTGGGGTTTTGTGTGTTTCATTCGTTGGTTTTTATTGAAGGTGATGCAAAGATCAGCTCTCTGATTCTCCAAGTACCTTTTTAGGAAACAGGATTTGGAAACTTTCTGAAAGACATCAAACAAAAAATATGGTTCATAAAGGAAAAAAGGGGCCAAAATCAAGATCTTAGATCTACCCATTAGCAAATATTACTCCCTTTGTACAGACAATATCCAAGCAACAGATGTGACATACCCAAGGTCCACCAGAAGTTGGTTTCAGTGGCAGGTTGAGATTCCAAGAGTTCCCAGAGCCTGTGCACTCATCCACTCCCTCATCCACTGCACCATTTAATTCAATCTGCAAAAACACTTATTCATACTCTGAAGGTTCCTGGAAGCCTATAACACACCTGATTTTTATAGTTCTTGGAAAAGCTTTAAAGGAAAAAATTGACAAATTAACTGCCATACCTTATTTAAGAATATTTTGTTCTGTCTCACCACAGGCCAATTCTTTTCATTTCACTTTTGCATTCTGCAGATCTGTACATATATAAGTTAAATAATTGTGAAAATTTCATTCCAGACATAGGCCCTTTCACCATCAATATCTTAATCATAATTTAATCCAAAACATTTCCTCCAGTGCGAGTGTTTTTGCTTCCAAACTGTGAATTCCAGCTGGCTTTAGATGTAAAAACTACCCAAGAAAAAGGAATATAAAAGTTGCAAAAGCTTTTTTAAAGAGTCTTCCCTCCACCTGAACCCTAGTGAAAGATGCATTGTAAATACTGAATGAGCTTTTTAAACACCCCAACTCAGGGATCCAGTATGAAAGGAGGGGAGGGGGAAGCAAGTTGACTAATATGGGTTGATACGGTTCCACACCCAGAGTGGCGAGGTCCTTACAGGCTGATGTTCTCAGAGGCACAATGAAACGAAAATGTTATCTCTCTTTTAGCTGTAATCTCTGATTAGAACGTTTAATCAATTAGCATTGCTGTTGTCAAAACTTGCTCCCGACAAAGGATGAGAAAACCTGCCGGAGGGGGATCCCGACGGCCGCCCAATTCCGAACCTCGCAGGGAGGTGGGAGACTCGTCCCTGCAAGAAACTTCATGTTTTACTAGGGTGCAACACCGACTTTGGTGTCGTGAGGTGAGAACACTTACCGTGCATTATTCATCTCAGAAGCACTAATAGAATGTCAAATAACCCCAAGAAGAAGAAAAGCTTAAAGCAAAGAATTGGAAGTGTCATGTTACACTAAAGAAAGTGTCTTTTTCTTTTCTCCTTTCAGAGAGCAGGAGACTTGTGATATTTGGAGAGTGGGCTGCTGCTGTTTAAAAAAAACCAAAACACAACATGTTTGGAGTCCAGCTGTGAAAAACTTGCTGCATGTTTTCTTGCTCTATGAGTCACCTGGGGTTTAGTCTCTTAGAGCTGGTCATTATTGGAATTCCAGCAAAAATGACAAGAATTCTTTTTCTTTTCTTTTCCCCCGTTGAGGTTTATTATCTCTCTCATTAACCCAGCCTTTGTGTTATAGAGTTCTCTGAGGTCTTGGACAAGAACAGGATCTCATTGTGCTAAGTACTGTACAAACATATAATGGCTAAAATAAACAGGCAGGAGATCAGGAGACAAAGAGCAGAAGGAAGAAAATACAATTGTTCCCATTTCATACATGGCAACCCCAGACCCAGAGAGGTCACAGGACTTACTTAAAGTCAGGGACAATGTCCAGGTCTTAAAAATTCACCCATGATTCCTGTGGTAGAGTGTGCACATTAACCACAAAATTACCTTTGCTTTCCCCCCACCTGTCTGCTGGAGAGTGCACAGCCTGTTGTGAAATCCCTGATCGTTTCCTGAGGCACAGCAGCATTTCGTGTTTGTCCCTGTCCCTCCATCAAAACCCTCTTCAGAGCCTGCTCTTTGAGGGTCATGAGCCATCTGCAGAGCTCGTCCAGGCTCCACTATCTGTACCATTGATTTATCTGAACCACGGACATAACTTCGATGCGGTGTAATCTTGGTACTGGGCCAGATGGGTGTATTAACTATGAATATTTCTTCACGAGCAATTCAAATGTAGGTCATGGTAAACAAACGTATTTGAATGGAGATTATTTATTTGGAGGCAGAGAGGCATTTGGTGTGTTTTCAGATTAATTTATATGAGGCTTCTCCGTAGGGTGTAGCTATAGGAAACAAATCTCCATTTTGGGGCAAGGGAGAAAGTATCTTCTTGCCTTAAAACTGCCAAGGAGCAGGCGGTGCATTGTAACCCCCAGAGGAAAGGAAAGACAAACCCAGGGATTGTTCTCATGTCAGAGCTGCAGAGCAGCGAGATTTAATGTGTTGGGTTTTTTAACGAGTTGCAGAAAGAAGTGGACAGTGAGGTGATGAAATTTCCTGAAGTGCTGACAGACTAAGACGTTCTTACTTAGTTATGGGAAATGCTGGAATATGCATGTTAATTGGTATGACTGTTTAGGGCTGTATTCAAGCGTGCAGCATTCTTGGAAAGAACTATATTGGTTTCATGTGCACCTTTTTGATGTGGTGTTCGTTCCTGAGCCACGACTCCGTCTCTTAAGGATTGGAAAAGACAAACAACCATGGTGAATGTGGCAAGAGCAATGCTAGAGAGGCCCAGGCTGGATTAAGAGGGGTCTAAAGGGATCTCTCGTGCCTGTAGGAGGTCCTAGGAAAAAGAAGGGCAAAGCAAGAGCCACCAGGAGCAGGAGCACTGTGCTTTGAGCCACTCAGCAGAAGGAGTTGACAGCTGTCACACTCCTCTTTGCATAAAGCAACTAAATGTCATGCCCAAAATCACAGGCTAAAAGCTATAGATGGAGATCCACGTTATTTCCTACCATCACATCACTCAACTCAGAAACTCTTACGTACTAAAATAAAATTAATTAAAAATAACAGTATATCTGTCAGTAGGATGGGATGAAATACTGACATAACACTCTCGGCAATTGCAGTGCAATGGCACAACTGGGACAGCCAGAACTCCAGCTTGGATGGGAGAAACAGGACAAGCTTGAGATATTATTAAATGAAAGATCGGCTGCACAGTAGCATTCCCCAAACATACTCGAAAAGTGACAGCCACGCAAAATTAACCAGAACGTGATGGATTAATGCAGGCTGCAGAGTACAGTGGAGTCATTCAGCTGCTCACAACGCTCCACAACAACAGTTTGTGAAATGACTGCCTGATTCCTGGAAAAAAAAAAATAAAAATTGAAAAGTCTAAAACCACAACCAAAAGGCTATGAGAAATGGTGAAATTCACACTGGAAAATAGACTAGGAAAACAGTTGGCTTAGTGACTGCTTATTTATGATTTTGTTTGTCAGGGTTTGTTTGAGTTTTTTTTATTTTGGGGTATTTTATTCATTCACAATGCTACAATGCTCCAATTTCAGCTTGTAAAGATCCAAATATTCAGAGCAACTCCTTGGACTGAAGATATTTTTGTACCATTTGCAAATCAAATGTTAAGATCTCTCAGAAAAAGCTGATTGTGTTAGAGAAAGCTTTTTCAGAATTAGAAACCCAGGGCAGTTTTCAGAGGTGAATCATACTATGATTTTTGCAGATTTCTGAGAGAAAAACAACCTACTCCTGAAAACCCGGCCTGGCCCCATCCCCATTTTATGTCAGGATTTAATGTGTGTAACTCTGAATTTACTGACATGAAACAAGGTTTGGAGGACAAAGAAATAAACTGAATTAGAGTATTTCTGCTGTCAGATCTGACAATGGATTATTAAAAGAGCCATTTTCAAACCTCAGTCCCATGCGTTACTCATTCTTCTAATAGCCCAGAGACTGTTGTGTTAGAAAAGGGTGTAATAAGGACATGTTGTCCTAGACATTGTGTTTCCTAACATTTTGTTAACTGGACACATTTTTGTGGGTTAATAATCTCGCTTGTTTTCTGATGCCTACATTCAATTGCAAAAGCAGCTGAGAGGGAAAAAAAAATGCAAAGAAAGACTAGAAGAAAAGCCAAGAAACCCTTCTGTGGAAGTGTAGGTGTTTGGACATGATAGCCTTTTGGCAAGTTCAGATGTTGGGTTTTTGTTTTTCTAGGTGTTTAAAGAAAAGCAATTACCTCTGTGATGACACTTAATATGCCAAGATTCAGCCTTGAGCAATTTTTTATGGCTGTGTTCTAAACTCCAGAAACTACAGAGCACACTGGATCCACTGAAAGATGTTTCAGTGTAGCAGTTCTGACAGGAAAGCTGTGGTTACACTGGCATCTCAAAATTCTTGAAAAAAAAAAGACAAATAAGAAAGAAAAAACCAGTGGTTTCAGGGGCTGGAAGTGCTGCATCACTGGCTGGAGAGGTATAATAAATGGGCTGAGATTCTTTGCCTGTTTGAAGCTTATCTTTAAATTTTGAGGCAGATTTTACCCGCTTTGTGTTTGTTTCTTTGAACAGCAAACATGACCTTCACCAAGGGGATGGAAGGAGCCAGAGCAGGAGATGTGATAGAGTCAGAAAGAGTCCTGCCTTGAGGTTTGCAGACCCTGGGCAACAGCTCTGTACATGGCAGCAGTTTATTCCTGCTCCTGTGCTTAGGCTGGAATCTACACCCCATTCCCAAGTTTACAATGTGGACACCTGATACCTCCCAGAGAAGACACTGACCTCTGGAGAACTGGACCCCAAATTAATTTTAGCTATGAGGCCACTGGAAAAATACAAGTAGCTTGTGCTTATTTAACTCCAGAGGTGTCTGGGATGAGTTTCCTTATTGGCACGGTGTGCTGGCTGACGTGACATCCAGCAGCAGTTGTCACAGAACCTTTAGCAAAGCAGGAATGACCCAAACACAAACTCAGGTACTGCCACTGCTGCTCTCAGTGTTGTGAGAGGGGGGTAACGTGGCTGTAGAGGCAGCAATGCATTCCTGGTGTAAATTAGGCAAAACTCAGAATTAAACAGTATAAAATCATGATGTGGTCTGCTTTATAACATATATATGGCACTAGGAGTTTTTTTATAATAATGAATTAATCAACAGTAATAACAGTTCGAGAGTGTCTATTGAAAAGCAAATAAATGTGCAAGCGCCTGAAACATGGGACATATTAGGGAGTTTCCGTGGAGTTCTCCTGTACTCTGACACTTACCCCCTCCTGGTTTGTAAACCAGAGGAGTGGAATCATTGTGCAAAATCAGGGGTAGAATAGAAATTCTTTCACACATAGTCATGACACTGACTTTCCCATGTATGTTCCCTCCACGTCTTGATCAATATTTTCTCTGGTATTTCAGTAACTATAAACTGTCATTCTGTGAACCCACACAAGTTACAGCATTAAATAATGTTTTCAGATATGCTTATGTTGTTTATTTTAAGGCTATGTCTAAATGTATCCTTCTAATTGCTTCATGGAAAAACAAGTTTACTTTATGGTTTGAGGGTGTAAGGCTGGGGATCATATTACTCCTGTATTTGTATAAGAGTGACTATTCAAATGGTTGTGATAAGCTACCGAGCCTGAAGAGCTGCAATTAGATGTTTCCAGAAGCTTGTGACCTGTCAGTCAGCACAAGGTGCAACAGATTTTGTGAAAACACTGCACTGAGATATTTGGAAATTTTCAAAATGAAATATTTGTTAAAATAATGCCCTTTTTCCCAGCATCAAAGTGTCAGATTTTGTGTTTGGTTGTTTTGATGGGTTTTTTTTTCAATTTTTTTTTATGTTTTAATCTCAGTTTTTAATAAAAATATGTTTAGAAATGTGTTTGAAAGTTTAATACTTTTTAAAAAAGTAGAAAAAGCACAGTGCTTGTTAAATTGTGCATTTGAATACATCTCTGAAACTCTAATAAGTATAAATCTAACTGATAAAAATAAACATAAACTGATGAAAAAATCTTATTTTTAAAGCAGAACAGACTCAGAAAAGTGAACAGACATATGGGTACGGACTCATTCTGTTGTTAAAAGAAATGCAAGCTCCAAAACGAAAACTCGTTTTCAAGATTTCCAGAATTTGAAAAAAGAAAGCAGCAGCTCTCCCTCCCGAGCCCAGCCTGCTTCACACGGACATTCTGCTCTCCCAGCAGTGCAAATGAAGATGTTTATTCAAACTTGCAAACAAAATCCAGGAAGATCCTTCTGGCGTTCAGTATAAAGCCATTATGCAGGTGATTAACCCATTAATTTTCAAATGTGTACGTTGTCAAACATGACAAAACAAACGAGAGGAGGATGAAAGCAAAGTTCCCAATTACGCCGTTGTACGGAGGAGTCAGCCCGGATTTAAGTGACAGACCTTTCTTTCCCCTTTAGGTTAATATTGCTTAAATTGCACTGAGCAATTTGCCACATATGATGCAAGTTAAATACCACTCCTGCAAACTCCGGGGAGAATTCTGCTGGCTCAAAGCACTTACAAGTGGTAAGACTGAATCAACCAACTTCAATTGAAATGTATATTTGACTGGATATTGCATTTCCTTTGACTTAATATGCAAATTACAACTAACTTAGACAGATCTAGCTTTGGATGTGGGAAATGTAATTCAAAAGTCATTCAATCAAATGGAAGTCAGGGCTCCACAGCTCAGTTTCTGATTCAACCACTGGTTTATAAAATTAAGGTTAGACAATAATCTTTTTATGTTCTTGCCATTGTGTAAAACAGCTTTTAATTTAAGGCTGTATCATTCTAGGAATGATTTGAGATCTCAGCGGCAGAGATTCTCTTCCATGCAGTTGCTATAAATACATGTACACAGAGAGATGCACACACACACAAACTTAAAAAAAATATTTGGGATCACATCTCAAAGGTTCTTGTACTATTGTTTGATGAAGACATAATTTGGAGAACATAAAGGGAGATTGTTTGGAGGTAACCAGAGAAACCCTGGCACTACTCATCTTTTAAATCATCAGCTACCTTGCACATGCGTAATAAAACAAGTATTTTCAGAGAGCAGCAAATTATTATCCAAGCAAATTTTAGGGCTGAAAAAGTTGTTATCAGCTTCTAGTGTTCCCCTTTAAACACAATTATGTTTTTCCCATTTAATTGGTGATCAGATTGTTTTCAGATCTCCATTTTAACAGTACAGAAACTGCAGTAGAACAACAACAGCCTAAACACTATAAACATTTTCTCTCACGCTATTACTAACACCTGCACTCAATAAAACAGAATTTCAATCCTCACTTTTTTTTTTCTTTTTCAGCTTTTTTTTTTCTCTTGTACCAAGACATTAATTTCATATGGATTGTGAAAGTGAAAATCTTACTCTTATTTGCAGTTATACTGTTTTCAATCCTGGCACCACAGAATTTGGGAGATAGTGGTGGGGATTTTAATTACATAAGATAATTCTTTTAATTGGAAAATTTAATATACCTCTGTTTATACTTTCTTACATTCTTGATTAAAAAAAAAGGCTGTTTGTTTGTTTTATAAAATCCAAATTTGGCCTGGAAGAGACATAGAAGAGACAGCTAATAAAATTACTCAGTATTTATACTTCTCCCTAAAGATTGCACAGAGCTAGCAGGAGAATACACACATGAAGGAGTGTCTGTCTCTCTCAAATCCAACACTGGATGATCTCATGTTTCTCCTGCCTTTTTGTATTGTTGTTGGAAAGCTTTACCTAAAAAAAAAATCATAAATAAATAAAAGAGAAGACAAGAGTTGATTTGCCTTTCTAACAGAGGCACGTAATCTGTGGTGGTTAGTGAAGTGTTTTTCCCTCATGTCTGTGAGTTCTGTACTGGTGTCACCCTTCTGTCCCCAACAGTGGACAGCCTGTACCACTCATATCCTACAAAGGAGCCAGCCTGTATCCCCACAGAAGGGCTGAAGGAAAACTGTTGGAGGGGGAAGAAGTGGAACTGGGTCTTGGAAACAACCTGTCTGCTCCCCATGTTGTGAAACCAGTCCTTCAGTGGAAGTTACAGCAACATGGTATAAGCTACAAAACCAGAATGCAACCGGACAGGAGGAGACAAACAGGGCAGATGCTTCCCTTGAGAGCAGAAGAGAAGGCACTGAAGGTGAGATGGGAGCTCACAGCCTCTCCCCTCACACCTGGGCAGCGCTCCAGCGTCTGCTGAATCAAGCCCAGGGCTGGAGGCAGAGTTTCAAGCCGATGTAGGGGCAACAGAGGTGAGTGGGGAGACAGCCTGCTCCCTGGCCATGGGCTGCTTGGAAGAGATCCTGAGAGCTGGCAAGGGGGTGGAACTGTCCTTCTTCCAGGTGTCTTTGCTACCCCTCATGCCTTCCCGTTCCTCCTTCTCCCTTGCCTGTCCTGTGGGCACGCAGCCAGGCTGGGGAAAGGACCACACTGCAGAACGCGTGAGAGTCACAGACCGTCTCCAACAGCCTCCTGGGGCACTGACAGCCATCGAGGGAAGGGGCAGCACACACCGCTTTGGACAAGCGTTATCCATGTGGGCATTCACTACCTTACACTGATCTGCTTTTCTTCCCATGCCAAGGCCTATGCAAAACTAACAACGAGCCCTTTGATTTCTTTAGGACCCTTTGCAGCACAAGCTCTGCCTGCAGTGATGTTCTGCATTCGAATCTAAGCACCAGTGGGAATGGTGAAGGTAAACCGAGGACACCTATGCCCCGTGATTTGCTCTGTGCTGTTTGTAGCCTGCAGAAGCTGCTTTTCTTGGCATTCACCGCCTTAAAAGAGAACACTTTGCATTTTGCTGCGAACTAATCTGCAGGAGAAATATGCACACACATAAAAATGTGATTTTACATGCTAGCTTATTTTTTGCTAGGAAAGAAAAGCAAGTGGGTAATCACAAAAAATGATGCTACACTTGCAAGAAATAGTTGCTAGGGAGAAAGTGTGTCCCAGAAAACTTCAGCAACTTTCATATTTGTTGAGTATAATCTGTCTTTTGCATTATTCACTTTGAATTCTATCACACCAATAACTCCTCTAATCATACCATTATCAATTACCTCCAAGGTTTCCTGCCAGTTTCTCCTTTATTACTAAGGATTTCATGGCAAGGAATTTTCCCTCTTTCCATAAACATGGATATAATTAATTTTGATCTATTTTAAACACGACCAAAAAAATCAAAATCTGACTGAATAAACTAAGAGTTTATACTTGTGATTGACATATTTTCACACAGAAAAAAATGTAATTTTTAAAGCACAAATCTAAGTGCAGAAGAAACAAAGGGTACTTTATCTTTTTGTTGTTGTCTAAACTGGTATAGAGATGTTTTGCAAATTTTACTGGTACTGGTCATGCTCCAGTGCATCTGCTGGGAATTTTGGATCATGCAAAACCTTTGTTAGCCCATTAGACCTTGGGCTGATTAGGCCAGTTGTAATTGGAGTTAGGTCATAACAAGGATGGCTTTGTTGTACCTATAGTAATAATGATGGAGAAGCAGACACAGTGTTATCACTGCAGACCAAGGCTGACCAATCTTTCCTAGTTGCTGTTAGTTTGAGATTTATCCCTCCACAACGTAGAAAACTGTTAACATAATTTTAAGATGGTTTTCTTGGCATACATAGATCTGGCTTTCACTGTGCTGCAAAGAGCAGCAGCACCTCCTTCGCCCTCTCCTCCTCCCCCTGTGCAGCATAAGGCTCTGGAATCCAAACTGCTGCAGATCCAAGTGCTGCCCAGGCTGTTATCTGCTGTGGGCCAAATGAAAATTCATTACTCAGATACTCCTGCACACTGGAGCTCTGGTTGCTGTCTTAGTCTGTGTTGTGGCTGAGAACCATCTGGAGTAAATCAAATGAAATAAAACCTCTATTAACTGAACCTTAAATATCCAGAGCTTGCCATTATCACGGTCAAACAGTCTGACATTGCAAAAATGTCTTTGCTTGGTACAAATCTCTGTTTCCCACGTTTCTTCACCATTGTCACTGCTACTTGGGAAATCGAGGCTGAGCTGGTTGCATGCATCCTGAAATATGTTGAACCACATTTTTATGTCGCACAATTGTGGAAGCTGACCGAAGCCAAGCCACTGACAGGATCAGGGTCCGGCTACAAACCAAACCCTTACATACCCCGTGCATCTCTGAGTGGTCTTGTTAGCAGTACTTTAAGAAAGACCCAAGTGATGAGAAAAACAATTTGATTTGCCTGTAGAATAGCTGAGGTTTTTACAGGTGAGGAACTGTGGAGAGCTACTGTACAAGGAACATTTCACTAGAAAGAATTGGGATTGTGAAGTCAGAAGAAAATGCAGACTTTTAATAAAAAGCACACAAACCCTGAGTCAGTCTGTTACACGAAGCAAAAATCCGTGTAACAGATGACAGTGTCCTGATGGCAAACCCTCTCAGAAGGTGCTCCCTCCCCAAAAACTCTTCAAGCAGCCACCTCAACTTAGACTTGCAGAATTTTTAAATTTTTTTTTTATACCTTAAAGACAATAAATGAAGTTGTTTAAAATGTATTTTGTAAGTGCATAGGCAAATATAATGCTTACATTGGAAAGACGATTATTTTCCAGAGGGAAATTATGGAAACAAGGCAGTGTGGGATATTTCTATCTACCTTACATGAGCTGAAATACATGTGTAGAAAGAGAGAAAGCTGTGCTAACAGGGATTGAAGGACTGAGAATTGGAGGAGCTGGGAATTCTTCTTTTCTCTGATCCCTGAGAATCTGTGATAAATAAATCTGTAAAAAAAAAGTTGCATGGTTTTAATGTCATCATTTTCTAAATGAGCGTCCCTCCAACATCTGTTATATTCTAAAGGATGATTTATTTTGCTTGTTACAACTTTCCGTGCAAAGACGTATATATACACAAATAAAAACTATTGCCCTTCTTAAAAAAACTTGGAGCCGATACAATCTACAGAGGAATTAGGAGCATCCAAATAAATTCCCCACCCCTGCAGACAATCGCCGGGACCTCGATGGCATTCACTTCAGAGCTAATATCATCTCGAAATGCAAAGAGAGTAATTGCGTACCCCGTGGAAGAACCCTGAACGTAATTAAATAGTGGGGGCAGTAGGGCTGGGGGGCTGGAAATCCCTGTAACCTTGGAGGGCCGTCTGGAATCCGGAGTGGAATGTACTCCCTGCCCACCCACTCGCGTCCCGCGCCCTGGGTGAGAAAGTGCCGTGAACGAGACGGACAGGGTTGGATGTTAAAGCACGTTTGGACTGAGGATTTTGGCTCTCCCCAGATTCCTGCGGGGAACCCCACGGGTTTGGCAGCATCCAGCTGTGAGTTCACACCCAGCACGGCTGGCCAAGGACGCGACACGCGCGCGGGAGGGAAGGCGGCGTGTCCCTGCGTGGGCACCGGGACAGCCTGAGCTCCGAGGCACAGGATCCCATCGAGAGCATCTCTCATCTCAGCCAGCGGGCAGAGCTACAACGAGCCCTAAAACAACCAGACTGATGCATGAGTCAGTTCCCGTCTTCGTTCTACCGAGTTAAAATAAGAAAGGTCCCTAATCTCAAATCAACAATTTTTTTCCTGAAAATAAAAATATGGAAAATTAAGTTTTCTTTGAAGTAATAGTGTTTGTGAAGGAAAGAAATCAGCCAGATGATCTCACAGAGTCTGGCACTCTCACAATCAACTTGTGCCAAATCTGAGTCTGTAACTCAAAAGCTGTTTATTGATCAGTTTATTATATTGTCCAGGATAATAAAAAAGAGATGGGAAATTAAGGGAGACAAATGGCACGTCGCGAAGCTGCTCTGGATAAATTTGGAAAATAACGACGAGGAGTTGAATGGGGGGAAAAAAAATAACTGACAGGAGATGATTGTAATCCTAGAATTACATCAAGCGTGGAAGACATCTCCACACTGCAAATGTACTGCATAAATAACAGGATTTTTATAGGAGCTCCGTTTGGGCATGGGACAATTCAGTGTATTTCACATCGCGCATTCCCTCCGCATTTCCTAGATTGGTGGAAGGAAGCAGGTAAAACATCGAAAACGAATGTATCTGAAAATTGATAAATAAAAGCAAAACGCGCCTGTGAAAATGATCTCGGCTGCTTGTTTTTGCGGAAGGTGGGTGTGTGTAGGCAGTCCCTGGGAATAATCGGGTTCTGCAATCTAAGACAGCGCAGAAGCTTTCAGCTGATCACTCTCCACACATTATTTTCCCCGCTGAGGTGAATCATTTTGCTGTATTCATCACCCAGACAAGCAGGAAGGTGTGTGCGATCATTAAGGCTCATTGCAGCACGTCCGATGGAAACCGTTTGCAAACGGAAAGACAGAGCCCGGAAAAAAAAAAAAAAAAAAAAAGTTTTGAGGTCATAAATGGCTTTTTTTTCCCCCTTTCTCTGTCCCTTAATAAATAAATAAATACAGAAATAGAACACACGAGAAGTCTCGGTGGTTTCGTGCTGCTGCCCTCGGGGCTCAGGGGATGCGCCTCGGGAACCTCCGACGGGGCGGGAGTCTGGGACCGGCCGATCGCCCGTCTCCAAGTTTAGCTGGGGCCAAACCAAAAATTATTTTGCCCCATATTTTTCAGTGGTACATTTAGGGTGTCCTGAGGCGGGTCGGGACGGTTCCGGCTGCGAGCGGCGCCAGCAGGTGCCCAGGTTTGCTCTCCGAGGGGCCCGATCCCGCGTTTTGGGGAGACAGAGCCGGGAGCCACCAGTATTGGGGGAAGCAGGGTCTGGTCCTGGCCTTCAGGACGGAGCGGGACCCTCTGGAGTAGGGGGTCGCACGGGGGTCACACGGCAACCGCGGAGTCCCGCTCTTCTTCGCAGCGAGGGGCCGTGCATCGCCTCCAAAAACCCAGTCTCTATCCGATTCTCTCGATCGCAGTTTTTTTGCATGGAAATCTAAGCTCTCTGCCAGCGGTTTCCTGCCTCGAACCTTTCCCTTGTGTTTATTTAAAAAGTTGCTACCTTGGAAAAAAAAATCGTTTTCAATCCTTAAGGGCAAAACTGTTAATTGCTTTGAGCGGGAAGACATCTGATCTCTCACAACTATCCCCTGCCTCTTGCCAACCAGAATTTGATGGCAAATTAAATACCTGCGAAGAGAGAGGGAGAGAACAACCCTCGGCGGGTGGGAAAGGAGACGCTCGTATTATCCAATAACCACGATTCATTGTGCACTCACTGTCTTAACGAGTGGATGACACCCGTGCGATCAATAGGGACCATTGTCGGGTGACACAGGGGACAATTATAACGCGTGATTGCACTTACTGCCCATTTATCACAACCAACATAGTACAACTTTGCTTCAGCGCATCCACCTTCCCCTTGCACCGGGAGCCGGGCGCTCCCCGGGCTGCGCGTTCCGCGGCTCCGGAGTGCCCGAAGGATGCTCCGGGAAGGATCTCACTCGCAAGCCACTCAGGACCTGATTCCGCAGCCAACAGCTGTCAGCCAAAACGGCTTTGGAAACGGAGTCCGAAGGACTCGAGAGACGATCTAGATCGAGGCGTCGGTAGCCAGCCCTGATCCCTCGGAAGCTCTGATGTTCAGCTCGTTTTAATTCCTTTCTAGCGTCTGGAGATAAACGCATATAACTATTAATACAACGCCTTTCTCTTGGCTCCGGGTCTCATCTGGGGCAAGGCGATGAAACAATAATCTTCCAACCTCTGACACATCAAACATTCCCTCGGCGTACACCTCGTTTCTGGGCAAAACTTAGACTCGATGCATATTGATTCCATTTTCCTGCCTTTCTTTCTAGCCAAATCGAAAGCCTTTCTTGAAGGACTTCACACGCCAGCCTCACGGTGGCTCTTTAGAAAAATATCATCTGTTTGGAAAACGCATTACTAACAAAATCGATCATAAAAGGAGGGGGCAATGCTTGCGAGGTTTTCCCTCAAGGACAATAAAGGCACTCCCCCCTGCCCGCGGGCGTTTTGTCCTCCCGAGATGTCTGTAAAGGACGCGGGATGGTGCTTTACGTGGACGGGGGATACAGGATATCATTCGTGTAAAGATCTGAACGGGGTCCCTCATGATTTACACCGATAAGAGTGGTTGGGGGGTGTTGGACAACCCCCTCCCCCAAATTCACCTTCACCAGCTGTCACAGACTAATGATACTGGAATTTCGTGGTGAGGATGCTGCTCACGGCCTGATGGATACAGGAGCGAGGATGCTGCGGCAGTGCCTGCCCGACACCTCCCTCCGCCTCCAGGCTGGGAAAAGCGGAGGTGGGCCGAGGGGCAGCCTGGAGCCCGGGGGAGGCAGAGGGGGAGGCGGAGCTGGCCGGGACGGGCCGTCGCTGCTGCTGCTGCTGGAGCCGGTCAAACTGCACAGCCACTTCCCCCAGGAGCTTCCCTTTCATCTCCCCGCTCCTGGCGCCTGCAAAACAGCCTCAGTTTGTCTGCAGCGTCTCTCTTCCCCCTGTACTCCCTCCCTCCCCGTCCCACTCCAGCTGAGAGCCCCAGGAGCGGGGCGCCCACAGCCCGCCCCGGCTCACGGGGGCTGATGCTGCAGGGGGCGGGGGAGAGGCAGAGGGGCACGGCGGGTTGAGGGCTTTCCGGGCAGCCGTCGGACCCGGCCGTACTCCGTCCGGCACTTTCTAACGGCGGCTCCGAGCTGGGGGCACACGGGCGAGGGACCGCCCCGAGAGCCGGCCTGGTCTCGCTGAGCCCCGACGGCCGAGCCCCGGAGACTGTCTGCTCTGGGAGTGGGGTCTCGCCGGGGACAGGATGGGGGGAGCCCGGCGCAGGGGAAAGCCCCCGGACTCACGTCGTTTCCCCGGTCTGGGAGGATTCCTTGCTGGTCTGAGGCTGGGCGGCCGCTCTGAGGTCCTGGATAGGGGGAAAACCTTAATTCATAGAAATTTCTCCGTACCCCGTCTCGGCGAGGTTTCCGTCCGGACATTCAGTGCCGTGTGGGGCTTCATTCTCTGATGTTTAACTGACAGGAGGAGGATGAAGGAGGGGAGGAGTGAGAGAGGAGAGAAACGTCCAGGTTCAGACTTTCGAGAGAAAACGCTCCAACCTCGCAATGGACTAAGCCTGAAGAGAGCAAATGCCATGAGCAAACCCTGCCATGCTTTGCTGTCCCAGGCGCCCCTGTGTCACACAAACCAGACGGAACGAGCCAATTTCTGCTCTGTGCTTCACAGCACCAAGAGCAGCTTGTCCCTTGGTCCCACTCCTTCCTCCGGCCTCCCAAAGGATGACAGAACAGAGAAGCCTCTCCAAGCTCACCGGGGCTGTATGGGAACTTGCACACCCAGGCCACAACTGGGCACCTGGGGAGAGAAGCTGCATCCAAGGGACGTGATCGGTGTCACCATGACCTGCCTTCCCCCAAACTCTCTTTCCCCAGGCGCCCTTCCAGCGGGCCTTGACTTTGGGAGCACGGTATAATTATCTGCAGCATTTTCAGCAGCCCCACAATGGCTTTCCACGGGCGGTGTATTGTTCTTGACACACATACATTGTTCCTGCATGTCCATCAATTCTCATTTACTTGTCACGGTGCAGGAAGCATGGAGAAGGGAAAAGAAGGGAAAGGAAGGAGAAGGCGGGGGAGAGGGACAAACTCAACTCCACTGCAGCAACAGAGCTTGCAAGGCCGAGGCTGCCTGGCTGCTGTCTTGTATCTCTCTGTGAGCATCTCCAGGCAAAGAGATGAGCTCTGTGGGGATAGCAAGAACAGCTGGAGAGGCAACAGCTTGTGACATCCACTATTATTTTCAGCCTTGGAGAAAAGCCCAAATGAGGGCTCTGCTGACTGAAATGTTGCAGCCAGGTTAGCTGCACTGAAGCAGTGAGAGGCATCACTTCTCTTTGCAGATCTTGCTTGGGTTTAATGCTTAACCTACCGAGGTCTGCAGTAACACTGCTGGGAACGAGTAATGAGTGTGCAAACCCTGCTATTAGTCCCACTGATGAGTGGGGTTTTGTAACACGGCTTCTCGTATAAGTCCTCCCACACTCCTTCCCACACCACAGTCTCATGCCCTGGTCCCAATTTGCTATCCATGGCACCAGGTGAGATGCTATCAGGGCTGAGGCAGCTCAGATACTTGTTATCTGACCGGGGCCATGGATGACCAGGGCTTTAAGAGGTCGGGGGGACCCCTGGGCCCAGCACAGTGCACTCAAGACAGCCCCATTCTCGAGGTGGGATTTGTGTTTGCAGGACTGGAGACTTCCAAGACTACTGCATGGGCTGGCAGGAAAGTCAGGAGTTCAAATCGAGCACAAGATGAGCTAATAAAATCCTACATGTTTTATGGAAGGGATATATCCAAAACTGCTCATGGAGCAGAGTCCTGCAACTGCCTCAGAACCTGCAGCTTTGTCTGAGCTGTCCCTGAAGACAGGGCTTGGGGAGAAAAGTTGTGCCGCACAGACCCAGGCAGATACACTATCTTTTCAGGGTGTTTTGATTTTTAGAGCCTCAGTTACAAATTATAACAGCAAAACGACTCCCAAACACTGAATTTCCTGGATGTTAAAAAACAAAAGCGAAAAAAAAAAGCCACCTGAGAAAGTTGCGGGCACAGCATGAAATAATGCCCGGCGTAAGATTAAAATAATTATGAAAAGAATAATATGTATTCGTTTTTATCCGCACTGTAATTATAAACGCTTTTTAAAGGATACTCTTTATTCATAGTACTGGTCGGAAGTCAAAAAGTGAGAGAATCTCTTTCATAGTACTGGTTTGATATGACTTTTAATTAAGGGCTGCGTGCCCCTAATTTATTAAAGCTCATCTATTCATCACGTGTGTAATTGACGCTGGAAAAAAATAATAATTACAGATCTAACCTCTGCAGTGTGGTTTTTCCCGACTGGAGTCCTGCTGCCGTGGAAACCCGAACAACAACAACAAAAAAACCCTATTTGGATGAAAAACGAGCGGTGCAAACAGGCTCCAGCATTTCTCCTCAGGGGCGTTTGGCTGCGCGGAGGTCCGCATTCCTCATCCCGCATCCCTCATCCCACATCCCGCATTCCTCATCCCGCATCCCTCATCCCGCATCCCTCTTCCCACATCCCTCATCCCGCATCACTCATCCCGCATTCCCCGACCTCGAGGCCTCGGGAAAGCGACTCGTTTCTCGGGAAGTTGGCGGTGGGGGGGTCCGGAGGGGCGACGGGGGACCGTGAGGAGCTGGGGAGACCCGGAGGAGCCGGGAGGGGACCAGGAGGAGATGGGAGTCCCCGGGAGGAGCCGGGGGTGGGGGCGAGGGGAGCTGGGGCGGCCGGGAGGAGATGTGGGGGAAAAGAGGTGCGGGAGGAGCTGGAGGGGGACCATGAGGACTCAGGGGAGCCCGGGAGGAGCCGGGCCGGCGGCGGGAGGGGGGCAGAGCCGCGATCTTCTGAAGTTTCCTCTTCGCCTCATCATCAGCCTTAATTACCCCGACGGGTTGGGGTTTTTTGCCTTGCTTTGCTGTGATTACAGCCCCTGGCCGGCTCCTTAATAGCAGCGCTCCGCGGGCTGCCCGTGTCATTACCTCCTAATTCAGTCCGGCGGGTGGGTCGGGGTGAAGGGAACACCCCAAAACAGCATCACCCCCAGAAGAATAAATTAAATTAAATAAAATAAAAAGGACCCGGAGGGGCGGCTCGGCCCCGCCCCCCGCCCGCCGCCAGCCAATGGTGTGCTTCTCCCAGTGACGTCAGCGCTCTCCGCGGGCGCTGATTGGCGGGCGGGGCGTTCCCTCGGCCGGGCAAAGGAGGACAGCGGCGGGGCGCGCGCAGGGGGAAAAGGGGGGCGGGCGGGCTCGGCTGGCAGTCCGCGCTGAGCGCCGCCGCTCCCGCCGCTCCGCCGCGCCCGCACCATGGCCTCTCCACACAAGGCGAAGGAGCCCTTCTCCTCCGACGAGGAGGGCCCGGCGGCCGGCGCCGAGGAGCACCACAAAGTCAAGGTGTCCAGCCTGCCGTTCAGCGTGGAAGCGCTCATGTCCGACAAGAAGCCGCCCAAGGAGCCGGCGCTGCCCGCGGCGGGCGGCAGCGCCGACGGGGCGGCCGTGGGCACCTCCAGGAACCTGCTGCTGCCGGGCCACGGGCCGCGGGACGCGCACAGCCCGCCCGGGGCGCTTACAAAAACCTTCGACACGGCCTCGGTGAAGTCGGAGAACTCGGAGGACGGCACGTCCTGGATCCAGGAGGCCGGGAGATATTCCCCGCCGCCAAGTGAGTGCCCCGGGGAGCGGCGGGGAGCGAGGGCGGGCGCGGCTCCGGCCCCGGGACACGCGGGGCAGACACGCAGATCTTGTATTTTATCTCGAATTTATTACATAGTACATTTTCCCGTCTCTGGGAGTGTTCGAGGCCGGGCGGGATAGGGCCCTGGGCTGTCTAGTGGAAGGTATCCCTGTTCAGGGGGTTGGAAGGAGATGATCTTTGGGGTTCTTTCCAACCCAAACCATCCTGCGATTCCATACTTTGTATATGTATTCGTATCTACGTGTGTGCAGCTTTTAGGTGTATGTTGCATATTCGTATATATTCTACATATTTTTTTATATTCTAAGCTTATATATCTATATGATTTATATATCTATATGATTTATATATTTATACAGTTATATATTTATATATATGACTATAAGTATGTATATATATAAATATATACTGCCTTCAAAACCTGAGAAAGATCAGGAACTCCCACGGACCAGCTCCCTTTCCCGACTCTTCTCACCGGCTGCCAGTTCGTCCACTTAGGTTATCCCGTTGTAACAACAACAGGAATTTCCCCCTGTTACCCTCTGCCTTACACGGTGCCCAGCAATCCCTTTAGACTCGGGAATTGTCCCCTCCGTCCACGAGCGCTCCCGCCGCGCTGGCTCCCGGCGAGGGCTTGTTCCCCTCTCCTTGGTTCCATGCCTGTCAAAGATCCCCGAGCTGACCCTGACCTCTTTAGCCCCTGCCATCTCTCCCGACCCCGCTGTCTTAGGGACACGCGATGCAGAGGTGACAGGTCACTTCTTAAACCCTTTTTTTGCGCTTCGAGCCGCGCTGCCGTGCCTGCGCTCAATCGCATTTCGCTTTCATCGAGATCCCTTTAAAAAAACAGGGAGAAAAAATTGCTTTTAAGAAATTAAAAGCCCCAGAGCTACCTTCAGGAGAAGGAGACGAAGCATCTGGGCTTTCTGCCTTCCCATGGCCAGGAGCCGTGGCAGCCGTACACCTGTATGAGTGGATCGATCTGCCCTCCTTTGCGCATCCCTGACTTGCCTGATCGAAATAAAATTCTCTGCTTTATTTAAGTTAGGGACTTTGCAGGAGCGAACTGTTGAGCCGGACAGTCTGGCAGAATTTGCTCCTCAATCTAATACTGCAAGAAGGAAGTTCAGTGCTCTTACATCTCCTCTTTTTTTGTTTGTTTGTGTGGAGTTTTTTGTTTTGATTTCTTGTTTTGTTTTGCTGTTTTGTTTTGTTTTGTTTTTACAATCATTTCGATTTGGCTTTCATCCACTTCCTTTCTTTTACTGCCCCCGAATTAATTTGATTTCTGTCGTGCTGGGAGAGGGCCCGGGAGAGGGCAGGAGGAAAGCATCCCACCCGTAGCATTCCCTGTGTAGCTCCGGTTTTCGATTTTCATATACCCTGAAGTATGCTGGAGAAGCATGAAAAGAAGCGTGTGCTCTTACCCGGACCCCCTTCTATAAATCTGTCTGAAACCCAGGACTTAGACAAGGCCTAATATTCTCCCTCTACATTTTTCTCCCTTCGAAATTCCTCTGCTTACTCTTTTAAAATCGGCTGTTCTCGAGATCTGCAAAATAGTTTCGTAAAGGACTTCAGTAGCTGGGAGTTCTGGTGATTTCAGTGGGATTTGGGGCAAAATCTGATGATCAGGGAGGGGAAGGTCCTTCGGCCTCGATCATCTTCCTCATTTCCCACCTCCTGGTGCTCGGCCCCTCGGCAGGAGGCAATGACCAGTTCTCCCGAAGGAACACCATCTGTCTGTGGAGCGTTTTGACATTAAAAACAGCTCCTCGATTTATGATTAGTAATATTACGAGTAGGATAAACTCGGGGGAAAGCTGTAAAATTTAGAGCTTTGAGCAACAGGGAGAGGGAACCCTCACCAAATGTTTATTTTTGCCCGACATTGGCCAGAAAAAGGAGCATAAACAGACAAAAAAAACCCTAGCAGAACAAATCACTGCAGCGAGGGCTTGAGGACTGGCACGGGATAAACTCAATTAAAAGGTCTGCGGTGGCGGCCGACCCTCCTGCTTATCAGAGTTCGGCAGGCACTTGGGGGGTGAGGGAAGAAGCCCGGGAACGCTTGGGTGTATCCCGGGAGAAATATTTATCCGGGATTTAATTTAAAAGCATGTTTTTGTGGTTTCCTTCGTGTGTAGCAGAAGTCGGGACGGGTAGAGCTAACTCGAAAGCCGGGGAAGGCAGTGGGACAGGGAACGACGGTCGCCCCTCTAAAGCCTGTTCCTTCTGAAAGCAGCTGGGTCTTGGGAGAGTTTCACTTTGGGAAAAGAAAGAAATTGTGTTTAAAAATAGAGTGTGACAACAGGGTTACTGGCAGTGAATGTAAGGTCGGTTTAGTTTAGTTTTACCTTAACAGAGTTTTAGAAGTGAACCAACTGTCGTGGTGAGCACCTTAATTATTAAAATGCCCTGGTATGATCATAAGAGGGTATTTGGCAAGTTGTTTTCTATGAGGGCTTTATTTTTTGCTTTCAGTATGTAAAGGAAGGGTAATAAGAGAAGTTTAATTTTTTCCACTGTAGCTGTTTTCTCCCTCACTTTTCTGAACTTTTGAACACTTTCCTTGTGGGATTTTTTTAATTGTGTGATATGTACTTAAACAGCTTCTTGGTCTGGCTTATTTTAAAAAGTAAAAGAGGAATGTGAAAAGAGTCCAGAATACATAATGTGCAAATACTGACAAGCATTTGAACCAGACACTACAGCATGTACAAAATTTAACAGCCTCTTTAGAGCAGGCTGTGTGTCATTTGCTGTGTCAAGCTGGGGAGCCAGGGTGACTTGCCCCAGGAGCAATGTGAAACACAGCCAAATTGCTAAGCTTTTGAAGTTAGCTGCATGCTTTTTAGTCATTTGTTAGATGGTAAAATTATTAGTGAAATGCAAAATTAATCTAGAGACCTAAACGGATCTAAAGTCAGCCATGTACCATTCTGGGCACATGTGCCTAACTCGGTTGGGGTTTAAGGCAAGCATGAAAGGTGGTAGATTTCCTGACTTGTACTGGCTACCAATGCTGCAGTTAGGAGTCGTTTTGTTTTGGTTTTAATTGGCAAATATAATAAACCCCCAAAATGTTGAATGAGAAGTGCACTGCTTTCTTGGGTTTTTTGACACTTGTTGAAAATCAGAAAATACTCACTGAAAAGTTAATAAGCAGAGGAAAAACTCACTCCTGAAGAAGAAATATCAATGCCTAGTTAGTGAAACCACAAAAACTGTCATACCCACTTCTTCAGCTATTAGGAAAAAGATAAGGCTGACTTGTTAGGCTTGGTGGAGAAGTCCTGGAGCAGAGCTGGGCTCTTCTCTTGTACCACTGTTGTTTAATGAATCTCCTGCTTTTGCAATGTTTGTGCTATGCTTTGCTGGAGTTACATCTTCAGTTCTATAGCTACCAAAACAGCTGGTTTGTGTGCTCTAAAACCCCCTCCGTGATGTGACTCCTGAAGTGATCTGTGAGTCCTTTGTGCCCTATACTTTTGAAATATCTGAGGCAAAATTTCACTTCCCAGGACATCTGCTGAAGTCCTGTGAATATAAGTTTGACCAAAAAAAGATTGCCTGAGCCACTTGCAAAAGGATCCTCTGTTTTCAGGGTCTCACTTGGTGGCCCATCAAGCACAGCATCTCTCCAGAGCACCCAGGTCTCCCTGATTTTGTGATAACTGGCCTTTCCCTTCCTTGCAGGACACCTGAGCCCCACTGCCTGCACCCTGAGGAAGCACAAGACGAATAGGAAGCCCCGAACCCCATTCACCACTTCCCAGCTGCTGGCTCTGGAGCGCAAGTTCCGCCAGAAGCAGTATCTGTCCATCGCCGAGAGAGCAGAGTTCTCCAGCTCCCTCAACCTCACAGAGACCCAGGTCAAAATCTGGTTCCAGAATCGGAGGGCCAAGGCCAAGAGACTGCAGGAGGCTGAGCTAGAGAAGCTCAAAATGGCAGCAAAGCCCATGTTGCCATCCGGGTTCAGCCTCCCCTTCCCCATCAACTCTCCCATCCAGGCTGCCTCACTGTATGGAACATCCTACCCTTTTCACAGACCTGTGCTTCCTATCCCGCCCGTTGGACTCTATGCTACTCCCGTTGGATATAGCATGTACCACTTATCCTAAGAAGATCAGAAAGACAAAGCGACAGTAAGACAGACTTCCTGGTGGATCACGTCCAGCCCTGAGAAGGCAGTACCCCAACCAGTACTGGCCATTCCTTCTGCACGCTTCTATCTGCCATCCTGAGTGTATGGGAGTTTGTGTTAGCAAAGCAAGGCATCCTGTATGCTACGGGTCTGGCGTCTTCTGAGAGTGCTCTGAGCACTCAGAGTCTGATCCTCAAAGAAAAAAAATATGTAAAAACAAACAAACAAAAGAGAAAAGTATTTGAGCAAATATAGGGTTTTTATACAGTGCACGTAAAACTAGACTTAAAAAGAACGGGTGAAAAAGCAATTTTATCTTATGGAGGCAGAGATTTCCTGACACCTTCCTGACAGGGCCCAACACAGGTTTAAAGTAAGAGGGGTGCGTGCCCTGAAACGACACTCTTAAGTTGCCATCACTTAGTATGGGGGCAGGGGGGAGGGAAATAAAAAGGTATAATCAAGGTTTTGTTGTTTGGTTGTTTTTTTAAAGAAAGCAGAGCCTGTAGCTAGAGACACCATGTAAATAGAAACTAGACCCAGTAGAGTCTCAGTGGAGTTCAGAGCCAGAAAATTCCTGCATTTCTGGAGTAGAGAAAATTTTTTGCATCCCAAACCTCAACAGATGAGTGCAACAAGCATCAGGGCCCCTAAATGTAGAGCCCAGCTTTATCCACCATGGCCCCTGTAATGCCTTTATCTGTATAAATAGCTTCAGCGTTTGTAAAGCACTGTGAGGGGAGGTAAAGTGCAAGGAAGGGTTATTAAGCAGTCTGGTCTTTATCTCTTCCTATTGGCATGCTTAGAAATGTTTGGCTGCAGCCAGGTAATCTTGGCTCTGCAATGCTCTTTGAAAACGAGGAGAGAGGGAAGGAAGCTTTCTGGGGAAAGAAGTGGGTTGTTTCTACAGTGGTGGAGAGCAAAGGATTGTTGTACACTTTTGAGAGATGTCTGGGGGGTTTTATTAGTGTTTGCAATAGTCTGTGTTAAATAGAACTCCCCTGAGTCTTCCTCTTCTTCCCTTGCTAAGAATGCCAATATAAGTGACTCATGCTTCAAACCCTTCTAATCAACCCTGCGAGTAGGACAGTGAGGTGCCAAGAGACTGCGTAACCTGTCTGTCCCCGTGGGAGCTCCCCGAGTGCTGGCAGTAACTTCCCCAGGCTTCTCCCTATAACTATTGTATTATGTGTATTATTCTTGCTAAACTTTATGAGGAAGTTACTCCAAAGGCTGTGGAGCACTGAAGTCAGAGCTTCTCCTGGATTTATTTTCTTAGCATGCTGTCATGGAAGAAAGAAACAAAACAAAAAAAATATCAGAAAAAATGGAAAGAAAGAAAGAAAAAAAAACACGAGGTTTTGCTGGTTTTGGTTTGTTTTGACCCAGGCACTGATGCTGTCTGGGACCTACTATAGATGAACTTCCTCTCTCCCTTCCCCTCACCTCCAATCTTCCATTATAGGAGAGTCCCTTTGAAAGGGATGCCTTGTACAATTTTATATATTTTATTGAAGATTTATTATTTCTTATCTCTTATTTCAAATTAAATTAAAAAAGAAAAAACATGTTTAATCGCGTGTGGGTCTGTCAGTGTTTGGAGTCCTTTAAAAGGTAACTTCTCTCCGTGTGTGTTTTGCACCGCTGGGTCAAGTTCAAAGAAATGTTTGGGTTGCCTTTATGATTATTTCCCCTTTCTGAATCTGAATTAAAGCCAAATTTGCAGCACATGAAGGTGAATTGCAAGTCAACAATTCAAAATCGAAAGCCAAACCTTTTATGAGGTTTCCTTGTTTTTAACAGCTGCTTTTAGGCGCCTCTGTTCTTTACATCATACTCCGGTGATGTTTCCATTACTTCTCTTAGCTCATGTGCCTTCCTCTTTGGCTTAGGACTCTCCCCCGACTCACCTTTGTGCTAACCTCGTCTCTGGGTTTTAGTGGGAGACTAGTCTCGACCCCACAGTAGTTGGGAGGTAATTTGGGACAGGTAAACCCTGCCAGGGGCTCTGCAGTATTTCAGTAGAGTTGCGTTTCAGGGCGCCCCGTGTCGTGTCCGTGTTGCCCCGTACTTTTCGTGCCAGGCTCAGAGAGCAGGTGCCGGACTACCCGCCCCTGGCCTTTCTGGCGAGGGTTCTCGGGTCTGCTCAGATAAGAGGGGTACCCGAGTGGTGGTGTTACACCCCAATCCCATGCTGGCCCAACGTAAATACTGTCACTGTGGGACTACTGGGTTAGGAGTAACCCTCGGGGTTCTCGCTGGGGGACAAGGCGTGTTTGCCCTGCCGGGACAGCTGGGCAGTACAACCCGGGTGCGCTCTCCCCGCTCCAGTCCTGCGGCTCCCAAAGGCATCGCACTCCGCGGCGGCGCTTCCCGGTGGGCACAGCCCGAGGGGCCGCCCGCCCCGCCAGCTCCGGCGACATCCCGCCTGGCTCAGCATCCCGCCGGATCGGGCCGCTGTGGGCGAGAAGGAACCGGCAAGGCGGGGAAACACCCCGCGATCTGGGCTCTGGAGAGGGGGCTGCGGGCTGGGGGAGCGGCTCGGGGAGCGTAGGGCATCGCGGAGCTCGCCCTGCTCACCCCGCTCCAGACTCCGAGAAAAACCGCTGTTAATCTTCCCGCTTTGCGACTGTAGGGAACAAAGCTGGGGGAACCTAATCTCTATGCAGACTGTTCAAATTAGAATTTACTGCCGCATAAAAGCCGGAGAAAACCGCTTCTTTCTCGGATTCTCTTTTCCTGAAGCATCATTCCTCTAAATACAAGGCAAAGCGAAGCCCCCTCGCCCCTGTCCTTCCCCGGCCGGTTGTCCCGAGTGCTTCCTTAGCTGGATCGGGCTATAAATAAACCAGCGGTATTTTTTAACCTTCAGTATAAATCAGTTGTGTCAGGGATTACAGCTAAATCTTTTCGCTGGAAATTCTTTGAGCGCAGGAGCTTTGTGTGTGTTATGATAGATCCTTAAATGGATACAGATTTATTGCAGCACACGAGGGTGTTGAAGGAAAAGCTTCCAAATCTCGGTTACAACCTCTGCTATGAGAAAGGCAGGACGGATCCGTGACACCTTCTTCGAGTTTGCGGATGGCATGACAATTCACCCTGCGCCCATTATTAACTTGTTCCAATTAAAGCCTTCAGAAAGGCCGAGTTAATTGAGTATTATATTTTATTAGGAGGGAGGTGTCAAGCTTTACTCATGAGACTTCATCATCGGCCTAATGGGAGCTGCCCCGCAGGCAGATCTGTAACTGAATAAATTACAGCAAGGTAGGGAAATCAGAATGCTATCATTAAAAGCGATGCACTTACTGAAATTCCTCCCCCACTTTCGCAAGAGGCTGTGGAGGTGTGGCTTTAATTAGTTATTTTAATGCAAAGTTAAATTGTTCCCAAAGTATTTTCTGACACAAAGCAGATGCGATGATTAGAAGTTGAGTGAGACTGAAAGGAGTTGGCATCTGTTCCAGGTACATCTATATATTTTAAATTCCCAATAGAAAGTGAAAAATAATTAGAGCAATAAATAATAAACATTAAAAACAACGCTATAAATTATCCCGATCCTTAAAATCCGGACTTGCTGAGCGGCGGCTCAGGCCAGCCGGGTACAGCCCGGCTCTCCCGGGACCTTCATCACCAGGGATGGATTTGTTGACATAAACATTTGGGATTGGGCTCACTACGGCCAAGCGTTCATTAACTAAAGCCACGGTCGCTCCGAGCCTGCATTTCATGTTGTCACGTTGCCTTGTCAAACCCCGGAATTCCTGCATTTTATGGAGAAGGAGGGAGACTGAAGAAGGCCGGCTACTAGCGACGCGCCGGGGAGCGCGGGGGTTTCTCTCCGCCGGACCCTCTCTGCGGGGCCGGGGGCAGCAGGCACCCAGCTCTGGGGGTAACCACCCGGGAGGACCCCGGCCCCACGGGCCGTACCGACGGGGATGGGGCCGCTCCCGGCTGCGCACCCTCTCCTGGTGCCGGCTCCGGTGTCCGCGCAGGAGCGCACACCTGCTCCGCGGCCCCAGCCCGCGGGTGCGGGGGCTCAGGTGCCCTCCAGAGCGGGCAGAGCATCCCGGCAGCAAGAACCCTGCGGCAGCAGCATCCCGGCTCCCAGTCCCGTCACAGACTCCCTGGCGCGGGCACCACCGCACCGCGGGTTTACACGCCCTCGCACACCGTGCGGGGACGCGCGTAGTCTGTGCGCGCACACACCTCCATAGCGCTGAGCTGTACACCCCACATTGCCATACCGTGTCTGTGAGTCTCGACACACAAATGCCTCAGGCGCCCGAGCGCCCGATTTGCGCACACCTGGGGCTTTGCAGGATTTTTGAGTTGAGTGCTGGACACGCACTGCAGGAGGAGGGGAGTTCACAGAGGGGATGGATGACAAAGAACGAGCCACTCGCCCAGAAAGCGCCAACCTCTCCGGCCCCCCTGTGTCTGTGGAAGGGGCACCAAGCCTCGCACTCGTTCCCCGGGTGCGCGGAGCTCCCGCGCAAGGAGGCAGAGGGTCCGCGGAGCAGCCGTGGTGGATCCAGCTCCCACCACCCCCGGGGCTGTTCAGAGAGGGAAGTGAGCATTTTGCTTTCTCCAAAGTATATTTACCCTCTCTATTTATCCCCCGTTAGTATCCCCGAAGGCTAACGTGGGTCTCTCTATAAAAAAAAAAAAATAAAAATCATTAAACGGGGCAAAAAAAATCTCCGCAAACAAACAAAACCCAGCATTCTTCCAGTGTGACTGTATTTCTCTCGTTCCTACGATCACTATCAGCCACGGAGACTTCAAAATGCCTTTTCCGGGGGTCACTTTGGAAGTTAACCTACTTTCGGCAGCGCCCACATTCTTGGCATAGGAAGTCTCTCTAGCAAAATAAAAACAAAGAGGTTATTCCATTTTTTTTCCCATTGCTGAGCAGGGGGCATATTTTTCCAGCGAAAAATATTAGGGATCTCAGAGAAACTGCACAGTTCATCCCAGCACTGGGAAACCCAGGAGCGAGCCGCTACACTGTTCACACTCCTTTTCGCTGCCGTACCCCTTCGCAGTGAAAGGGAGTGGGAAAAATTTGGGGTCTTTTTTGTTGTTGTTGTTGTTGTTGAGCTTTTTTGTTTTGGTTTGTGTTTGACTCCCTTAGCCGCTCGATGTGTGTTTCCCACCGTAATCCATAAGGCACTTGGCGGGTGCTACCAGCAGTTCCCAACTAGTTGCACGCAAGGAATAAAAATCTTTCCATCCATTATATTTCAGTCTTTTAACACCAGAGCAATTCTGTCCCTGCTGTTTTAGTGGAAATACCGGTCTATAAAGCTGCAACTGCAGTATATTTTAAAATGCTACCATTTTTAAAAGGGATTGGAATAATTCTGCTTTGCTTGGGAAGAAAAGACTCAAGCAACGTATGTGCGATTAACATTTTATAACACTGTTCAAGGAAATTAAAAACATTCTGTGGTATTCTTACTGTAAAGGCAGGTCTTTTTTGGCAAAATGTTTTGTATACGTATTTCTTAGATTGCTGTGTTTTGAATGAGCAAGAATCTCGTAAAGAAAAAAAACCCCACGTTCCTTAAAAGTATGCGCTACCCGTTTTATTAAACTGATTATGCCAGCGTTTAACTCAAAAGTTTGTTTTAAGTAGGAATATTTTCCCAGACGTGTAATGGATTGCTTGAAAACAGAATTCTTTGCTTTTTAATGACCTGTAATGGCCAATTCATTTCAACTGCGCTTATCAAGGTGCTGTGTTAAATAACAAACCGGTTCCTGAAAACAAAAAAGTCATAATGAAAAATAAGCAGTCAGAATAATCTCCCATCTCCGAGCCAAAAAAATGCAATAAAATTAATTTAAGACTGTCAAAACATCAAAGCTGAGAAAAGGAGCTGCTAAAATAATGTCTCTTGATAAGGAAATAATAAAAACACACCAAAAAATGTCTACTCAATAAACTCCACTGGATTTGGGGGTCTGTGCTATATTTTATTTGGTGATGAAAGCACTTTGATGTCACTGTATTCCAAACAATTATTATTATAATTTTAAACAACCTGGTGTTTTCCATTACTAACGGCTTACGCTTTGAAGTTACACCTCATAATTTCTTAAATTAAATAAATCATTTTAAGTTTGCACTGGGAGCCTTTTAATAGCAGAGAAAGGAATATCATTATCTTATTGAGAGGCAATTGCAGTGGCTCCAGTTTGGCTGTAGCTGGGGGCAAAGTGGTGCACTATAACAGACATACTTTATTAGCCTCCCATAACTCTTGAAAGAACATTTTTATATTTTCTTTGATTCCCCCCCTCCCCCTCTTGTTTTAAAGCTGTCCCAACCTTTAATTACTGCCTAATATGAAAAGCATTATTTTTTAATGCTGTGTAATTTACCAGAGGCAATAGGCCAAGTTAACAATTGTTTATTAGGGTTGCTGTTTCACACAGGGCAAAGAATGCTGTTCCAAACCCAACTTTTCATGGGTGGTTGCACTAATTAATACAGTGTCTGAGGCTCCTAGGGGGTTTTTAATATTAAAGCCTATGGGGCGGAACGGTTTTTAGAAGTCCAGCTCCTGCTGACGTCCTCCTCCCCTCCCCAGTGATTTTTGTTGCTTTCAAGCTGTTTTGATCCGAGGGAAAAGTCGGCAGCGGGAGGGGAGCGCCCTCGGAGCCGCCCCGGCCCCGCGGTGCCCCGGCGGGGGTGGCACCCCCGCCCCGCCGAGCCCAGCCCGGCGCCCGCCCCAGCCCGGGGCGCTGCCGCGGGGCCCCCTCGTCCCCCCGGGATCCCCCCCTCCCCTCGCTTTGATTTTCCCCCGTCAAATCGCCCTCGCTGTAACTCGGGATGAGGCGGGCGGTGCCGGCGCGGTCGCTCCTCTCACACAGCGGGACCCCCGGGGTCTGGCACCGCGGGGGCTCGGCCGAGCCGGGAGCACCCGAAGCCCCTCGCACTCCCTGTGTCTCCCGCAGTCGAGCAGGAAACAAGGCTGCTTCGGGGAGGGGGGGGATTGTGTGTATCGGGGAGGTGCTGCTCCCAAGAACTCAGCAGGGCTGAGCCGTGAGATCTTCCTGGAGCATCAGCCCGCCCAGCAGCGCAGCGCTGCGACCTCCCCCGAGGCGCTGACTTGAGTCCCGGAGCATCCCTGTCCCCGAACCCTCCGGTGTGCCCCTGTCCCGGAGTGCCCGTCGGGAATGCGCCTCCCCCGGGTGCAGGAGGATGCTGCGGGCAGCGACACCCCGCTCCCCGCGCTGGGCACTCCCGTCCCCTCCAAAGGGAGACACGGGACATCCATCAGCTTGATAAATGGGGGTTACTCACTCCTGTTCTCCCTGCTAGTTTATTTTCTTAAACTACCGGGGAAAAAAGTGTAATGACGGAGCAGACAAACACACTAACAAACAGACGACAGCTTTATGGACGGAGCTCAGCTCTGAGGGCTGAGGGGTGTTAAAATCCGAGCTCCGCCGCCTTTGCCCATTCTCGCTCCAGCTCGGGTCACTTCAGCCTCTTAAAAAAAAATCAAATGCAGCCTTGGCTGAGTTTTAAAGGAGGAGACACTAACGGGTTTATTTTATGGGCTGACCAGGACTGTTCTCCCTGCTCCCTTCGCCGTTAGCTCAGCTCCTTTGCAAATCTAATCTGCTCGGCTCCTTTGCTATTTTTCATGTTGGACCCATGCGTTTCTTCTCTAAGCCTTTCTCCTTTTTGATGTAGCGAGTCAATTGAAGAATGTTGGTCTCGGTTATCAATCACCCAGCTGGGGCTTAAAGGGCTCGGGCTAATCAGATTTAATTGCTCATGTAGCGCCACTCCTGCCCTGGGCCACGACCGACTTGCTCAATTAAACCCCAAATACCTGCAATCAATAAATAAGGAATGACAACACGTTTAAGGGATTTATCCAGCAAAGGAATTGAGCTGGAAACAGATTACAACAGAAAAAGGCCCTTTTATAATTAAACGTACACCTCTCAAGGAGGGAAAAGCTATGTTGCTTTAAAAAAAAAATAAATAAAGGAAGAAGTAAAGAAAGGAGAGGGAAAGATAGAAAAGAGATCTTGCTCCCTTTGCCCGGGGAAAGGAGAGATGAGGGCTCTGCCTTTCGAGAGGCTGCTCCCGATCACTTATTAGCTTATTTACGGCCCAGCGGAGTCCGGAGCTCCGCTCGGTGCCGGGATCTGCAGTGCCCGCCCTGCTTCGGGACGGACCGGTCCCCTCTTTTCCCGTCCTTTCCCAGCAGCCTGCGGCCACTGCCTCAGCTTTTCTCTCAAATCAGTGTTTTCTGTTTAAATCCCCTGGCTAACGGAGTGAGGCGTCATCGTTTCTGAAGACAGGAAAACGCTAGTCTCGATCTGCTTAAAAAAAAAAAAAAAAAAAAAAAAAAGAGAGAGAGGGAAGATGGGAAGATTTGCTTTTCCCGCTTCTTTTTTGTAACACAGCAGTAAGTGGCTGAGATCAAATAGCGCTGAACGTGCATAAATAATAGTTTTTGGCATATTTGCAGTTCCTTTTTTTTTTTTTTTAATTTTTCAGATCTGCTTTGAAAGTGGCAGATGCAAGAAGGGTTTGCAAGTAATACCAAAACGTATTCCTTGAATCATCCAGGTATGTTCTTGTCCACAGTTTCTGCACCGGCAGCTGCTGCCTTTTATTGGGATTAAATTGTAACATTGCCCCTTCAGCAGATCTGCTGTCAGTGTTAGGAAAGAGCAACAAGGGAAAAGAAAACGTGGGGAGGAGAAGCTGTCCACCAACCTGGAGGAATTCGAGCACTGCGCTCCTGCTCTGCAGTCACTTTGCACTGAGGTAGAGGTGTCAAAGCCTGTGATTCGCAGAGTTTTGCTCAGCTGAATTGGGCCCTTTAAGTCTCAGAGCTCTCTGCTTGCCTTGGGGAAACCAACCACACCACGCTGGGTAAGAAACTGGCTGGGACCATGGTTAGGTATTAATTCATATCCCTAGTCCCAGGCTCCCAAAGATGGAGCTGCTGATACTACTGCACCAACACAGCAACTCTGGGCAGGATTTGAGCAGGGTGAACAGGTCAGAGGGAATTGCCCATCTGGAGAACTTCTCTTCCTCTGCACATCCCGTTCCCTGAATGGCTCAGCCCTGAGGTTTGCTCCAGTTAAACATGTCTGCTAATTACTCAGCAGTGGTTATCTTCTGCACTGGGTGCAGGGGGTGATGCTCTCAGGACACCTCAGTTTTGTGCTATTTTCCCATGGTTCCCACTGGGATACAGACAAACCCTAATGCAAACCTGCCTGTAATGGTGCCACTCCAGAACCACCTCTGCATGTTTGGTGGCTGATCTGTAAGACAATCTTTGTGGGAAGTGAAGGTAAAAATTTTCATAGAAGTCAAGGTGTTGATTAAGAAAACCCTTCAACTGTCAAGGGAGTATTTCTGTAAGAACTTCTGTTTGTTTGTTCCTTAGCATGGTTTCCTAAGGAAGCCAGGATTATATGATCAAACTCTTACAGCCTTTTGAACTCCTGGGCCAACTCCAATCAAAATTGACAAGGGGGCAGAGGTCTCAGAAATAATCAGGTTGCTGTGATTTTCATGAAAATAGACTGCTGGATAGCAGAGAGACAGATCCTGTTAAATCCCTACTAAGGTTGTAACCAGAGCTCAAGTCTTAAGAAACACACGAAAATCTAAATGAAAGTGAGCACAACATTACAAGTATCCCAGCGCTTCAACCTTGGCTACTAGAGACAGCAGCTAAGAGACAGAATTACCAAAAGTAATGTGTTTTGCTGCTTGAGGAAATACTTACTGGTTGTATTAATCTTTGCCACTCTCTGGACCAATCTGCTCTTTGACTTGGAGAGCAGCAGAACATCAAAGGCCAGATCTAGGCACCAGCAGAGTCTTTTGGGACAGTTCCCATGCCGTGGTTAACAGTGTCATCCAGGGCAGCAAACTGCACAAATACCTCCCCAGACTGCCTTGGAGGAAGCCTGAGGCTTGGTTGTGGCCCAAGATGTCAGGAGTTGATTGGTCCATGAGTTTGTACAACAGAGGCTTTTCCCTCATCCTTGCCTGTGTTTTCTCTTTCCAAGTCATGTGGAAAGCCACATTATGCTTTTAACAGATTGATCCAAATCCTGTTAAGTAGTGAGGAGGAGAGAAAGAATGAAAATCCTCACAGCTACTTTGATGAGTCTCAAAGCAGGCTTTAGACATTTCTTTAAAGTAGTAAAATAGATCAAGGAACAAATTAAAGAGTTTTATTTAAACTATGAAACTTAAGATAATAGCTTTTCCTGGAAGAAGGGATATCTGCTTCTTGCACTCTTAGTCTATTCTGAAAAGTAATTCTATTAAGTCATGTTTGATACAACTAGTATCCAGTGGATGCTGCGTGACACTTGCTTTTGAGGTTGAGATGTGCAGCCACGCTTCCAGGTTAAGGCAGATGACGCCAGTAGGAAGGTGGGTGGTACAGCAGGAAGTGCAGATGGGTAAATAGACCTATTCATGGGAGACATTTGACTTCCTAGTCCAGAGAGAGCACTAACTCCGGACTCTGCAGTTGTAATTCTGCAGCAAAATTCTACTCTGCTACAAAGGTAATGAGGCCTTCCCTGGCAAGCCAATGCAGAATGAGACATTTCCTCCTTGCTGATGCCAAGTCAAACTGGGCCACTTTGGAATAAGCCACATTGCCACCTCATGGCTGTCTCAGAATCTGAGCTGTCTTTTATTAAAAAAAATAAGTGTTTTTGTTGTCATTGAAAATACTCCCAACACCAGAGATTTTCTAAGCCTGTGCAAAAGTCAGGTCTTACAGTGCCTTAGGGAGAGAGAGTTTTACTGCTCTGTGCCATTGCATTGTTAACTCTGAAGCCTAAGGAAGGCAGTCAAACTAGCAAGTATTTCACCACCCACAGGCGTTCAAGATTTGAAGAATCTTATTGAATGGCATCTCACTTCAGCACCAGACACAGCCAAACTGGGGATAAACTAAAGGAAAACTTAGGAAAAATAGAACAAGGGAAAACAAATGTGACTAGATTCCTTCCAGAGCACACAGCTGCCTACACATACTCCAGCTAATCCCTCCTGGCAGCTTTCCTCTTTTTCCCCAGTTCTGACCATTTCCCTTATTTTAAGACTTTTTGCTCTTTGAGGTGAGTGGGGAAAGGAAAGGAGAAGGAATGAAAACAGGGAATGCCATGTAAGTCTGTTGTAGGCAAGACTGGAATAATCTAAGAGCACTACAAGCACAAAGCAATGTATGGGATGAGAGACAGGGAAAGGCCACATGGAACTAGCCAAGGGATGGCCTCACCAGGGCATGCAGAAATTAGAGTGGGAACCAGTTTGTGAAGGATCAGCAAAGGCCAAAAATCAAATCACACAACATGAAGGAAAGTGCCAAAAAAGCACAAAAAATCCCCTAAATATATGAACTAGCTTATTTATACCAAATTTCTGTCCTCCAAGGCACACAAATTAAAAATCCTGAACATATTGCAACCATTATTGGTACATTTGAACTTAGACTTCATGCATGTTCATGCATGTGAGATGAAGCAAGGCCCAGTCCTCCCTCTAGTTTTGATCCTAAACAGGGAACTGTGATAGCACAATACCTGCAAAGTGCTGGTTTTATATAGCATGTTCTTTGGCTGAGGGATTATGTATGTTGGAGGAGAGAAGAAACTGCCTATAAGGCTATTTTCCAGCAAGACTTTCTCTGTCCACAACAGCAAGAACAGCTACTGGGAGACACCATGTGATGATGTTGCCATAGAGGAAGGAATGTCTGCTTAGATATCCCGAGCCACTGTCTTTGAGGGATGTAATTTACTTCTGGGAGCTGGGAGTTAATTTTCTAATCTGTAGGAGGACAGATCACTGGAATAAAGTCAGGAGGAATGGTGCTCTTGTATTCCTCTAAGCTCTAGGGATATTATTGATTGATTGTCTGAAGGACCAGGTGGTGTTTTCCCATCTTGTGTGGCTGGAATAGCAGCAAGGTGGATTCCAGCTCCAGTTCCCATGAGTTGCTCAAGCATAAGAAATAAAGTCCATTATCAGAGAGAGGTAGAAACATTGGATTTGTTTTCAGTGTGGTCTTAGTCTCACCCTTCCCTCCCTCCTCCCCTGAGAGCACCGAGGCTCCGTGTGATGGAGATGACTGGAGACGTTACAGCCTCCAGCTTTCTGCCTCGCCCCGCTCCCAAAATTTGGCAGAAGGTAATGTGTGTCTGTGCTTCAGCTGCTGCAGTTTACAGTCTGGCTTATTAGAGTAAACTGTGGAGAAGACCAAAAGTTGATTATGCATTGCCTCTAGGAAGGAAAGCACCAAAGGGAGAACCTACTTGTCTCCTTTGGTGTTTTTGAGAGAATAGACCCGTATGTATATTTGCTTTGCTCTTTGTAAATTAAAACACATTAACCTTGAGAAATGCAAAGTAATTTTTACTCATTCAGGCCTTCAACTGGTGCTACTGAGCTTGTTTTCTTTGTGCTATCACAAGAGCATAAGAATTGCTTGGGGGCTGCTAAGCTGGCACTGGCACAATAACAGTAGACATTCTGTGACGTGGAATTCCCTGGACTGATGTGACTGTGTTTTATGGTCAGATGGAAAACAGGCGTAACAGCCGAGAAGAGATGATAGAAATGACCAGCGGATCACTGATTTCTCATTGCTATTGATCAGAGAGCACCCTCATACCCAAAGCAGAGTCTTTTGGGTTAGATTTTAAGATATTATCAGCCAAGTGACACAGATAAGTGCAGCAGAAAGGAAAGAATATCTTCTTTTTTTCCAGAAGGCAGCTCAGGCACAAATAGAATAAAGAATTCATCCCAGTCACATGGAAATCTGGCAGAGCCCCATCAGCTATATCCTTGCTGGGCTAAACCTCTTGATGGCCAAACAGATACACAGTGTCTCTCAGTGTGTAAGTTCCTTCATTCTACTAAGAGTGAAGAAAACCTCATTTTTTTGCTTTCGTCTACTTTCTGCAGAGATTTAATAGCTCAAAAGCTGTTGTGAGCCATCACGTTAACTAAAGTTCATTGCTTTTGCTGTATTATGCACCAGCATAACACTAAACTCTAATAATCTAAACAAAATCATCCTATTTCATAAAATGTGATCTCTTTCTGGTGTCTGAGGAGAGCTATCAATTCTGAGACTCAATCTGGTTCTGCCTGAAGTCAACAGCAGAGCTATTAATAATGGCAGGATCAAGTCAGTTCACTAATTTGCCAAATTCCCCATCATTAGTGTGAATTAATGAGATCCTACTGGAGCTGCCTTTTGGCTGTGGGTGAAACGGAACAAGCCTGGCAGCACATCAGCATTAGAAGGGAGGCTGGGGAGGAGCAGGAGTGGTTTGGGGGGAGGGAGATGAGCAAATGGAAGACGCTTAATGCAGTCCAGATGGAAAAAATTGACCCTGACTTCACCAGTCAGGCAATGGCTATAGCCAAGCTGTTTCCTAGTGAGGAGGAAAACTAGAGAGGCTCAAGTAGCAGATGAGAAGTCAGCTCAGATAAAATAAGACAGCCATTCCCTTTGCCCCCCGAATGATCTTTTGCCCAAAACATGAAGAAAAGTGCATGCTTTCCTGCCTCTTCTCAAAGCTGTCCAGTGGTTTCTCTCTTCTCGCTTGCTTTAAAGCTTCTAGAAGCAAGAGTGGAAGACTGTGCTCACTCTCACATCCAGTCCCATCCAGAATTAAAATTATAACAAAACTTTCATGAAGAAAACAGCTCTGTGAGATTTACAGTGCCAAGAGGGACATATAAAGTTAGGAGAAGCATCCAAAGAGATGTCAAATGGAACTTAATTGAACTTGGCTGTCATCACTAAATAGGACACATCACTTTGAGCTTAATGGATCCTGCCAAGTTTAAAAACAGATATTGTTGCTCTGTTCCTTGAGATGGTGATGGCGGTTTAACTGTCCATGAGTCACTGGGATAACAGTTATTGCTTGAAAAGAATGTGAAGGGAGGAAAGGATGTTCTTGTCTGACCATGTGTCTGCTTTTGGTGCCATTACAAAGACAATGCCAGGCTAATGCTTGAGTAGAATCTTTTAACAGTGGCAGCCCTAACAGCTTTGTAGAAGTAATTGGGTAAATCAGAATATTTGCCCTTTCAAAACTTGTTTTATTTGTAGTGGCTACAGAGCCAAATACATACACCTCCATTTGTGGCAGTTGGGAAGCCTGAAATTAATAGCTCAAATTAAAGACATAAAGCACATGAACAAACCCGTTTTGTTTCGTTTAGTGAGATGATGACAGCAATGCAGTAGCTTTGATAACACCCTTACCCTATTCAGAAAGGACTTTGGGAGAAATGCGTGTGAGCAGACAGCTCTGAGGTGGGTACTCAGAACTGCTCACTGAAATCCCAGTGGTTGTTTTTGCAGACTCTGTTGGCCAGGGACTTGCTGTGTTTCAGGCTTCTGACCAGAAATCTCCTCCCAAGCCATGCATTACCTCAAACCTCCTTCCAACTGTATGGGCACTGTGGGCTCCCTGAGCTGTGGATATGGAGGTGATCTTTGCAATCTCCAAAGGTAGCTCAGCCCCCTCAGCAACTACCATTAGTGACAAGAGAAGCATGGCCCCAGCAAGCCAAAAGGAAAACAGCACTTTAAAATAACTCGTGATGGCAAAATACCGATAAAAAATGGACTGCCATAATCTACTTCTAACTAAATACTGACTGCCTGTGCTGTGCTCAGCAAGCACAAACCTTCATAAATATGATCCAGACCCACCAAATCTTGAAATACTCAGTGTATTCCCTTGAAAGTACCAGGGACTAATCTGCCATGCCCAGGATAAGCAAACACACTCTTTTCCAGTTGTACCATGTTACGTAGCATTAATTGTTTTATAGTAAAATAGTAGAGCGGGATGAGTTACTTAATTGGGAATCTCACCTATTATTTTAAGCATCTAATTTGTACATCTGTGCCTGTAGCCATTGGACTATCCTTGTTTAAATTGTTAATCCATCTCCTTGTAGCGTGGAGAAGAGAAAACATACTCATTTTATCAGAATTTTAAAAGGTGTCATTAAATATCCTCTACTTAAAAGAAAAAAAGAAAGGAAAAAAGTCTCTGCAGGCAATGTACTCCACTCACAGAGATAAGAAATGCTTCCCATATACAATCCATTTACTTTGTAGTTCACTTCTAATGGGCAGTTTGGCGAAAGGTACTTTCCAACATGTATTTAAAGCGATCCATTCAAAAGATAAGTAAATTGCAGCTGTTCATTAAACCCAGCACTTCATGTTGTGCTGCAAACTTATATTTAACCAGGAAATGCTACTGTAGGCTCTTATTGTTGGGGTTTTTTTCCCTCTGAGATTTAGAAAACGTTATGATTCATCATCATTTACAAAAGTGTCTGAAAATTACAGGCCAACCACGACAACAAAACAGTAGGTGCTTAGGGAAGTGAACACACCAAAGATCACTGCAAGTGTTTTTCATACAGCTACTCTTGCTTGTTCCTTATTTCTTTTGATCAGTGTTTACAATACAAGCTTCCTTTAAGAGGAAACAAAGCTTTTGTAGTGATGTTACTGTACAGTCCATGTGCTGTAGCAAAATTACAAACTTTCTAGGAAGGGTTAAAGTAGGGGCCAAACACCAAAGTGCATTGTAGGGGAGCCTCAAGCTTGCACAGATACACAGAAAGGCAGAACTTACTACTGTTTTTTAAAACTGTAAAAGTGCCAGAACTAATTCACACAAGCAGAATTCTGCTGTCATTTTTGGTTTTAGTTACATTTTCATATTCATGGAAACTCCACATGTCTTTCTCTGAATGGAATGCTTCTGATAGGACTTTGGGGGCAAATCAGTCAAGCTCTTTGTATATGCCAAGAAAGAGATGACCCCTCTTGCCTTCCAGTACACAAAATTGTAAGGATACCTCTGAGGAAGAAGTGGGTTTTGTCTTGTCTTATAAGCTTCTGTGTAAAGTTTCCAATATTTTTGCTTCTGGTTGAACTTGAAATACCTTAAAAATCAAATAAAAGCAACGTCTTTCTGAGGATATTTCAGCATTTCCATTCCTATTTCCTGCTGAAGTGAGAGTATGCAGGGACAGAATAAATATATTAAGCCAGCAAGAGAAAACCAAAACCAAAACAAGCAACAAAAATAAAAAATCGACCAAATTCTTATGGAACCTTTAAGAGGCACTTGGTGCCAGTTCTGGGCAAAGATGGCTCCAGCCCAAAACATTACATGCAGACCGCTCTGAATGAGGTTTTCATAACTCAGACTTTGGCTTGGGATCACAGCTGCCCTGTGTTGTGTGCAGCTTCTATCACAGGCCAAAACAAGAACCCAGTCTCTGAACAACCCTTGGTCAGTGGGGAAGGTGCAAGGTCAGGTGTAGACCCCAGTGTCATGGCTTCAGTCAGGCTCTGTCAGGAGTCTCTAATAAAAGATGAACTTCCATGATGAGTCCCTACTTTGTCCTAGCTGATTCATGTATTTCCTTAATAATAATGAATCAGGGCAAGGAAAACTTGCTGAGAAGAAAGCTCTTCGTTTATACTGTTCATTTATTAATGCTGGTGTCTGGAGAACAACCTAGAGAGTCTCTGCAGCCACCAGTTCTGTATGACTTTCCTACTGAGAATGAACTATTCTGCATTCAAACATTGTGTCTGCATGCATCTTACTTTTACTGCTTGAGTTTTTACTATATATGGCGGTGCAGAGCTGGAGAAAAGATGTACATGACAATTGCATTTTAGCTGGCCACAACTCCCCACAAGTACAACTCTGCCTGAGATAGCAGCAGTAGAGACCAGCACAGGTGAGGCAGAGTCCACAGCTAACGTTTGTGGGAATAATCCACCCGGTAGAAAATAGGATTAGCAATGCAAGACATAGAATTAGACAGTCATGTACGAACCCACAATGTTAGTGGCAAGGAAAATCCCTTTAACTCTTCTGTAGTTCTGAAATTGATGAAGCAGTATAGGAGAACAACTGTATGATGCAAGAGCGGATCTTGAGAAGTCAAGGTGGTTGGGGAGAGGGAGAGCAAAGTCTTGTTCCACAGTAGCAACTGCAGTTGCTGCCATGTGCTTTGGCCAAGAGTCTGTCCAGGGCACTGGGGAGAGGGATTATTTTCCAGGAGCTGAGGCTGTGAGAAACTTCTTTGCATAAGCATTTAATCTTGTGAAACTCAGCTTGTGTTGGAGGTTTGCTCTAAATTTTAAGCCTGCATTGGTTGACAGGTTCACTGTGATCTGCTGAGTCTGCCTGATGGTTCTGTGATTTTGGTGGGAAATCACTGAGATTTGGTCTCAATGGCACGGAAACTACGTCATGAGGAGAGAAATAAAAGACGTCTCCCAGTTATCCCCTTGCTCATATTGAAGATAATTAAACTGTTTTGCCCAGTTTTGCTTTCCAGCTATCAACCTAGCCATAGTTACTGCATCTTTTGTAGGTTCATTGGGCTTTTGTAGGAGTCACTTTTTCTTCATCACAGTCCCTTAAAGTCCCACTAGTATATATGGAGAAAAATTACTTGAGGAGCAATGAAGAAGGGAAAAATAGACTGGAACTCAAAAGACTTCCTTTGGTTCCAGTAAACCATGATTACCATGAGCCCTCATGCCAATTAAAACATCAGGTAGAGTATCAGCCACACCTCAGCTGGAGGGATATAATGTTATTAATAATATTTATGCCATCATCTGTAGATGATGTTTATTCTCTTTAAAGCTGTTTGTAAGTCTGCCCAGTTCAGGATAAACTGTGAGAATATTGGCTCCATAAAATGCCAGCATTAGGTGATAAATAGGCTTAACACTTGGTCACGTGCATGATACCTTCCATCCACTCACATGATGGGCCAAGCTTGCTCCTGCAGGTTTGCATCTGTAATTGATTGTGGGAGCTATTAATCATAGGTGTGTGTGATAATGTTTAGACATCGCTTTGATTCAAGGATGCTATTAAGGAATTAGACTGTAGTAGGGTAAGAGTTCGTCTCTGCAATAATTGCTCCCGGGGTTTTGCAATCCATAGTGGTGCAAAAATCAAAGACTGACTTAAAAAAAGTAAAAACAGACAACAACAACAACCACCCCAACTCGAGAGTGCTGTGTTCTATTCATAGTCCACATACTGGTGTAGGCTATGAATATTTCTGTTTCATATGTACAATCTGTGAAACAAACGCTCAGCGTCTGTTTCAGTTTCTGAGTGTTGCTACTGGAGCTTGTAAAAGATAGGATCAAAAGTGGATAAGGTAACCAGGAGCACTCTGCCTCCCAGTAGCTAATTAGATTTCCCTTCAAGTACACTTCAACAAGGACTGAGGAGTGACTTCACTAACTACTGGCTTTGGTCCTACTGCGATTAGGATCCTGACAAGATCAGAACTACCTGATCCTATTAAAATTCACCATAAATTTGGACTCTTGTTATAATCAGAAGATGTCCCTGTAGGCTTGGTATTCTATAATTTCCTAAGAGCTGGTATTAGGGATGTTCAGGCTGAATAGATTTTGAGGTAGAAAGCCAGGTGGTGAAAGTGTCAGTTTTGAGTCTTAGAGGTGGCTTTTCAGTCTCCAGGAACTGGGCTGGGAGATTCTTTGGTTGCAGATGAGAGGTAAACCAAAATTCTTCTCCAGGTTCACATGGGAGTTTAAAGATCTTTGGATGTTTGACATGAGAAAGCATTAAAAGCATTAAGACAAGAGGACTCTAATTCAGGCGATTACTTTTCACTTACACCAGTTATTACCCAGATATTTAAAGTGACTTTTCAGACTAGAAGGTGTCTGAAGCAGGAGATTGCTGCAAAAGTGGGAACTAATTCAGTATTAGTTTTCTTATGTCTTGGGCTGGTTTTTATGTAAGGTAGCTGTCATTAACAAATGATCACCTTCCATCCCAGAAATACATGCATCCAAGCCCAATATGAAATAATTTGGGGGTTTTTGTGGAGTTCATTAAAATCAAATCCTAACATGTAGTACGTTGTTGTTTTTCTTGTTATGGGAAATGATCTTGCATTTTGAATGTCTTCTTCCCTTTGGGGACATTGCTATCAAGGTGACTGTACCTGCTTCCAGCCCCAGATTAAGAGCAGTAGAGAAAATGGAGCACAAGTGAGGTTTTCAAATTCCATTCTGATGTCTTGCTGCCAGGGGAGCCTGCCGTGCTCAATTCAAGGGCTAATCCATGACCATCACTCTACTTCAATAATTGCAGAACATTAATGAGTCTGTTTCCTTATTACAGAGCTCAAAATAAAAGCATTGGCATTCCGATTTAGCAGGGAACTTTTAAAGTCTTAGCCCAAGGATTGTAAGAGGAATGGATTTTTTTTTTTAATTAACTTTGCATTCAAAACTTGTGTTAAACCATCTGTTCTCATGCAAGGGGTGAAGGAGGGGGACGTTAGCCACAGATTTTCATCAGCGAGCTGTTAAATTAGTCTCTTTAATTCACAGAGCTTGTTTTATTCAATCTGCCTTTATTAAGAACACAGGTTTGATTCTGCAAGGAACAAATTCTTCTGGTTCTTTAAGGAAAATGGTTTTAAGCAGGGTTTTATTAGGTTGCATTACTGGATAAGCGATACAACATGTTACCAGCGTGAATCATCTGATTTAGACTGACAAGAAAGGAACTTAAAAAATACCCAGAGCCAAAACATTGGCTGGCAGGGGCTAACAGGGCCAGATTGGATCTACTTTTGCAAAGTTTTTCTGTTGCAATTGGTAGTAACTGTCTAGGCTTTTAGATATTTTGACTAAGTCTCTTTACCATCCCTAAATTAAGAAGCAGACAAATTAGGGCCAGACTGTAAGTCTAACCAGACTGAACAGTCACAGGGAATTCAGCAGGGCTGCTGATAAAATGAAGCATGATCTGGGAGGAGGTCTAGCACGATGTCATCTGAAGAGGTAGAGACATGCATAGGTCACCTTGCCTCCACAGCCAGGATCATGCCTTACAACAGGCTGGCTTTTCCTGCCTCAGCCCTAGTGGCACAGCTTTTGTGAACCCTCTTATTGCTTTTCTGTGAGCAAAGGGGTGCTTACAAATCTTGCCTTTGAAATTAGGCAGCCTTCATCCAGACCAGGTGAGATACAACATACCTGAGAGACAAATCGAAAATCCTCCACCTGTTTCCACTGTCTCCATTCAGACCTTTGTTGCTTGCTACCCTCTGATGAGTGACCTGGGAGGTAACTGGGAGGAGGCACAGAGAATATTGATAGAAACAGAAATGGGGGTTCTTAATGAGAAACAACAGGAGAAATCTGGCCCGAAAATCTTATATTCAGCTGTCCTGAAGTCAAATTGCATCTTCTCCCTGCCAGCTGAGAGCACCTCTTGAACTGAAGACAATGTAAAGGTGATATGTAAAGATCTGTGGGTTCAAAGATATCTCAGGTCACCAAAAAGGGAAACTGAACATGTCATAACAAAATATAATAATTTCACTTGCCAAGCTTGATAGCTTTCAGTCTAAGAATGTGTCCTTCAGTCATGTTGACAAATCTCTGTCAGTATCAGGGTCTGGCCTAGAATTAGACCCTTTCCTATATTGAGGTTCTAAGACTGAAATGAGCTTTTAAATATGAGGTAAACTTCCAAAAGAACTCCTGAAACAGATTTCTAGAATTCCTAAAACAAAATTCCCAGGCATCCACATTTTTAGGATGTACAAACATCTCCGCTGAATGTTCAGTCTGTGCTCTAGACTTTAGTGAAAACGCCCATCCCACTACAACACCTGTGTGATTTCAGCCTTCAAAGTGAACTGCACTAAGGAAGTAGAAGGAAGGTCACTCCCTGGAAATCAATTTATAGCCTCACTGCTGTCCTTCTCAGCAAATTTTTCCCAAATTCCCTGTCTATCCCAACTGAGTATTACTGCCAATAGCCAGTTCTACAGACTGCTGTAGCTGTAAAGAAAACTCCATGAACTTGTTGTCCCTCCTTTCACTGCAATGAGAAGAATAACAGGAGAAACAGGTTTTGCAGCAAGACTGTCCCTTTGGGATGCAATGATGAATGGTCCCCTCATAACCTATTCCCACTTTGAGTTTGGATTTTTTTTAATAAAACAAAACCACGGTCAGCCTATGGACTGGGAACTTATCACTGAAATGATGTTGAGAGCTGGCTGGGGAAAAATAAAACATCTCAGTATCATCTCTTAGGTATTTGGAGAACTCACTCAATATATTGGTCCAAATTAAATCAAATGTCGCGCTTTTTAAATGCTTCATTTTGCACAGAGAAAAAACATCTGTAGAGTGAGCTTTTTATATGCTTTCCATGCAGAAGGTGGCATACAAATATTCATATTTCAGACTCCATAAGACAGACCAAAAAAAAAAAAAGGGAAAATAAGACCAGAGAGCTGCCAGTTTGCCCTCCATGGGACTTGGATATCACTGGAGCTCAGAAATTCAGTTTTCCTACAGTGCAGTGAATTACTGCTGCCTCAGTTTCATGACTAACCATCTAGTTTTCCTTTTTGGTGGGTACTTAGTCATTTGGGATGTTTGAGTTTGCTGCATCCTTTCCCTCGGAGGTAACACAGGAGTCCCATTACTGCACACTGGAGTCTGTCTGTGCCAGCAGGCCAGGAGTGGCTTGGGAATGCCAGCCTTGCCTTGCACACTGTTATTAAAGGAATGATGACTACTAATTCTGAGAAGTCCCGGACATTTGACCACGCTTGGGAATGAATCTCCACCAATTTTCTTCAGAGTGTGCTGACCCTTTTGGCAAAGAATAAAACCCTTAGTGCAGCAGAACTGAGCAGCTTTAGTCTCACGTGGCAGGTTTGACAGGAACGTTCATTTTGGTAGCTATGGGATTTCAGGGAATTTGATGAGGTAGGGATCCTGTGTAACACCACAAACCTATCCAAAACACCGCTCCATTAACCTCTCTCTCTGCTCCATCCATATCCAATGCAATCTTCTTGTTACAATATATAATAATGAAGGCTATGAAACCCCTGATTTTTTTAAACATCCATTTGCATGGAATTTGAACCTTGCTACAAATAAACCATTAAAATTACATTAATAAACACCGGAAAGCAGTAATGATGTGTTACTGCCAGAGGAGGGCCAGTTAAACAAGTTAAAGGCTGACACAGTTTTCCAGATGCAGTGTTGCACAATGTGCTTGTTTACCTGGAACATTTACTCTTTTCCTTTCCCTCCTTAGACACACACATGGGGTACCAAGAGAGAACAGTGAAGTGGACTCAGAAATGCCAAACATAGGTTACAGTCTCCATTCTCTGTGGTTTTATCTGTAAGACCACATCTGTAAGTATCTTTTACTTGTAAAACCTTTTCCAACCACAGAAATGTATCATCTTTTGATAAATAACTTCTGATATTTGAAAATGAATATACTTGTATCTCACCTAGAGTTCTAATCCCCTTGGTTTATCCTCTCTGTACATATATAGTCAGTTTATTTCTCCATTCTAGGTCTCATTCCTGTACTTTCCCATGAATCATGAGAGTTGAAAACAAGTTTTTCTCCCCTTGACTTCATAAATCTATCCAGAACTCTTTTGTTCCTCTCCCCACTGAGTCATTTTAGCCCTTTAAATTTTACCTTGGAAGCTTTCCTTTCCCTTTACTTCATATGATGATTTCTTTACTTTATTTCTATAATACAGTCCAATGCTGAGGGTCAGGAATGTCCCTAGAAACATGGTTGGAATTAGAAATAAAGTTAAGGATGCCTGAGGAGAACAACAGCAGGGTAATGTCTGATTGATCTGATAATTTTTATTAATGGCAATTCCTACAGTGCCCTGAAATCAGCTACTCAGACAAGTATTCTGCAACCATGCCCTGAATTTGCACTGTATTTAGGAAGCAGATCCTACAGGTTGCTAAAAGCCTAATGGTGGATTCAAGTTAAACTGATCTTCAACCTGTTTTTGACGAATCTAAAATCCATATAATTCCCCTTTCAGAAAGCTGTTTCATGCTGCTAATGTGCAAGGGACTAAATGAATACTGCAGGAACACATAAGTTGCACTGGCTCATCAGCAATGGACTTACCATGACTGTCACCTCACACACTTACACACTACCAACAACACAATACCATGGAGAACCTCAGTTAGGTTCAGATCCATCCATACTTTCATATCTTGCCAGGTCCAATGAAAGGAGGATAATTTAGAAAAGTGTAATTACATTTTAACAGATCAAAGATGAGTATACTAAATTGAACTGATTGCAGTGAGGAATTTTGACCTATTTTCTTTGAAGCCTTACAAAAAATAAATTAGGTGAGCCAATCCCGTTGCACAGGTCAGGTTCCAGATTCTTGACAACCCTATTGCTGCCAATTTATGATTTTATTATAGCCACCAAATGAATTAATTTTTGTTCCGGGCTCAGCCAATTATACATATGGGGGATAGGTATCCAAATAATTAGTATCTCTTACTTCTGTCCTGATGATTGCCTGAACCCAAGCATTTCTTTCTGCCAGTTTTGCTTTGTGTTTCTTCCTCATGAAATCTGAAGCTTTTGAGGTGGATGTAGATCAACAGCTCCCCACAGATGTATTTATTTACTTACTGATTAGGACCAGAGACTTCTCTCCAGTGAAATAGTGCTTAAGAATATAAGGTGCTTAAGTGATGCACTAGGTCCCTAAGACACAAATTTTAGCCTTCCCTTCAGAGACTCAAATGCAAATGTGCTGAAAAGCAAAAGTGATCCTCCTGCTTGCGCTTCACAGGTCTGTGTCAAAAAATGGGCAGGAAGCTCAGAGGGGAAGAAGAGCAACAAGATCATCAGTTTGGCTGTAGTAGAATTGATTTATTTCTTGAGAATTGAAAGGAGATTGGATTTATCAATCTGAACTATGTCCACTATTTTCTTCGGTGGTAGTCACTGAATATGGGAGTGATACTCTGCTGTTCTGTTTCTGAGTCCACCTTCCCTGTGCTTTTATGGTAGCTGTTTTTGAAGTTGTTTTTCTCCTTCACAGTTCTTACTTTCTCATCTTAGGAGCAAAAATCAAGCTTCAGCTCAGAAAATGCCTCTTTTTTAATTGAGGCAGTATGGAAACAGGAAAAGAGAGTAGACAGATGCAATAACCCGTCTGGGTTGTAATTACCCATATCACCACAGCAGCTTCATTCCTTGGCACTGTAGGTATGGAGAAAGGCAAGGCACATGGCCTGGATCTTCCCTTGCATTTATAGGTCTTTAATTGTGAGCACAAACCATTAATGTTACATGACTCCAAATTCTGGTTCAGTGACAGAGAAAGGCCAGATCTCCCTGTTTCTACCTGGTCAAAAAATCTATGAAGCTTTCTACTCCCATTTCTTCCTTCACCTTTCTTGTCTCCATTCCCTTAGGGTCCTAGCTTCTACTGACTGACCTTTACAAATGCAACAACAATAATTATCCTATAATTAGACACTCTAGGTCACGTTGCTACTAAAGCTGTCTCTGTGGGAAGGAAGTAAGCAGTGCTTAAGGTAAGAGTTTAAGGCTCCTTCTCCACTGTATCACCAGAGGTATTTGTGCCAAGTCGTTGGCATTTCATTGGGTGGTTGTTGGGGTTCCCTTCTAGTTGCATCTCATAGGTTAGTGATTGCTGTTCATGACTCAGTGATTGTGTCTCAAGACCACGGAGACAGAGAGTAAAGGACATTCAGGGATTCAGCAGATTTCAAGTTCCTGCTGCCATTATGGTCATCAACAAATTAAACCATCCAAGTTCATCATGCCATCCAAATGGCACTAGAAGTGCACCTCAGTCTTCTGAGTGTCATCTCAGAGCCTGGAATGCAAAGGTTTGGTTCAGGCAGGTAGCAAATATGTGCAGCTTATGTGAAATCCAAATACCTGACAAACCTTTCTTGACATTAGTAATACCTCTGAAACCATAATTCTCACTGTCCCATCCAGACAGGTGAGCCATTGAACTGTTCTTGTAGAAATGTCCCAGCTATGCCAAGGTTTGGAAGAACAGCCCTGGATTAAAGACATAGGTCTCATTTTACCCACACTTCACTATATAAGCGCTCCTCTTTAATTTCTTACGAAGACATTGCATATAAATGCAAAGAAATATATGAGTTCTTTATAGTTGGGATTAGGGGCATTTTCACATTTTCCTTTTTTCCCTTTTCTGTAGTGTTTTCCATGGTCGGCTGCTGCAGCATAACAATCCCTCAACTCCAAATCTGATTTGAAATGTGTAGCAGGGTTTCTCTTCTCACTCATTCCATGGCTGTTTCTTCTTCCTCCACTTGCCTTGCAAAAAAAGTTGTTTCTTTTTATTCCCCCAGTTCAATTTTCCCTGGGCACTGTACGTCAAGTGGTGCCTGCAGAAATACGCAGGACAAAATATCTGACTTTATCTCTTTCTTGTCCACATTTCAATGTCTTGCTGCTCGGATTGGTTATCCAAACCTCAGTGAAAATATTACTAATAAAATCACACATTCATATAATACTCTGCCTCAGTACCATATTTCTCCTGGCTCTTACTTACGCTTGCATTATTGATAAGCATCAGGCAAAAGAAGGGTCTCTAGGTTAAATCTATATTGCTTTGAATTTCCCTTCTATGCTTAACATCAGACGCCACCAACACATCTTGAACTGATTTAAGGCCCTGGGGTGTTACTCGGTGCCATTCAAAACACAGCAAGCCACTTTCCATGTGCTGGGGCCACTAGGGCTCGTTAGAATGGCATTTTTAATAAAACTTAAGTGTAACTACAACATTTTGCGGCTCCACTCTCCAGATAAACCACTACATACGTCATTCCCCACTTCACCTCCCCATTTACACACCCACTAGACTTTTGACCAGCCGGCCAAATTCATTATGGGTGTAAATCTATTGCAATCAATAACATTCCTTCTGCTTGACACTTATTGTAGGCAAAAGTTTCCATAGGGTTGTTTGCGTGCGTGTCTTTTTTTAACTTCCTATAACAAATTAAGTCTTGAAACAAAGCCCTGAATGTTATTATTCAGGTGAGGCAATGCAGGAGCATTAAAAACACTTTGGTTTTAGATGCAGCTGTTCTATGTTAGAGTTGTTTCTGGTCCAGAAAAGGCTAAGCTGTTACTAATGCTTGTAGATTTTCCCTTTCGTTGCCTAAAATAAAAAAAATACACTTATCCAGCACAATTTCTTCTAGGCAAGAATATCTTCAGGGTTCATAAAAGAACTGTCTGGTGCTAGCTAGGATATGACAGACAAAAAAAAGCATAAAGCCAATGGATTAACTCATTGTCTGTGCTACTGGCTGAAACCAGATTCTGAAAGGATCTTCTGCAATGCAAAGAGACCATCCTAACCAGCTCCTCAGTCAGGACAGAGTTTCTTGGGAAGGTTCTCCATGCAGACTTGGGGGAGTAGGGGAACTGGAGGGGATGGACCTCACTAGGAACTGCAGCTACTGGAACAGGAGCTGTTCCAGCAGAAAGTTTTGAATTGTTTGTTGCAGATGCTAAAGCTCTGCATCTCCTCAGTGGGTTTCCTTCTCTGATGATGCCCCTTAATGAAGCCTGTTGTGCTTCTGCTTTTAGTTTCCTGGCCTTGTTATTTCACTCTCTGTGTCACATATGAGACAAAAGAATCAATACGTGGATTCCCTGAAAGTTAATCACTGTGTAGTCTGAACAATAGTCTGATAAATAGTCTGAATCACACTTTCTTCACCTATCTAGACTCCCCTTGCAAACACACTCTACAGACCTCTGAGGACAAAATACTGCTATTCCCGAGTGGGTTTGCACTGATCAGCAAAGACCCATGCTGAGGTATTTCTCATACAACTACTCTCTTATGCTTCCTAATGGGTTCTTTCTTTACCTTCGTCAGCTCCTGGCAGATTCTGCATAGTTCTGTTTTTTGGCAGACTGCATCTTAGTGTATAGATAGCTACATATGTACAGGTCCTGGCAGAGTTTTAAGTATTACAGTAATAAATGTATAAGGCTGATTGTGTGGTGGATGTGCTGTTCCCAATTCTTTTCCATCACAAGCCTCTCCCTGCTGCTCTGCCTCAGCTGATGGGGAAGGGAGGTGTAAACTGCATGGCAGGGCACACACCAAGGCAGCAGCCAGCACCATTACTCCCAGCTTGCACAGTCTCCACGCGATGCTGTTTAATACCAGACCAATGAGGTGAATAAAACCTACAAAAGTTTATAGTGTGTAAATTACTGTTGCACCCTGCCCTCTGCCTCCGCGCTGAACTGCCTGCACCAGAGAAGGATAAATGAAAACAGTCCCTTTCCATGCGATGGCAGAAGGACTTCCAGGAGCTGGAGAAATTACTGGACAGTTATATAGGAGTGGAAAGCAGCAGAAAATGTCCCAGGCAGTTCTGGCTCTTGACATCTCATCTTCTGAACATCCCATTCCCAAGCACTCTTGGAAAGGCAGTGTGAAGAACCTTGGCTCAAGGCCACAAGTCTCCTGCTGAAGGTCCAGCACCAACAGCCACAGGGCCAAGCAAAAGCGTAGTCTTTGAAAGTGAGAAAGCAGGCAAAGCAGCAAGTAGGGGCAACAAACAGCTAATATAGGGCTTTGAGCAGAGTACAGAGGAGAGGAAAACAAAGGTGCTTTGGAGGGGGGCTCTGCAGGAGGCTGTGCAGTACAAGGACTGTTGTTTTGCCTCTTCTTGGCTTTCAAAAATGTCACTGTTGTGTAACCTGAAGAGCTGCTGGCCATCCTGTATCTTACATATTTGAGAAGACTGGAAAATTCTGTTTCAGAGTATCCTAAACTGCTGAGGGAACATGCCATTTTAGTCAGGCATCTACAATTCAGCTCAACACATGAGCAGCCCTGGCAGCTGCTGTGTTATCTTTGGAGCCACTGCACAGTCTGTCAAATTGAAAACATGACAAAACATTTGAGTAAATGCTGAAACTTTTATGATCTCTTGGGGGGAAAAGAAGTTTCAGATAGTGTAATCTGATGAGTGTGGTACAGATGGAGAGATAGACAATGCCTGTTAGAAGATGCATATGCATGTTATAAAACAAGAAGATAGATCTGACTCCCTGCTTACAATAAGATCTGTGAGCAGAGATTCCTTTAACTCTTCAAAATCCTCTTGCTGTAAACAGGACCTGAGCTAAGGACAGAGGTACTTTCTGAAGCAGTTGCTGGTACTCCACAGGCTTGGGAAAAGCACATCTTTCCAAAAGCTGCTGCTGACACTGGGTGGTCAGTCTACTTTTAGCAAATGATTTGCTTTATAAATGTTTAGTTTTCTGTGCCTCAGTTTCCTTGTTTGTAAGACAGTAAAATCAGTTGCATCATCAAGCGCTTTGGTATTGAAAAAATGTTCTATCTAGGGAAAGGTTTCTCTGTTCTCATATTTCTCAATGTGTAATAGGTCATTGCAAGTTTAAGGAAGCTTAGTGAGGTGTTAGTTAAAAATAGTTAACGATGTATAAAAAATGTAACTCAGAAACATCCAGGGGCTATGTTTTAAAAACAACCGAATGCACAGCTATAGCAAGTAACAACTGTTGGCAATACTTGCAGTAGTCTGGTATTTCAAGAGCTACAGTTAGGGCTGGTCCTGCTGAATCCAAGGGAATTGTAAGTGCTCAGCATCTCTCAGGATCAGGCCCAGACCGTTTATTTCAGAGCAAAGGGAAGGAGTGACTCCCAGTATCAGCTCCTGCAGACATGGTCTGTGTAATGGGGACTGCGTGCAAATACACATCCCTCACACAATCAGACAGTTGTTCTGCTGAAACTGGGCAAAGGCAGAGAATCATCAAGTTAAAGGTCATCTCTGAATCTCTAATTTTCCTCCTCTGTTCTGCCCTCCCTGGAGCCCCAGATTTTGTCTCCAGACTTTCTGGGAACCGTGCTGGTCGTGTGCTCCTGCTGCTGCGCCAGCTGCGTTTCGCTTATGAGCAAAGAGGTTCTCATGTAGACACTTTGCACAGTCAATTAGTAAAGTAATTGAGTACTCTTTGGGATGAAAGGTATAATACACACACACGATTATTCACCATTTTCATTACATACCATATCCGGGAAGCTGCTGGAATGGAATGCATTTAGACACTTCATGATGAGGTAACTCTGAATGACCTGCTTTTCCTCATTTACATCTGACTCAGTACCATTTGAATACTGTGCTTTATGTGTGATATTGCCTTATTGCTTTTACAACACCCAGAAGAAGACAAGAAGAGCCAGCAGGTCTCTGCCCTCAAGAGGTTTTTTTATCTGAGCGAAAATGAGTGGAAGGTAATACACAATAGGGAGGAGATGGGTGGAGAGCTTGAGATGGTTGGACTGCAGTATAATCATTATTATTAAAGTCCTTATGGATATCATGGGAGAAATTAGTCTTAGGTAGGGATTTGAATGCAATGAGACCAGCTGCTTAGCAGGCCAGAACTGGGAGGCTGTTTAAGCAGAGAAGGGTGGTGTAGGGAAAAGATTGGATATACATATTAACATATATATATTATATATGGCTATATACACATTTTAGAGAGAGAGATATACAGATGATGATAACATCCAGCCCAGTCTGTACAAACAGGGCTAAAATAGATGTCACACCTCTTTGAAAACAGCCCATCAAGCCTGATCTTCTTGAAATTGCTTGTAAATTTTTAGGAGCAGGTTTTCAGGGGAACTGGGCAAAACCCGGACATATCTAAATGGCACCATTTTGAAAACCTGCCTCTCAAACACTCGTGCTTCAGGAGGTTGCCTGGATTGTGGAAAATGGGGAATTGTTTTGTTGTCTCAACTAGATGTTTTGCTTTGATATCCTCATCATGTTTAAAAAAGTGTCAGTGAAAAATACTGGGCTCCTGAGCTCATGAATTCTTTGCCACAGCAGAGCACGACATCCAACACTAAGGCTCTCTCTTGTGGTCCTCCTATGCAAACACAAGTACTTCATTAGAGGTAAACTCAGTTCAGAAACTACCTCAGCAAAACACAAAGCTCATGAGGAGTTGAGAAATCGTGTCTTAATTTTCTGTTAATTAAGCTGACAGTTTCTGTTCCTAATTCTAAATGGAGGATGTTTAGTATGGAAATTATTGGCAACTATTACTCTTCCAATACTAAATCTGTTACTAGGAAAAAAAATCCCTTCCTTTAAATAAGAGTTTGCATTTTTTCAGCTGTTGCTGAAATATTAAAAAAGCTGGTTCAGGTACTTATAGACACAACCTTCCCAGTGTGCTTGAATATCCAGCTTCCACTTACAAGTGTAATTTTGTCCTGGCTTTGATTTCCTTTGCTGAAACCTCTCCTTTGCATTTGTGTGCAGAGCCTTTGCAGCCACGAGGGCCGGGAGAGCCTGGGAACAGCAGGAAAATGCTGTACGATGAATATGGAAAACAACTGGACACCCATTAGTTTTGCAAAAGCAGAACCTGTTCCCTGTGGATGAAAGCTGATTCATAGGACATTTTTCTGACAGCTAGCTCTGTCTCTGCTGATTAAGAAACTGTCTGATCAGATAGTGAAAGTCGCAGTGAGCTGCCGTGTCATCTCCTGATGGGCCACTGGGAATCCAGCCCCATCTGAGTCACTTTGTTCTGGCATCAAGCTGGGTTTGCATTTGGCCTTTCCTTGGCCAGAGGGGAGCTGTGAGCAAAACTTTACGAAAAAATCTGGATTTGTTTGCAAATGCTCCCTAAATGCCTTGGGGTGGTCAGAAAGTCTCCAGGGGCTGGAAAACAGGGGCTTCCCTCCTGGCCATCAGTGTGGAGATGAAAGGATCGAGGTACCACCATCCTGAGCAGTGTCAGCCTCACGTGGGGCTCCACAGCATGGTGGTGAAGGTTGTGTGCCAGCCTGTGCAGGAAATGTCTCGCTTGCTGAACATCCTTTTTGAGCAGGGCTGAGGTGCCACTGGATTGGCTATTACGGCTGGTGATAAGAAAAATGAAGGGGTGGAAAAAAAAAACCTTCCCAAGTGACTGAGCTGTGAAGAAGATGTAAATATTTCCTTCCAGTAATTCAGCAAAGACGTATCCATAAGATGAGCCAGGAGATCAGAGGAAGTTTGTGAGCCCAAACCAAAGAGGCAAGGAAAAGGTCTGAAAGTGGCACTGGGGGCAGGTTTTTGGGTGAGGTTCAGGCATTGGAGATGAATGGGGAAAAGCAGGGGGTGCTTCTCTTTGCTGTTTGTCCTATGGCATCAAAATCCACCAGCCAGGTGTCTGTATCCCTCTCCCAGGTCCCTGCAGCAATCCCCCCACAGGCTTCAGTGCACACCCCACACAGGCTCTGATCCCACACCAAGCAGCCTCAGGGATATTGGTTTTGTCCCATTCCTGTAGCTCCCACCTTTACAGTCAAACACACTTTGCTTTCTTTCTGAACATATAATCAATTACATAAAATTACATGAATAATATGATCCCAGCAACTCTCAAAACAAAAATTTCGTGTGAAATTTGGAAATCCTAAGCCTCTTTGTATGCTGTGAAATATAGAAAAAAATAATATTTTCAATATTTTTAATGTATTTTTCATTTTTTAAAAAGAGTTTTCTGAGGTTTGAAATGCCATGGACTCACTACTTCATTTTCTTTTGTCCTTTCTTGTTATTCCAAATGAATGGTATTTAGACAATTTCCCTTTTTCTGTTCAGTGTTTGGTGAGTATTCCCAACTTACTCAATTCTGACAAGTTAGAGAGTGACCAAGTAAATGAAATGACAATAAATAGTAAGATTATTTCCCCTCCTGATATTGGTAATGCAAAAAAATTGAGAAGGTTACATTTTGACAGAGAAAGCACAAATGCTCGGAAGAGATTTTGGCTGTTTTCCAAAGAGTCATTTTAAGTAGAAAATTTCAACCAGCTTTAATTATCTATACTATGGAGGGGTCACCTAATGAAGATAGTTGTTTTGGGTTTTTTTAATACAAACCCAGGCAGGACCAGGCTGCAATTTTTCTTACTGCAAAGCTGGTTATTAAAACTCATTTTATTTTGAACAAGAGTTGTTGGGTTTTTTCCCCCCTCATTGTTTTGAAAGAAACAATAAATTTTCCATGGACAATTACAAAATGACAATTCTAAAGGACTTGAGGAACAGGTTTGTTGAATGAATCCAGGCTTACCTGTGACTGCTTTGAATAGCTCCTGCTTTGGTAGAAAGGAACGATTTTAAAAACAACATGTTTGCAGGGCTTCATCCTCTGAATCATTGGCTGTTTTTAATGGCAACTAACAGCTAAATTGGACTGGCAAGTGCTTATTAAGGGTGAGGAAGCCCTGAGCCTCTGCCAGGTCTGGATTCTTTTTCTTGTGTTGATGCAAAATGAAGTAATAGATGATCAGGAATGGTTTAACACACAGTGGGGTTACAAAAACAGAGCTAACAGGCATGAAAAAGAAAAACAGGGAATGCTGCTAAATTCTTTGAAAAATTAAGACAGAATGAAGGGCTTTCTTGATTAAGTTTCTTTAGAAGTTAATTTGCTAAAACGTTCATTTAAGAAAGGAAATGTGAAAAAACATGATCATTCCCCATTACTGTGGCAGGTTTTGGTTCCCCCCCACCCCCAGAGCTGCAAGTTAAAATCCTCCAAACTCGCCAAGAAAACGTCACACACAGCACTGACAGACACCAGTGGACAGTCCAAGTCATCAGGTCTATAACCCTCTGTGGACTTCACACCAAGTGCTCTGATTTAAAGAGGTGATTTTCAGGAGGCAAGGAAAAATGGGTCTTGAACTTCCCAAATGCCAGGGCATATTTGTGAGCCAGGTGGGTCTGTGCTGCTCTAACCCACAGGCACTGCTTGGGGATGCAAGGCTGAGATGGGCAGGCACAGAGCAGACAACCCAGCACCGCTGCTGAACTCTGCTGAAAAGCTTCAAAACCAAAGCAGCACCTACCTAGAGCATGGAGAAGCAGGCAAATTTATCTACTGTTATGGCATAAATGTGTTCTGGTTCTGATCTGTAGCCAGAGAAGTCAAATGAGGCTACCTTCCAGCCCTCTTCCTGCAGTCACGTGTACATGTGACAAATACCTGCTCCCAAAAAACTCCATACCCTAACCAAAAGAGAGCAAAGAAAAATCAAATCAGAAATCAAAATACACAGTTACAATAAAACCCACTACTGTCTATTTGTAAATATACCTTTATGTCCTTGCTTAAAGTCTTTTTTTATTCCTCATGGAAGAAAATCTCAGACCACAGAGATGTGATTTTTTACAGGAAGCAAACGATTCTTTTATAAAAATCTGAAATTTTCTAAAGTTGTTCCAAGACCTACTATACAATTTTCCTGGAAATGGTTATGAATGGCAGAGTTAACAAAAGAGCTCACAAAAGATTAATATAGCTATTATTAATGTATATATTCAGCCACACGTGTTTGGATAGGAGATCTGGTTTTTCTTCTTTGTCCTGCAACACCCCATGAACAACTCACGTGTTTTAGTACATTGTCATGCTTGCTCAGAAAAATCCATAGTTCATATTAAAAAAGTAGTCCTAGTGCTTTGCCAGAAATGAAAGAAACTGCAAGCAAACAGCTGTAAAGTTGAGGAAAGGTGATTTAAATTTACCAATAACACCGTGTTCATAACTGTTGACTTTTGAAAGTATGAGAGGAATGAAAGGGAACATTTCCTTGGTTTCATTCCCTTGTGTCATTCCTCATCATAATGTAATTTAAGTGCTGCCTTTTATATTGTTGCTTTGCAGGTTGCCTGTTTTTAAAGGTACACTGTCACATAAAATCAAACAATGTTTTACCTCTGCAATGAATAACACTTCCAACTACTAAAACTGATTGTTAAAATGTCATGTTAGTTCATTCCATAAATCACTGGTGAAATCCTGACCTTACTGAAATCAATAGAGGTTTGCCACCAGCTCCCATGGGGCCAGAATTTAGCCTCCAGGCTTGATGAATATCCAGACTGAACAATATCTCCAATTACTTTCTTAGGTTGGGCAAGTGCATTCCTTGTTCCCATTCCTTTTCTGCTTTCCTAGTCCCTCACATCTTCAACAGGGCACTTGGGCTGCTGGGCTGTCAGTCTGATGGACTGCCAAGAGTCGGGCGGGTGTATCAGGGTGAGGACCTTCATCCTGCAAACACTTCAGCACATACAGAGCTTTATCACAGAGGTGATTCCACTGGAGCCATAGGCCAGCTTTGTCATCAATGACAGAGCTGTGGCTGAGGTTATTACCCCTTTTACATCCATGTGTCAGATGCAGAAACAAAGCACAAAATGTTTTCTCTTTTCATTTACTGAAGGAGTGAGTAATAAGCTCAGTACTTATTTCTGTTGCTGTAGACAATGAAGGGAAAATATTTTGCTCTTTGTTTTTGTCCAAACCACTCTAATTGCATCCTGGAAAGTCCACTTCATAAAAGGAAAACACATTTGAAACCATAGCTGGTAATTTCATCACTGGGAGATTGAAAAAGCAGCATTTGTTCCTCTAATAAAGCTTTCCAGGTTGATGTGTTCACTACAGTATATTTACTCATGCTTCATATAATTTAGTTTTAAATAGCTATCATATGTCTATTTAAGACCATTCATCAAAAATTAGAAAAGAGCCTGTGAAAACTCTTCAGATTTTTCCCCCCTGTACCTCTTGAAAGTGTTGGCCCAATCATAGTGGTTTATACTGTGTTGCTCCCAAGCTTTAATCGTGGGAGTGGGACCATCAGAAATCTGCATGTCACATCAGGGCATTAACCCTAGGCTCTACCTTAGGACTGTCATCCTGGGAGCCAGGGAGCCAGGCAGTTTGCCCCTCTACCTCTCTTTGCTCGTGTTTAAAGAGCAGGATGTGAGCAGCACCCTGCCTCGGAGTCCTCTGGCAAGCAAGGTGCCAAGAGGCAGCGCTGCCGGCACCCCTGCAGGGAGGCACAGTAGAAGTGTTCACTTTAAAATGCTTTTCAACACAAGTCTGGGGGCTTATTTCATTGCCGTCTCAAAGCCTGGAATCAAACACAGAGTGTATCGGATGTCTTCAGCAGCAACTAAACTCATGCACTCTTGTAAATCTCCCTTGTAATCCCCCTGCTGCTGACACTTTATTAGCCAGGCATTCCGGGCTGCGCTTTACTGGGGCACCTCTAAGTGATTGCAGATGGGATTGCTGTGCTAGGGTTCAGATGTGCTACCAAATAGCTGTCTTCATATTTTCCATGCTTTGCCTCATTTGTCAGATTGGTTTTAACCCTGTTGTGTTCAGGATGTTTCCTACCTCAGCTAAGGAGCTGAAGGTGGACTGGACACCTGAGCAAATGCTGGGTGTTTTCACGGCTGTGAAAATACTCCTCTCTGCTGTACCAAGGAAACTCCTCAAGCTGAGAAGCTCCCTGCATTGAATCTCCAACAAGAAATGCTGATCAGGGTGAGATGTGTCAATTTTCAAGAGCACATGAGTGCTGGGGATCTGGGAATTGGACGAAGCTGCCCAGAGCAGCAGAGATAAGAGGTGGTGAACCTACACCACGTAGTTTCGTTGGCTCAGCCACAGCTCAGGTCTGGCTCTCAGCAGGTCTCACTGGTGCACAGGCGAAACCATTGGCTGAGACAGAGGATCAGTAGTTCCTATGAATGACATGGCAACAAAAATACATTGCATCCAGACCTTAGCCTGGCTTGTGGCACTCAGCGTGCCTGGGTCTCTGCTCTGAGCTGCCCCATGTTGTCAGCTCTGGGTTGTTGCTGGAGGAGGAACTGTGGTTTGCCCGCAACCCCTCCTGCCAAGGTGCCTGCAGTGAGGAGACCACATACAGCACTGCCTCGTTTTGTGTCCAGTCTTAACCCAAGCACCTCTGAGCACCTAAAGGAAAGGATACTGAAAAATCAATACTTTTATCTCAACGAGAAGGACCTTTGACAGATAGATTTCTGTCAAACATGGGCTGAAGTTCTGGGCAGCCCAAATGGTCTTTCAATTTTATGCTGCAAATCCTGCCTAATGAGAACAAGGTCCATGGTGTTGGGCTGGAAAAACTGCAACCTCCCATGATTCTTAACAAAGTGGAATTGGCAGTACGCACAGCGTTAATTTTGTTTTTCAGTTCAAGTGAACACCAAATTAAAGCTCTGCACTGCTTGTTTTCCTGAAATCATAAATGTGACATGGAATGTGTTTATCCATGTGATGACCTTACTCAACCAAGGTAATGGGAATTGCAGATGGTATCTGTAGTACTTCAGAATTAACAGCTCTTTGTGAGGAATGGCCTTTAGGATTTCAGGTTGGAGAAGCAATGCTGGTCAAAGGAAGTGGTGTTAGAAATTCCCTGGAGATGAGCATACTTTCACAGTACTACCCAGTGAATCTGTTGTCCCAGCATTTTAATATTCAGCATATAAATAGCTTAGAGAAAAAATTTTAAAAATCAAGGTATAGAATCTGTATATTTTAAAGCATTAATTTATTTAATTGCTTTGCCTGAGAAATGCTTGCTGCAACCATTGAAATAATGTAAGGCTCATAATTGCCTAGTGAAATATATACAAGTGTTTTTATAACAGCTATTTTCTAGAAGCTCTGATTTCTCTGGTTAAATTGAGTGCAATAAAGACAACAAGTCCATGACAGACAAGTTGTGTCACCTGTGTTTCCAGATGGGACATGGCATGAAAGGTTTGTTCATCCTGACTATTAGCTTAGCTCTATTACCCCACATTGCCCAGAGTAACCAGATGCCTATCAAAACAGAGTTATGGGAATTTCACTTGTGATTCATTCTTTTTCCATCCATCCAAACAAGCTCTGCTAAGCTGCTTTACTCCATAAACTGGACTGCACAAGCAATATGATGAAAAGCATCGTAATTTATATCCCAAAGAACATATGTCTTCCATATTGATAAGTTAGCAAGTCCCAGATTTTGGCTAAATGATTTGGCCAAGTTAGGCGTATGTGTTGCTGTGGTTAATATGAATTTGTTCTCTACATATGGGCAGCAGTCTGATCTCACATCTTGTACTCAACAAGACTTACTGTATTATCATGGAGTATTAAATATACATAAATTAAACATGCAGCCAACAGTGGCTCTTTTATTAGGAGAAGATTGTTTGTGCATTATTACAGCCAGATTTTCAAAGGAAATCGGCTGCCAGCTAGACTCCAGAAGAGGTAGTCTGATTTTTAAAGCAACTCAACATTTTGGATGTTGAGTTCCCAAAAATTTGGCCATGAGTATCATTCTCCTCCACCACTCCCCTCACCATAGCTCATAGTAATATATTGACTATGAGATCTTCAGACATTCCTTATGATCGTATATTTTGCTTTCCATGAAGACATATTTCTTCAGGTTGAGAGAAGAAAAACATTTTCCAGTATTGCAGGAAATTAGGAAGCTGGTGGTATCTTCTGCTCTGTTCTGTTACAGAAAAAAACCACCATGTCAGTGATAGTAGTAGACTGAAGGAATAGTATTCATCTCACTACAAACTGATCAACTCTGTGTGATCTGAGTGAAAAGTGCTCATGAACAATGTGGCACCTACATATGGCAGATATGAATAATGGCAGTGCAAAGTTAAAAAGTAATATAATCCATTTTGCTTAGGTATTTTTGAGGCTTTGGGAGTATGTGGGTGGGTATATCACATGATTGAGCTCTGGTCCTGCAAGATATTACAAACAGGTCACCAACATAATGGATCTTAATAAATCTGTTTCCTTAAGATTTTCCATAATTATTGTTGGATCTACTTTTGCTCTTATGTCAGCAGAAAAAGAGACAAGGAGATTTAAGCCCTGCTGTACCTGGGAAACAGATGTAGAATTGCATTGCTTATTTATGCAAGTTTTAATCAATGATTTCATACCTGAGGAACACTCTCCAAAGCCCATCATCTGCCACATCAACAGAGGAGAAAATGCCATGTTCATAAGGAAGAATCTCAAAATAAGAATATGTGTAAATTATTTTCTACTTTTTTGAGACCTTCTTCCTTCACATTTCCTGCTTTTCTTTACCCTTGTGGCCTCTATTGAGAAGCATTGGGTAATGCCTAACCTAAATGTTGCTTTAGTCACACACCACTAGTCACCCAGAAACCATCGAATGTTATTAAACTGCCGTCATTTCTCCTTGGGTTCCATCAATTATCAAGACTAATGGTAGAAGGGTTCAGCCAAGGTTAGAGCATGTGTATGTCTCTGGGCCATGGGGAGCTCTGTATCATTGCTCTGAGCCAGCAGGGAAGGCACTATGGATTTGACTGCTCGGGGGGCTATAAATCGAGGAAAAGTGCAAGTTCTAGTGATTCTCAACTCTCCCTGTAGAAATGTGAAGGGAAAGAGGAGAACCACCAACTAAGGTCAGCAAAATACTTCTCAGAGCAGTTCTCAGCAAGTTCAGTAATTGCAGTACATCATTAAGCTTGTTGCTAAATTGGTCCGTTTCATCCTTATTTATTTGTTCATCATTTGCATTTCCCTTTTGCAGTGTTTTCTTCTTTTCTGCCCATTTCTTTTCCCCTCAGTGTCATGGCTCTTCAATTTTTTTCCATTCTGGCCACACCAAACAATCCCTGTGCCTCAGGACTGAGAGAATATGGAAGACCAAGGAATATCTGGAAGGGCAAGGGCTGAAGGTGAAAAAAAATAAGAGTAGCATGTCAGCTACTACTTCCTTGTGTCAGTGCCCTTCTCAGCTTCACAGTTCTGCTCCTCATCTGTGGCTCTGTGGATTTATGGCTCTATTTGCACATCAAACCCATTTCCATACAGCTTTGAAAAAGGAAAGAGGCTTCTTGGATGACCTCAGGCATCCACCCTCAAGATATTAATTTTTTTATAAATGGTGTAGATTTTACAATTAGTGCAGAATTTGTCTGTCAACTGAAAGCCACTTCCAGATATGCACAAAGGAATTACAGCTTCACCCATGTATACACTTACCTGTAAATGTGGTCTGACTCGGTCAGCCTGGATTTGGTTGTACTCTTGCTTTTACCACATGACTTGAAGTAACATATGTGATAGGATTGCATAGATTCAGAGGATGAAGAAAATCTATTTTAAAGTCTTTGGGGACTGTCTATTGTTATAAAGAGAAAGAGGAAGCCTAATTAAAACAAAGGTTATGAAAAGCGATTTCACAATTTCCTTTCATTTGCCAATAAAAATATTTAGATTATATATGACAGTCTAACATACACTCCAAAGCCAGAATCCAAAATATCTCAATATGAAGATATATTTGTAGAAAATGTCTAATCTCATCTAGTCTCTAAATTCAGATGTGAATCATGAATTCCAGCAAATTTCCCTTAACAGCTGTATGTTAAAACCTATCCCAGCTGCTGTAAGTTTGGTCATTTTTCAAAGTTATTAAAGCATACGCCCCTTCTAATAATTCTCAGATCATGATGAAACACAAAAGGTTTATGTATTTCAACAGAAAGCTATTTTGTATTTACAGTTCTGCACAAGAGAATGGCTTGTTATTTCCCCTGAGGCTGATCAATACTAGCAGGAGTAAAAACGGAGATAACTTTAAAATGTTCTTTGAAAAATTTCCAGGACTTCAAACCATGAACAAAGCACAGATGCAAACTTAAAGTAAGTTAAATTAAGTAAAATGGGATCTTAAAACCTTAAGCAATCACCTTTGCCAGACCCAATAGGCTAGTTGTGCCTTTTTAACCTGACTGCAGTGATTTTAACTGGATCAGAACAAAGAATCAACAAAAATTAATTCATTTAATGCAGGGACAAGGTCTTTTAGTGATCTGGTTCCAAGCACAATCAGATGCCAGTTCTTCAACGAGCCCAGAGTGCTCCAGAATAGAATGAACATTTTGGGGCATGGCAGTTAGAGCTCTCTGAGTCCTGAGCTTTCTGATATAAGGGAATCTGCCTCTAAGGATAGATCTGTCCATCCAACCAGGATAACACACATTTTTCATAGTTTGGTGAACAAAACCCTATGGTTTTGAGTCTGTGAAAACCCAGCAGGTTTGCTGATTTTTGTTTCTTGCCTTTGAAGTCACTTAACAATTGTTTCTTAACTTTGTAAAACTACTTTTTTAAGAAACATTTGCCTACCTTAGCAGAAACTGGTTCACTGTGCCCTATAATGAGTTTTGCACTCTTCTTTCCTCCTGTAAGGCCAATGTAACAATGATTCCCATTCATTACAAGTAACATATTTTTTCTTTATTGAAGAAACAAATTCTAAAACATTGGTCTTGTCAGACACATGATTCTGTCATCCTCTCTTCTCTTATCCAGTGCTTTGAGGACATACGAAATAATCTGTCTCCTTAAAGGAGTAGTTCTTCTGTATCTCTGGGCTACAACTAACCATTTTGTTTATGCTACTGTTGCTGATTTTATCTCTATTAGTGCTTGGCACTTCCTCAAATTAGCACACAGATTGAGTGTTGTGTCCCTGAAAAGGAGCGACATGGTGGATGAGCATTTTTTAAAAAGTTTGGTTTGAGGAAATTTCTTTATTCAAAGGGAATCACTGGCAGCAACTGGGTGGAATCAGTTTTCCAGGACAATATCCAAATGCTTTTATCCACAAAGCTGTCCTTTCTTTAATGTTTTGCCTTGTTCACTAGTGAGCTTCCCCATTTGCAGCAAATGAAGCAGAGATCCTACAGATCACTTCTTGCTTTGATGTTTAGCCCTGATGAAGCCCCAGAGCAATTCTGTGCTGGGCACCAATAAGGCAGGTGTCCTGTGATCTTGTATATACAGTACATGTGCACAGAGAGCAGATCAAAATTCTCATAGAAACTCTAAAACTGTTTTTTCCTTGTTTTGAGTGTTTGACCTTAATAACCTCTGAGTGTGGGGAGCAGAGAGCTGATTTTTGTTTTTGCTAACTTCTTAGATAAACTGCAAATGCATGAAAACCAGAGTCTTCTTCATCTGTGTGGGAGGGATATCCATCCACCTGAGCCAGAGCACCCCTGGGAGCTGTAGGATTCAAGCATTCTTTGTGTGGAGCAGTAATGGAAGGAGATGAGACATTTCTTGGCTTCCTATAGGTTTGCTGGTAGCAGGAACCAGGAGTTCAGCAGGACTTGGGGAAGAAATTAAGGAAGACCATGGTCTTTCTGGTGAGAACAAACTCTTTTCTCTGTTCCCTCATCCCTCTCCCTTCAACAGTTTAAATCACAGGATTGTGTAGGTGCATTTATCCAAATGATGGTTGTTAATGGTCAATGAGTCACCGAATTGGCTCCCTGTGATTGCAGATATAATGCCCTACTGTGTTACAGTGGTAGTAGCAATATAGCCATGGTGGTCTGAGGACATAAGCAAGTCAGGGTTGGTAGGTAAGGCCAATGTTTTTTTTTTATTAAACCAGCTGATGCAATTGGAATAGTCTTTCAGTTGCACATAAATGAGGGTTTGGCTTATCCAGGAATTGTTCTAATTGATTTAAAGTTGTTCAGAAATAAGCTGCTTAATCAAGGCCAGAATGCTTAGCACCATATAAAACAGATCCCTATCTCTGAAAATCTGATTACCAGCTTATTCTGCTTAGAACCCAATCCATGACACAGAGTTTGTATTTTAGCTGGAGGAACAGCCCAGTAGCTATACTAAACCTTCTATTGGCCTTGCTTACAGCACATGTATTTTACATATTTTCATCCTGTGGCCTCCAGACTAGGTGGTGTGGATTGCCTGTAGTCCACACAAAGTCTGGATGCTGGTCTGTGCTGTTCCTTAGTTCATCTCTCTTCCTGATGCAGTTGTTCACTAAAGAGGAACCTGGATGATTCCTGGAGGTGTTCAAAGGAACGACTGAATGTGTCACTCAGTACCCTGGTCTGGTTGGCAAGGTGATGATTGGTCAAAGGTTGGGCTTGATGTTATTGGAGGTCTTTTCCAACCTCAATGATTCTGTGATTCTGTGTGGATGCCTTGGGGATGAAAAAACCCTGAGAAACTGAAGGAGCATGGATGGAGAGTCCTCTACTTCCTGGAGCCCAGACCTAGTTTCTCTGACTCTTTGCTGTGATATTGAGTGAGTCCCTGAGATCCATATGCTGAAGGTACCTTCACATGAGATGTTTAACTCCTACCACTGCCTCTGTCCTGCTCAGCAGCACTGCCCCTCTCTCCCACCCACCCATCACACCTTGCCACAGAGCCAGATAGGCTTGCCAGGTACTTCCAGTCTGGTGTGGTGGTGAAAGACTCATGAAAGCACCTGAAATCCAAAGCTGGAACCATTGTCTTTCAACTCTGGGTTTGGACTCTCTTCCCTCTAAGCAGAAAAATCTGCTTAGAAAACCAGTTTCCAGTGGAGCTGTGTCTGTTTAAGGGGTTTAAGGGTGTCCACTCTCAGGTTCTGGCTTAAACCCACTTTGAATTGAGTTACTGGCTTGGTTACTAAACTGATACAGAAATCAACTGCTGATTGAAATGAATGGAAATTCTTAGAATGGCTTTGAAGGAAATACGTTTAAAAAATCAAGAATTAAAGAAAAATCTGAATCAGCTATTTCTGAAAACAGAATATTCTGTTCTGTTTTCAAGCTGACAGACTGAATCAGGCTCCAGTAATTTCTGTATCAATAGCATCATGTCATGTAACTGCTCAAATTTCTTTAAACAGGTCTCTGAATGCAAACAGCCTCATGGAGCAAGAGGGCAGGTAAAATGAGAGAATAATCTGAGATTACTGAAAGAACTCCTACAACTGTTGAACCCTGAGGAAAGAGAGAGCTAACACACTTGATCTAAACCCTCCCATAAATAGTGTGGGTAATTAGAGGCTTAGATTTATTGAAAACAATGAAAAATTTCATAATTATCTTTACATATTTTTCTTTCACTGTTAGAAAATGATCCCAGTAATTTGGTGTTCAGTGAGCAGGGCACGTTTTGCATTGTTGTTCCACTACTGTGTCATTCTGAACAAAAATGCTTCAGGGGATCCCTACAGAATAGTCCTGTTCTTTTGCTTTTTAAGATTTGCAGCAATTAGCAAGCATTTTAGTCCATTTTGGTCAAATAACATAACTAGGTAAAATGGTGCCCAGCTCAGAAGCGTTGCAAAATACATCCTTGTTCTAGATGGGAAAGGTTTTCTTCAAACTAGAGATGTCCTACAGGCTGGAATAAAATCAGCCTTAATTGAGAAGTAGAATCCTTTCTCAATTATTTTTCCCCAAACCAAAAGTAGAAACTGATACTGGTAAAAGCCTCTATTAGAAAGCTCTGTGAAACTCATTGAACAGCAGAGGGAAAGCTCACAAGAAACCTAACGATCTCTCTTTTACATGAGTTGATGCTGAAGGTGGAACAAGCTAGCAAGAGCCCATGAAGGCAGACATCCAAGGCCTGAGGCAGAACTGAGGCAGCCCAGCCATATGAGAAGTGGTCATATTTCAAAATAGGCTAGTCCAGCATAATCCTGTTTATGAAATGCAGGTGGAGTATAATTCAGAGTTTGTGGTTTGAGCTTTAAAACTCATTATGTTTTGGTTCTGCACTCCTTGGAGACCAACTGACTCCTTGTACGTCAACGTCAAGATGCTCTGATCAAATAGAGGGTTGAAGTTTGCAGCCCTGGTGTTCTGATAACTAAGCACAGACACAGGACAATTCCTGTCTCTGGAAGCTGTCATCATCCTGCAGCCTGGATAACCTGAGCCATTTGGCTTCCAAGCCTCAACACAAGGCACGTCTCCTACACCAGGCATTTTATGACTTTCTCTTGAGTGAGAGCATGTGGTTTGGAAGATAAGATCTGGCTAGGAAAGAGCAACCAAGGCTTGCATATGACAGCGAAACTTAAGAAATGCTGACAGATGAATAATATTTTGTTCTTCTCAAAATCGTGTAGGTTTTCAGATTTGTCCCTGTACATGTTGCTTCTTCCTGGGTAGCCCTGGATAGCTTTATGCTAAGTAGTTTGTCTGTACTATGCCCCTGGTCAGACTGAAGGCTGAGGTTACAAATTACCTCCCTGATATATAAATATACCATCATATAAAGGTTTCTGGAGAGGTTGCCCAGAAATAACTGTGCCATCAAACTTCCAGGGGCTTAGATTTTTTTGAGGGGTCACAACACAGGTTTTGGTAATCATAGAACGGTTTGAGTTGGAAGGGATCTTAAAGACCACCCAGTTCCAACCCTCCCATGGGCAGGGACACCTTCCACTAGACCAGGTTGCTACAAGCCCTGTCTAATGGCTGGCCTTGAACACTTCCAAGGATGGGGCAGCCACAGCTTCTCTCAGCAAGATTTGCCTGTGCCTCACCACCCTCACAGCAAAGAATTTCTTCCTAATATCTGATCCAAACCTACTCTCTGTCAGTTTGAAGCCATTCCCCCATGTCCTGTCACTCCACACTCTTGTAAATATCCTCTCTCCATCTTCTAGTAGGCTCCCTTCAGGTACTATTAGGTCACCCCAAATCTACTGCCTTCCCTTCAAAAATGACTCTTCCCCTGTCCCTGCAAAGACTCTCTCTCTGGGATCATTGTATGAAGCCTAGAACAAGCAAAAAAAAAAATTTAAAAATCTAATAGGCTTCTATTAGAAAATAATTTATAAGCATTCCTGTATAGAAGATGGTAGACGATAGAAAGGGAGGGAAAAATTCCAAGTAGCAGATGAAGCCTTAAATTCACAAAAGGGGTAGACTCCTACAAACATTAGTGTTATTATCCTGGAGGTTTGGGATATTCATTTGGAGAGGAATGCTGCTGCTGGTGGTGAATGTGTCAAAGGCTCTCATTGACTTCCAAACCCAACAATCTCATTCTTCAAACTACAAGCATGACATGCTTCAGAGAGGTGCCACAGTGTACAGATTTAGGTCAGAGGAGTTTTGGCTGCAAGTCTGGGATTCGTTCAAACTAAATGAGCTGACTGTGATGTTTGTCTTTGGTTCAGCACTTGACTGTGTTGTTACAGAGCAATAAATACAGCTCTTGCATAGTTCAGGAGATCTAAAAATGAGATCAAGTTTAATACATTGCACAACTCAGTCAAAAGGCTCCTACTGGGCTACTTACTGTTGGGCTGGGATGGCTACAGTGCAGTGCAGCAGAGCAATCCCTTTTCATTTCTTTTTTTGGGGTTGAGCCTTTTGCTGTCTGCACTTTTGTTGATATTCTCTAGCAAAACTCATCTAGAGCAGTATTAAAAAAGCAATATGTGAACACTGGGAATGTTCCTCCTGAAAGGGTGTAACCCTGATCCTCAGGGGCAGAGAGATGTTTGTAAGGAAAAGGAAAAGTGCACATCTGGTTTGCTACTACACAAACAGAAAAGGCTTTGTGCCACTAGAGGGGGTATCAGCTGCAAGCTTGTAACTGGAATCACTTCGGAAGCTGACCTTTTTTGTTGCTCTGAAATTAACTTAAGCAACCTCAACTACCTGTTGTTTAGTTTTATAGACAATGAAGTTCTCAGCATCCTTTAGCTCACCTGAACTTGCCCATGGTGGGTGGCTTTGTCAACAGCAAATAATTTATTTTGGCTCTTCCAATTTCACTTGTTTGTTGTCTATTGCAGAGCTCCAGGCAAAGCAAGATTATTTAAATGTACAAGATACAAGTACTTGCAGTTGTATCATCAGAGCCGTGGTGTCTCCGCTCCCTTTGCTCCTTTGCTGGTGGAAGAAACAGTCAGTAGTTGAGGACAGAGGGAGGAGATTGCTGAACTCAACCCAAAATGAAGTAGATTGGGAATTTCATTCATGTTAGGGCACTGCCTATTCTTCTGTTTGTCTCAGCCTAGAAAAGTCCTGGAGCAAAGCATCCTTTCCAGTCTGCACCTCCCTGCCAGACAGCTCTTCATCCTTTGCTCTCTTTCTTCTGAACAAGTGTAGTTGCAAACACAGCCAAAAAATGTACGAAAATTCATCTCCTTAGGATGTGGGGAGTCTCTCTCTCTCCAGTGAGAGACATTAGGGGCTTCATTTTCAAATAGAGTGACTTGTAAGCGATGCTGATATTTTAACTTCCAGCCAGTCTGAAGGACCTGGAGCAGTTGTGCTGTTGAGTGGTGTGGGTGTTTCAGCAGCCACTTGCACTTCAGGTGGGTTTGAATCAGTCCTTTTAGTGCACATTGAGGCCTCAGGAGTTTTATTTCTTGGAGGGTAGCATGTTTCTATTTATACAAGGAAACATTAGTAGAGCATAGAGGATTGAAAACAAACAGGAATGTTTACATGCAGAAAGCAAGCTTGTAAAGCCATTTGGAGTTATATCTGAGATGTAAGTTCTTCCAGCCCAATGGGTCTAATTTAGTTCCCTGCTATTTTAAGCACCCACGTTAAATAATCCTGTTCATAAAACAATCAAAGCTCCACCTGGTTCTCTGTACCGTGCTCCATCCAAAACACTCAAAGACAGACTGCAAATTTAATAAGTAGAAGGGTGAAATAACTCTGGTTTGAACCCATCAGTCTTCTTGTGCTTCTGGCTCACAAGACAGGTTCACTAAAGGCACTGTTTGGCTTCTCCAATAGTAATAGGTGGCATTTATGTTGTAAATGCAATTCTTTTCCCCTCCGATTGATTGTGTGAAGGATTGTGCTCTTCCCTGGGAACTAGAGATGCTATAAAAGCCCAGGGGCAGCTAGGACAGAAATTGCCTGATATTTTGACAACTTCCCCTTGAGACTTGTGAGCTGAGGAACATGTTTAGGTGGGAGGACAGCAAGGCTGCAAATAAGTCCTTCTGGTTTATGCTGTAAATCCTGGGGAGCAGAGAGAGGTGTCTCTGGGACTGCCTAGGCCTTAATTCATGGTAGGTGTATTTTGTGTCTTTTGTTCAGAGCACAAGTCCTGTAAATGTCTGTCTCTTCTCTTGGGTCCCAGCACCAACCCCTTGCTGTCCTGGGCCAGAGTCCAGAAGCTGAACCTCACCCCGACTTGAACCCTCCTGGGTGCAATGACCTGAGTCAGAGAAGACTTGTCATTCTGGTTAGCTGTGAAAAGAATTGATTTCTCCAAATGGAGATTCTTAACAGATTAGGAACACAAAAAAGAAAAGGGCAGGGAGTGCGAGACATCCTAGAGAGGGAGGAAAAGGTCTTACAGGTCTGCCCTATGTGCAAATCTCCGACGAGTATTGTTTTTCTGAATTGGTATTTTGACATCTGGAAGATTTTTACTGCTTTAGTTACTCAGCCTTTAGCAACGTTTCAGGGTCTGTCCCTGCAGGTGTTTGGCTTCTCGAGTGCACAAACTGCAACTTGTTTTGCAGTTCTGTGTGAGTGTTAAAAAGGACACAGAGGAGCCCTTACACTGTTCTCAGGAGCAGGTAGGACCCCCGACTCCTCTTCTGAAAGCATCCTCTGTTAGAGCCGAAATTCAGCAGTAGATGGCACCAGCAGGATAGTAAAATGGGCTTCAAACTCCTTCGTAGTGCCTCAAAATTCCCCAAATGTTTCACAAGGCACAGAGGCAGCTCAGTGAAAAGCCAAGCACCAGTTACTGGCAGAGGTGAGTCACGCAGAGAGGCACAGTGTGTCCTTCCCGGCGAAGCACAGCGCTGGGGACACACAGGGCAGCAGAGGTTCGGGGGAACATCATGTTACACACAGACCCTGCCGAGAGGATTTGTGGGGATGGTTCTGCTCCAGGGAGGCCTTGACAGCGAGGGGGAGATGGACACCCTTGTAGTGCAGCACAGGTGGGGAGAGTCTGATCACTGGTGTGTGTGTCGTTCTGCATAGACACACTATATGCACACTATCTATGTGTGTATAGAATAAGAAATGTCTAAGGTAAACAGAGGAAACTGCTGGGAATTCACTGCCAACTGGACTCCTCACAGCAGCCACCATCTCTGGGCTTTGCTGTTGCTGTATGGGGAGAATTCCTGGTGCTGCCTTTTCTTGCAAATGCAGTTGAGATATATTTCTTCCTCAGGTGTTGATCAGGGCTTGTATTTCATATTTCACATCTGTGGCCATAGTGAATATCTGATACACGTAGAGCCCAGGGGACCCTAGTTTTTTAAGTTTTATGTATGACAGAACTGTGGTTTTGGTTTTTTTTTTTCAAGAATACATTATAGAATGGACTAGTCAGTATAAAATACTGAAGTCATACGTAAGCCAAGCCAGGACACTTCATGCTGTTTTTTGGTGGGTGCTTTTTCTTTCCTTTTGTTTTTGACATATACTGGAAAAGAGAGATCACTTGGATCTGTGTTTTGTAGTGTTTGAAGTGAAGGAAATGAGAACCAGCTCTTGTTCCTGTTCTTTTCTAATTAAATACGATTGTCAGAGCATTCATAAATGGGGATAAAAGAACAGTGAGGGTACTACAGCTAAAAAATCAGTCTCCAGTTTTGGCTTAGCATAGCTACACATTTGGAAAGGGTTGTTCAGTGCAGGTTTCAAAGGCCACTAGCTGCTCACAGGAGCACAGCAAGATGCATTTATGATCTGCTCTTCAGAATTGTTCGTGGCTTCCATTTTAAGAGCGTAACACAATGCAGATTTTAGAAGGGGGTGCAGATGATATTAAAGGATGTTTTTCAGCTGTAGCAGTGATGCCATCAAATAGCTTCTATTTAAACAGTTTTTTTCTTCAGTCTATCTGCCACCCCTTACATGTTTCTGTAATTTGTTGCTGGAAGAAGTTTTTCTGTGCAGCTCTTTATGCTTCAAAACTTGCACTAGTGTGAAGTTTAATTTCATTTGGCAGAGCGGTCTGACCATCGTGTCTGAAAGTCATCTGATTAACTATGTACTCAACAGGGTGGACACTATATTTTGCATTGAAATAATTATTAAATCACTCAGTAAGCAGCTTTGCAGTGGCACTGTTCCAGAGATAGTAGGAGGAATATATTCTTGTATGCACAAGAAAAAAGCCTGTTTCTCCAAAGACTGTACAGAAGGGGAAGACCTTGTTTTCTGGATCTCTGTAACAAAGGTGTTTTGAGAAAGAATTGCAAATGAGCCACTCTTCCACCGAGGCAATTTGCATATCATTAGCCTTCTGGGTTTGTTAATTGTTTTCACCTAGAGGAGGTGGAAGAGTTCACTCTTTGTTTGGAAAATGACAATGCTTTCAGAAGGTGGCACATTTTATTAGTGATAGATGAGACCAATTTTTTTAACATTTTCTGTTAACTGCTACCGATTTTGATGGAGATGATGATGCCCTTTCAAAAGAAAATTGAGACCTTTCCAATAACTCACTCAACATTCAATTTCCTTGTATTTCTTTGTATGTGGCTTATTCAAATAAAAGAAATATTTTTCTTTTGTGTCTCTCTTCTCTTCCCTCCCCCCAGTTCCCAGGGTAAAATATAGCACCACACCCTGCAATAATGTTTTCATGATCACCTTTGTAAAGCTGTAACTTCACAAGAATTAAAAAAGACTGAAAGTTCAAAAGGCTGTTTTAAAAATCTGTGTTCATGGTTGAGAGCCCGATAAACCATTTACATTTTTGTCTTTATTGTGTAGGTTTGAGGGGACTTTTGCAGCGCAGAATAAGGCAGAGAGGAAGAAAGAATCCATAAGCTCAGGGTATGATGGAGGTCACCCCAACTGGTGTAGCCTACCCTAGTTCATCACTTTATTCACGTGGCCATGATGGGTCTGTGATGTCTTCCAAGTGCCTTTACAAATTCTGGTCCAGGGGCTATTTTTTGTGTAGCCAGTTTGGGTTTCTCTGTGCAATCTAAATGTACTTCATGTGTCTCAGTACTTGATGCATTTGATCAGCATAAGCTTGGGACATGAGGCTGGGCTTGAAACAGTGAGCTAGGGAAAACAGGTAGAGGGATTCAAATATACTAATAAAGAAGTTCAGTGGGTGAGAAAAAAAACCACTATAAATTCCTGTTGATGCATGGATACTTCTGATTTACATTCTTGCTCTTTTCACTTTGGGATTTCTCCCCATGCCTTCTGACCTAAAGATCGTGTCTGACTTTGAAACAGAGACAGCACAGCCTTTGTTGGTTTCTTACTCTATTGTTTGTCAACAACACAACTACTGGTGGATTAATCTTTACCTTACATTGATTATAATTTTAATTAGTGATACATTTAATGGAATGAAGTTGGAATTCATGCCAGCAATTATTTCCTCAACTACTCCTATCTTTTTGTTGTTACTTGGAAATAGTCTTGTCTTGTCTGACACCTCTTGTGTTTCTGTTGTCTTAAAGATAAAAAATAACATGAGATTCTGCCCTTTTGGATATATTGTGTTTATCAAATGAAGAAAATTACATCAACACTCTCTTTCTCTCTTCCTCAGTGTTAAATCTTCCTCCCATCATCAATCGTCACAGGGAAAAGACTTTATTTATTTTATTTATTTATTGCCTCATGTGTTCAGTGTCTCAAAAGGAAATATTTTATTGCTCTCCAAAGATCCATTGTAAAGCCTGTGATTTTTTCATAAAGCTGACAGCATTAACATCTGTGGGCTTTTTCCAATGACACCATTTGTATGAGTCTGAACTTTCAAGTCTTTGCTTCTTTTAATGGTCAAGTGCTAAGCAGTTTGTTTCCATAGTCACATGTGTGTGACTCCATTGCAGCTCACAATTACATTTTCTGGATGTTAGCTCATTGATATATTGCACTGATCTGGGCAGTGCTTGGATGAGCTTAGTTTTCATAGCCTGCTGCTCTGTTGGTGACTCGAAAAATTTGCCACAGTCATAAAACATCTGGTTTAAGTAGTCTAACAAAAATTTGAACATCTGGAAAATATTGGTAAAGAAGCTAATTAAGTTTGTCAACTTACAAATTGTTCTAGCGGGAAGTATTTAGGAGTAGCAGATAATTGAGATTTCATTCCTCTGGCCCCTTGTCCTCACCTTTGTTTATATTAGTGTAACTAGAAGGACCATTTTACTCAGCTTCTTCCAAATCCACCTTCTGGACACAAGCTGAAAGACAGTTATCAGCTGCTGTGTTGCAACAGGTTAGTGTGGGAGAAATGAGTGCTGGGAATAGACTTTCCTGCCTAAGTCTCATTTTAACCATTTTGCAACACACCAATATGTACTCACCTTCAAAACCCACTGATGACACACTCTCATCCTCTCAGCTGATGACATTACTGCTGTTGCTCAGGTCTTCCACAGTTTGCTCTCAGCCAGGGCAGTGATGCTTTTTCAGGAGAAAGTTTTGTAAAGACTCCACCTAACACTGAACTTGATGGAGGCACCCATAGAATTATCAAGAATATCTGCATTGGCTTCTAAAAAATATCTAAATCCTCAGCTCTATTTTCAAAGTATTGCCTTGCTCAAACGATCCTCAGACTGGGAAAAATGCTTTTTTCACATAAAAAAACCCTTATTTGTGTCAGAAATAGATTTTCATAAGCCATAACAGGTTGAGATCTCAAGAATCATGAGACATTTTGGTATATTTTGCTCCAAGAGAAAGAGACAGTACTGACTTAGTTCTCTAAACATTAAGTCAAAGAAAACAAGTGCATTTTAAAAAGCCAAACCAAATCCCTAATGCTCCTCAGGGAGAGAAGAGGCACATAACACAGTTACATGGAGTTGTGTTCCTCTATGGACCACTGGAACATGCTCAGACACAATGGTGACCATCGCAGCATTAAAAACTGCATACATATTCATTTTTAAAGGCTAATTGTTATTTTCTCTCCATTTCCTATCAGCTTTCTTCATTTTGGAAGGTAGTGATTTGCTCTACTTAAGTCTGACCACATCTTGCCTGGCTCAGGGCCTCAGCGAAAATGAAGCTTTTGTCACCATGAGTAACACCCCTTAGATGTAAAGAAATTAAACATTAACGGCTTTGCAGTGTTACTCACACAAAAGAGAAGATACTAATGAATAGGCTTCTTTGAAAACACCCATCTGCAGCTAAACCTTTAATGACAAAGGATTTCTTTGGAGTTTCTTGTTGAATTATCCACAGTCTATCTGTGAACCTTCTGGCTCTGAAGAAACAGGCAAAGTGTGACAGCGAATAAAAGCAATTCCCTCATGACTGACTATCCTTCCCAACAAAAAAAAAAAGGAGACATGAATAAATTAAGGTACAAATGAACGCAAATGTCAAGTTAATAGTTCGGACACACAGCAGAATAGAAGAAATGTATGTATTTGTCTCCAGCAGCAAACACCCTGGTGGCCAGCTTTGACAGCAGCTAATTGAGCAGTAATTGTTATTAATGTCTCGTGTCTTTGCTGTCCACAGCAATTCTGGCTGGGTAGAGCTTCAGAAGAAGTGACAATTTTTAGATTCATTGAATGGATTTGAAATATTTCTTTTTTGTCATATTGAGGTATATGAGCCTGCTTAAAATGGGTTAAATGGGTTAACTGGAGCTCATCTCCAAACTGGGCAGTGTGGGCATGTGATTTGGGACCATCAGCATTGACTGTCCATGTCTTTGGTTTTCCTGTCAGTGCTCCGGAGTGGTTCTGGTTGTGTTCCCTTATTGGAACTTGTAATGCACTGAAGAGGAATAATAACAAAAATATCATGTAGTTTGAGGACTGACCATAAGGACCAGTGGGCCCTGGGAGAGCTGGTGGGGCTGGCAGCATTTGTATTTCAGAGGAGCTTCTGGTGACACAGAATCACAGACTTGCTAGGGTTGGAAGGGACCTCTGGTGATCACCCAGTCCAACACCCCTGCCAAGGCAGGGTCACCTGGAGTGGGTGACACAGGAGTGCATCCGGGTGGGTTTGGAATGTCTCCAGAGAGGGAGACTCCAGTTGTTCCAGTGCTCTGCCACCCTGAATGAAATGAAGTTCTTCCTCATATTGAAGTGGAATTGCTTGTGTTTTAGTTTAAGGCCATTACTCCTTGTCCTGTCACCAGGCACCACCAAAGAGTCTGGCAGCATCCTCTTGGAACCCGCCTTGGAGATATTTGCGTGGATTGTTGAGATTCCCTCTCAGCCTTCTCTTCTCTAAACTAAACAGATACACCGATGTTCAAATTCTATGCTGTGCTCTCAGGTGTCTTTTTTGCTCTTTGGAGCTTTAGACCTACTGGAAGGGCATTGGGGGAAGAGTGAAGTACTGAGCTTTCCCAGGAAAAACATGTTCCTTGAAAAGCAGCTCAGGGCTGGACTGGTCCCACAGGCATCGTGGGTGCACGTGAAGGAGTCTGTTGCACACTGAGTTTTGACCAACATGTTTCCCACGGTAAAGACATTTCTGTCATCTCTTCCTTATGCTTTTCCTGGTACCTCTGTGACATTTTCCCTCCAGAGATGGTAATGCAGAAGACTCTGCTGGGTAGCCTGTTTAATATGAAATCAGGGGGAAAAAATGGAATACTGTTCTGCCTTCCAAATTCTTGTCAAAATTGGTGTAATATTAGCCAAGACCTTCAAAGCTGTTTCCAGGAGGCAGACACATATGCATGCACGTGGAAGTTTATATATGCATACTATAACTTAGTTTCACTTCCACATGAAACAGTCTAAAAAGGGTAACAGTCTGAATAGTTCCCAAATTCTGAGGGATTAGAGTTAGGATGGTATGTGGTTTAGGTAATGACAGAGTTAGCTGCTGAGAGGAGATTTTGACCTGCCGCTCCTCAAAGGCTAAAGGTATTTAAGGGAGATTTAGTTTATTGTTAATCTTAGGTGTGCACAGGCATAATTTCCTTTTTTTCTGTGCCAGCTGAGACTCTGCAATCCTCTGGTGCAAACTAACCCAGCCTTTCCTACCTCCAGTCCTTTATGGGCTAAGTGGCTAATGAGGAATGCATTTGAAATTATATGTAAAAACAAGAATCTAAGGAGAAGGGCCAGATTTGGAGTTGAGTCTTAACTGGGCTTGCTTTTCTGTGCTGGCAGCATTTTAAGAATGCAATCCAGCTTGTTAAGTGCCATAATTGCACCTGTAAGTCAAGTCCAAGTGACTTACTCTACATGTGTGAATAACAGTGGAATTGAAAAGAACTGGCAGTGTTTTCAAATCTGGGCCCCAAATAATTTTCACTTATTTGAAAACAGAGAAAATAGAAAGGAGGTTTAATCCCAAGTGCAAAAGTGACACCTGAAGCGAACATAAATGCTCACTTCCTTTAATGTCTAGGTCCTCATTAAGTCTCCTCAATAACTCAGAAAGAAAAAAACTACAGCAAAATATCTACTCTTGTCTTTCAAACCCCACATTCCTAAACAAAAGTGAGCCATCCACATGGTAGACTTGGTAAAATTGCAGGTTGGGGGCCACTTAAATAAATTTGGGTTGCATTTCTGAAATCTTCTTCTGTATTTAATATGAGATTCCAGATTTTATGTGTTTTCCATGTATATCATCGTGGCTTCTATGACTCACATGTGATATAATATATACATTTTTTTTCTTTTTGGGTTATTACTTGAAATGTCTTTCCATTTCTTTTGGTTTACTTCTTTTGTTCCATGTGGATGTTATCCACTTGATAGAAAAGGGAGAAATTGTTTTGGCTTTCTCTTACCCTGTGACTCCTAATTATCCAATATTCGTACTTTTCCATCTGTTTCAGGGTTGATTGGGGTTTTTTTTATTTTTTTTTTTTCCCTCTCTCTATTTTGGAGGAGGAAGAACATTTCTATAAAAATCTGTTCTTTGCCTGAAGCAAAATGGCTCGGATACACTCCTGGCTGCAGATCTGACAAGGAGAGGTTTTGAACCATCAGCAACTTTCATAAAGCTGATATTTCCCTCTGCAGTGGGGAAATACTTTACACAAGGTCTCAGGTGTCCAGCAATGCTACAACATATTCCCAGGAATGACAGCATTTCTAGAAGTTGTTACTTGAAGGGACATCTTGGTTTACTGTGCAAGTATGAGCCAAGGCACTCAGCCTGTGGTGCAGATTGGAAATTCCAGCATCCAGACCTGCCTTTTTGTCCGCCCTTGGTGCTTTCCCACATCAGCTGGTGCCAACAGAGCAACCCTGTGTCGTGGTGGGGAGCAGCTGGGAATCCCAGACAAATCCAAAATGTGTGTGGCCCCAGCAGTCTCTAAATGGACATGTCTGAAGTCAGGTCAGGGGAGTTCCCACACCCTGCACTGGTATCGCTTCCAGCAGAGAAATTCTCAGTGCTTTCTGTGTTACTCAAATGCCCACTCAACTAAAACATAGCGAAAATAAACTCCCTTTTCCAGCTTCCAGGTGGTTGTACTCTTTGGACAACTGTTTTCAACAGTATTCACTCCTCTCTTTCCCAGCTGTGAGGGTCTGGAACCTGAACATTCTAAGTCTGGCATTTGGTGAAATCACTGCAAAACGTTTCCTCCATCCCAGCTGGTTTCGGCTCAGGACCCACTTCCATTCAGAAGAGCCTTATTGGTCCCCACTGCTGCTCTGGGCTGTTCAAAGGCAACTGTGGGATCCTGAAATGCCAGTTTGAAGCCTCTGTGTACACAATTGCTTTCTGAACAAGACTGTTTCTCCTTCAAGACATTACAGATTTTTGCAATAAAATCTCAAAACAGGTATTTCCTCTGCCAAGCAGCTCCCTAGGGAGCTGGATGTTGTGGGCACTGAGTGTTCCTGATTCAGAACAGCAGCAGAAAGGGTCATGGGCTCGTTACAAAAGGTTATTTGATTTCTCATAATATCCCAGCTTGGAAAGTGCATAGTGTTTGGAGTCCAGGTAATTCTCCTCACCGCCAGAATATACCCCTTCCACCTGCACCCCAAACTCCCAAGCAGTAGTATTTGGACTATCATTTTAATTTTTCCTCAAAAATTTTAACATAAATGGCTCAAGAACATGCCAGCCAGTTGGTCTGGAGTTTATGTGAAAGTGGTTTTCCTCTTGAGAATAGTTGGGTGTCAAATAGCAGCAGTGTGGATCTGTGCTCCATCAGGACTCATCAGAAGGAACCAACAGGGACAAATGTTTCTCTCAGCCTGTTCTGAAATCCCTATAAAATTAAAATGCAGACAGGAGCTAGAAATAAACATTTCCAAACCTTTCCAGTCCCACTGGACTTCAACTACCATAAACACTTACTACAGCTATAAAAAAATAAATCATATATTATCAGTTGATCGTCCCATAGAGGCTGTATCTGCCTGTTTGATTTGAATTTCAATGCTATTGTTTTGCGTGTGTTGAACTACAAAGAGAAGAAAAGCTTTTTATTATTCCTCTTCATCAACTGATCTAATGCAAGAGGAAAATTACTGGTAATTATTTTTATAGCAATTATGCTGGCCCAAACACCATAAGTGCAAGCACATTCCTTGTTATTTATTACAGAAAGATCTCAAACCACAGGCTGTTTAGAATGCACAGCATTTCAATTCACAAACTTTGATGAAACTTATTTTAATACAGCTTTGTTTTCCTTATTAAATGACAAGAAAGAATAATTACAACAGATCTGTTAGTGCTTTAATGTAGTCAGGTTGCTGAGTGTATTTCAGTAGTTAGCTTTCTTCCTTTGGATATGAACAGCACAGCTGCTCTATAGGTGTTTTCTCAACTAATTACAATTCTGTAAATTCTTTTATAAGATTTTATGCTGAACCTAAAAAAAATTAATTCTTTTCTCTTAGTCAAATTTATCTCAATCTGCAGGGAACCAGCTGTCCTTTTATAATTCTGCATGTGATGTATGTTGCTGTGTACAAAATTTAATAAAGTTTTGCGATGAGAGAAGAGATATCTCTAATTTTCTAAGGATGACACTGTGGGACTTGTTCTGTTGTTTGGATCGTCAGAGTTTCAGAATTGTATTTCCTGTCCATGCTGTGGTATGAGGTTGTATTACCTACCTTTCTGAAAATGCAGCTCCTGCTCAACTAGAGAAGGTTTACAAACTCATTCCCCACCGGAAATGGTTGGAGTGGTTGAAAAATTTCAGGTTTTATATAGAAAACTATTGTCTGATGAATTTTTTTTCTCCTGAAATACTTCTGCTTTGGGTTTGTTTCTGTTGTCTTTCCTTCAGTGTTTCCCCAAACAGACTTTCCTCAGTAAAGGAAAATGGTAATGAAACTTCAGCCTTCTTGGAGTTGTCCTGTGCAGGGCTTTGGACGACGGACTTTGATGATCCCTGTGGGTCCCTTCCAACTCAGGGGATTCTGTGAGTCTATGATCTTTCAGTCTTTGCTCCTGCCAGGGCAGCTTTTTCCCCTGGAGAAAATTGGGCATACTGAATGCAGACGGGTTTTAAATATATCAGTGCAGGGTGGGGAGGAAGATTCATCCAGGTTTTTAAGAGGCAGCTTTTGAAGATGAATTCATTATTCACTCCTACGAATTAATTTTTGAAAGCTACAGCTCTCCATGAAGGCGAAATTTTTGCATTAATGTTTGGACATTGGTATTTACAGAATAACTATTTATATCCTGTCATTTATATGCTTCTCTGTTGGATAATCCCACAATTTCTGCAGTACCCAAAATAGAATGGACTCTTCTCAGAATATCTTTTTGAATCCTAAACTTCCAAATGGAGCTAGGGGTGCAGTCCTGTCTTCCACACGGATTTCAAATTTTGGTGAAACTACAGGAAATGCCTTACAACCCCTGACTGTCTGAAACAACAGTTGGGATACCTATTTTCAGAGTAATTCTGCTTCTAACTGGTAATGTTTAGGGTGTGCCATTCTACCCCACTCCAAGTTCATAACACACCGAGGAATTGATTTCTGGATATTCTACCTGATGATGAGTTTAAAAAACAAAACAAAACAAAACAAAAACTTTCAGTATTCATTATATTGATTATTGATTTGCTCTACACCAGTTTTTATTTTGGACTTTTACATTTTAGGTCAGCAAATGGATGCAAGTAGCAGTTCTACCTGGTGTTTTACAGTCTTCCCAAGCACAGCTCCCCCTGACACATTTGTCAGTGTCACCAAGTTCTTCTCCTAAACAGGTGCCGCTAACTTTTCCAGATATTTTTGCAATTTTTGATGTGCCCTAAGAGGGAATAAGATGAGACAATCATATTTAACCCCATGTCTGAAACAAAGGCTTTGAACAAAGGTGAAAGGCTCATTTGACTGACTTCATCACCAAGCCTATACAAATTAAATTTCTGTATTACTCACAGTATGACTTGCAATTATGTTGATTAATCATACGTTACTAAGAAAATGGAAACTCATTTATAACATACATTATTAATCTATTGTGTCATTTTTTTATGTTTTAAAGCCTTGTTCCAGGGACAATTCTACTCCCAATGGGATGGTTAATTGTCTTTCTCATCCACCTTATTTATAATTAATTTTTGAAAAGTTGTTTACATGAAAACACAATTAATTCAACGCAGTCTTTTAAAGAAAAGGAATATGTAAACTCATTTAGAAGTGTAATATTTCAATTCTGATACTCAAAATAGAGATGTTTCCCAAAGTAATACAAATATGTGAATGTAATTGGACCTTTGGTTTGTTATATTGTAGCAAGTAATATGTACATTTAATTTCAGAAAGTATATTGACCCTTGAACTATTTTATAAATAAAAATGGAGCTAATAATGAAAAGAATGATATGGGATACTATTTATTTGGTTAGTGAAGGCGTTTATTTATCTATGGAATGGCACCATGGTACTCTGAATCTTGGGAAACAGGAGTCATTTACACTGACCCCCAGAAGATACTTATGGCGTCACTTGGGCTGCAGATTTTGTGGGGCCAAGGTCTTGTGTGTTTTGTGGCTAGAAAACTAAAGTGATGTCTGCAGGATTGTTTCACTGGTAGTTTTCAATAGTAGTGTCCTGATTTAAATTGAACATAACTGGCTCTGCATCACTTCAAAACACCCAAAACTGTCCATTCACAGGGAAAACAATCTAATGGTTTCAGTTGATACATCAGTGCACGTGTAAAGAGGGTCTTGCTGAATGTTATTATAAGTCCTTTCTTTGAGACTTGTTTATGGTTTCCACACTGTCCCAATTCCTCTTCTGTGTCCCCAGTTCAAAGTCATGGTCTCTGCCAGTGCAGAGCCTGTGCCCTGTCCCAACAATGGATCAACACCAACATGCAAGTGTGAATCAGACTCTTTCAATATAGTTCAACTCCCTCAGAACTCATCTGGTATTTTAGTGGGAGCAAGAAGAAGGAATTCCTGAGTAGTATTTTCTAGCTCTCTTTCAGTTCATCCTGGAATGCCAGAGTTGGTGGCACCCTTGTGTTTAACAGAAGCTGAATCTGGTCACCATTTTGGCAGGCAAAATATCCATAAAAAGCAGTGGTTCAACAAGCTGTTTTGTTTCAGATTGATCTGTCTAAGGCACTCATAGACAGTGACTCTGTGTTATTTTAATTAGTATATACCTACATGATTTTAATAAACTATTTGCAAATGGATTGCTCTGTCACATGGCATTATCAGTTCTTTAAGCTTGTGTTGTAGAGAAGGTCAAATGTGAGTAGCTCATTCTAAGGCTGAAATAAAATATGCTAAGATTAATGCTTCACTAGATGATTAATATTTTCCTACTCAGCCTTGCTGAGAGATTGCTGTTACATCCTTTTATTAATGTGCAAGTTCTGTTTTGCAACCAAGTGATGCAGCCTTTTGTAATACAGATAATAAAGAGAGTTGTTGTTGTTGTTGTTTAATAAAAAGAATAGTAATTTATTGACACTTGGATCATACAATGGCGTGAGTGTAATGAAACTGAACAAATTAATTTCATTCCTGCCCGTGCACTCCATGCTAATTAAAAGCAACAATCAATATGGGTGTAGCATTGTCAACAATTACATTAAAAGACTGAGTTATGGCCAAAAAGCTGATGACAGTTTCCAAGGATGAGGCAGATGGGCAGGAGGTTGAAAAGAAACCATGAATTACACAGAAGGCAGGAGCCAGAAATTTTGCTAGTAAAATTTCTAGACTTTTGTTTGAGCATATTATGGTTCTTCTTCTTTGCCTTTCATATTTCATTCAGACAACCCCTTTGATAAAAGTTTGGTGTGTACATGCTGATGGTTATTGTGACTCTGATTTAAGAAGAAACTTCTCAAGTCAAGGCATTAAGCCTTGCTAGTGGCTCACATGAAAAGAAGTATTGCTGACTCCTTGCTAGTGGCTCACATGAAAAGAAGTATTCCTGACTGCATCTGCTCTGTGCAAACCCTCATGTGAGGATTACCTCCAAAGTTAGTGGCAAAATTCCCATTGCTTCTGCTGGGATTGGATTTTATTACTGCAGAGGTCCCACTATAAACTTACAGAAGGCTCCTTGCAGAGCTCAGGATGGTGTGAGGATCAGTTCCCTCATCATCATCCCAGAATCCTCCTCCAGAATTTGAGCAGCCACCTCACTTTTCTCTTACTTTCTGTTAAAATAAAAAATACTCAGTTTATCTCCGTTCCACAGATCACAGTAAAAAATATGAACACATTAAAGATCTTTAAAAACAGCAAAAAGTGTGAACACTTTGCACATCTTTTATGTGAGTTTTATTCAGTATTTACTGGTTTTATATATGTATATATGTATGTATATGTCCCTTGCAGCCCTCAGAGGCAGGCAGATTGCTTATTGAAATACAGAAGCTGCAGTGTAACACAAAGAAACAACTGTATTTCAGGTATTGCCAAAATCTCCCTTGCTAAACACTTTCTCAACTCTCATACATTTAGTTATCCTTTGGGAGCTGAGTGGACTTTTCAGTTTAATCATTGAAATTCAGTTTGCAAGCTCATTGAGGCTTTTTCAGATGAGGATGAAATAAATTCTGACAAGAGGAGGTTCCTCAAGAGTGTGTTTCCATAGCCATCAGCCTATGGGGAGACAAAATCAGGGTGATTTCAGCTTCAGCTTCAGCTCACCTGATTCACATTTGGTTAACTAATGGGCAATGTTGGGGTGTCCCCTTTGGTGTTTTTGAATTCTGTGGAGACCATAATGTGCAGGTTCTTATGTTGTGTCTCTGGGGTCCTGTGGGTATAGATGGGTGCACAAGTCTGAGGCACAGAACTAGGGAAAGCAGGTTAGAAAGCACAGATGTGTGCATGGCTCTTTGTAAAGACATCCCTGTGGCTTTTATGAAGTTACATCAGGGAAAACAGATCCTGCCTGACCAGTTTTTGAGAGTAGATGAAATTACCATATATCCTCCTTCAAATCAAGGCTCAAAATAACACCATGCTGAGGAAAGCCTTCAGGGAAGCCTGTGGAGACAAAGAGCAGAAGAAGAGGAAAACAGAGAGCAGATGGTTGTCTCAGGGAAATGATCAAAAGTCTGATGGCAGGCTGTTTCCAAATTGAGGGGTTGTGCAGCTGGACCAAAACATCTGGTCAGTTTCCAGTGGATGAGAAATTAGTCCCTTTTTAGCAAAGGCAGTGAATCCATAAATGTATTCTTCAAGGATTGTGTAGTTCATTAGCTTGTTTGCAGAACTAGGTTGCACAATCTACAGTTTTGAATAAAAGGCTGTTGGGACAATTTTGCTTCTGCTTATAAATCACAAGCTTGAGCCTCAGATGAAGTAATCATGGACATGTCTAGTGAGGTGAATGCAATTAAATGAAATCAGGGATGCAGTTGTGAACCCAATTTACTGTTTTTCAGTCTTTTTCTGCCCTTCAGAAGGAAGTGATCAAGACTGAATCCTTCTTGAGTCTTCTCCGCACAGAGATGTCCCTTCCTCATCCAGCTGGAAACTTTTATGCCCTCTTTCACAGTGGGAGAAAAAAAAAGGGTGCTGAATATGACCCTGAGTCAGCAGGATCCTCAGAGCATTGGTAGTAACTACAATCACAGGACTGAGCCCAGACAGAAAGAGTGGCATTTACAGCCACATGATTTGCAATCAGAGTAATTCCTCCTGTTTCATTTGCAGATTGCCCTACCTAATGAAATAAATATTATTCCACTTATGGACAGAAAGAAGGAAATAGGCAGATTGTTTCTAAAGAAGCTGACCTCTGGTGGACCTGTTTCACTTGCAGCAAAGTGCTTGCCTGGAACATAAACTTTATGGTTCAGTGGCATCCAAACAAATTGTTCTTTGCTCTTGTTACGTATCAATTAAAAGAGAGGTCACAGATGAAATGATTTAATAGACTAGACAGAGTGGTAATTGATTTGCTCAGAAAAGCTAAGTTTTCAAATATTTGCTTTAAATCAGACATGAAAAAGAGAAATCTAGAACTGTGTGATCAGAATGATATTTCTCAAAAACTCTTTGGCACTCCAAAAGAAAACACTAACAAAGGTGGGACCTCTACAGAATTTCTTTCTCATGAGAGTTCTCATAAATCTACATTTATTTTGATAGTAGCATCCAACCTACACAAATGCAATTTTCTTCCTTAATATCAGTTATTTTATACATGAAAAGGCTAGTGATATAAAACTTTAAAAATTAACTTTATTTCTCTAATAGTTACTGTATGAATTATAAATTCTATGTGTGTATTGAGAAAAGGAAATGAGACTGCGTAGCATAATTTTACAGTCTTATCTGCAGTCCTGCTGCTCATTACGGTAATTTTGTAGCTGCATTTAAAATGTATTTTTCTGCATCTGAGGATATTTCAAAGATTGTTTTTGTTGCCATTGAGCTGCACAGACAGCAAATTCTATGCCTGTATTAAGGGACTATATGCATACTAATCAAGGGCTGACTGAGAATTAAATAGATGTTTATGTGCTGTGCAAAGTGTTATTTTATCTTTCCATGTAGAGATAAAAAATTGCCCCGGAATATGAGTTTAACGGAGATTTATTTTTTTCCCCCTTACATTTTCAAGCTCTGGAGGATTCCGATGGCCATAAAATATCTCAACAATTTCACACTACTTAACACAAAAGCAATTTCTTCCTGACCATTTGGATGCTGACTTAGGCTTTACAACTGGCTGTGTCCTCTGTACAGCAGCACTCAGTGGCCACTTCGAAGCACTGAGGTTTTTCTGCAGCTCCATCTTCCCAAACACTGCTGCCTGCTTTTCTGGGATGTCATTGCCAGGGTCACCCGAGTGAGCTCTGCAGTCTTTAGGGAGGTAAAGAAGGAATATGGAACAATCTTCGAGAGGGAAGAAGAGAAGTGTACTTATTTTTGATGCAAAAATCTTGTGAATCTGTGAATTATTCATACCAGAGAAAACTACTGCTAATGATTAGAGTTGTTTCACAAGAGGGCTTGAGTTCACTCTTCTCTACCACTGCCTTGATTATGTTGCTGTTATATCTTGAGGCAAATTGGCAAATCAGTCTTTGCTCTTCAGATAAACTTACCTCATCCTGAAGATTTCAAACAAACACAAATTCCACATGTTTGGTGAGTACTTCAGGGGGGCTTATCTCACTCTAGCAAATCACCCCCTTCCTGCCACCAGTTCTGTATGAAAGGATCCTGAAGCTCTGACAAAAATGAAGCTGCTCTAGTCCAGCAGCCTTTTGTTAGCCCCTGCTCTGTAACCATGAACAGTGAGACAAGGGGCACAATTCAGAAGTACCTTGTTATTTATTTGCAGGCTTTGGCTGATGTAAAGATTTCTCTGGAGAGGCAAACATTGTGTGAAAGTATAGGGATGTCAGCTGAAAGCAAATGAATGTTATATTTATGCATAAAAAAATTTATAAACCCAAATTTTTTTACACTAGGAACATGTTGTTTATATTCTTAAACTCTTCTAAGGAGAAAGTCCTATTTAATTTGTGCATAGTTTAGAACTAACCCAGTCTGCAAGATTAGTATTTTTTAATATTGATTACTATGTTCATACTCAAGGGCACACAAAACTTTATAAAGCATCATAAATTCTCTCACAAAAAATGCAGATCATCCTGCTTGCAGATGGAATGGTAGAAGAATATTGCAGGCAGAACACAGCTCAAAAGAATCCTGATCTCTTTCTTGCCCTTTGTTTTAGTATCAGTATCATTCTGTTGACCTCTGTGGAGTTAATCCAGAGTTACTCCAAACTAAATGAAATGACAACTGGCCCACTGTTTTTATACAGATTTTAAATAAATGGGCAGTTGTTCTCAAAGTAGCAAGTTCTGTTCCAAATATTTAGCCTCTCCTTCATCACTTTTGATCCCAGTGACTATTAGTATTAAATTGGAGCTTAATGGGCTGTTTGAAAACATTGTCAAATGTATCCCCATTGATTTGGTTTAAGCACTGAGCTAAATCTCAATCTCTTCATTTAAGAGAAGATTTGGTTCCTTGTGTTACATCCTCTGTTTCTATTATTTGATTAAAGTAATACAGTTGGATTATTGTCACTGACATTCAAATGCCATACCCAGTAGGAATGCCCAGTAAGGAATATCTAATTTCATGTATTTCATGTAATATCTGTTTTCATGTATTAAAATACTAAGCTAAAACATTCTCTTTACTGGCCTTATCTTTAACAAAACGCTCAGTCTTTAAAGCTCCATAAGGAGAAAAATCAGAGTCTAATGGACTAAACAGTTGGCAAAAAATGGTGTTTAAAAATAGCAAAGCAGTTTTGTTCTCAGTGAGTCAGTAACGAGCAGTGCTGTACGAAGCCTACAGGGTGAATCCTGCCTGTCCCAATAGTGGTTAAATCTCAGTCAGTTCTTAAGACTCTTTGACTTTTATCCTCTGATGGTTTTGGTTGTCATATATGAAATCATCGGTAGCCTTACATATTTCCTAGCTGGTTGCATTACAAGAATCCCCAATTGCATAAATACTCTTGTTTCACTTGTCAGAAATATAATCCTAAATGAACCTGAGATCTGAAAGAGCTCAGGGACATGTCATCATGGGTGGTTTTTCTGGTTTGCCTGACCAGAACTGTCATTTTTTTCTCTTTATTGACCAAAGGTCAGTTGCTTTGTCTCTCTTTATATTTTTTGTCTAAGTACTTTGGTACTGCCATCTAAAAATGCATCTCAACAGTATGTAAAGAAGAGCAAAGGGTTGGGTTTTTTTTTTTCAGATGGTCTTTCCAATAGAGGCAGTGGCACGTGTGAATATCATGGATAGGAAAGTTTGTTCACAAGGAAACTCTACTTCTAACTACTGGTGCATCTGTGTTTCATAGACATGGCTGGCACAGGGAGGAGGAGATGCAACTAGACAATTTGAGGTTATACACAGAGAAAGAGTTGGAAATTTTAACACACCACTCTGCAATATTTAAGAAGAACCAACAACAACTACATGTTTAAAGAGGTGCTTGAAAACTTACCTGTTTGATCCAATAAAAGATGTTTCTCCCTGCAAATCATACCTCTCATTTATCCTTATGTTTTCATGCCTTCATTAACACAGCTGCAACATGCATATGAACGGGATCATAAAAATGCATGAGCTTAATCCATGTCTTAAAAGCAAATTCTGTTCTTAAACAGTGTTCTCCAGCCCTTTATTAAAACTTATGCCACCACTAAGCCTCTTGGGACCTATGTAGGTTGTATGTTGTTGACAACAGAGGGGTTGATTTCACACTCGGAATATAACCTGTTTTCATTTCCCAGATATTGATTCGATACTTTGGGGATCTGGAAAACTTCAGCAAATTTTTTCTTAACATATTGTTGGGGTTTTTATGGCCATGTCTGAGTAGATCCTGTGATCTCAGATACTGCTGCATAACAAGGTTAAGTGAATTCTTCTTATACGACTGTGTGAAATGCCCTCTTTTATTTTTTAATTTATACAGATCTTACCAAGTGATTTATTCTTCACAGGAACAAACAAGAATGGACCAGAACTGCTTTGCTGGGCTAACCTGGTTCTACAGAGGATTAAAGCTGAAACTGTAGATCTCATTGATTCATTTTCACTGCTGAACAGATTATGCCTCATTAAAGATCATCAAGACTGTTGCATTTACTCACTGTCACTTGTGTAATGCCAGTAACTCAGCATGTCAAAGTTGGCTGGGAACTGCAAGTGAGAGCTGGGAAGGGAAGAGATCCAGGTTCTTCCCAGACAATCCCAGCTGAGTTTGTGTGCTGGGAGGCCACAAGGAAGGGGTGACCACTGGGATAGCTGACCAAAACTGAGTCCAGGGATATCCCGGACCTTATGGCATCATTCCCAGTGTATAAAGCTGGGGAAGAGGAAGGAACCAGGGAGACATTCGGAGTGAGGGCGTTTGTCTTCTCAGGGCACCATTACACGTGGTGGAGCCCGGCTTTCCTGAGGAGAACAGAACACCTGCCCGCCCATGGGAAGGGGGGAATGGATTCCTTGTCTTGCTTTGAATTACCTATGAAACTTTGTCTCCATCCATGAGTTTTCTCACTTCCACTGTTCCAATTCTCTCCCCACCTCACCAGGGACAGCGAGCAAGTGTCTGTGTGGAGCTGAGCTGCCAGCTGGGATTAAACTGCAAGAGTTTGGCTGTATTTTGCCTGCCTATGATTGTTAATCCAAGGATATAGTCCATTAATATGCTTTTCCATAAAGGGCCATGAACAGTTCAAATGGCATTAATCTTGTAGAAGTACAAGTAAAATATTTCTTATATAAATACACTTTTCCCTTGGTTTTACTTCCTTCGCTACCACACAATTTCTACAACTTTGCTGTCATCAACAACCAGATGAGAGCTTGGAATCCACACCAAACCAGAACAGAAAAACAAATTCATTGTACCTGTGTTTTCCTTTCCCAAATGTATCAAATTTCAGTTTCAGTTCAGTTTTCCTGTCATTTCTCCCTGTAGCAGTCGAGTTATGTCCCTCGAGAATGGTCTTCCCAGGAGGATGCTGCTGCCTGGGGCTCTGCTGCCATCTAGCCAACTTCCACCTCGCCTCCCAGCTCCACTTGGGGAACAGTGAGGTTTCCCTGGGGGCCAGGGTAGCACCTGTGAGCATGAGAAAACACGAGTGGTCCTTTGCCACTACCCCAAAAGAGGTTGGCAATGGTTATCCAGCTGCACAGGTTTCTTTTCACTGGGAGGAAAAGTGTGTTGTACTTAGCCTTGTTCAATTTCTGCTTAAGGAAGTGTGTCTTTCAATATCTGACACCTTTGAGTTCCTAAAGCTCAGTCTAGCAATTTCAGTTCTTTTCACCTGAACCTTGACAGGCAGTTTATTGGCACTTAAAGGAAAATCATTCAATCTGTTGGCTGAGAAGGCTGTCAAAAAGTACTGCAACACCCTAAAATCACAAACATACAAACTCCAAACAACAGCAAAAACATTTCAAGGAGAGTGCAGGTGCAAGGCACCTTTATATAGCCGCTGCTCCCCTCTCACAGAGCAGATCTTAAAGTAACAGGTCCCCAAAGTATTCCATTGGGACAGCAATGAAACATAATGTGCTCAGAAAAAAACACTCAATAAAAGCAAAGCAGAAAACAACTGAGAAAAGAATATGTAGGTAAATACATATAAAAAGAATCATTAATCTGTGTATGCTTTTAAATGAAGCATTCATCTTAAAAGTTTATTTAAAAGTATTCTCAGCTCTCCAGGAGTCTGTTCATTTACCATTTTACGTCTTTAGCACAACAATCAGCGGGAAGCCAGTGGAAGATGTTCTGTGTGGAAAAGTACTTTAGCTGCAGTAATCTATGCAAAACAGCTAGGAATAAAGAAAGTGCCAAATCCACCAGCAACTCTGCTTTTACATCCTTCCCTCTGCCCTCCCTCTAGGTTCGGTGGTGGGGTTTACCTTGAGCCCTGGGTCTGGATCCCATGGGATTGATTATTCAGGAGCTCTCAGTAGAGCCCTGCTGAGAAGAGCCCACTGAGGGCAAAAGCTTCCCCTCTGTGCTCTGGGTGATGCTGGACCCTGATGCCAACAGGAGGAGGAGAGCTCTTGCCCTAATCCTGAGAGCACCAAGGGTCTTCCTGGTCCTCTGATGAACCCCAGACCTTAATTTAGGGATTCTCATTTAGGAAAGTCACCTGGGAGTTTAATTTCAGCCTGACAAGCAATGCTGCCGTGTTGTGTTTCTCTTCATGCTGTCTTCTTGTACTATCTCCGTTCTTCTTATATTTTCTCTTCCATTTTTCAGCACATTCTTACCAAATACTTCAAACCCCCATAGTGTGGCAAACGCAAACAAATAACAAAAATTCAGGCACAGTGATTCTCTGTATTTTGTTCTCCCCCATAAAACTGCCTCTCACCTCTTGCCACAAATAGAACATTCCTGTGCAGCTGAGATGGATTTGGGAATAGAAAACACCTGGGTTTCCACTAGAGGGTGACGTTGTAAAGCTCAAATGTGATGAGAGACTTCCCAGGGAAAGGAGAGACCCCTGGACTTTGTGGGGATGGAGGTGCAGCTGCTTTGGGGGTTCGAAGGTTCCTCATCTTCCTCCCAGCACCCGCAGAGGGGAGAAGCAGGGCAGGTGTGGCTTTTGGGGCACCAGAGAAATATAGGTTGTTCTTATCTTCCAATCTGGTGAATCAATGGGAAGATCAATGGGAAAACTAATTTTGTGTATTACTTCTTTAAAATATGGTTTCTTACAGAAAAAGTAATTTATCCCACCAGAACTTGTTAGCTGTTGTCCTGATCGTGTAAATAATTTGGATTTTAGACAGCTTTGCCATCTGCTTTAATTGGGGGGGGGGGGGGGAGGGTTAGGTCTTTTTATTCTTGAGAATAATTTGTACAGCATCAGCACTTAAACACTGGGGGAACTAACAGGAATAACTATTTAATTATTTTTTTAAAATAAAGTTATAAAAACAAACAACAAAAAAACACACCATTTTTATCAGGATCGTTACAAAAAAAAATGCATGAAGGTAGGTTTCCACTGAGATTTTTGATTCATACAAATAAAAACAAGATTTAGAAAGTTTCAGCTTGAACAGACAGTTGAGATTGTGAACACAGGCCTTGCAAAAAGATACTTTATGAAAGTTTCATGAAAGTCTCACGCTTTGTTTCACATTTAAGATGAGAACACAAAATATTGTCATTTTACATAAACTCTTCATTTTGTTAAAATATAGTTCACCCTTCTACACATTACCGTGATATCTGATAGTACAAACCCTTTTTCCACTCAATTTTCTGCCACTGAGAGAGCACTACATTATGCATCTTTGACTCTCCACTGTGTACAGTATCTATTATTCTAGTTACACCTTAAAAGGAACATAGAAATTATTTGTAGCAAATATGTGTCCAACAGGCTACACTCTCTAAACACCAAATGCCACGTCCTACAGCTGAGTCTATTGTGGGTCACTTACAATGTTTTGGAAGCAGCTTTCAAATAAACTGAAGTCATCTCTAACAATCTGTACTGTCAGAACATTGAGAATCTGTCAAATCACTGAAAAACACAGGTTAGAGCTCACTCCATCACCCATCTTTCCTTTTATTGCATGTAAAAGCTGCTCACACAGATCTTTGCAGGTCGTGATCATGAGCTGATCCTGGTGCAGGATCTGATTTTCCTTTGGTTGTCCTGAATGGTTTTTGTTTCACTGCACAGATATCCCTTTGGCTGATTTAACTGGGAAGCAGCATACCTTGTACCACCAGTTCAGCCTTAAACATCACAAGAATTTTCAGGTTACCCAGAACAGTATTTCATTTGTGAAGTGGGAGATTTACTAGCTTCTTAGTTGTTTGAGTGCATGTTGCAATTAGATGATGACTGATCTCCTTGAAGGTGGTTTATTTCTTTTCCTTATGATTATCTGCAGCAATAGTGGTTTGTTGTCAAGAGAAAAAAAAATTCTGAATATTAGATGCCGAGACACTGAGCTAAGAAAGTCCTTTTGTCTTGCTTACCATCAATATTTTTCTCTTGAGATTTTTAGATGCACACATCATAGCGTCTCATGTTTCTCTCTTAGAATATCTTTCTTAGGACTGCTGCACAGGATATTTGGGTCACGCTCCCTCTGTAAGGAGACCTTTTCTTCCCTAATGGTACTGCAATCAAATCAGGCAGAACAGAGGAAATTCTAAGAAGCAAAAAGGCATCTTGTTCTCACCTTGCAAATCCTCTGTTCTTTCTCTCTTGCTTTGGGTGTAGAAGTCAGTATGAGGGTGGAGGGAGGAGTAATTACAAGTTTTGTTAGAGCTTCTTATTTCCCTCACAGCAATTCTAGGCACAGAGTGGGGATACCTGGAGAGACACAGCTGAGCTGAAGTAGTGCTTTTAACTGCAGTGTTCCTGCATGCACTCCCTGTTTCTACAATGGGATTATGTTGAAGGTGAAGTAGACCCAGCTCTGCTAAAAGTGGGCTTGTGCTGGGTCTGTTCATGTAGGAAACATCACAGAATCATAGAATGAACTGGGTTGGATGGGACTTTGAAGATCTTCTCATTCCTCCCCCTGGCCATGGGCAGAGACACCTTCCACAATCCCAGGTTGCTCCAAGCCACATCCAACCTGGCCTTGAACACTTCCAGGGATGGGGCAACCACAGCTTCTCTGGCTAACCTCTGTCAGAGCCTCACCACCCTCAGAGGGAAGAATTTATTCCTAATATCCCATCTAAACCTATTCTCTATCGGTTTTAAGCCATTACCCCTTGTTCTGTCACTGCATGCTCCTGTAAATAGTCTCCTATCACTGTCACTAGGTATGGCCATTACCTAGCCCCCTACTTAGCCTCTTATGTCTTGGTGCAACTAAATCTAAATGAGAAGCCCTTGATTCTGCCAGCCTCTCCATCCATCTTCCACATGCAGCAAACGACAGAACTCAGGTTGTGTCTCAGCTCCAAGCTGGCTGACTACAGCTGGCTGCAGTTCAGGTTAAAGAGCCATTCTTACAAGAACATTGGAGAATTTACCTGGGTAACGCCCTCCATTTAAATGCTCTTTGGCTTCTCGGTGCTTTTAGGTATACTGACTGCATGCTCCTTGGTGGAATTGTGTCCATCTGTGGCTGCTCTTTCCTCTCCCCCTGCTCCTCAGCCTGTACAGACTCTGCACCCTATCCTAGATGTCAGCCTTTCTCTGAGACATCTCCTCATCATTGCCTGCTGTTAATTTCTATTTAAAACGTATTTTGGTCACAAATGAATTCTAAAGCATTTTTGACACATGTGACAGAAGTTACTCAACCTCAGTCAGGTTCTTCACAGTCTCCTTTGAAATTTCATCTCTACGAGTGAATGAGACCAGACCTTGGTGCTGCCATTTCCTTCTAAAGACATTTTTCTTTCTTCCTACCAAATACTCCTCATCCCAAGTCCTGCCATTTCCCTGACAGCCAAAATCATCCCCTCCTACCAAACTATGAACAGGGGACAACCACATCCCTTATCTTTGGGTTTTAGACAGTCTGAGACTGATTTGAAGACAAAAATACCATAGGAAGGATGAAACAGTTGGCCTGGGGTGCCACAGGATTGCTCTGGTGTTCTGATGCATTGCCCATTTAACTTTCCACTCATCTGTGGCTATTCTGTCAACAACAGAGGATGTTTTAATTGCTTTCTCAAATGTATGTGGCAAAACCATAGCAACTTCTCCTCAATGCAGCAAACGTGTTTCTTTAGTAATTATTACCCTAATTAACTCTCAAATGTTAGCAACGCTCATTCTGCTGATTAAATTTCAATCGAATTTTGTTACTAGCCAGAATTAGAGCTGGGTTGCAGAATGGTGAAGGTACTCTCTAAATTAAGATCTGTTTAATTGGTCTTCCCTGAACACTCCTGCACTCTTGCAGAGCAATGTATATATTTGTATTTCCATTTATTTATGAGCATACATCTTCTACCACATGCCTTTCATCATAAGCTATCCCATTGGAGCTTGCAGGGCTCTGCAGCATGAAAATAGGGACTATAAAAATGGCTCTAAAAATTTGATTTGCATACATCTCTCTTTTTTTTTGTTGGCCCATTTTTTTCAGGCAGCTTTTCCACGTGATGCCAGCAACATTTCTCTGTCTTCCATGTTGTCCTCTCTATGTTTGATTTCTCTCCTCTGTACTTATAATTTATTTTTTTTTTGAAGGAGAAAAGAATTGAGATGTTGGATCTTGTCTACAGAAACATTTCATAAACACAAAAGTATTTGCTCGGGGTTTTTGTAAGGCAAAAGGAAGGTGTTTTTGTGCAACTTTCTGGAAAGGTCTGTGTGAGTCTAAACAAACCAGGAATCCCAAGTGATTGATGAGGAATGACAGATCCTGAACAAGGACTAATGAATTCAGGTCAGGAGTCAGCTGCTGAAATCCTACCTCTGTGCAAAAGGCCAACACAGGTCTCTTCTTTTATTTAAATCTCACGTGACTATGTAAAATGTTCACACTTGCACACTTTCTTAGCACAGGGCTGAGAATTTGACATGGAGGGAATTGGCCATCAGCAATCCCACTGAACTGTAATAATAAATGTGTGCATAATTATTTAACTGAAAAATGTAGGAAGACAAATTAACTTCTAAGAACAAATGCCACCTCTCAGATTAGCTACAATGATTCCTTCTGGAAAAAATCCCAACCCCAAACAATTACCTGAGAGTGTTCTGGAGAGTACTGCTCAACCCTAAACCCTGGGTTATGGAACCACTCACCGTCTTCCCCCAGCTGGATGATGCTTCAGAGGGTGACTGAGGGATACACAACCAGTGTCTCCACCCAAAACCTCACCGAAGGAAATGGATGCCTGAATGGATATGGAAAACGGTCTTCAGCAGTTTCCAACTATTTATCATCTTCACTCCCCTCAGCACCTCTCTAGATAAACAGGGACGAGTCCATCAGAGCTGACAGTGATTTCTGCCTATATTAAAAAAGAGCCAGGAATATGTACAGCTACTGTGATAGTCTTGCCTGTTCCAGGTACTGCTTTCCCTCTGGTGACAAACTGTGGAGTTTAAATTACTGGTCTTATTTCTGTTTGCTCTCTCCTTTCTTTCAGTGACTCCAGGCAAGTGATTTAGGGCAATTACAGCTTATTACATACCTTTATCCTTGATACTTACCTGTCATTTTGTGGCCTCCATCTACTCAATCACTTTCAGAATGTACAAAAAGCCCCAGTGTAGAGATGTCTTCCCACTAAATTAAATCCTCAGATTGCACAGAAGCTCAAATTCAAATACTGGCAACAAAGGTTTCAACAGTACACCGTGAAGACATCACACCATGGCCATTTAGTCTTCTTTGGATTGCTCTGGAAGTACAAATTGGGCTTGAAACTGAATCCTGGTGGAACAGGGGATTCCTCCAGGTCAGTATATTCAGCACAACATAAAGCATGGGAGGCACAGGAGCACCTACCAGGGCACTGAGAGCCAGCTGGGAATAACCCACACCCACAAAAGAACACGAGTGATGGTAAACCCAGATCCATGCTGCTCGTCCCTGAGGCTGTTCTGAGCTGTGCTGAGGCCTGGCAGCTGAAGAGCAGATCTGCAGGGCTGGAAAAAGAAGAGGGAACATCTCTTTGCAGGTGGTTTGAGATTGCCAACAGCACCTGGTTGCACAAGCCTTTGGCTGTTTTGCTGTCTGTGTAACCTCTCTTAAGCCCCAGGCAGTTTGTCCTGTAATGCCTTTTGTGACTATTTTCAAACTCAAACGCTGTTGAAAGTGCATAGAATTAGGGATCTGCTGCATTTTGCCGACCAAGGTGTGTGTCATCAGCCTGGCCAGGGTCTCCCTGCTCATGCCCTTTGCTCTGCAGCTGTCACAGCAGTGAAGGGTTTCCCTCATGACCAGACTTATTTATTATTGCTATCGTAAATGTGTTCTGCTTACATGGGCATAGATCGAAAGTGGTGTTAACGGAGCAATAATAGTGTAACGCTGGGTTAGAGGAAAGAAGAATAAGGCTTGTATCAGCTCCTAACAAGGACTCAGTGCTGGAATTGCAAATGGGCAGGTGACAGGGAAAGCTGAAATCCCATGTTGCAAAACTGAACTGCTGACATTCCCTCTTATTTCTGCTTCATGACTGCAGGTGTTTGCTCAGGAAAAGTTGTTCATTAAAAACAATTAATAAGCATATCTTTCTTTTAAAAAATTATATATCAGACATTTAAAATGTACTTCTCTCTTGACTTAAATGTTACAGTGGAAACATTCTTATGTGTCATTACTGTAAAATGAAAAGAAAAATGTCAAGGCTAAGTCATTGCCATCATTTATTTGGCCCTAGGCTGCTTTAGAATTGAAAGCTGCCAGCAAGGGGATGTAATGTTCCTGTTGCAAGTTTGAGAAGATCTATTTATTACAAAGATTTGGATATATCAACCTTGTGTATTCCCCTAAGCCCCTGTAAAATTGTTCACCTAGCTCTTACGTTAGATTAGAAATGAATATACGTAATTCCCACATTGTTATTTCTTCTCTTGATAATTTTTTTAATTGCAATCATTTTGGAAGCAGTAATTTTTAAAAAATCACTCTTTAATAAACCTATTGAATGGAATAGCATCACTGTTCACCTGTGAAGTTCAGATCCTGCAGCCTTTACATGGGCTCCTCCTTCTCTAGTTCCTGCTCCTTCATATTCTAGTTTGTTCATCCTGATTACTTAGGTAGAGGATGCTCACAAAATTAAATGTTTACCTGTAACTAGGAGAGAAATGCACCTGTGTTTGTTCTCCTTTGGCCTGACATATTTTATGTTCCTTTTTTCTCTTTATTGTTACATGATTTTTCTGTCATAGACTTCCACGTAGAAGTGCAGGTATGCAAATTTAAGTAAATTAGCTCTCATTAACTCCTGCATAGATGCCACTAAATTTTACTACTAGTCCCTAGATACCTAGTTAGAGTTACTTTGACCAGTTTACATCACACTTCATTAGATTGACTCTAAGCTGAAAAATACTGTTGGGGTTTGGTTATATTGCTGCAAGGCAAAACCAAGGTCAAGCATCATGACAGTATTTTTGACAGTATATTTAAATTAAAAGAGCAACCCAAACACCACACACCTTACAAATTCAGAAACAAAATTACACTTAAGTTGAAATACTTTAAGGCAGGGAGTGACAAACAACCTGAACTGCACCAGGGTGCCAAATTAGCTAAAGGTGTCACTGAAGATGCATTAGGTGCATTGTGTTATTTTAGCTGTGCTCCTGAGACTCTGGCAGTGTTACAGAGCAGGGCTGAATTTGTTCAGCTGCCTAACAGAGTCCCTTTTTATCTTCACTACAGGGCTGGTGTAGTTTCCCCTGGGGAAGGTTTTCTGCCCAGGATCCTCGTGTGTGTTGAGGCTCAGTTCTATCCTGTGTCCATCCATAAGCCTCGAGCCAACATTTTGAACAGCAATACCCAGACACTGCTCTACCACTGTGCAAATCAGGCTCTCTGACACATATTTGGAGTCCTCATGTGGCTTTTACTTCCTCTAAATTTGTAACATCCCATTACACCATAATGGGAAGTTGGCAGGGAATCTGGTGATCAAGTTCAGACATATTACAGTTGAAGGTTTGCTCAGGACATTTAAAAACAGGAATAAACTTTTTTTTTCTCTCTTATCAAATCATTTGTGAAATGGCACCTTCAGCAAGTCTACAAATGCTTGTGTCTCTGAGGTGAAGATGTGTGAATGTTCTAACAGTGACAATCATGCTACTTAGTAAAATGGACAGAAAGAATGCTATATCAAAAAATAGTCTTGATCTGTCTTGTCAGCTCCCTGTTTGGAGGGTGGACACTACTGAGTGATTTAGAAATGGGTGTACGTGTCTGGTTCACTCTGAAATCAATCAGTCATGCTACAAACTGCAATTCTGTCTGCCTTCTCTCTCCTAGAACACAGATAGTGGAAGGTGTGCTCACATTCAGCTGTGAGTCACCCAGTGTTTTATTCCATTCAGTGCTTGATGACTTCTGTGCAAGGAACAGGAATCTCAGTGTGACCGAATCTTCCATCTTCTGTTGTTCTTGGTGGGTTTTTTGGTGTGTCTCAAATATGGAAGAAATGACAGTAATAAGATTAATTCCAGGACACCCAGAACACTTGCTGATCTGTCTGCTGATGGATGTAAGGTACTTGCATCCAGAATGCTGCTATTTGCATGTTTTGGTACCCTCTCCCTGACTAAACCACTAAAGCAGCTGATGGCACAGCACAAAGTTCTGATGTCCCTCATATGTGGAGGACACCCAGCAGCAAATACCTCTCATAGCCATGATAAAGAGTGTATCACCTGAGAACGTTACCTCAGAGAGATCAATGACTGACTGAAGAAAGCTTTTGAAGTTAAATGTAGGTGATATTAATGGGAGAAATAGGAAATTATTGGCTTCTACAGAGCACTTCCATGATGACTGAAGGGATCTGTCTCTCTGTTTCTGAGTTGTGCTTTTGTGATGTTCTTGAGGACACTGCATTGAATCAGCTCTTCGAAACTTTTCCTCTCTGTCTCTAAAAAGGAAGCTTTGCCTCTGTGTGACCTGCAGAACTCACCACAGTAGTTCACATATTTGTAGCCGCCTAATTTGCTAACACCAAGTGACTGTACATTGAGGATTAACAGAGTTCCTGAGAAAGGATATAGTTCTTGGCCTGCTTGGCAAAAAAAACTTCCACTTGTTTCCTCTTGAATTCCGAGTCCTGGCATTTGCTTCCCTTTGAAAGATCAGCTGAGACTGAAACTCCAGATCTTGCATTTTTAACGCATTCAGTTCATTGGGACCTTATTTAACCCTGAGACCTCCTTTCTCTCTGAGATATTGATTCAACATGATAAGTGCACTTCACAGGAATGAGGAATCAGTCAGCAAAGCACATGAGCCTGCAGAATCCATGAGCTCAGCTCCCCTGCACCAGCCTGAAGAGCTGCCTGCAGAGCTGCTGCTCGTGAGGGCTCCCACTTAGCTTTCATTTTCCAGGAGGGATGCAAATATAAGTGTTGCATCATAGCTTTCTTGGGATTAAACTATACCTGAAAAGCTGCCTATATCCTCATGAAGACTCAAAAGGAGCAACATTTCAGCTCTACATCGTCTTTTTGGAAGGTGTTCCTTCCTCACTTAAGGCAGTGAGGTTTTAAAGTGTATAGAGCTGTGCTTTGAAGGGTTCGGGGTTTTATGTGTTTAGAGGGTGATGTGTAGCTCTATTTTGTTGAGTTGTGGGTACAAACTAGCATTGTAAAACAGTAGTAAGACAGATATGAGATTTTTAATGGCTAAATAAACAGGTTTACCTTAACTCCTGAATAATTGGACTCCTGGGGGGGGGGGGGGGGGAACCCAAAAAATTAAA